>CM073590.1:24127500-24852500 GCA_037074705.1 Zhengitettix transpicula | reverse complement strand
AATTATTAAAATTTTTTTTTTTTTTACTTCTGTAGAGTTCAAATTGAACAAATGTACACAAAAACGGACAGCCTTGCTTTCGGCTGTTCGGTTATTCAATCTAGTAAAATCTTGTTCGGAATATATTTTACTTGCCGGTGCCCTTTGAATGTACCCAATTATCGGAACACATTATTTACTCGCTAATTCCATCCTCCGTAGTCTAAACTTATTTTGACCCCGGGACTTACATATATGAACCAAATGTGGTGATTTATCTTTCAAGTAAAAAGCAAAGATGGCGTCTTCATATGCAGGAATAGTACTGCCAAATCTTTTAAAGAAAGAAATAGCATACATACTACGAACATTTATAAATGCACCTATAAATTACCCACATTTAAAATAATATATTACAAAAGCTTTGACTGACTTGTTTATGTAAATAAAATTCAAATTAGTAGACAAGTCGGAATATTGGAGATGGGTCGGAGACGCTCTCTGAGTACAACTCCTTGCGAATAGTCCTTCAAAGATTTCCTGGTCGTGAGCAGCATGTGAGCTCGCACACTGAAGGATTACGGGTTGTCTAAGGAGCGGAGACGAAACGCTCCGCTCCTAAGCGAGATGGAGCTGTGAGCTGGCGCACATATGTGGATAGTCCTTCAAAGATTTCCTGGTCGTGAGCAGCATGTGAGCTCGCACACTGAAGGATTACGGGTTGTCTAAGGAGCGGAGACGAAACGCTCCGCTCCTAAGCGAGATGGAGCTGTGAGCTGGCGCACATATGTGGAGAGGAAGTCTCTCAAAGAGCGGAGCACTGCAGAAAGGCCCTTTACTCTGTGTGACTCTTTGGAGTCATTAGCTCCTTAATTTTTCGGAAGGAGTTGTTCGTTTTAAACGACTCGCTCCGAGCTACCCATCTGTACACGATATTTATTTAGAAAGATTAAAAAATTAAATTAAATCGTTTTCTCTTTAAGAACGTGGCATAGAATATTTTCTATAGTTGTTTGGATTCTTCACGCTTGATACATAAATCAGATAGTCTACTATTTACTCATATATTTAATAAATTTTAATTAGTGACGGTAACACGGATATTAATTTCTTTGTCTGAGTAACTAAGTGAAATAAACTGGGACTCGCGTTTTAATGTATATTGGTAACGGATTTTAGTCTGAGTAGATAATATTTGTTTTTAATTCTTTGTATGTAATATATCGCGGGCTATGTATTTTAATAGCTTAAGGGTTTTGACAGACCAAAAAAGATAAAAAAAAACTACATGAAAATTGAACTGCCTTCAAAAATATATTTGCAAATACTTCCGATAATTGTTTGTCTCGCATATTTTTATTGCTTTCTAATTTTATATTTCCTTATACACTTATTCTAGAACTAACAAATATTAGTTTCTAAACCATGGTGTCTGTGGATTATTCTTCGTTGACAAAATACGCAGATATTAGAAATATATTTCTGGTCTGACTCATATACAACAAGATTACTTTTTATATATAGCGACATATTCTATAAAAACTCAACGAAGGATATATTACTTACAATATTTATTTATTTATTCGAGAAGGATACAATTCAACTCGAATTTAATTTTTCATTAAAGGTAAAAATGAATCTCAGCGGGACCTAGTTTTTTTTCTGAATTTTAAATTTTTATACGAAAAAATACATGAAAGAGATTATTTCGTCGTTTAATCCCTTCCACTGCTCTAGTTAACCTTTTTTTTCTTCACAAATGATTTTGATTGGCTGCGCGATGATGCTACAGTCTCCCATCGACAAAAGCATTGTTCGGAGATATTGACGAACTAAAAGTGTAAACAGGACGTGTACGACATAATGTAAATTGGCATTGCACTGCACTGTCAGTACAGCGGACAAAGGAATTATTAGCATTTTGAAATATTTATATTTTATAAATTCCTCAATTTCCAAGTAAAGGTTCACAATTAATTTAAATTACTGAAGTACGATAAAACGAAAGGCTAAAATTTTATGTCGTATTTAGAGATCAAACGCACATACGACAAATATATCTTTTCTATTTAAATAATTACGCTGAGTAGCGAGATTAATTAAAAAACAGTTCAGCGTTTACATTACCAAAAATCACAATAAAAAATTACAAAACTCGAGAAAAATAAATTAAATTAAGTCTGTAGTAATAAAATGTACTCACACTAAATCCGAAAATTTAATATGTAATAATTTTATATTATACAAATTATATCCCGGCACGGAGCCTACATTCCCATAAACAGTGATGATACTTTAGTGTTTCTATGTTTTTCTCAAGTTTTCGGTCATATGTTGTGACATATGAAAATAAAGCTGTATTCTATTTGGATCGGTTATTTTCAAGCATATATTAAATTTTCATATATAAATATTAATTTTATGCAGAAGATTGTATCAATTCCTATAGACTTCACTTATGATATGATATATACATACATAAAGCGCAATACTTGTATAACTTCATCATACGGTTTTTACCATGTTCGATTTTAGTCCTTCTTCGACTTATTTGTTTTTCTGTATTCAAAAGGATTAATCGCCCTTTATAACGCTTTATTCATCCTATAAGCGATGTTTTCTAACATTCACTGATCAATTCTGCAAAGGGAATATAATTATATACTTGCTGGCGTTTGTAGAAATAATCATCTTACTTTATGACTACAAACCCTCTGTAAACTTCAGTAGATGCCGCAACTTTCCTTAGAACAACATTTGTTTACTATATTGGATGAAGGAGATAGAACACCAAGTGAGTGTTGATAATCATCTTACACTGGAAGTTCACATTACAAAGACCGTGCGTTCGCAAAAATTGGAAATATGGAATTGTTCTGTGCAGCTGCTCTAATGACGTTTGTTACGGATTCATTTTCTAATTAATAAATATACGACAGTTTTTGTTAAAATGTTTAAGAATCAATATAATAATAAGGATCATTATAAATGCCATACGTTTATATGCATTTGTAAAATCTCTACAGGCTTATTAATTTTCGTTCCGTGAAGTAGCCAAATAAAACGGTCTGTGAAATTTAAATTATTATTATTGTGGTACTAATATCACATTCCGCCTTCTGCCTTTTAATGAAATTTTTTTTGTCAACATTAATATGAATTTCAGGACATTTCGTCCTTTATTGGGACCTCATAAGGTTGGGCAGTTTTTCTTTTACAATTTAGAAATGGCACTTTTCTTCAATAAACTTTATACATACTTACGTTATTAATTTATAAATTGTAGATTACAATCTGTACAATCTTATGAGGTCCAAAAAGAGGACGAAACATCGTGAAATTAATAATTTTTGTTAATAAACAACATTAATATAGTATGGGGATGTAAACATGTCAACGGGGCCAGGAATCGAACCCAGAACCTCCAGCTTTCCGGGCAACATCTCTACCACTCTGTCGACTCCAGATATGGTGCGAAATTCCTCCATCAATTAAACGTAATGCGACTCACCTTCAATTCACGAAACATAGGGAGCTGAATGAAGGAACGGACTTTATATAAAATGAACAAAAGATTTTTGGAATTTTTCTAATCAGGAATATAGAGAAGCTTTCACAAAAGCATTAGGCCTTAAAGGCCATTCAAGTTGAATTAAAGCATTATTATTATTACGTTTCTGACTCAACGCCGTATATTTATTTATTATTATGTCAGACATTTTTTCATCATTATTAAGAAGATTTATCGTATTTATATATTATTTTTGGAATAAGTCCAGCTATTTCATACTGTAACTATATTTACTGTATCGTGTTTCAGTTATTTTCCCATATCATCAAAACATATGAAAATTATGTTTTATATCATTCAGCATAAATGTACTGCTTCAAACATTTCATGCAATTAATGCAAATTTTTTTTATGACTAGTGGTTTATTTCTCTTCATTTAGAATAAACGCCCTCTCTGAATGTAATGATGTTATCAAAAAGGGTAATATCACTCTTGAGTTCCGTATTAAGTGCTTGTTACAGTTTTAATTATTTAATATTCTTGGTACTTTACAGCATTTTTTTTTGGTATACAGGTGATATGTATTCACCATATCTACTGATAAAATGCAGATGACTTAATGATACACAAAGAGAATTTAATTATAAACAAACTCATATTTGCAGCTTTTACTTAGGTAACTAGATTTAGTTGAACATTTTATTTCCAATTATATTAAAATGAGATATATTAAATTTGCCGTGGATAATTAGCGTTTGCTGGCAGCAGAACTAATGGGATTAAAAATCCTGTCCCAAATTCTGGCACAATGCATATAGACTGAAATTAATAAACTGATTACATTTTATAATTTAATTGCAAAACAATTGATGGAATTAACCATTATTTAATAATTTGACACATTTAAATTAATTAAATCAATTTCTCAAAATGTTACCAAAAGTACAAATGTCTGCGTATATAACACATTAATAGCTCAGTTGGTTATCTGTGGAGATTAGAAAAAACTAATGTACGTACTGAGAAAGGAACCCGGTGATTGGCAAAGAATATTTAAGATATCAGGAAACAGGTTGAAGTTGTTACGGAATATTGTAATACATTCTAAAATTACGGATTTAGTGCTTTATTGCTGGTACAGATATGGTTGTTAATGAATTTTCATCACAATATGTTGCGAACTTTAATCGTTTGTAGATCTTTGAGATTGAAGTAACAAAAATTTATTAACTTCGAAGAAGTAAGGCCTTTTCAATGAAATTTGGGGGAATTGTACGACGGCTAAAGTGATTACGAATGTATAGTATCGTTATGCGAAGTATTGTAATTTTGACAATTACTGAATTTCTGTTAATGCTCTTTGAATATGACAATACGCGGCTAATGGCTATACTAATTAGGAGTCCAAAGCTTGGAAAAAAGATAAGTTGCCTTCGGTACGAAGCCACCCTTGTGAAGAGGATTTGAAAAATAAGAATGGCAGATGAATATAAAAATATCATACACATTTACGCTCTAACTGAGCATTCGACGGGTATTTAAAAATCACCATAATTTTAGACGTAAGCATTTTTTTAACAACTTTGAAATTACTTAATTAATTAATTAAATATCTAACCGGTATAATAGTTACAAATGCAGTTTCCGACAAGTTAAGAATTATATTTAATTACCTTTCTTCTTTTATTTAGTTTTCAGATTAATTAATGAAGAATATATGTGAGTATATCTAATTTCATTAACGCGCTTTTCAGAGAATCGAAGTCGAAACTGGCAACAGCGCACTCTAGAGTAAACAAAAGCGTCTGAACTTTTGTTACGAAGAATAACGGGCACAAAAAACTAAAAGCGAATAAACAGCTTTATACCAACGATATGGTAATTAGGCTTCGGCGAGAGAGACAATAGATGCACGCGGTCGAATGTTCAACAGCTGTGGAACCTATATTCATTGTTACTCGATATCAAAACAGGGGGATGTTCTGCAGGGTCAGGAAACGCAATGCATTGATATACGAAATCGATTTATCTGTACTTCAAACAAAATTACTATTGGTTTTGCAGTATGACAAGTGAACTATGCAACGATTGCTATCTTTCTCCAAATATTAAATGACGGATGCAATTCAATTATTTAAAGGTCCGGACAGAAAAATCGAGATCCTCCGTATGGGCAATTTTAGAAGCTTTAATAACACGAAATGAAATAAACCCACATACAGTGGAAGAAATGACCGTTGTTGGAAACAATACCGAGACTTTGGGAAATTAATTTCCGTCAGTATATAAAACAATAGAAAACGGTAATAGTTTCCGTGCAATACTTTAAACTTTAAGTTAAGCTTTAATTCTATATATTTAGTGTAAATAGAATTTTTGTGGTATTGAAAAAAAAAACAGATTAATTTAACAAATAACACTGCCACCGAACTTCGGAACTGTGGGTGGCATTCATTTACCGAAAGAAGTATAATACTGAAGAACATGAAACATTACCTTGAAAATTTTCAATTAATAAATTATGTTTCTATTAAACACCTTCCATATGTCATGACAAGTTTTAGTATCTCTAATTTCAAAACTGACTTTCGTGTTGACTTTGAGGCAGTTGGTAGAAACAGTAACCTGCATACTGTTATAAAATTGAAAATTACTGTCTAGTTGAAAAATTTATATGAGTTCAATATAAGTTAACTGAAAAACAATTTATTTAAATCATGAAACAATACACACGTTACTTTTAAACAAAAGAGTTTTATTTTTCGTTTAAAAGAAACTTTTTGCAATCCGGGTACTTCTCCTTGTGTTCTTGCAAATGTTGTTTTTCCTCCGCTTCCGCTATAATCACAGCATAGATATTTTACATCAACTTTGCATAAGCTCGTTCAACTGCATCGTTTCCTACTTTAAGGAAACATGCAATATTTTTGACTTACAAAAATATAGCGTTCATCACCACGAATATTCCCACTCGGAGATAAAACCATAATTTGGTTTGCAGCGGGAGAATAAACTCTTACATAGACGTTTTCATTTAAAATATTAATAGTGGTTTTTGAAATAGTAATGACATGTAACTATAATAAAACGCTTGTGTATTAATAAACCCGCCATTTGATGAACCGCTGTGTTCTCTATTTGACGGTAGGAATTCATTTTCAAATCTCAAACTATTAATTTGAGGTTTTTCCTCGAGTAATTAAAATTTATATTACTGGACCGATAATTGATAAAATATTAATTTTAATTAATTGTTTCCTTTACAAAAATATTAAATTTATAATATAATTAATTCACAAATTTATATAAAAGACATATTGGAATCCTTGCTAAAATGTAAATAGTTATGAAAAAGTTGCTTTCTATAGATGGCAAACTACTGAAAGCTAAAAAAAAATCAGAATTATATATTTTGTGTATAAGGCATTATATTTCGTTTAAACTGCTAAATGATTAAAAATATTGGGGGAAATTACATATATACAATAGAGTAAAATCGCAAGAAACAAGCACACATTATCATAGTTTCCTTGTCTTTCATAGTTGATTTCAACTAAATTATGATCATAAACTTCATTTATAAAACAAAATAAATGACAAAGAATGTTCATAGAGTCGAAAATAATTTAATAAGATACATATTCGTTTAGGGTGAAAATAAACGCCAGACCCTTTGTACCCTATTTATATACAGTTCACCAAATGTATTTTTCAAATTTTCCAAATCTGTTTGGTTTCAGAAAGCAAACGAGTGAAAAATTGAGATAATGTTAAACAACGTTGATAACGATTGCTGGCCGAATTCGAATTGAATTCTAATTTGATTACAGCGAAGCGTGAGTTCGGTTTGAACAAACTAGTCAACAAATTATCTCTTGATATTCGCTCGTACCAGAAAATATGAACAAACCGACTTCCGTACGGTTGCCTATGAATATCTATAGGCTTGTTTGCGATAGAGTTAATTCAACTTTCCTAATCATACGCTGTTTGCAAACATGGTTAAGGAAACTTCGTTTATGTAACAGAACATTCTCAGTACATTCTATAATCAGCAGTTATTTTATCGTTGATTGTGTTATGAATCAGTTAGTTTTTCAAATCCATATTGGAAGAAGTAAATATATATTGACGATAGAAAAACGTAAAATATATCATTTAAATATTTCTTCTTTAAGTATAATGGATACAAAATCATCGTGTTTTTTTATCTAAAATATCGATAGTGAAATGGAATAGTTACAATGTGCAAATATTAACAAATTCTAAAATGAAATTTTTATTTTTATTATGAAAACAGACACGTTGATATTCTTTTATAAACTTCATTTCATAAATTCTAAATTTCTTTACAATTTATTAATAAATATAGAACTAACAGTAAAGAATAAAAATAATGTGATACTAGGCAATAAACGACATCTAGTTCAACAAAAGTGATTGCAATTATCAGCGAGTTCTCAGGGTGTTTCTAATTTTTTATATTTATATATAGTCTCTAATCATTAATTATTTACTAGTGCGTTATGATTTTTTGTTGAGTACTGTGAATATTATATTATACCCTTAGTATAGTTACAGAATTCTTATTTTTGTTATAATTACCTTATAGTCCTTTCCGTATGTTGGACAGGGAAATTTGTGTTCCCGATTTTTAGTATTTTTATGTTAACTTCTAATCGTTTATAATTGTAGAATCCAATAATTATATTGTAATTTTATGTAATGACGTATCCTATTTCCTCATACGACGACTAATGGAATAAAATAAATCAAACCAAAATTAATTCCTTCGAGTGTTAAAATACCGAAAATAAATATTAAAAAATGAAAGTGATTTGGAATAATAATGACACTAATAACGCAAGCGAATGATATTTGTCACTGTGTGATTTATAATTCAGAAAATGAGAATACCGCGCATTCAATTTCAGAGTTGGTCCGGAAGTATTTCTACGTCGACAGTTAAATCGTAATATTTCGAAAATTATTAAATCGATTTTCAAATTAAATTCTAAACTTATTTTTTAGTATTTTGTTTCGTCAACGATTTGTAATACAAATATAATTTCATTTGTTTGGAATTTTCCCATTAATATCATTTAAATTTAACACGTTGATGGTTTTAGACGTTATGCTGATACACATAGAAATTACCGTCTGTTACTGAATAAGTTTATATGGGGAAAAAATAACGAAGAAAATTTAAAAGTTTTGGGCGTTTCGACGCGAATTAGCGTCTTTATCTAACGGCGAAAAAATTAAGACTGGAAAATAAACGAAACAAGTGAACTCAAAGATAAATGGATAAGGTCCAAATAACTTAAAATAAAACGTCATATAACTTATTAAGATTCTCTGTTCGATGTTTATATTAACAGTATTAGGTTTATTTTTAGTAAATTTTACTTTAACGTGCTTCTATGTCTAAAATAGAGGAGAGGTTTTATCAAAATCAAAACAGAGATTAAATATGATGCAATGTTTAGTGATAGGATTATGCATACAAGTTGGTAGTTTAAAACTAGATTTATGTTCTTTAATTTGTAAGTTGTATATAAAGTTCTTGTTGTTTGGCCGATATAACAATAAACATAATAATAATAAGTATCATAATAATTTTTCTTAGTTATTGTCTCTCTATTTAAAGATTTTCTGTATGAAGGTCGGACTTAGTATTAACATGTTACTCTGATTCGTTGGTTTTCACGTTGAACACCCGTTTAGAGTCAAATCGGCCAAAAATACTAAATGAGTATGTTTACTAGTTTGAATTACAAAATTCTGGCCCAGATTTTCTTTCTATTTCATAAACGAGCTGATTTCTCTGTGCTCGCTTCTTAGGCAGTTTTTATACTAGTTTTGGATAGCGTGCAGCCCACGGGTCGCCATGATGACGACCATAAAATGGAAATTAAAGGTACATCATACGAGCAATCCGATATCGTTTAAAATTCAAATTTTCATAAGTGAACCGAAATAAAATTTAGGCTTTCAAGAAAATCCACAAGAGCCGAGCTACAAATAATTATGAATATATTTCAATAATCTGGTGAAGACGGAGTAGGTAGGCGATCCACGAGCATAAAATTGTGAGCCTTTTTTTTTACGAAAATCAATATTTTACTTAGTAGAGTATTATTTGCTAAACAGTATTGATTTAATTAATTTTATTCCTCGTATGAGGAAAGAAGCTACGTCAGTACATAAAATTACAATATAATAATTGGATACTACAGTTATAAATAACTAGAAGTGAACATAAAATTACTACAATTCTGGAACACAAATTTCCCTTTCCAATATAAGCAAAAGAACTATATCGTAATAATAACAAAAATAATAATTCTTTAACTATACTAAGGGTATATTATAATATTTGCAGTACTCAAAAAATATTCAATTTGTACTAGTAAATAATTAATGATTAGAAAATTAACTATAATAAAATATAGAATTGCACATCACACAAGAATAAATATACAACCTGGCACACGCACACTAGGAGGAAACACAAACGACGGACAAGGCACTTTACGAAGCAGAGTGAACTCCAGGTCGTACATGAAAAAAGCAAACAAAAGAGCAGAAAAGACCATCAGTGACTAAGCAAGTTATGAAATGAGAAGTTTTATGAGTAACACATTGAACACATTTTGCAGTACAACAAAAAATAATTATTTTTTAGGCGAACGACCAAGAAACTCCTGTACAGAGTAAAGCACTGGCGCTTTTCAGTAGAATATTTTTACATTATATCCCAAAACTATTGTAGTTATTATCGTTCTTTACATCTGGTTGAGGACTATTGTGTAATAGTATCCTGGAATGGTGAATACTTCTCTGGTAAAGAGCAAAGATTTAGACCTGAGCGATTTATAGTCTCGCAACATATTAAATGTATGGCATCTAACCAGATCCGTCTTCACATTGTATAAATTGTGTAAGGTGGGTTGCACATTTAAAGTGAGATCTTCTAGCTAGGAGTGCGTATCTTAATATATTTTATAATCTATCTATATAATAAAAAAGGTCTTCTATATAATAAAAAAGGACGTATATTTTTATGTATGTATTTACGTTGTTCTTTATACAAATTTTATCGCGTGGACAGAATGCAACAAAAATTGGTACACATATTCTTCAAAATACGAGAAACGGTACTGTGAGGGTGAGAAACGCCTAGCATAAATGTGGAAAGACTTATAATTAAAAACCGTGATCATTAAATATTAAATTACTGCGCGCCAAGAGACAATGACGTCACGCGAGAGAAAGACGTTACTACGCAACGAACAAAGGAAATATTTCCTTTATTAGGAATGAAATAAAGCAGAAATATTTTCTTCAGCAATACTCCATCGAATGGTAATAAAGAAGAATACGAATTACTTTACCATCCTTGCGGAAAATGTAAGTTAATTTTCGCGCTATATTAGTTGTGAGTCTAGCTAACAATTTAATCAATGTAATATTTCATAATGTATGAAGACTGAGTGACAATTGACAATTATATCCTGAAATACTCAAGGAATATATTTAAGTATTCAATTAAATACTTTTTCGAGTTTATATAAATAAGTACACGAGCAACGCCGGGCACCCAGCTAGTATGTAATATTATAGTGATATGTATGGTTGGTACACGCAAAATGTGTGAATTTGAAAATCGACTCAGATCGCGAAAGTCGACACGGAATCACCTGAACTTGAGGTTCACGATGTTGGTCTGAAATGCTATAGGCCTCGTACTGTAGTTAACCATTTACGTCTTCTTAACAGTTTTTTAAAAAAGAATCATCTTAAATAACAGCCCATTTCACCCATTGGTGTTTGAGTGCCATTTTCTCTTTAGTGTTATTCCGTGAGCTCTGAAACGTATACCTCAATGACTTCTTGATTTGATGAGAAACGTTGACCAGTAATTTTGAGTTTTAGAAGCAGATGAAAGCCCGAAGAAACCGAATCTGGCAAATAGAATGGTTTATTCTACGTTTTATATGCCAAATTTCTCAATTTTCTTATCCTAAATACGCTTATGTGGGTAGGCGCATTCTCTTGTTCTTTTGTCTGCAAGGATGGTCTGTTGTCATAAGTTTTAACATTTTTCAATATAGTCGATAAAAAGAATTCCTTTCGCAGCCCAAAAACCATTCCCGACGATGACATCGACTTCGGAGCTCAAAAAAACAGCTTCCATCCACTTGCATGAACTACGCTGATTGGATTCCAATGTGTAATTATGAATCCGTGTCAGTCATGATTTTCGTAAAATGCGTCAAGCACTGTTGGGAAAGTGTCGTCCGAATGCACTTTAGATCCAAAGTGAACTTTCGAGGCACCAATCTTAGAGTTTTCATGTCCAATTTCTCGTTCAGAATGTATCAAACTTGTCAATTTTTTAACCATGCAGCATTACATAAAAATTTCGTACACCGATCGTCCTAAATCATACTTTTTCAAAACTTGCAGGTGTTGTTGCACTTATTGTACGTTTTCACGTGGACTGTTATGGAAATTTTTAAGGCCTCGTTTCAGATCGGCCACCCACTTATTAACAGTGGAAATGAAAGGTCAACATACACATTTACAATCGTGGAAAGAGTTTCGGTTGGCTTTAAATCACCTTTTTTTTACATTTATTAGTGTACTAAACTCATTTTTTTTCATATCTAACAACACACATATAGAAATTTATTTAAATAACTGTCTACAACTAAGTACTGGGTGAAATGACATGAAATTTCACACAGTGTCTATTGACAGTTGTAACATTCAGAGAGAAAACAGTCACTTTAGTAATCCTGTTGAGGCCGAGAAAAGTTTACAGAACCCTCGTACTTTAAATAGACTGTCTTAAATTACTGAAAACTATACCAAAAATCGTTTTAACTATTAAATTTTATTGCAGAAAATATATCTCAATGGATATGAACGATTATTTAAGTTTGAAATGATTTAGTAATGCAATATACTGAGAACAGTGTAGCAGAAGAGGGAAAATGCAACATCAAAAATAATGAACTGGGCTTATTTTCACTCGATTATGTCATGCAGAATTCCGTCAAGAATCAATAGCGTTAATCACGGAGGGAACTATATATCTCTCGTTTGAAATGAAATTACGCCGAAAACTCTTTTCTGTGTGGTATTCACTAGGTTCAATAACAATTGTGGGTTTCCAATTCAATAAATTATTAGCAATAGAGAAATCTATATTCGATTTTTCTTTCTTACTTTATAAAATTTATTTAGGACTTTATAAATTTATAAATCAATTTAAATAATTCTATATAATAAAAAAGGATGTATATTTGTATGTATGTATTGTAATAAGTGATTTTAAACATTAATACTAGTTGTCTTATTGTGGGAATGTTGGAGATAACATTTTTCACACGGCAACAGGAAGTGGGTTTGCGAGGGACGCCTAGTCATGTCATTTTCTGACCGTAGTGGTGAACGTGCTAGGACAAAGGTGACCGTGGCTGGTCACAGCTGTGGCGGATTAAGGGGGAGTTGGGTCCTGGACGGCGAAAGGGAAGCTGTGGGCCAGGAGACGGGAGAGTTGTTACCCAACATTCGGCTCGTGGGCAAGCAGAGCCGACGTCTTGGACCAGAGTCGCGTCCTGGAAGGCAGAAGAGCGGGCGTCGTCAGTTCTTGGTGAACTGTGAGGAACAAACGCGTAGGAAATTTTTTGGTGCGGAGGTTCTTGGAGGAGAGAACCGTGAATTGCGGAGCAAGTGTAGGCCGTCGCGCCTATGTGTTTTAGCCGCTGCTCTGTGTGCGAGGATTTGGTCAGCCGACCGGCCAGGCACCTGGATCCGAACCTGGACATCATCAGAAGACAACGCGTCGCAGCACAGTAAGCAAACTTCCCTCCCTTTCCCTGAATCGTATGAAATTAGTGCGAATTGAGAGTTGTGGGTCCAATTACCGGCTGTATTCTTAAAGGACATATTACATTTGATAAATTTGGGCAAAATAGTAACTTTACGGAGACTTGTTAGATTTAAGTTTATGAATAAGAGTGTATGAAAAGGCAACATTTAGCTATTGAGGAGTCGTGCCGAGTATTTGTATTAACCCTAATTTGTCCATTAAACTGAATTTTATGTTTACATTTTGTTTTCAATTGGTGAATCCTTCCTTACGTAATTGATCAAAAACCAGGACCCCTGAGATACAGTTATTGACAGTCTCATGCTCGACTCAAGTACTCACGAGTCCTGGCAAATCGTTTATCGGCTCCCTGGTGTGGATCGCGCGGATCGCGAATGTTAATTAATGAGACGATTGTCGTTTGTATAATTTAAAATAAAACTTTTCTGCACATGCAGTGGCGCCCGGGTCGGCATTCGTCCATTATAAGGATCCGAGGGAGCGGGTAGGCGATTACAGTATGTATTTACGTTAATTTACGATATTTGCATTGAGTAATTATTTGTCATTGGATTTGTTAATGTTTTTATGGGTGATGTTTGTGTATAATTTCAACCCTTTTGGCATGGGATAGGAGCACCCTTAAGGGTGGGGGTGGAAATATTAAAACTTGCTAAAACAGCCGATATTTGAGTCTGATAAATATTTTTAGGTGTCAAAAGAGCTTGATACTATTTCTCATGATGTTATCCGAGTATAAGTTCAACCCCTTACAGCATGAGTGGTGGGGGTGGACGGGCGTTACAAGAAAATACCACAAATACAACTAAGATTGGAGTAAAATCCAGGGTTATGGATATCACTGAGTTTAATTAAGAGATTCAATTTCCCGTTTAAGCCCCAGGGACGGAAGTGGACGATTGTGGAAATTTTGAAACCTGCAATCACGGCCGATATTACCGTTGAATAATTTTTTTTCATGGTTAATTAGATTGATAGTATATCTACCGATGTTATGTATGTAAAATTTCAACCTCTTTTTCCATGAGAGATGCGCACTTTTTGGGGTGGGGGTGGATGGGAGATACAAGAAAATAACACGAAAACTACCGAGATTGGAGTCAGATCGTTTTTGTGGATGTCGCTGAGTTAATTTGTGTCATACGTGCGAGTGTGTGCTGGGTTTGGGAATGGTTGGGCGGGCGTTGGGAGGGGTAGTACTATTCAATCATGTTAACAGGCCGGTTTTTGTGTCGAATAAATATGTTTTGGGAACAGTGAGTGCATAAAATTTCTCTAAATGTTCTTAATTTCAAACCCTTTCGGGCTTTGGAGGGTAGCACCCTTAAGGAAGTGGATTGGCATTACATAAAAATAACGCAAAATTATCTAGATTCTAGTCAAATCCAGGGTTACATGTGGCGCTGAGTATTATATTAATTAATTATATTATTAATTAATATAAATTCAATTGGCCATTTAACCCGCAGGGGAGATGGTGGAATTTTTTAAACGGGCAATCGAGGTCAATATTTGAATTTAATAGTTATTTTTAGAATTAATTAGATTGATAGTATTTCTACGACTTTGTTTGTGAATAATTTCAACCCCTTTCGGTTTGGGGGGGAAACACGGGTAGAGGTGAGGGTGGAGGGGAGTTACAAGAAAATAACGCGAAATAAACTGTGTTTCGAGACAAATCGTGGTTATAGATGTCTTAATTTATTTATGACAACCTGGGTAATGTGCGGATGTTGGTGGGAATAGAAATGTTTAAAAATGTTAACCTGTTGATATTTGCGTCGAATAAATCATTTTCGGGGTCAATAAGACTCATAATATTTTTAAATATATTCTGTGTATAATTAAAAATTCTATCGGCTTGGGTGATGAGGTTAATGAAGGGTAGGGGGAGTTGCATTACATAAAAATATCGAAAAAATCCTAGATTGGAGTCGAATCCGGTGGTATGGATGTACTTGAGATTAATTATTGCATTCATTTTCAATTTAACCCCCACGGGTTGGACTGAACAGGGATGGAAATTTTCAAACATGCGTCCAATAAATATTTTTCGATGTTATTTAAATTCATAATATTGTGTGTATAATTTCAGCCCCTATCAGCATGGGAGGGAAGCTGGAGCGTTAAAAGAAAATAACGGGAATAGACCGAGATTTGAGTTAATTCTGGGGTTATGGATGTCGCTGTGTTTCAGTGTGACAAACTGGGAATTGGTCGGGGTTGGGCGGGAGTAGAAATATTCAAAAAATGTAACTGGCCGATACCACCTTTCGGGATAGAGGTCGAGTTTCGTTACATAAAAATAACGGGAAAATCTGGCGGTATGGATAAATGACATCTCGGGCAGCGCCGGGCACCCAGATAGTATATAATATATTTGAAATGAATGTTGGCTTAAGAAGCCAAGACTGAATTTAAAAGAAAATTTTTAATTCAGTAAATATACCATGTATCAAAACAAATACAAAGTTCTGCTACAAAGCAAGCGTCTGAATATAAAAAATGAAGTAATCAAGAATGTGGGAAGTAATAATTAAATTTAATTCAGAGTTCGTAGAGGGAAAATCGGAACGGAGATATGCATAAATCCAAACATAAGAAGAATGATATCAAAACATCAATATTATTATTTTTCACCAGTTTCCTCCACATGGGTGTATATTGCTTATGTACGGTTACAGTGAGAAAGATTCGATAACAGGTTTTACTGCAATTCTCGGGCCAGGGCTTAACCATATAGAGAATAACGAGGAAGCCTGCGCGTGGAAGCGTCATTGTTATGTGCAAGAAGTTCCAAGGAGGACGCTACTATGCTTAACGATAGCCAATAAAGAAGAGGCAGTATCGATTTCGATGCAAGATAGCAATTAATTTCTACTCCGAAATAAATCAGAGTGGCATTTAATAGCTTGCAAGACGCCATTTATCATCGCCCCCAAGGGGTCCCAGATATATTGTGTTTCCAGAAGCTCGAACGTAGGATTTATAGCCATTTCTCAATTTCATCATTCAACTTATCTTAACTAAGCAGTATCTGACATTCTATGAGAACTTTGGGATATTGAAAATCCGGACGCGCTGTCCTTGGGAAAGTTGCCAAATTAGCGATTTTATAATTCCAATATCTACAGATACATGTCGTAGGATTCTGCTACAATACCTGAGATGAAATATTTATGTATCAATAAAGTACAATACATGTATTTCTCATTTATTCATTCTAATATTTTAATATTTTCATCGTACTATTCTGTTACAAGTATAGTACCAGTCATAAAATATTCAAGTGCGCTTTCAAAAAAATGCAGCCTATATCAACTGAATTGGCTGTGCATGAAGTTGCAGTTGCAGTCGTGTAAGTTTAGATTAATTTTTCGATATTAACTCAATGTTCACTAAATGTATATTTATTGGTCCAAAGATAGCCTACATAATGCCAACAGAAGCATCCTATGATAGCTATAGTTAGTCTTCTAGGCGGAAACGATAATACTCTCGTCATGTTCATTGTTTGTTATATAACTAAGCCGTCGTAGAAGAATCAACAATTTCCTTCCCGTAAATACCTTGCAATATTAACCATTGATCAACATAATTTGTGACATACGTTAAGGAATATATTCTCTCCGAAGCGGTATTACTATACACTAAAGAGAGTTTTGTATTATAATGTTGCTATAGCTTCGTCTAAATTTAAATGTGCTAGAATTAAGAATGTCTCTTTCTTTATCGTACCATAACTATAATAAATTTATAAAAATTGAACATATTTTATTGTTATTAGTATTATTTATGAAAGGGGAGTGTGGGGCGGGGGCTGGATCATCAGTATATTGAGAGGTTTGATGCGGCTCTTCATATCAACTGTTTTACATCTATCAAAATTATTTAATTCATAAAATGTATACTATATTCCCTATTCTTTCTCTCCAATGTAGTATCCATCAAACTCTGATGTCTCAATGTGGGTACTATTAACTTTTATTTTTACGTAAATTGTTTCTTTGATACTTTCAATCATTTTCTTTGTTTCTAAATATATAAGTGATCATACGATTCCAATTAAAAGATCAAATCCAACGAAACGTATTTGATTCAATAAACACTATGCTGTCTTCAAGAACATTTTTTTTCTTCTTAGAACTATTATATTTATACCAATTTATATTATTTGCACAATTTATATTTTTATATGATAAAGTTCTAGATCGCTAAGGATTTTTTCAGAGTAACATGCTACATGAGAGTAATCTACGTGGTGGCAACTCCTGTTTAATAGCATATGCAGGGATTTGAAAAGGGAGGATACGGAAGGGTAGAGGAAGGTAGCCAAGGGTTAACTAGAATCGCCGGACTATGGTTTAAGGATCCTACCCGGCATTTACCTAAAAGTGATACAGGACAAACCCTAGAAAATATGCATCAGGTAAGTCGGGCATTGGGTACTAGTCCCACGGACTTCCGATGACGGGAGAGGGCTTTGCTGTTGGGACGCAGCATTCCCTTCTCCATGACCCGACCAGTTTATGAGGCAGCTGGTCGAATATTCCAATGGGGATAGCGGACAAGGTCTGTTACCCCGGAACATACAACTCTCGAAACTGACCGAGGTGCCTCGGCTTGTGGGAAGTTAAGTTAAAAAAAAAAACAAAGAGAAGAGAAGGAATTCCCAAACGAAGCCTCATCCACACCTCTCTTTGAAGGTTCACCAGCCGGCTTCACTATTTGCCTTAGATCCCTGAGGTTTAACTCCAAACTATATAATAAAAATCACGGTTTCTTTGCGTGCTAGTATTTAGAACCTTAATATATAATATCAAACAATGAATGCGTCTAACAAATGTTGAATTGATACTGCCGTTTACGGTCCACATGACTAAATATGAACGCCCTCGCTTGCATGCGAAGCAGAATTATAATTTTGTCGGATAAGAGACTACAATCGAAAATGATTAAGTAATATCGAGTTAAATGAAGATGCTGTTTTACTTTGTACGTTGAACATGCATTTCATTATTATTCCTGTGTCAACACAGGTTACATATTTTTAATAGCAAAGTTTAATTTAAATTCTCTGGTTCGCTCCTTATTCGAGAGTGGCGCCGGTTGACGACATCCTTATAGAAAACGGCACGTGCAGGGCTTGAGAGGGGACAAGCAAAATTTGTTTTATGGGCACCTGGTCAGGGGTGAGATAAGGCTGAGAAATTATGGTGCGAATCATTGGAAAACTAAAAAGAAGAAATATAGGCTTTGCGGACTATTGAGTCCGTACAGACGGAACAAATAGTAGAAATTCAT
The DNA here is from genome assembly GCA_037074705.1 of Zhengitettix transpicula. NCBI lineage: Eukaryota > Metazoa > Arthropoda > Insecta > Orthoptera > Tetrigidae > Zhengitettix > Zhengitettix transpicula. Next base: position 24,833,800 of record CM073590.1, on the reverse strand, counting down.
GCTTAATCTTGAAAACCCGTCTTATATTTGGAAACGTGATCACAAACAAACAATACGAGACCGCAAAATTAAACAGATCGGTAAGTGATTGAGACACTGTCAGCACTGTTTTATGAGAATCTTCCAGCAAACAGTAGATTTAAGCCGATGTCCTGTGTGTCAGTGGTCAGCGTCACTGTCTCGCATCACAGACGTCCCGGGCGCGAATCCCAGCTATGACATAGATGCTGTGAGAGTACGTTTTCATTCTGAGGAACTCCAAGGATATTAGTTTCCCAACAAATTCAAACCAAACAGAGTACAAAAATTTGCCAATGACCTTAGACAAGTGATGCAAAACTAATAAAAAAAATAAAAAATTTAAATGTGATCTTAATAGATTCGTGAAGAGAAGTGAAGTTTTTTCCCCCCTTAAAATTAGTAATATTCATAAATACGGCATAGTTATTTTTTGTGTGTCTTGGAAACCCGAAAAGACCACATAAATTTCTACCATTGGATTATTTATTTATTTAAACAAACGTTAACATATTTTTTTTTCTCAAAGTCCCACTGGGATCGATCTCATTCGTAATTATATACATACTTACACAAATATTACCGATTTATTAATCACAATGGAATAGCATAATTTTATAGGTTATTATATACCTTCAGACCAAAATATAAATATTGTTGTTTTAAAAATATTACACATTTCAATGTGCTATAGCAGTTTATCCTTTCTGAAATTAGCGGAGTTAAATTGCTTGTTTACGGATCAATCCTTGATTATAATGCTTCTGAATCATCCATTGCGACTGTAAATAAAATTTTGTGTTAATAAATTTTAAAAAATATCTGTGTTCCTTGTACTTCACACACGCTAATTTGTAATAATCACCATTTAATGAAAGTTAAATCACCACGTTAATGCATCAAATTTTAGTATTAAAAATATTATAATGATAGTATGTTATAATATTAATCAAGATTTTAAAATAGACAAACAAATTAATTTATTAACGCACAAACAATTAAATTTACATAAGTTATCACATGAATTTTCAACAGTTATTAAGAAATTAACTTCAATTTACATTATTAATTAATATTTGACAATAAAAATTTTACTCTTTCTCAGGGTCGTTTACTGGAGCTTTAATAAAAAAATACTGGTTAACAATTAAATTTTTTTATCAAGTTATCATGGACTTACTTCTAGTGAAATATGGGTATCTAATACTATTACATTTTCTAGTGAGAACAACATGAGTATCTAATACTATTACATTTTCAGTAAGATTAAGGATTTTACTTTGACGTACTGTATGGAGATATCCAAGCGGTGCTCTATACTATATCAACAATCACTGCCAGGGGAATATTTCCTCCCACACTTCGTAAATATCATACTTGATCTACGTAATGACCATATTGTATTCTCTGGAGGCAACGCATAGAAATGTGCGATTTCTGCTGGGTTGTGTTCGCTGTTTTGCATTTGTTTGTTTGGAATGCTCCCAGGAGGCCGAAAGCTGATGTGTGTAGTGTGGTGCCGCACAACCCTGTCTGGATTTTTCACAAGCTTCAATAAAACGAAATCATTGTTAACAAACCCAAACAAGTAAAACACAGCGCGATCGGATCATAAAAAATTATATGAAGAGATAAGAATATTAGACATATTCCTGGTAGTTTTGGGCACAGAACAAGATTTATTTACTACATACCCTTGAAAAAGTTTGTCGAAGAGATGATCAACCTGAATATAGATATAAAACTTTTACCTGAATATAACATTTAATAAAACGGATTTAGAAATTATTTATTCGGAAGTAATTGTAATATTCTCAATCGAAGTACAATAGCGGTATTCTGTTGAGTATTTTCTGGTTGGAGACTAGGACAAGGTTTCCAACAACTGGAAAATCTCGTGCCTTACTATTGATTGAGAGCACTGTAATATTTATACTTTCAGGGTTCATAAATAAAAATATTTAATTTAATTAATATATTATTTTACTTATAACAATTAGCCACATTAATATTGAATTTATACAAAAATGACAAGAATTAAAAAGAACGGTACAAGGACTATCTCTCAGGAATTTCATGGGTTGACCATCAACATGGCTAAGTTGACATGATTGGTATAAATAAATTGATGTTACTGATTAAAAGTTTAAATGGATAGACCTAGGATTACGATACTTCGACGTAAACAATTGAACGAGACCATGCCGTGGTGGTTCCAGGCTGGTGCAGACTGGTAGTGTCCGACGTTGGTGCTGGGACGCCCGATTACATCTCGATGGCGGCGGATGGTTTCTGAGCACCCCCCCCCCCCTCATTTTTCTCAGGATTCGCTGGATGTTTCTGAGTCTGGTCACCGACCGCTCACGGCTGGCAACTCATTGACCGATTTCACTCTCCCGAAATTTCCAAATTTCTTCCGTAGATGTTTTTAAATCTCTCATGCCCGCCAGCTCAATATATGTAAGCTTCGGGAGCTCAATTATTCAAGCCATTGGGGTCCTTTAGAACAGAAAGCCTATTTAAGGTCGTTTGTCACCAAAAAGGGTCCGAGATCACAGTCAGAGTTCGCCATCAACGGCTTCAGTCCGAAATAGGGCGCTTTTAAATAAATGTTCATTACAGCACTAAAGTTCATAAATATTCGTTTATCCAACAACGTCTGGGAAATAGCTGGGAATAATTTTCGAATATGGGGATTTGGTAGAGAAAGACAGTTGCAATGTAGTAGTTGTAGTGTGCCTTTTTTTTATTCTACAGGAAAATTTAACTTGAGGAAAGAGAAAAACCTCACGCAGGGGCAAATATGGCGAAGACATCGTATGCTGCCACAGTTAAAACTACGATTTGACAATTTCATCAATGGAAATTACTCAGATGCCCATCTGTGTGATGTGTTGATGGCCAAATGTGGTCGCTTTTCCGTGATCGTTTGTCTATTTCTAAATAATCGACGTGGATAATTACGTGTGCATCCCAAAAAACCATCTATTACACTGCCATAGCTTCCTTTAGTATTGGCAGGTTCATTATTCTTAAATAGTTATATATCAAACGTTGCGTTCTACAATAATTATGCAAAACCCGTTTGAACTCCGAGAACAATATATTGAACAACTGCACCGGGAAAGGCTTCAATCTTTGATTAGTTATATATCGACGTAGAACCTCGTCATGATTGCGACCTAATAGCGCCAAACCAGCACCAAAGTCGACCACTCGATTTCGTTTAACAACATTAAACTAACGTTACTTCCGTGTAGAGAATAATTTTTTAGGACAATTCGTATCATGAGAAATTGAAGTTACATTCCCATGTGTTATAACAGCGGAGTATTGAATGGAAAACTATATATCTTATTTCAGGTTAATTAATTATTAATTTACTACTTATATAAATTATAAGAACATAGGCGGGAGGCTATTTATTTATAAAAAGATGTGTCCGATTCAATGACTTGCTACTTTACTTTGAAATATCCAATAGTTATACGTCATAAGCTGACTGATGTAAGTGATTCGATTTATCTTTCACTTCCAGCCAGCTCAGAGGAGTCCTTTGAACAATACAATAATAGTACTGTAAATATTATATACATAAATTTGGAGGGGAGGAAACAATTGGTTTATCAAAAATTAGATATAATATCTGTTATATAATTCACTTATTAAAAGAATACACATATTTCATGAGAAAAACAACGTGCTTCTCTTTTTCTCAGTGATTTTTGGGCCATTCAGCGGAGACGCTGCTTAAGTTTTGCATCATTTTCTATCCCCATTCACTACCCTCGTTCTCCTCCACGGGAAGGGGAGGTGAAGGGAGAAGGCATTCAAAACTACCCTCTAACTTCTCGAAGTTTCTGACCAATGTTTTTGCACTAGTCCCGAGTCGGGCAAATGTCTTTCTGTTTTTCTTTGAGTCACGTAACAGTTTGGCGTCCAAAAAACTCGCATTTCATTCAGCAATACGCGCATAAAAGCTGCCTTGATTTGTGTCGTAATGTTACAAGCTTGTTATATTGTGCCTAACAACAATATAATAGCCAATAAAAATGAGTAATTCGGGACTCGATTGAAACAACGTAGTGATAATTGTGGAGCCTCATTATTAAAACGCGTGTATGCAATACATGACTTAATTTAATAATTACATGATAGCTTTTTGGATTATAAACATTTACACTTAAACACGATGAATGAAATATTTAATTAAATAATATTACATATTACCATCTGGTCAAGCGATACATATTAAAATATAAAAATTGATCAGCGTTGTAAAACTATGTAACACGCACAATATACAAAAATACTCTTAAAAACATTAAAACCGTTGCGATTTGTCCAATAGATTTTAATGCCCAAAATATTTTAAACAAAAAATTGTTTTACGTATTCAGAACGTTGTTGATTTGATTTTAACAACCTGACCAGTCTTACTATCTTCCACGCCACTAGCAAAAGAAGGATTTTAAATTATATCCATGCTCAGAAAATATTTTACTGCTTCTGAAAAGTCAAATTATAAATATACTTGAAACACTAAATTAACTTTAAACGAATCTTCTTTTATACCTCTGGTCACTTTAAAGGCGTGTTATCGTCCTTGAGTTTCAACGACGTAAATAATATATATAAATATATCGCAATAAAACAGAAAAGTTAAAGTAAAATTAAACAAGCATCTTTATACTTGTAGGTATGACATTATTAATATTTCTTCAATACGTCTGAAATATGATGCATGTTCCATAAATTCAACAGTAATATGAGATTAAAAATTTTTGGACCCGTCTGAGACACATTTCGTGCTTTTTTTTCTCTAAACCCACAACTTTCTCAATTAAGCTTTAAATATTTAGTTTAGTTTTTTCCAATATATTATTAAAATGAGACATTTTCTCACTGAGAAACGGAATGAAATAACAAATCAATTCTGAACATTTTTATCAAAGCACTGAATTCAGTTTTTCAGCGCTTAAATAGTAAAATGCCTTTTCGATTACTTTCCTCTCCACAAAACAATATAAAGAAAGTCTGCGTAAATGACCTCCAAAATTAAATATTGTTAAATAATTAGAATATTTGTGCCATTTACTTCTCCATAAAAATAATAAAGCCACAAAACCAATGTTTTCATTTTTTTTTCTAGTTTGTCCGTTCCTTTCCGAGATTTTCTTCCCGTTTCAGGAAAAAATTTCATGTATTTATATTTTTTAACGTTTTATTATAAACCACTTATGAAAAAAAATTGTTAGTTGCGACCAGCCCACGAAATTATATAATGATATTGAATTCACGAAATGCGTAAACAACTGATTATAAGAAAAATGTATGAGTGCGACACGAAATAATAATAAAAATGCTTTATTACAGCGGCCTGAACTTGAAATAATGGTATATTGATGATATCAATGTTATTAAAGGATAAATGTCCTTTGCCTGATGATGCCCTCTTGTGCATGGGGTTTTTGCCGTTATTATATTTATGAAGAAATGGATGGCGCAAACATTCTAATTATTTAAAATTATTTTGTTCAGACGCCGAATTTTTATAGTGATTTGTGTCGGGGAAAGTAATGAAAACGACAAATTTCGATTTAACAATTGATTATAACAAGTCTGGGATGGTACGATTATAACATGGTGGGAAATTGGGGAGTTATAAGAGTTATAATATTTGACACTTTTGTTTTACGTTATGGTGGATGACTTCCGGGGGGGTGAGGTGGATTGGTATATGAATTTAGGATTCACGCCAAAGATTATAGGAAGATGCAAGGTGGATAATATTTTTTTTATTTATCTGGGGCCGTAGAATGGACGGAAAAGTGCAAGACGTTGCACGCGGAAGTTTAGAAGGCGACGGAGTTGGAATAGGTTGGTAGATTGGTAGAGGAAGTGAAATGTAAGACCTCAAGCGGGGAATTCTTCTTTCCAGGTCCCTTACAGATTGAAGGTGACGTGGTGCGAAGAGAGTAGAAACAGTGTGACTATAGTCTGTTACAGGGAGGATGAAGATTTTATATGTACGAACAAGGGTTTTGAGGATTACAGGATCCGGTTCTGGAGCGTAGGTATTTGATAAGGTTAAATTGTTGGGTGACGCGTTTTCGGACTGTTTGGACATGTGGTATTAGGCTGAGAGTTTGGTGTAGGTGAATTCAAAGTCTTGGAGGAAGGGGAGATAACTTGATAGCGGAGAACTATAGGCCTACGGTTGGGATTTTTCTCGATTTAGGAAACAGGATAGTTTCGGTGCCGGAATGTTACAAGCGAGGTTTTGGTATATAGTAAACATGAAGCTGTCTTTCAGAATTCTGGAAGAAACATGTTCACTCGGCAAACCGTTTAACGAGGAGGAAATGTGGTGAATATTTTCGTGGACGGTATGTAGCGTAGGAATAAATGGATGACATGCAATAAATTAAAGAGGGTGAAACAGAATACTTGCTTATTAACCAATAACAGTAAAGATGCGGCTGTTTGGAATAGCTTTCTTCGTAAACGAATGCATTTTGAGAAAAGAAAATGAGTATCGGAACAAACCAGAGATCTGTTTACATGTAAATTTCACATACCGAAAGAGAGTAGAGTATTCAGAGTAGAGTATGAATGAACGTGTTTATATAGGAGAGGCAGATTTAATATTAAGAGCAGTCATGCACCAAAGACGAATGAAGCTAACATCATCTTTTTGCTGTCGACGCCAACTTCCGCCAATGCTATACGCGTGAATCATTTTGCTAGAATCAAAAATCGATTTAACGCGAGATATGCCTTCTGATAACAAGTAGTTTGAAACTTTGTCATTTTTATAATTATCATGTATTTCTACTTTCCATAATTCTCGTCTCAAATGTTGTTAGCTCCCTATTACTTCTTGTTTCCGACATTCCTCAGCTACTGCTTAACATATATTGCATTTCTCGATTGCTTCTACTCAACTAAAACGCTACTGTTTTTCGACGAAATGGGACACTCCATCACTTGTCAAATCCAACATCTACTTTCAGTCTCGCAAGATGGACGTAGACTATGTACATTTATTCCGTTCAAAAGAATTTCATGATTTGATGTTAATTTTATGATCACGTTTTCATATCATGCGTCAAATAAGGCGATTGTGGATTCTGGAAAGTCAGTTGTGAGTATCAAACCGACATTATTTTAAAATTATTAGATTAATACGATGCATATTGTCAGTAAAATATAAATAAACATAAATATATTGTAGTGAATAACATCGGTAAGTGGCCGCCCTTTGTCCGCGGGCCTGAGAAGGAAATAATTAAAAGTGGACGTTCGCCGGAGTGGCCCCAAGAAGCCGAGGGTACTCGTCCCTTTCTTTTGCACCGTTTGGGGGGGGGGCGGAGTAAGGGTATATACTCCGAACCCGGGAGACTGAGCAGGGAGTACTGAAAGTGGACAGAGAAAGATAGGACTGAAAGTGGAGTGAGAGAAGCTAGAAGGTGGAAAATTTGGCGAGCTGTAAGGAATAAAAGTTTTGGAGAGACGTCCATCGTGGGGGGCCGAAGAAGGAGATCGTGGGCTGCTACAAGACCAGTGAGTGATCCGCTGCAAGTCGGCTGACGCCACAAGTTAAAGTAAGGGTCACCATTAATGTAAAGTGCATTTAGAAGTTAAAGATTTTTGACACAGTACGGAACTAAGCTCTGTTCAAGAATAACTACCGAGCCGCCCACATTACCTTGTAGAGAAGGAGGATTTCATAACCAAGCCGGAACTAATTATTGTTAATTTTTTGCAGATTATGTGTATATCTGCTACGACCAATAAATTTTTTAATGTATTTTTTATGTAATAAAGTTTTTTATATATATGGTAAAAAGTCTAATCATTACAATATATTTATAAATTAAATTCATAGAACCGTTACATTACCTGAAAGATGTGTCTTAATTTTTCACCTTCGATGTTTTACACTCACCTGAAAAAAGGAAAAATTTTGTCTTTATTATAAGGAAAGAATAATGTTATTGTATATTGTACGTTTTATTGATTTATAATATTTTAATCATGATTATCTGAAATGAAAGATATAATTGAATTCTAATTGAAAATGTTCAATTTTAAAGTTAAAGAATAAATAAAATTTTATTCAGAAATATTTACTTTCCTTGGTTTTTAAATCCTAGGAAGAATGAAAATATATTCTTTTAAACATGTAGACAGAGATATAATTGCTTTCTATACAACTGTACGTTGTCCGTGTAGTTACTAAAAATCATTATTGGTGAAACATAAAACTACTTTCACATATATAAATTTCGATTACTTACTGCATTAAATGGGCAAAAAATACTTTTCATATACTGTCCTGATAAGCAAACCAGTGTGTAAAATTTGAAGAAAATTGTTTCGTGGTAAGTTGCTTAGTATCGATAATAAAATTTTAACCGGGGAATCATACAAGCAAAGTTAATTTTTAACGTAGGAAACAGTCAAAGTTGTATGTATGAAGTATTCGTCTTTCTTAAATTATCCCGAAAGTGATAATATAATTTGATCCTAAATTAAATTTTAATTGGTCAATTTTGCGATTCTTCTGCAAATTTTTCTTTTTTCCCTATAAAGTGAAACAAATTTATTTGTGCGAAACAATTTATAGTTACAGTATTGTTTTCCATCTCCGTACATCCTATGGCTGCCGATCCACAGAAAAATTTCGAAAAGTCCTCTCAATCTCCCACCGTATTAGCTTTTTACGTAAAACTAAATTAAAATATACCTACCCCCCCCCCCCCGATATCAACCTCCATAACCCAAAACATAGTTACCAAGACCTGAAACCCCTCATTTTTCCTCTATACTATAACTGTCGTATCTCAGATCAGTCGAAAACGGTAGCTTCAACTGAAAAACTGCAGTTTCGGTTCCTTTTGGAAGATCCATAACGATAAAAAAATGTCTCCAGCAATCAGCTCCCAAACACAAATAATATTAAAATATAATTAGAATGACTGCGACCTTTGCTTCCCCATCAAAATAATAATAAAACAACCCCGATCTCAAATCCCATGCTGAAGAGGGATTAGATTAGATTAGATTTTAATAGTTCCATTAGTCTTCTGCTGACGAAATAGGACAAGTCAAATTGATATTATTTACAAATGTTTGAATGAGAGTATATACATAAATACTCTAGATGTTTAAGACAATACATAAATAGTGATACAAAGAATTTAAAGTGTACATATTCGAAATTTCATTAATTAGGTTCAGGTAGAATATAAGGAATACTACATACGTAAATAAGAGAGAATAATTTAGGATTACAGAACATTACACAAGTAATAAATCTTAAATATAAAGTAAGAAATAAAAAAATTTTGTAAGCTGAACTTCACTTCACTAATAGCACTAAAAGTTTGCAAAATAACACTGCACTGCACAAATAACACTCTCATTTACATATCATCTTCTTGTACTGATGAGCCTTGAAAGAATTTATCTGGCAGCTCTTCTCAGTGGCTGCAAATCTCGTGCGGGCGACATCAAATAAACAATTGTGAAGTATCAGTTGGACATACAGACAATAAATATAAATATTAGTATTCCATAAATTAAACAGTATTTTTGAGGGAACTAATGTGAGTTGGGCTCACGCCGACTTACAAATTCCTTAATAAAGTAATACGCGGCGTAAATTTCAGAGTTTTGCATTTCTTAATAAATACGCTGTAACTGCTTACGCTTTCGATGCTAAGACTAATACAATTAAATAGCTGAATAATGTACGTTGCTTTAAAGAAGGAGAGACGATGTTTGTCTATCCGTAATGTCGCGCGGTTTCTGGTATTATAGTCATGGAATTCCCCGTTCGTAACAAACATTACGTGTAACGAATTTTATAGTTTCCAAAACTATAAAATTCCAAGAGTTTTGAAGAGATCACTCTGTAATTTTTGCCACATAATATTCCGATCATAAACTCAAGTTTATCTATTAAAATTTTGCTAAATGCATCTATAATGCTTTGGAGAGATCTGAAAATATCCCTGATACTTTTAATTTGTCTTCCAGAGAATCTTGGATTGATTGTACGAAATCGTTCATAGCGCTGTTAGTGGATTTATTTTTGAGGAAACCATTTTGTTCTGGAGATATTATTTTATGTTTGTCTAAGAAATTTACAACTCGCAAATGTATAGCTTTGTTTTAGTATTTTAGAGAAAATTGGAAGGAGGGAAATAGGTCGGTAATTCGACATATCAGTACGCGTATACTCTTTAAATAGTGGAATTGAATTTTGCTACTTTTAGAAACCCGGAAATTTTCGTTTTAAGAACGTCGAATTAACTATGTATTGAATTTGTTCTGCTATAGCTTCTGCGCAGTCCTTAACGAGTTTGCTGTTAATACTGTATATATCGTTTGAATTATAATATTTTAAGCTCCTTATTATATTTAATACGTCACCCATAGTTAACGGTAAAAAGTACCCGGGAAAAGTTTGCGAAAGTTAATACAATAAAAATAATCGCTTAGCTGACAAAACACTCCAACAATATTAATTAAAGGCGTATTTTCCATTCATGCTGTTTTTCTATCATTTCTGAGAATCGTGAGACGTTTATTGGAATACATTAGCTCACATCCTTTTTCATAAACTATATAATCTTAATGTGGTTTAGAATGACCATTTTTCACGCAAGTTTGCAAAAAGTCAAGGACAGATTTGTCTTGAATTCGCCTGATATGTAGCAGTTATTTGAAACCTGCACATCGTTTCTTGCCAATTCTCGGTAAACAACTATTTTGACTCTTTTACTACTTCCTTCCCTCTTCATAACTTTTATTTAGAGTTTTGTTTTTTGTTTGGCCACTGTCGTATCGTTTGAGGTAGCGAACACAGAACGGCCTCTTCTCATATTTTATCATCATATATGAGAAATTATATTGATGTGTAATAAAATGAGGCAATAAAAACGGTATCCTAACAATACCTTTCCGCTCGAGAGTCGTTAATTATAAAGAAGAAAACGCCATTGTCGCTGGGATTAATATTTGCAAATGCGGCCAGCAACGCTCCCGGTGGAAGAATCGCCCATTATTTCCAGCAACAGTTTTTACGCGTCGTCAGCGCCACCTGTTACCAGAGTAACAAACTGCTGGCGACCGTCCAGCTCAAGTAAAGGGGAAAAAGAAAAATAGCCACCTGCGCCCTTCATTCTACTCAAAATTAATCCTTCAACATGGACCAGCGGAAAAAAAATATTCACAGCGAAATATAAACAGAGAGAAATTTTACGAGAAATGAAGAAAGGGATGAAAAGTGAAAATCGTAAAATTAAAGAGCCGTAGTAGATTGTGAAGTACCAGATTAATAACAAGTTAACATTTTTTTCACACGGAGGCACTTGTTCCTCATCTGCATTTAATAACTTCATTAGAAATATACGTTTCCTCAAGTTTTCGTGTTTATTTCTAATCAAAATTAAATCTAGTATTAATTTTTTTATAACTAAAATCATTATTTTCAATTAATTTTGTAAGTTGAAAGTTTATTTATATTTAGATATAAATTTTAATTAAAAATTATTTTTATACTTCAATTAATCAATTTAAAACAATTAAGTTTATTGTTTTGAAATGTTTGTAAATAATTGATGGGTAAACGCTGTTTTTTAATAAAGGAAATGTGTTTTCAATTACTACAATAGTTGGAAATATGAAAATTGCAAAATAGCAAATTCACTTACTCTCTCCCTGGTTTGTAAAATATTTGAGAGATTTCGTACACCTAAATTGTGACGAACAAAGTATTAATACGTTTTTTAGGATAACAGGCTACATGAGGGTAATCCAAATGGTGGCAATTCCCCTTTAATAGCATAGGAAGAGATTGGAAAGCCTGTTACCCTAAAAAAAATATTTTTACCAGTCAAAGAGAGCTGTTTAACATATAAGAAATATTAACAATATCTTAGACCAATTAGGCCAATTATTTACAGAAACTGGAAATTGTAGACATATGGCAAGCATCGCTTAAAACCAACGTGCCTAATGTTTTGAATCTAGGCCTTAGGTAACTTAACAAAGTCTTTGAATGATATAGTAATTACTGGCTAGATAAGTCTGAAAAATATAATAAATATTAATAAAATTCCAATTTCATCACAACATTTTATTGTATAAAAGACGAAGTTTCGTCCTTAAAATTCGGTTAACCTGAGTTAATGACAATAATTAAATGTTCTAAATATGTGACAAAACTAGAGATAAAAATTTACCATAAAAACGGAATTATGAATAGAATTTAGATCAGAATAATAGTTGTCAATCAAAGATTATCAATAAAGTCAATGAATCTCATGTGAATAATTATTTTAGATATTATTCTTGATCTAAATTCAACATTACAATTATTTTAAAATGTTTGCATGTTTACCATTAATCAAAACGCAATTGTGTAGTAAAATAGCAATCTATAATTTTTGACGAGAAGGTCAGTAAAAATGTGGTAATTAATTATTCTCGACATAGAGAACAAATTAAACCATAATAAATTTATAATAATTAATTTATATAATTTAAAGTTTTAAGAAGAATATTTCCTGAGTGTAATTTTTTTATTAAATATAAGTAAAAAAGCAGAAACATTTTATAAGGAGATAATTTGCACAGAAATTTTATTTTCCGGTTAGTACAAAAAGGTATCTGTGTGTGAATTTATTTAGAAGATTTCCACAATATACTTCATATTCCATATGCTTCAGTTCGCATCAAAGGCTTTATGTTTGAATCAACTGACCGACCTGTCTGCTCAGGAGACTCGCCCATCGATCAAGTTTATCTTCCCTCATGTAAGAAACTGCCACAATACATCGCTTCTTGCCAATGTATTTAAGATTGAATGATGGGGCTTTCAACGTTTCGCTGGACGTTGAGGCACTTACGAAAATGGAAACATAAGGATAAGGCATGAAAACATAAACAAGCCTTCGTAGTAAATCTATCTATTTACTGAGGTCTTAAGGGTAAATGAATAAGGTAATTATTTATTATATAGAATATTGTGAAACTATAGTTTCTTACCAGATCTGTGATGTTTAACAATACAATCGTTATGATTGCAAGTTATGGGTACTCATTTTTGTCTTGTCGGGAGAATAAATGACGAGGGTTTCTCTCTCACACACAAACATCCATGCCCTCGCCGGTATTCGGACCCGGGACCTCTGTGATGTGAGGCAGTCATGCTGACCTTAGACCACAGGAGGAATGCAAATACCAAATCTGGTAGTTTCTAATATCAGGCACTTAACACCTCTTTCCTTCTTCAATCAGACCCGCAGGTCAATCAAATATTATGGTGTTATGTTACATACATATTACATTAACAGGAATCAAATTAGGTTTTAAATTTACTATCATAATTTATAATATTTGGAAACAAACTAAAAATTCGGCATTTAATTTATAATTTTTTGGAAAACAGAATTAACACCTAATTAGAATGAACTATTGCGTTTAGTACTAGCTTCAAAAGTAAGAAAAAAAATCGTTACCTCTTTTCGTTTCTCATGGAATGCGATAAACGAGATTTACGGAAGTATTTCGCAATTAAAAGTGAGTTACTATTTTTTAATAAATTTACTCAACAAAAACTTATATATATATATATATATATATATATATATATATATTGTAGCAGTAGTTAATTAGGCCATTAATTGTTTGGACATAAAATTTAGATTTGTTTGATAAATCCATTATAGTGGTCTGATCGAACAAAGCAACAATAGAGAAGCGAGCTTGCTTGCTTTGACGAAAAGTCAAAAATGGCGTACGCGCGCTCAAACTCGAGAGCATTAGGACTGTTAGTTGGCGGAGAAACAAAGCGAGGAGCAGAGCAAGTATTAAAATTGTTAGTTGGCGGAGAAACATCGCGAGGAGCAGAACAAGTAATAAAACTGTTACTTGGTCATTGTGGTCTGGATTGTACAGAGGTCAGACATCGTCGAGCATAGTATAATAAAGTTGGTTAATCATTGGAGAATATAAGCGGCCGACGGTAAAAACGTTGCAGAGAACGGTCTTTATAAAATTGAGCAGAGTAAAACATTCACCGAGATATTGCAACGTGAATATTGTAAAGTAATACCAGTTTCGTCAAAATAGAACTTTGTAATCTTCGCGGAGGAATTGTTGCGGTATAACATTGGTAAATTATTGTGGAGCGGAGCAATCAACGGAATACAGCCAATCTTGCCAAATTTTAAAGTGAAGTGTAGAATCAGTGAAAACCAAGGCCTGATATTAAATAATTAAAGAGTGTAAAAATGTCCGAACGAGGTAAATTTAATTGTTCTGGTACCAGACCGACGGTTCGTAAGTAACCTAATTTTGAATAATATTGTAAACGCAAATTAAAGGATAAAGTCAGATTTCGTTCTCTTTTAATTGTCAATCAAAGTTAATTTCTTTACTTTTTAATTTCTTTCATTCTATCGACATATTGTTTAGGTAAATTGTGACCTGTTTTGTTAATAAGATTTTAAATCAATTTTTTTTGTGTTCATTATCAAACCCAGTAAAGGCCCTGAGAGGACAGATCTCAAATTTTGTTTGTAATTATATTTTATTGCCACAAAATAAAATACTTTGTTTGTTACATTTCATTTAATTAACGCCTCATTTTTATTTATTACAATATATATATATATATATATATATATATATATATATATATTATATATATATATGATGGAGCTTTGTATTAATTACGAATATGTCAGTATTTAATAAATAAAATTTTACTATTTTCATTATCGGCAGCGTAAATATGAGGCCATTTCATTATTGTCTACAAGAATATGGAACCTATAATGCTTGCTCGCATTGCAATTGTTTCAGCACAGTTGCCTCAGGCAGCACAGATATGAGTCCTGTTTCAGAGTTGCTTGGACCAGGATTGCAAAGGTGTGTTTTGAGGAGTCCGTATTCAGAGTTCCTGGTACCATGATTGAGCAAATGTGGTTAGGAAGCAGATATATTAAAATTCCCCGGGTTTTGGAATTGCACGTCGACAGTTTGCAATATTTCGTCTATTGTCATGTTCATGTAATTGTCAAAGTTTTATTGAATAAAGCTATCAACGGTGATTGTTCAAAAACGTTATCAACAGTTAAGAGCAGAAAGTGATTTGTGTTATCAAACTAAAACATCATTAAATTCAGTGAAATATGGCCGTTTTTTTGATTTGTTTAAAAAATCAAGTTAGATCGAGCCCAGATGAACAGGCAAGGGTAAAGTAATTTTATAATTGTAAACCTTCTAGTGTAAATATAATTATCGTGAGATTTCATTTAAAATAATAATTATTTAAGTCCGGAATATTTTGCATTGTAAGATTTAAATTGACATTTTGAAACTATATATTGGAGGCCTGACAGGCGGTATGAAAATTAAGCCGTGGCACAACAATATCAAATTGTAAAATTTCAACTGAAACTTGTTTTATTAAATTCGTGTTGTTATATTTAAATTATTGTTTTCAATTTAAATCCTTTCATTTTTACCTTTTAATTTGTTTGTAATAAATTTGTGCTCCAACGTGGGCTTGTCTTCATTTCAATTTAATAATCTTTTAATATTGTTTATTACAAAATAGGCACCTCAACGTAAGGCTCATCTTCATTTTAAATCTAATTAAATAAATTTATAATAATCATTGTTTATTATAATGTACTCTAACATGTCAGTTTGAACTTGTTGTATTGTTGCCTTTGCCGTCTATTGCTGTGGATTGTTAAGTGGAGACGGATTATGACGCGCGCGTCAATGTGTTAATACGGTTCCCGTGTAAGTCTCGTCGGGGTATGGAGCTGAGACTCCAGAAAAGAGCTCAAAATATTGGAGCATAGAATTATTCGAAATGTTATAAGGAACTTTAAAATTTGTCGTCAATAAATGAGCCACGCCCTGTAGATATATGTATCTCATGCCTCGATACAATAAAAGTTATTGTTCTGTTTCATAATTTTCTTATTAAACAAAAATTATCTAGCGCCATATAACAGTGTAAAAGGCGACTAAAGAATGATAGAGGTCGTCAGATAATTTTTGTTTAATAAGAAAATTATGAGAGTTCGCTTCCAGACATGGTTGGGTAAACAGCATCTAGAACTCTTCCAGTGCCCGAGTGTGTTTACATCAGTAGCCGGTGGTTCAAGCGCGGCTGACCCGGCGGACTCCGGCTAGCTATTATCGTGTATAAGTACATGATATCTAAGATATATAAAGTCCACTACTTCCAGAAACTGTAAAGAAGAGGAATACCTTAAGATGGCGTCCACACAGAATTTGGAGGCTAGATTGTATTCGAAGGTGAAGGCCACGGAGCATAAACCGGGTAAAATGCATGCCATAATTCTGGACGCTGTTACAAGTTTAAATACAGATGAGTACCTAATAGGTTTATCTAATATTATTGACCCCATCAGAATTAAGTACATCTCTAAAATAGCCAATTCCAGAATATGCGCATTTCTAACATCTAAGGAGGATGTCGAAAACCTAATAAAAGTTCATAAATCAATAACAATAAAGGGTGAGATGGTTAATATAAGACCGTTAATGCAAAAATACTGCCGTGTAATCTTGTCAAATGTATGCCCAGTTATCCCTAACGAGATTATTGTTAAATGTCATTCCAGACTCTAAAATATCGGATATTAGAATAAGTACTGGTGACCGAAGATTTTCTCACATTAAAAGTTTTGGAAGAGAATTCTTCATTAACCCAGATAATATAAATTCCCTTTCGGATTCGATAATGGTGCAATATGAAGAAACTAGTTATAGGGTGAATCTAGCAGCGGAGAACCATAACTGCTATCATTGTAAAAGTCCCGGCCATATCGCGATAAGTTGTCCTAATAGAGATGCAATACTAAAGAATAATCTGACTGCAAATGAAAATTATGACAAAATTCGGTGTAAGAACCCGGCACCCAAAATTCAAATAATTAACCCTCAAAAAACGGACATGGATAATTCACAACTAACTGCATCTACGAGCTACAAGCTACAAGCCAAGCTGATAAGAAAGACGCCAGTAATCCTGAACAGAAGACAAGCACTAATCCACCCAAGAAAACAAAACAAAACATTCAGGATCATAAATATAAGGCGCTTAGTTAATCATTAGGTCCACTAAAAATATTATATGAAGAAGAAACTAGTGCTCCACCTATCCCTTTGGAACAGTTAAAGACTCTTATATTAAAAGCTACGGACGCAAAGAACCCAAGAACCATTATTAGAGATTACCAGATATCCTCTACATCATTCATAAATGTATTGGACTCTTTTTACCTACACTTAAATGATAAAACGGCAAAAAGTACAATAAAAAGACTCATAAATTTAGTCTAGAAACAAGAGAGTGATTCATATTCAGAAGCAGACGCCTCCTCCTAATAAAAACAGACTATGACTACAGTACAGTGGAATTTGCAACAGTCGCAGTTTCAAATAAGTTAATATAATTAATTATCCTATTATTATGATAAATAATTAACAAATCCGAATTGTAAAATGTAAATGTAAGAAACCCACATTTGAAATGTATAATTAATTTTTCAAACTGTTCAATTGTATGTATATTATTGGAATCAATGTGAATCGCAGCATACTTACGTAAACAAGCACTATTTGCAATTTATTTATGGGTCGCCAATGACCAAGTTGTGAACGCGACCATTATAAACTTTTAATAAATAAATAAAAAATTATGAAACACAACAAAAAGTTTCATTGTATCGAAGCATGAGATACATATATCAACATGGCGTGGCTTATTTATCGAAGACAAATTTTAAAGTTCCTTATAACATTTCGATATATATTGTAAAGAATTTTTTTGTGTGGGCTGGGTTTTTACATTAAATCAAAAAAATATTGAACATTAAAGAAATTTTATATATGTTTATTATAAGCATGAAAACCTCTTATCTCAGGCACCTGTGGTTTTTACATAGAAGAGATCTGCCGCCCGCAACAAATGCGTACTGCTATTCTGCGTTGTGTTGCTTGGTGTAGCTCTCGTACTGACGTACTGCGTCGACTCAGGGGTTGATCACTGGCTAAGGCGTCGGCCTCCAGGATTGAATACTGGCAAGCCGTCGTACTAAATTGTGTGGCTTCGATTAACTCTTCACTAACAAATTGTGGCCCCTTTCTCACGACGATTCTGCCTCGGACTATATCAGAGACAACAACTTGGAAAAGTTTACAACAGAACTCATGAGATTTGTAGATCGGTGACACTTAAAACGTATACACGTAACGCAATACGGAGCCTCTCATAATCACATCCACCAACTGCGGTGAGCGCAGAACAACTGCACAGTTTCAAAAGCTTATCTCCGTTCCCTCCATTATAGCCTCCGATTCTTTAACTTTTTTTTTCATTATTAGAAAAATTCGTCGAAATGTCACTTTCACTGATTCTTCCATTGTTCCAAGAGTTATAGCACGCAGCTGCAGTTCCGTAGTCAACAATGGCCAACTATTCTGTTATGTTGAGGCCAACAATCGAGACAGGACACGAAAATTACTTGGATGGAAATATTTATCTCCTCCATCCCCACGGAATTGCACGATTTCGAATTCTCCAAACCACAGCAAACAAAACTTCCGAGACAAAGCAAAACTAAACCAAAATACACGCGTCACTATATATATATATATATATATATATATATATATATATATATTGTAAAGATTACCAAAATAAATATTATTTAATAAATTTTTCTTTAATACTATTGTCGGTGTAATTATTGAAGCCAGAGAATTATAAGCGCAATAATTCAGAGACTGTTAAGGTTGCCACTCGATTATTGTCGGAGAAGGTACGCACACAGAACTCTGGCGGAAACACCCAGTGTGTTTTGGGAGCCTGAGAAGAGTAGTCTTAGAACTCAAAACATTAATCTTCGTAAGAAATCGGTCTTACGACTTTACCAATGTGAGAGTGAATTTAGTTTTGGAGACCAGCCGAGGATTCTCATTCATTTGTAATAACACAAAAATGTACCAAATTTAATGTAAATCGAAATTGTAATTAAATAATCTTTTTTATCTCTTTAAAATCATTTTGTTTCAATTCAGGATAAAATCCTGTCAATTTTCCACTTTGTAAAAGTTCAAACACCTCATAATTTGGCCACAACGTGATGGCTTTATTTTTCCTTTGTTTATTTTGAATATTACATAATTTGGTACTAAATTCTTGGTATTTTATTATTTCTATTAATTTTTATATTACATAATTTGCCTACCCAACGTGGGGCTTGTTCATATTTTTAATTAATATCTCTTATATATATATATATATATATATATTGTAATAAACACCAAAACAATTTATTAATTGAAACAAATGAATTTAAAATGATTTTGCCTCACGTTGGCACACCATAAATGTAATAAACAATTTCTTAATTAATGAACTTAATAAACATAATTATTGAAGTTATTGAATGACAGGATCTTGAAAAATAATTAAAATGGTTCAATTCCCTTAAACAATTGGTTTATTCTGCACAACTAATTATTTTATGCTAACAAAATTTACTTGTTGAAACTTTGCATCAATTTTTATACACAATGTCCTTTCCTCTCATATCAGGGTCTTATATATATACATATATATATATATATATATATATATATATATACATACTGTAGTGGCAGCCCTTGTGTCCTGAGGAGGAATACATTAAACGCGCACGTGTTTTTGCCCGAGAGGCCAAAAGAAATCACGGGTACGCGTCACTTTTTTTTCATCGTTTGGGGGGGGGGGCGGCGGAGTACTTGTAAATACTCCGAACCCGGGTGAAAGTGTACGGACGCAGACAGACAGACGCAGGCAGACCGAGAGAGTCGAGAGGGTGGAAAATTAAGGCGAGCGGGAAGCAACAAAGGTTTTGGAGAGAGGGGAGGCCAAAGAAGAGGTGCTGCTTACGACGAGACCAGTGACCCACTGCAAGTCTCGGCTGACGCCACAAGTAAAGTAAGCATCACGATTTTTGTAAAGTGCCTTCAAAAGTAGAATTTTTTACACAGGTTCTGTTCTTGAATAGCTACCGAACCGCCCACATTACCCTGTTGAGATGGAGGACTTTATAACCAAGCCGGAGCTAATGTTAATTTTTTGCAGACCAATGTATATCTGCTAGCGCCCAATAATATTTTTTAATGTATTTTTGTATTTTTTGTATTTTCTTGTAATAAAGTTTATTTTTTAATATTAAGTAATAAAAGGCTAATCATTACAATACATATACGTATATATATATATATATATATATATATATATATATATATACATATTGTGGTGATCACTAATGAAAGAAAATTAAATAAAACAAAGTTAAAATGTGCCACACGTTGATGGCGCTAATTTGTAGTAATCACCAATTAATGGATGTTAAATCGCCACGTTAATGCGTCAATTTTTAGTAATTTAAATATTAAAATGATAGGATGTTATAATATTAATCAAGATTTTTAAATAGACAAACAAATTAATTTATTAACGCACAAACAATTAAATTTACATAAATTATCAAATGAATTTACAATAGTTATTAAGAAATTAACTTAAATTTACATTATAATTAATATTTGACAATAAAATATTTTACTCTTTGTCAGGGTCGTTTATTGGGCCTTTAATAAAAAAATACTTGTTAACTTACTTCATCAATAGATTAATTGCAATGCAAAAAAACCACATAAAATATGACTTTAAATTTTCAACGAAATTCGAAATCTCACGATAATTCCTTTACTTATGAGTTTACAAATAATAATTCTGTGAAATGTCAACTTACTCAGTCTGGTACTTAAGGACATTTGGCTCGTTCGTACTCACACACATTTATTGCACTTATAGATAGGCTATTTTTCATAACACTGATTCTAATAACACTTTTAGTTTGACAAAATGGTTCACTGTTCGTTTAAGAAATGTTATTCTCTCGTTACGAAGTTTATTAACTGCTGGATGCAGTTGTCTGGCTCCCAAAATAGAAGACAATGGTTTAAATCACGAATAGAATAGTTTAGACTCTGCACTCAAAATGACTAGCGTTCAATATTTACGCATTTATGTCGCAGACTGCAACTTGTAAAAAAAACTGTTCTAACTGTTATAGCTTTTGTACTACATGTATCCAGACACTTTCTGGATATTTTACTTTTCATCTCTTCAGAGCTATACTTCCACGACGACTGAAGCACACACCGCTTCCAGCTAGCCATCAACCTACAATAATCACAAACATGGCATTATTGCCAAATTCTTGTGTTTTCTGCCGCTAACAATGCGAGTTCAAGTTTTTGATAATTAATTAATGATATCCTTTTAATTACCACAATATATATATATATATATATATTGTAGTAATTAGTAATTAAGACATTGTTATAATTGGAAAGTAGAGGACTCATTATTAGTGGATAAAGCGGACACCGCAACAAGGCGGCGAAGCAAAGGAAACATTGTTGAGAATTTTACGCACTCAAAATCTAAGAGACGAGGAAGTTCAGTTGGGCAGCGGACATAGAACAGTTCGAAAGCAATCTTCAGTCAGGCAATGAACGGCGAGCAGACGCAAATAGAACAGTCTGATAGCAGTGACAAACATTCTCTAAAATATTAAAACAATCTTGAGTAGGGAAGGAGAGATTGAAATTAAAGTCGTAATTGGTGGCAGAGCGGAAATTCAACCCGGAGAACCATAGACAAAATACAACTAAAACTACACGAGATCTGCAAATCCAGGTTGCAGTAAAGCTTCGAGAAACTACGCCAATTAGGATGTGTTAAAATTTAAAGCCTGTGAATACTAGAATCAGTGATATCCCCAAATCGTGTGCACGAAAAACCAAAAATGAGACCTGGGCGGCCGTAAGTAGTAAATTTTAAAATTGATTGTAAACCACTTTTAAAAGATATGTCAGATCGTTCTTTATTTATTCACTTCGTTAATTATTTAGTTCTTTAATTTAAATTCAATCTTTAGTCTTATTTTCGTCCGCAACAAATTTCGTCGATGTTCAGACGAATTAATTTACCTAAAAAGCTAAATGTAATTGATTGTATAAAATTCACCCATTTATCAAACCCAGATAAAGACCCTGAGATCCCAAATATTATTGTATTTTAAAATTGTTAATAAATTTGTGTTAATTGTTTCACTTAATAATCTTTTTATT
The DNA here is from genome assembly GCA_037074705.1 of Zhengitettix transpicula. NCBI lineage: Eukaryota > Metazoa > Arthropoda > Insecta > Orthoptera > Tetrigidae > Zhengitettix > Zhengitettix transpicula. The sequence continues at coordinate 24,811,522 of CM073590.1, read as the reverse complement.
TTATTTAAATGCCTTTTTATTACAATATATATACATTTAATTAATTAAAATAAGCCCCACGTTGGAGCACAAAATGTAGTAAACACAATTAAATACATTATTTGATTTGAATCTCAATTTAATTTGCCCCACGTTGAGGTGCCAAAATGTTGTAAATACAATATTAATTTATTTCAAATCCCAAGTTGAGGCACCATAAGTAATAAATACAATTTACAAAAGCGGGCCCCCAGAATGAATAGTTAATTTAAACTTTAAATGAAGACGTCGTTGCAGCACAAAATGTAATATTCAAAATTAAATGAGATTTTTTATAAGCAAATTAATTCGTTGAAAAGATAGGATTTTAAATTAAAAATCAGACTTTAGAATTTAAAACAACGTTTATTTAAATTATTATTATTAAAACAAATTATTATCAAGATCAAACTATGTGACATTTTGGCTTGTTTTCAGAGTCGACTATCGGTCCACCAATAAAGAATGTTAGGAGAAAACAATTAAAATTTACAAAGTAAGAAATTCTTAATTTAAACAATTATTGAAATATGAAATCTGAAATATGACGACAAATATCATTTTTGTTAGGTTTACAGATGATATATTTTCTTTAGTTTATATTTGCTGTGCGAAAGGGGGCTCGTACTCACTCGATTATTGTTAAAACACTTCACAGACAGGCCATGTTTCACTGAATTTAATGTGGTTATAATTTCCATACACAACACTTCCTGGTCTTTAAATTTGGTCACGCTAATTGTTTTACTGTTCTCTCGTTACATACTTATTATATACTGCTGGTGTCTTTCGCAAAATCTGACAACCATTGCGAACTATAGACTGGAGATTGGAAACTGGCGACTCCTAACACACTCCAGATCTGAAAAATACATTCATCTCTGTATCCTCATGACTCCCAAAAACACACTCTTACAACTTTATCATTTGAGCACCCAAACCATACTCAAGATACAACTTTTTCATCTGAGCTCCCAAACCACACTCAAGCTTTCCAGATTTATTATACTCTCTCCAAAGACTCACAACACACACTAAAGTTCCGCGCGTACACCCATGCCCTCGCGACAATGCACATAGCAATCAATCATTATAGCCCCATATTATTGTAAACAATTCTTATATTTACGCCGCCGACAATGAAAGTCGTTAAATTTTGTTTATTAATTAATTACATGTTTCTTTTTAATTACCACAATATATATATATATATAGGGGTGGTATTTTTATTGTGCTAGATAGTTATAACTGGTTATATTTAACACAGTTTAAACAAATGCATTCCTAATAAAGCGCTCAGTCTAGATTACCAATCCTGTAATTTAACTTTATTCATAGAACATTTTGCAGTATTAATTTTAATCTGTATAGATCCAGTTTAAGAATATTTTTGAATAGCATTTCATTTAAGAGTTAAACAAACATTCAATAAAAAGTAATTGCATTGTAATAATGCAATCATTAATTTATAAATATATTGCTTTGCGGCATACGAAATTATTAGGTTATTGTATTTAAATAACAGTGATCATATTCCTATAAACGGCTTATAAATCCTTATTTCATCAGTTATTTTTCCGCTCTATACTCGGCGGAAATATCAGTTGCTCGTCTATCTCCTCGAGTTATCATCAGCATTTATGTATAAGTATTAGGAACGGGTTTGTTTACGCATCATTTCATTGAGTTTGCATTAAGTTGTGGATTACAGTTCGACTAACGTATATCATAAACAGGATAGCTTGGATAATATATCTCGGCATTAAGTTGTCACATCACGAATTATGGGGGACATAATGAACGTATGAATATAAATTAGTTGTATGTTTAAAATACTGAAGCATACTTTCATAAACATCTTTACTATTTCTCCGAAGTTCACTACTGTAATATATGACTTCCATTGAAGCGATATAATTTTCTTTTGATTTTATTAAACTTCAAAGAGACTAAAACAATCCCGGTATCCTACGGCAGAAAAAATGCACTGTCTAATATAAGGAAGGCAAAATTATCTCCGGTATCTCAAGAGATTTAATACTACTTCTGGTACCCTAATAGATTGAAATATAGTCCCGGGACCTTGGGATAGTACAAAATGCTCCCAGTTGTCTATTACACTAAAAAATACTTCAGGTAACCTTACAAAGTCAAATTTATTTGCGATGTCTTATGAAAGCTTAAAATAATACTGGTACTCTAAGTGAGACAATTACTTCCAGTACCTTCAGAGAATCTAAATTACTCCAGCTACGTTAAGATAATTAAAAATACTACCGGAAGGTTAAAAAAATCAAAAATACTCGCGGTACTCAGATTATCAAAAATACTCCAGGTACCTTAAGAGTAAGAGTAAAAATACTTGCGGAAAGTGAAAACAGTCCAAAATACTCTGATATTCACAAATAATCTCAGTACCCTAACAGAGTAAAAAATACTCGCAGCACCTTAAAAAATCAATTATACTTCTCCGTTGACTAATATAGTCAAAATTTCTTCAGGTATATTGAGAGCGTTAAAAATACTTGCAGTACCTTGAGATAATAAATAATTCTACGGATACTTTAAGAGAGACAAAATTATTTTCAGCAACTTAAGAGAATAAAAAAGTCTCTCGGTACCCTTAAAGTGTCAAAAATATTCCTGGTAACTTAAGGGAACGTATAATAATACCAGTAGCACAAGAGATTATAAATTCCTTTCCGTACCTCAATAGATTCTAAAACACGCACCGTACTCTGAGAGAATAAAAAATACTCCGAGTACCTTAAAAGAGTAAAAAAATAGCCCCGATATCCTATGAAAGGGAAAAAGTATACGTTAGTCCCGACTCTTGTAGGTGCTAGACGTGTTTACTTATCCAGTTCTTGTTCCTGGATCATAAGTAACGTGTTCCAAATTTTGTAGAAATTGCTTCACGTGATTTAGATTGTACGCGAAACGTTTTACACCGAGGTCCACCCCTTATTCTTAGGGACTGAATACATGTTAAATGTCAGAATTAAACTCGTCGACTATTGCAACTCCATTTTTTTAAATATTTTCTAGTATGAGTCCTTCCACATCAACCCGTACGGGTGCTACTCTTCATTATCATTAGGGGTTAAATTAGGCATTGACACTGTCAAACACTGCGACACCAAAAACTATTCATTCGGCGCTAATAACTGACGATTTGGAATGCCTTTAATATTCCATCCCCCACCCCGATAGGTTCTAGGAGTGTTATATCCATAGTGTTTGTACCTGGATCGTAAGGAAACCTTGTATGCAATTTTGTTTAATTTACTACAATGCGGAATTTTGTTTTACACAGACATCCTATTTTAAATATTAAAAAAAATCAATAACCGCTTACAGACCTAAACATCTGGAGTTTTCGGCCTCCTTAGGCCATACTCATACTTAAAGAATATTTTTATTATGTTTGACAAAGTGTAAACAATTTTTTTTACTTATAGGTACTGTTCCATATGTATTCGGGAGATCGAAAACTACAGATTTATATATATATATATATATATATATATATATATATTGTAATAAACACATTTAAATGATTAATTTTTTAATTAGAATAAACCTCAAGTAGGAGCGCAAAATGCAATAAACAAATTTTTAATTTAGATTTAAATGAACAAATTAAAAGTTGAAATGTTAGGATTTTAAATTAAAAAACAAGAATTTAAAATATAAAACAAAGTTAATTTAATAAAAACAAATTCTTATCTCAATTGAATTTTTTTTTACAAGTTGGTAAAGTGCTACGGCTTAATTTCTGGGCCGACTATCGGGCCTCCAATAAACAATGTTACAAAATGACAATCAAAAACTTACTATGTGAAAAATTCTTAAGTAAAACAATTATTGAAATACGAAATCTGACGATAATTATTATTTACATTAGGTTTACAATTAATAAAATTTCTTTTTAGTTTGTCTGAGCTCGACCTCACTCGATTATTCTTAAACACATCACAGACAGGCCCTATTTCACTGAATTTAATGTGGTTGTAGTTTTTAGACACAAAGCACTTCCTGCTCTTAACAGTTTATAACGTTGTTTTTAAAAATTTGATACTTGCATAAATATGCCAATGGACAAATACTTCAGATTGCCGACTCGTAATTCAAAAACCCGGGACTGCTACCTAATTACACTTTCTTGGATATGTTAACAGGAACTTTGTATCAGGGACTCCACAAAAAATAACACCTTTCGCTTTCCTGGTCCAAGCAACTCTCAATTACATCCTCCTCAAAACACAACCTTTCGCCTTCATGGTCGAAGCAACTCTCAATTTGAAGTTCTGTACGTCCCAGTGCTGCCTAAGGCAACAATGGAACTTTAGCAAGCAAGCATTATAGGCTCCATATTGTTGTAGACAATCCTTATATTTACGCCACCATTAATGAAAATCGTAAAATTTGGTTTATTAAATAATTACATATTTTTAATTACCATAATATATATATATATATATATATATATTGTAATGCCAAATAATTAGTCGATTAATTGTTTGGACATATAATTTGAATTATTTGATAAAACCATTATAGCGCTCTGATCGAAGAAAGCAACACTGGAGAAGCGAGCTCGGCTGCTTTGTCGAAAAGTCAAAATGGCGTTTGCGTGCACGAAGGCTGAGTCAGTTTTACGTCTACAGCCAGCTAGGATAGAGTTGGTGCCGAAAGATTGCTGTGGACGGATGAAGTATTTAGAAAGATTCCAGATACCGGTAGTAGAACAGCGAGACCAGTTAGAACAATTTTGTTATAAGTTGCAGTCTGTGAAATAAACATCCAAATATTCATCGATAAACATTTTGAGTGCAGAAGTCTAATTTCTATTCTCAAATTAGACCATTGTTTCAATTTTGGAAGACCAAGTAATTGCATCCAGCGTCTAATTATCGTCGGAACGAGTGAATAACTTATCCTTTACGAACAGAGAACCAACATTAGGCAAACTAAAAAGTATTAATTAGAGTCAGTGAAAATTAAGGTCTGATGAGTAAAAATTAAAGTGTAAAAGTGTCCGAACAAGGTAAAAATTGATTGTTCCGGTACCAGACCGACAGTCCGTAAGTAACATAATTTTGAATAATATTGTAAACGCTAATTAAAGGATAAAGTCAGATTTCGTTTATTCGCTTTCTTCTAGTTTTCTTTACATTGATTGAATTATTGTTTTATTTTAGGTAAATTATAATTTGAATTATTAATTAGTCAAGTTCTACATTTATCGTGTCCTAATCATCAAACCCAGTAAAGGCCCTGAGATATAAAAATTTTCATTGTAATTGTTTTTGAGTTTGAAGCCACAATTTGATAATAAATTTTATTTTATGTTTTAAATTTTGATTATCTTTTCATTTAATTAAAGCCTACCTGTTGATTAAACCAATATATATATATATATATATATATGTGTGTGTGTGTGTATGTGTCCAACATATAGGATAGTTAGAGGGTATTTTTATATTTGATAACATTTCGGTAAAACAGTCAATTAAACTATTAATACAAATTTATTTGTTAAGAAATAGTTAAATCACTTATAATTATAACACATCGGTTTGAAAAGGGTAAGACTAATGGTACTGATTGATAGTGTTTTAAATACGGAGCGTTAGTGATCTAAAGGTGATATTTCATAGTTAGCAGAATCTCCAGGATAAGAACAGCTTGTAGCGATTTCCCGTGTTCCTGTCAGTTTTCGTTAGCGTGGCAGCTCAGGTAATGTAAAACGTGGATTGATCCGTGCATTATGATTCTGTATCCGTCACAATCAACTAGGTAAGTGAAATTATATATTATTTTTTACGAGCATCTACCTTTAATATACCAAGAGTACAACGATTTATAAACTTTAGTTGGGTAATTTGCCGTTAAAAAATAGAATACTTCTACAATTATTGTTAATAATGAATATAACGATTAAGACTGTTATACTTTAATGTTTACTTGTGTTATACATTAAGTAGTGTGCACACTGTCCCATCTGTATAAAATTTCACCTGTGTCAGGATGGTATTTTATAGAGTTTCCAGGAAAAGAACGGAAATTAGCAGTTATAAAAAAAAATCTTATGATGCAGACTTGGTTTGGAAGCGTGAATATTACGTAATGTTTTTTGGCAACTGACACACGCACAATAAATTTAAAAATACTTGATTTCATGAAAAATAAAAATTATTTATTTACGGCACCTTAATCTTAAGAATATATTTAAAAATGGTTAGAAGTTTTAATACAATTCAATGTTTTATAATTTTTTGTCGTCCTACATCAATATTTTAACTTACTTACTCCTTGGCTCGATAGCCCATGAAGGGCTACCGAGCCTGCCAGTCTACCATCTTATATGACACATTCCGGATTTAGGAGTGACACCCGGTCAGAGTGTCAATTCTCCCACAGGACGACCACAAACATCCATGCCATTGCGGGACCACTGTGATGCGAAGCAATGACGCTGACCACTACACCACAGCAGGCCTGGATGTTATTACTTAAAGAATGTAAAATAAGTGTTCTGAAATTTATCGATGCGGAGAAGAACGAAACATGCCTAAACTTAATCAAATTCTAAACTACAAAATTATACTTGTTTAGTTAGATACCAATAACGATTTAAAATTGTTTACACTTTGTCAAACATAATAAAAATTTTCTTTTAAGTTACAGATACTGATGAATATGGCCTAAGGAGGCTGAAAACTCCAGATGTTATTTAATCCAAATTAATGTATTTGACAAAATATAAAACGTATTGTATGTATATTACGTACATGTAAAATTGTAAATTTCATGGTCGCAATAACATTTTAATATAGTTAAAACGACCTAAATTATAGTAAACAAAATTACGATTTGAAGAACTAAATCATTGTGTTGTCGCACTCAGTCAGTCCTCATATGAGAATTTTCCCTCGTTCACTCCGTAAACAATTCTAAACGTAAATAATTAATTTACTGCTCGCTGTGAAATTATCGCTGCGCGTTTGTATCGTATATGATCGGATCCAAATGCATAAATATTGCCCGCGAACAGCACAAATTAGGAAATCGTTAATTTTTCAGCTAAATGAACAGTTATTTTTACTCGCCAAAATTTGCGGTGAGTTGTGATTTAGTTTAACTCACACTTCATTAAGTTCTTCAATAATAAAATACGTGTGTGAATATTGATACATTCATGAATATCACATAACAAAATACTTTAATTAATTGTAGTAATAAAATGTAGACCAATTATTACCTAATTTAAATTAGTATAATAAGAAAAATAGCCAATTCAGACAAAGAGAAGTGATATAAATTCCACAAAACGTTTCTGGAAACATTGTTACTTTCTTCAGTAGCTATGAATACTAAAAAGCATTAGAGCCCAGGGCGACAGAACTGCACAATTCAGTTGACAAAGCTCAAAAGGTCCGTGTATTTTAATTTTTTTAGCAACTGAAGAAAGGAAAATGTTTCTACAAGCGTTGTGTGGTACTTATATCACTTCTTTTATCTGTGTTTGGCTATTTTGCTTATTACTAATTTTCAAAACAGACGTAAACTTTTCATTTTTAAAATTCGTATATTTACTCAATAAATAATACAGTCGAAAAAACGACTGGAGAAATTTTAAGTTACACTAGTTGAGAGAGATAATGAAATAATTGAAACTATATGAAATACGTACATTATATAAAAAATATGAATTATTTATTTTATCTTATTCTAGGCTACAGACTGTCATAAATCACAAGACCGATGGCGGTTAGTTTCCACGAGAGGTGTAATTGCTTACATTTCGTACAGTGAGCTGTATAAGTCATGTGCGCTCCTTCACGACAACACGGACTATATCTGATTTCCAAGCAGTTACCCGGGAATTAATTTATCCCAGTCTTACATAGCACCGGAAAATGAATTATTTGCTCATTTCTAATATTTTATTGATAGACCGTGAGACTTGACATCAACGTAACCGGCGTGATGAATATCACTAACATACTCAGTAAACCCCGTAACTCCGAATTCGACACGAATCGTTTGTGTAATCATATGTAAATAATCATCGTATATAATCATTTATAATTACATTTCCACACTCCAGCCCTCTGTTGAATTTGATCTAACAGGCTTCGAGAGTGTCACTGCTCATCTCAGCGACACCGAAAGCGATGGAGAATCTCCAGGGCTCCTCTCCTCCCACACCCGTGGGGAGTGGGTCAACTTTGAAATCTTCATTTGTAGTAGGCAGTACTAATGAATTCTGAAACTCACTCCTAATAAAAAATGGAGTCTCCTAATGCTCAGTTTTGATAGTCACACTATTCTTAATAGTAATCGATGATTCTGAGTACCATCTATCTTCCCACCACCAGATGTAGTCCGAAAATTGGTTGACGACCTTGTAATGCTATGCAAAGGAAAATATAAAGTTGATATACTCAACACAAGATTCAACGATCTCCAAATCACCTCTACTATTGGTCACGAAAAACAGCCTTCAAATTTTGTGTCCTATAGATCGGCTCCGTAATTATCTAAAAAAATTATCTTTCTTAAATTATTTGACCAACCTATCCCCAGAGACAACGCCAGTAAAATATTACGCAAAATGTTCGAAAGAAAATGAACCTTCACCAACCATATTATCAGAATTGTCATGGAATGTAAGAAAGTCTCAACGAACTATTATCACTGAAATTAAGAATTAAAATATGAAACTACTACTAACAACATACAATGTCCTAATACGATGTAAGATGCATTATGCCTGCGTACTCTAGTAATCCGCAAACCAAGACATGCAATAGAAATTATGTACAATCCACATCAACACCGTACGCATAGCCAGCCATTGGTGGTTTCCGGATTAACCGATTGGAAAAATTCTAGTCGGAGTTCAAGAAACAATGTTTCCATAATGAAACGCAGCCAAAATAGCGCACCTTTGACGAACGGATCCAAACAAAACCCAAATGGAAGGAAACAGGTATTATAATATCTTCGAAATTTCACCAAATCCGAACTGACACTGCGCTGACCAAGTTTGCCACAAATCGCAGTAATTCCAGAAGAATGGGAAATAAGATTCAACCATCTATGTGAAAACTACGCTGGATGTTATACAATTTATACGGGAGACTCCATAAATCTCTACGGTTCAGGCTGCGCTATATATTGAGCAATCACCTTCACTTTTATGTCACTAAACCATTCAACATAATTCTTCACGGCAGAACTCCACGCTATCCTTTTGGCCCTAAAACAAATTGCTTCTTCCACGTCAAGTAATTATATAGTCAACAGATTCAGTACCGAACAACCAGAAATTATCCAGAAATAAGTTCTTAAACGAATTTGAAATCCAAACCCTGAAGACAGTTCTCTCTGTAACCGAATATGGAAAAACTAATAATCGAGTGGATTCCATCGCACCAAAACATTTTTCAAAACGCCATCGCAGACTTAGATCGTCACCATAAACCTATCCAACTCAGCTGCAAACCAAGAAAAAAACCGTCCGGGACATCAGGAAACGTGCACAATCCAGACTGCACCAGCGCTTGGACACAAATGGAACGAAATTAAACAAATAAACTACAATTCACAATCAGCTAACTTCTACACCACAAAAATAGAAGATACCAAATTGTTATATACACACCGGGTCACTCCATAATTCCTCACATTCACCTTATCACTAAGGCCCCCCAACAACCACAACCACGTCTACTCCCGATTAAACGTCATTACCATCAAACGTATCATTACTGAATGCAGAAAATTTCATCAAAACTCATATTAATAAGCCTCAGCGAAATAGACTACTCCACACCCCCCCCCCCAATTTTTAAAAAAACCTTATAATATTTTTATAAAACACAAACCTCAATTGTGAAATCTAATGTAAGCCAAGTCCGTAATGACAATTTGTAGTTGATGCGACTTTAAATCAAATAAAGTAATATTAAGCTGTAATTCGCAGTATTGCCAAAGGCAGAGTAGTGAGAAGTCCTCACATTGCTCTATCGGAGAATTCAAAATTGCTTCTCGCCCCACTCATGACGAGTATGAAATATCTACATAACTGAGATCACAACATTCAAATTGTATATATAACTGTCACTGGATGATTTCATAAATTTTTGTGTCCGTGTGGTAGCCAGAATCATGTTAACTATATAAGTATAATTTTAAAACTCTAACCTAGCTCCTCTTTTCTTGTTTCTTCGTTATTAACATGACAAGTTTCTAGCTCTGATACTTCCGACGATTGGACAGCATTTTACAATATTTAAAATTTCACTCAATTATATTAAAATATTTTTAATATATAGGTGCTACAGGTCATTTAGATTTATTATTATCCGAATTAATTTCTCATTTATTTATTAAATGTTTTGTCTTCGGTTTTAAATCCACAGACGGAAAGAACATATATCGTATAAAATTCAAAGGTTATACAGGTAAACAGTAATGGAATGGAATTAGCTGTTAAATAAAAAGCTGTAGCAATATTTGTAGATGCGGCTATAAATTCGAAAAACAAAATATAAGAATCTTAAGTTATTTAGCTGCATAATTGTTCTGGAACAGATTGGTTAAATTTAATCAAAATTAGGAAGTAAAATGATAATCCACCAAAACTGAAATTAATATTAAAGGCCATAAAAATCTTTAAAAGTTTCAAATCGCAGTGTCATGTAGTCGTAAAGATAAAAATTACACCCAAGATTTTTCTTTCCATGCAGATACATTTGACCGTACAATTGATTATTATATTGTTAATTTGGTTAAATTAAATTTTAATTGTGAATCAATTTATACATCAATACACCTAGGTGATGACGGTTACAAGGAAATAAATAAACGAGCTGGGAAGACAATTAAATCATACTTAATGAGGATATTTAATATATCCATTAATAACTCAACACTGCTAACAGATTGAAAAACAGGAATTATTGTTCACATATTGAAATCTGGAAATATAACTGACATGCATACGAAATTATAGAGCTATTAGTCTAACTTCAGTAGCATGCAAAATCAACATGGATATCGATACAGATTATCTTTTCAAAGTCAATCCATCAACTTTAAGATTTAACAAAGTTGATAATTAAAAGACTGTCCATTGTTGTAGTTCCTCACGACAACTTGAGTCAAAAGTGGGATAGAATTCAATTTCAGTGAAATGCGCCTAAACATGTCTTCAAATATAAAACAGGAAGGCGGAAACAAAGTGTAAAAACCTACAAATGTATTTTAACAGTCAGCTGGGATGGGACGAGGAGGCAAATTATTCTACAACGAAAGCAAGGAATACTTGGAACTTTGTAATGAGAACTCTCAAAAAGGGAAAATAAAAATCCAAGGAAATGCTATATTTATCATTTATTACGCTAATGGTGCAGCATGCAGAATCCATATAGGACGAAAAAGCAGATAGAATCCTTAGAAAGAGTTCAGAAAGGGCCGCGAACTCGTACAAACAAGAACTGGGCATGGTAACGATAAAGTAAAGCTGCTAGGGTGGGATATACTAAAGACAAGAAGGCAAAGATAGGATACATGTTTTATTATAACCCTTACAGGTCAAAAACCTTGACAGAAAGGATGTCCTTATTTTATTAAAAAACACAGCCTTTAAATAGTAGAAAATGATTTATAATAGGAATTATACGTTTCGTCGCTATTTACGAAAAAATACATATTATAATTATTTATTGATATTTCATGTACCAAAGTTTCCAATTGAAGATTAAATAAATTCACATACACACACACACACTCATATAGCTTGTACCTTTGCTCATCTGTCTCATGGCTATTTGTCCGTTTGTAAATTAATAAATATATAAACTCAATTTTAGTTCTGTGATACGTTCAGAGCCTGCGAGGGATATTCTCTCGCAGGCAGTACCTGCGAGAGATATTCTCTCGCAGGTAGAACCTTCTAGGAGAGATACGAAGGGGCTATCTTTGGGGATGCATTTTCCTCTCGGTTTTTGAACTAAGGTTCCCACAAGCCGAGGCACCTCGGCCTGTTTTGAGAGGTGTATGTTCATGGGTCACAGACCTTGGGCATACGGTAAATGTTGTCTGCTATTCCCATTGGAATAGTCTGCCAGCTGCCTCCTAAACTGGTCGAGGCACGGAGAAGGGAATGCTGCGTCACCACAGCAAACTCCTCTCCCGCTATCGGAAGGGCGTGGGACAAGTACCTAATGCCCGACTGTTTTTGAAGGTTTTTCCCTGCATTTCTTTAGACGAAAGCCGGGTAGGATGCTTAAAAATATAGCCCGAGGCCTTAGTTAACCTTGGCTACCTTCGTCTACCCTTCCGCATCCCCCCTTTCAAATCCCTTCCTATGCTATTAAACGGGAGTTGCCCAACGTGGATTACCCTCATGTAGCCTGTTACCCTAAAAAAATAGTTCTGTGTTAAGTACTCATTTCATATTCCCATTTAAATAAACTTTCACTTTTATCAATTATTTTAGTACTAATCCAATTTTTTTCTTTACCTACATTTCTAATTATGATTTTGATTACTGCTATTTAAGAAGTAGGGATTAGTTGAATTAATGAATCGTATTGATTTACTCTATCATGACAATTTCTCGAGGAGTAGTTGTTCGAATTCTTCTCCTTCACGAAAAATATGAAAATGTTAAAGGAAATATTAGCTTTGGCAATTACATGTCACATATTTTGGTCCAGTCTCAATTCATTGTTTCTTCCTCTGTGGTACGATTGAGTACCTCGTTTGTATTTTTTCCGACAGAAGCTACAAATTGCACTTAAAAGCAGGTGCAAAAAGGCCACTTACGTAAATCCTCCAGATATTTTAAAATAATGGTTTGATTCAACAACAAAAGCAGTTCCGACCCCGGGAAACCCAGAGTTGGTCACAGACAACTAGACCACGTGGGTAAAGAAGTTGACTTTTATTCCCAGGCGAGGGAACGAGGTATAAAAAGACAGAGAAAAAAGCTCTTGAGGATTTTTCTCCGTCTGGGATATCTGGATATGTTAGCATTATTCCTACACGTAAAACCAAGAGAAACTGGGAAAAAGTTTGTCTCATTGCTCTTTTGGAGAAAGAGAGGCAAACAAGAAGGAAAAACAAACTTCGGGAGTCTGGACTCAAAGAACGAAGCGGAGAAAGATGTCTCCTATTTCTCTGAAGGCGGGAAAATATTGCCCTAGAAAGTAGAAATTATTCTTTATCTACATTTTTATGAAAAGAAATTATATTGAATTTTATTTCATTTATTCTAAACCAGCGATTTTTTTGGGGTAACAGACTACATGAGGGTAATCCACATGGTGGCAACTCCCCTTAAATAGTATAGGAAGGGATTGAAAGGGGGGATGCAAAAGGGTAGAAGAAGGTAGCCAAGGGTTAACTATAGTTTAAGGATCCTACCCGGCATTCGCCTAAAAATAATGCAGGACAAACCCTAGAAAAAACCTGCATCAGGTAGGTCGGGCATTTGGTACTTGGCCAGGCCTTGGCCAGTTTAGGAGGCAGCTGGCCGACTATTCCAATAGGAATAGCGGACAACTCTTACCGTATGCCCAAGGTCTGCGACCCCGGAAACATACACCTCTCAAAACAGACCGAAGTGCCTCGGCATATGGGATCCTTAGTTCAAAATTCCAGAGAGTTGTGAAGGAATCCCCAAAGGTAGCCCCTTCCTGTCTCTCCTACAACGTTCTGCCTGCGAGAGAACATCCCTCGCAGATACTGCTTGCGAGAGAATAGCCCTCGCAATAAACCCTTCCCAGCGATAAAAAAAACATAAGATATAATTATTATTTTGCATAAAAACTGCACTTTGCATAGAGAAAAATTTAAAAATTAAAAATTGTAATTCAAAATATTTAGTAAATACATTTTTATGTACGTCTAACTTAATTCATTTTATTAAAAAAAATGCCACCGCACTTCGCACAGTCCACATACAGAACGCTTCTGTTACTCGTATGTGCTTCAAATCGGGTATTGTTGTCTTTAATTAGCAATTGTAATTCTGTCTCAGGATTTTCACTCCAACAATAAATAGATTTGTGCAGGCAAAACTGCAGGGGTATCCGGGGTAATGGTCTATGATAATTCAAATTGCCGATATCGTCTGGGGATTTCACGCGCGCAAATCTTGGATTGGTGCCAGGACTGTGCTCAGCATTGTGTGAAACGTGCAATGAACCGTACTGAATATGGGAAACTCGTTTCAAATGTTAAGTAAAATTTACACAGAAAGTACAAAATTAATGCTACACTCAATTATAAATAAAAATTTTATCATCTACTCAATTTTTTCTGCGTTGATGCATACGAAATTCAGTCTCGGATAAATTCTAAGGTGAAGTCTAAGTAGAGAGGGAAATGTTTTGGAAGGGAAGCCTGGTATTAATACTTTTTCAATTTTCTTTCATCGTTGGAGATATCACGCGTCTGACTCAGAAACGTGGTGGGACTGTTGATTCCTTACGGTCGAAAGTTTCATTCTGTGATGTTGGCCACAAAATTTCTATATTTGATGTAATTTTACAGGGAAAGTAGAACTGACGAAATATTATTATATCAGATATTCATTTTCTTCTTGTTTTATATCATAATGAAACGTGTTTACATCATGTGCGATTATTTTAATACTGAACAGCATTAAGCTACAGACGCATATTTCACGCCATCTACTTAAAACGTTAAAAAATTTAATGAGCTACAAATGATATTTTAAATTGTTTAACTATTTTTGTTTATGATATTTCTGTTGATTTTATTTGTCACTATAGTGTTTAAACAATCACATGTGAAGACTCACTAATGTCAGCGTTCATAAATGACAAGTTTCGTTTATCAGTGTTTCCGGTTTCACAATTTGATTGGCTATCATCAGTATTCAATGACGTGTGTACAGAGTGATTGCACATAATTCCCTACGTATTAATGCACTCAGGTTTCTCATATGTACTCTTGTCACGTGCTGTTAACATAGAGGTCTCTATCGGGGAATTGCGCAGTACGCATGCAAATCAGACCACTAGAGATCCAACTAAAGGAACTACCGCGCCGTACGATGTATTTATAGTTCGTTATAATGACTGTGTTGGACGAAGAAGATGGAAAGGGAGCGGAGTTGACGAAATATGTGTAAAATAGAAGTAATTAGTACGAGATATTTATAAAATTTAAAGTTGAGTTCAAACGAATTTTATACTTATATATGTATAGGAATAAGAGAATGTAAATATTATGAATGAATGTTAATTACTGCAAATACGTATACCCTGGTTCAAAGTAATAAATCAAATACAACCGAGATTCGATTAAAATCGAGGTTATGGATGTCACTGGGTTTAATTATGGCATTCAATTTGCCGTTAAACTCCCCCAAGCGGGTGTGGTCGGGGGTGGAGATTTTTCCATGCGTTAAATATTTGTCGGGGTCACTGACATTGATAGTATTTATACCGATGTTGTTTTTGTATAATTCCATTCCCTTTCGGAATGTGAAGGAAGCACCCTTATGGTTGGGGATGACGGAGTGTAACATAAAAAAAGCAAAATCAACCGAGATTCCGGTTAAATCCGTGGTTGTGGATGTCGATGAATTTAATTATGACAACCTGAGCAACGTTCGGGGGTGGGCGCGGCTAGGCGAATGTAGGCGGTAATAGAAATTATCAAACAATGTACCGAACGATTTTTGAGTCGAATAAATACTTTTTGTTTAGCCCACAGTAGCAGGGGTGAAAATTTTAGAACATTTTAAAATGACCGATATATGCGTCCAATGATACTTTTTTGGGATCACTGAGTTCAATCCCTTTCAGCATGGGAGGTGAGCACATTCAAGGTGTGTTACATGAAAATAACGCAACAGTAACTGAGATTGGAGTCAAATAATGGATTATGGACATACGACAACCCGGGCAACTCCGGGAAGACAGCTAGTATCTAATAAACAAAATTAACTGATCGTGTGTATGTCTGTATGTGTACGTTCCGTATAAAAATCTACACACTTGCAGTAAATTTGACCAAATTTCGTACACGTGTTCCTTTTGAACGGTAAATAAGCACTGTAAGACTAAAACATCTCTACCACCCTCAGGGGTGGAGGAGGTCTGGGGTGGAAATTTTTAAACCTGCCAAAACGGCTGATATTTGTGTCGGATAAATAATTTTCGGGGTCATTGAGATTAGTAGTGTTTCTCCAGATGTTTTTTTGTATAATTTCAACCCCTTTTGGCACGGGAGGGAACACTTTTAGGAGTGGGGTGGAGGGGCGATACATAAAAATAACGAAACAACCGAAAACGGAGTCGAATCCGGGGTTATGGAAGTCGCTGAGTTTAATTATGACAACCCGGGAAATTCCGGACACCCAGATAGTTATAAATAAAACACAGCCTTTGAAAATCAGAAAAAAAATATAATTGAAGAAAATCAACGTTTCGTCGCTATTTACGACCTCTTCAGGTATATGAAGTTGTATTAAATTTTGATAGGCAGGAACTAACTCGTTTGAATGCTCTAGCCACATTTCGGCCACATCCGTAAAACGTTTTTTTTATTTATAAATCGTTTTCTGAATTTAAAAGGCTGTGTTTAATTTAAGAGAAAACTTTATTTATATTCTGGCCAGATTGTGGTTTAAAAAATATTTGTAGGCAGAGTGTGCGACTCAAAAACTGCTGCAGTCAGACTGTTCCGGACTCAGATTGAAATATTAACAAAGATGAATTTCCCTGGGTCAGTTTTATGCGCCCTAGATTTTATTTTGAAGCCGTAATCATCTCTGCCGTAGTGTGAAGGCCTTATGTTGTCCGAAGTATTCTGAAAATGCGTGACAAATCAACATCTCACAGAATTTCTGCGAACAGCTTTAACTAATTTTACGTAAAATTTTAATAGTTTGTCCAAATGTTGTTGTAGATAGATTGTTAGATGTTGTTATAATTTTTAGTAATAAATACATTTTCTTTATTATTATTTTTATAATATTTTAATTTTATTAGTTTTTTGTCATTATATTTTTCTGAGTTCTTATGTTCTTTTACGAGACTTATGAAATTATGCAATTACATACAATAAATTTTTTTGAATTACTATATATACGTGAGACTCTTTTTAAAATGGCCTTGTTACAAAAAATGGCAAATGTGTGTTTTATACCGTCTCGCTTTTATTATTCTATTTGTTAATACATGTTTGGGACCGCGTTAAACAAATTTCGCTGGTTTCTCCTGAATTTGTTCAAGGCAGTCTATGCGTATTTTTCTGTGTGAATCGCATGTGGTTGATACATATTCTAGAATCGGACGTAGTAGTGCTGTTGTCTGTGTGACGTGCCTTTTCCTAGCGCTACCCTTGTTTGTCCGTTTCCTAACACGATGCCGCGTCTCCCGCGACTTACACGTCACTTGTTCTACCTGGGACCCCATTCCAAATTGATAAAAAAAAAGAACTCCAAAGTATTTGTTATCTTAGGAAATTCCTGTGGTATTTACACAGTAATTTTAAGTTATATTCGCACTCGATCTGCTTTAAGCTAATACATTTACTTTTTCTAGTATTGTTTTTATTTTTTTAAAGAGTTCTCCCAGGACATAATTTTGTTTATATCTTTCTGTAACATTGATACGTCAGTGCTGTTTCTTATTGATCTTTTAATAACTCAATTATCCGTGAACAGCATAACCTCTGAATTAATTCCAGTTGGTAGATCGTTGATGTATATAAGGAACAGTAGAAGTCCTATCAAGGATCCTTGAAGTTACGGTTCCTGTCCAAATCTAACCTTTGTTGGCGGCCATTCAGCTAATCCCGTATCCACAGTACTACTCTCTTATCTATGCTCACATTGCATACTTTTTAAGTACCACGTCATAAGGTCCTACGTCAAAGGCTTTTCCTAAATCGATAACCACAGCGTCCATCTTCCTCCCTTATCAACTAAATGGGCTAGGAATCGGAACAGAGAAATAGTTTCTACATATAATTTATATTTTTACAGTTGAATTCGGCTTAGTCAAAACCCAAAAGCTCCTGTTTTACAGTATTTTATTTGAGGACTAATAAAAGTTTTTTTTATTTATCGTTTAATTAAAATGAAAATATTTACGGCTGATTGAAAATAATGAATAAGAAAGATTGCCAATTCAGACAAAAAATGTGATAATATAAATATCACACAACGTTTCTGAGATCCTTGTCCCTTTCCTCATTTACTAAGAAGAGCCTAGAGCGACACAACATCATTTGTCAGTTCACAAAACTCAAAATAGAATTTCAAACAATCAAACCAAAAAACACCTTCCTCTTTTTCATAGCAATCTTACAGAAAACCTCCATAGAACTAAACAATTCTTGCAGTCTCATTCCAACAAACTCTTTACACACGCTGACAAAGGTTCTGTCACTGCAGCTCTTGGCCGTAATGAATACACAAACACTGTTAACGACATTCTTTCTGAGAATAACTCTCATAAAATTTGCAAACCCACCTGCATTAATACTAAAAATATAGCGCGTTATTGAGGATAGGCGTCATTTACTTGATTATACTGATATTTTAGTCAGTTTGTTTAATCGGGTGCGCAACCATGATTGTTGGTTATTTCAACATCAGCAGAAAGTACTGTTTAGTGGCAGTCCGGCTGGGGATTATAACTGTACCTCCATCGGGGGTTTTCCCGTACGCAAACAGCAGGAGCAGAGGGTCTCGCTGTTGAAATTCTCTACGTCAGATTGTGGTTGGTTCATAACAAATTAAATGGACCAATAGAGATACAGTTGGTCTCACAGGTCGGGAGAAGTGGATGCTTGGAGAGCATTTTGACTGGAGAGGTGGCAGTGAGCAGTCAAGAATTTATCAGCAAAACTCCACCAGAGGCACGAAGTCAATGACCAGCTGCGAGGGAAATCGCTGTGTTGCTGAGACCCCAGTCTGGTAACCAATATCGCATGTATCATGGTTGCGCAGAGCACTTTTTATAAATCCGTTTATCGGGCCTAGTTTGACATAATAATCCCTGGGTTTCATAACTGGCTAGTCGGGGCAAAATTTATAATTGTATATATTTATATTTTTAATAAATTGGCTATGTATGGAATGGGTTGTTAGTTTCCCTAGTATTTCCGCCTACCGCAGGTACGCCGTTCCAGCTTTAAATTAATTAAAAAAACATATGTTATAGTTACTAAATAAATATTTTGTAAAAGGCGCACTACGAGGGTGGTATGAAAAGTTTCCGACCTCTATGTGAAGATGGCAGCACTAGTAAATAAAATCTAATGAATTTCGTTGTTCATCTGTTGACAGTTACTCACCAAAGTTTTGGCCATTTTGGACGAGCAGTTGTTATGTAACAGTCATTTGAGTGAGTTGATGTGAGTGTTTTTGTGAAAATGGAGAAAATCGAGTATCGAGCTGTTATTAAATATTTGTTTTTGAAAGGCAATACGCCTACACAAATCAAAGATGAGTTGGATTCTGTGTGTGGGGACACTGCACCATCATTCACCACAGTGAAATTTCGGGCAGCTGAATTTAAACGTGGCCGTAAGAGCTTGGGAGATGATGAAAGTTGGGGACGTCGAAAAATTGCAACTACCGACGAAAACATCGCAAAAGTTCACCAAATGGTGGTACACGACCGCCGAATTAAAGTGAGAGAGATAGCAGAGGTCATGAACATGTCAAAAGAACGTGTTTGTTACATATTAAATCAACATTTAGGCATGAGAAAGCTGTCCGCGCGTTGGGTGCCGCGTTTGCTCACGTTAGACCAAAAACGTGTTCGAATGAACGTTTCCAACGCTCTGTTGGCCAAGTTAATTACTGTAGATAAAACTTGGATACATCATTATACGCCCGAAATAAAAATAGAGTCCAAACAGTGGGCTGCAAAGGGGGAACCGGCTTCAAAAAAAGCAAAACTGTTTTTTTCGGCTGAGAAAGTGATGGTGACTGTTTTTTGGGATAGTCATGGAGTTATTTTAATCGATTATCTTATGAAAGGAAAAACCACTACAGGAGCATCATTACTTGACAAGCTGAAGGCAGAACTTGCGAAAAAACGGCCACATTTGCAGAAAAAGAAAATCCTGTTCCACCAAGACAACGCACCGTATCACACTTCAGCGGTTGCCATGGTGAAAATCCACGAATTACGGTTTGAACTGCTTGACCATTCAGATCTAGCCCCAAGCGACTTCTTAGTGTTCCCTCACCTAAAAATTGCGCTCGGAGGGCAGAGATTTTCGTCAAATGAAGAGGCAATCACCTTCGTGTACACTTATTTTGCAGAGAAAAAAGGATTATTTTTTGGACGGGTTACAGAGATGGGAGCATCGCTGGGAGAAGTGTGTAGAGTTACAAGGAGTATATGTTGAAAAATAAAATAAAAAATATCTTCTATCATTGTTGGGTCGGAAATCTTTCAGACCACACTCGTATATGATATAGAAACAACCAGTAGTTACAAAGTAACCTTTGGTGGGGTACTGAAGTGCCACCTTATACTAGGGAGACGAGGAAAGTGTGGCATGATTCGTTTTAAATACTTTGTAGTTTTTTTTATATAAATAACAGGTTAGTTGTTTGATGAAACAGACTATGTAACGAAATGTAAAGTTGGATCTTGGAGGCAACAAATTGTTTCGATGTATATGGCTTAGGAAAAAGCCGAAAACTCCTGTTTCTTTACATTATTTTATTTGAAGACTAATAAAGGTTTTCTAATTTATCACTAATGTAAGATATTTTTATTCATAACATACAGAAAGTACTTTAATATTTAAAAATAATAGAAATAATAATTGTAAAGCTATTTGCAATCAACTAACAACGAGGCTGTTAACAACCTGAACAAGATATAATGATCAGAAAAATTCATCCGTTCCAAAACTGAATCCTGGCCAGAAATTCTAAAGCCGCGACTAAAGGTCGTAAGAAATGAGAATCACGTCTGGAGATGGTTGTCTCTAGCGCTTGTGGGAAACTCTCATATACTGTTAGCGGGTAAGAGTAGCCATTGTTGGAGCAGAGAAATAGCATGGAGAATGTGAACGTTTTAGATGAAGACACTCAAAGAGATGTTGCAACTGCAAAAGCGAGGGAGGAAGATCTGATTCAAGAATGGCGGACTCATAGCTTGTCGGGCGACTTCCACTAAAAAAAAAAAAACGGAATCTCCAGTCAGCAATATTCTTTCTGTAGGACGCGAAGGACTTTTCCTTGTGGAACAAAAGAGAGACAATCTTCTCCAAGTACGCAGATGGAATTGCAATACTGCTATGAAATACATTATCTTAGAGATATCTAGTAAACTCTACAAATCTCAAATGTTGATTGATATTAGTTGATATTCTACCAAAACATGTTTTGTGAAAGCTGGACATTTATCTAAGGCCACGAAGCCTTGAGCGCTAAGTTTTTCGCAATTGCAACAAGACGGGAGTTTTTAACGTAAAAGTTAAATCCCCGTTTCCAAGGCCAGTGAACAGTTAATAATTATATTTAAATAAAATAATATTGTTAACAGTTTTTAATTTCTTACTAGCCCGTCCTTCATTCGGAAATTAAAATATGTGCAGGCTTCTTAGCGTTATGGTTAGCTTTCGGGTAAATGCGAGTCTTCGTCGATCCAAATTCGGCTCCCATTAAAATTTTAATTTTTTGGTTCCCCTAAATCCTACAATAACAAAAGAAAAACGCAAAAAATACTCAGTATTAGAATATGAAACTTGGCTTTGTGGGTTAATGTCCCTTAAAGAAGTCCTAAAGCATTTATAAATACTTAAGTGGATACCGATGATATTACTGATTTGTCACAAACCGTATTCAATATTGAAACGAAAACTTCCACTTTTTGTTTACATTCTTGAGACCAAAATATTTAATCACGTTCCACAAGTAAAAGAAAATCTAATTGATATCAAAGAAGAATAGTTAGTTGAATATGCATATTCTATGACTGAATTTTGGATACTCCAAAATCAAAATATCCGAACTTAGAGACCTGTTCATCATTTTCAATTTTTGGCACAAAATATTCCTATGAAGACTTGCACTCCACAGTGATGTTCTTTAAGTCGAAACATTGTTCACTGTTGACAAATCAGCGTCCCACAGAATTTCTGCGGACTTGGATACTACCACGCGTGTGAGAGGTGTTCTCACGCAGGTCAACATTTCTGGACAGACGGAGACCTTTGGGATGCCTTCTACTCTCATTGCTTTGGAACTAAGTTTCCCACAAGCCTAAGTTCCTCGGTCTGTTTTGAGAGTTGTACGATCCGGGGTCGCAGACTTTGGGCATACAGTAAGAGTTGTTATTGCTCCCATTGGAAAAGTCGGCCAGCTGTCTCCTAAACTGGTCGAGGCATCGGGAATGGAGTGCTGCATCCCCACAGTAAACTCCTCTATCGCCATCGGAAGGGCGTGGGACATGTACCCAATGCCCGACCTACCTGATGCAAGTTTTCTTGGGTTTGTCACTTTTAGGCGAATGCCGTGTAGAATCCTTAAACTATAACCCAAGGCCCAAGTTAACCCTTGGCTACCTTCCTCTACCCTTCCGCATCCCTTCTTTCAAATACCTTCCTATGCTATTAAAGGGGAGTTGCTACCAAATGCATTACCGTCATGTAGCCTGTTACACTAAAAGAAAAAAAATGCCTTGCCAAGGGGCAACAATGTATAACCTCGATGTATAATCTTTATATTTGATTTTTATTATAGTTTAATTTTATTAGCTGAAATTTGAAAACATTATTTTCGTTTTCGTAATTATATTCTTATCATACGTGACTTGTGAAAATATGCCTCTGTTATATATTACAGATCTCAAGATGGGAGGTGGCAGTTGGAAAGTGATTGAAATCTTTTTACAGCCTGTGAAAACAATATAAAGTTTCGATGAATTCGTTTTGGAAGCATTCTTATGTAAAGATAATAAAAACGAACATCTTGATAAGTCACAATTATAGTTGTCAGCATTCTGTTAAATTTCTTAACAAATAATATTCAATAACTAAAACTGTCATGTATTCCTAATGACACGAGATTATAAAGTGTTTACCGTATTTCGAATTCAATATATAATTTCAGCTACTTTAGTTGCAACTTATAATATAGCATATCTGATGTATCAATTTATTCTTTGCCTTTGATATTTGTTTTAAAAGAATGTCAACATTTTAATTCTATTATTGGGATGCCGGATCAATTAACTATTAATTAGATTTGAGTAACGTTTTAATTGTAGTAAATACTCTGAAAAAGGTTTCTTAACGGAATTTATATACTTTTTATATATTTATTATTTTTAAATATTAATTCAGTTTTGTGACCTGTTCTCTGGAGTGCTCCTTATTGGGTATTAAAGTCAAGTGATTCGACTTCTATGGTTCTCCGTCTCTCGAGAAATCTTTGATTCATTATATCCGTGTCTTTGTACGCATTCGCTTGATGATATGTTAGCTAGCAAGTAATTTAAATGTTAGACAAATGTAGAACTTAACAGATGTAAGTCGTTAATGACCAGGGACATTAAACTGTAATTAAAAAAAAACAAAAAAACGTGATAATTGAAGCTTCAAAATCAACTGCTGCTCGAAACGATCGTGTTGGTATTAAAAACGGATTACAGAAGGCAAAAGATGTAATATTAAATGAAATTACGTTAATATCTCGTACTCTGAAGAAACTGGATGATGTAGTGCAAGTTGTGATAATCTCTGCAAATACTGATAAGGACATAGGGACATTGTCAATTCAGTTAAAAAAGTTGTAAAAGACGGTGTGATACGTTGCGTAGCTGACTGGTATTTTATTTAATAACCAGCTAGGTCCCCTGCGTTGCTCGTGTACTTATTTATATAAACTCGAAAAAGTATTTAATTGAATACTTAAATATATTCCTTGAGTATTTCAGGATATAATCGTCACTCAGTCTTCATACATTACGAAATATTACATTGATGAAATTGTTAGCTAGACTCACAACTAATACAGCGCGAAAATTAACTTACATTTTCCCCAAGGATGGTAAAGTAATTCGTATTCTTCTTTATTATCATTCGATGGAATATTTCTGTATAAAATTATACTTTTTATTTAAAAAAAATATTTCTGCTTTATTTCATTCCTAATAAAGGAGATATTTCCTTTGTTCGTTGCGTAGTAACGACTTTCTCTCGCGTGACGTCATTGTCTCTTGGCGCGCAGTAATTTAATATTTAATGATCACGGTTTTTAATTATAATTCTTTCCACATGTATGCTAGGCGTTTCTCACCCTCACAGTACCGTTTCTCGTGTTTTGAAGAATTTGTGTACCAATTTTTGTTGCAATCTATCCACGCTTTTAAATTTGTATAGAAATTAACGTAAAGACATACATACATACATACAAATATACATCCTTTTTTATTATATAGATTTCCTCAAACACTTTCTCTCCCTCTGATATTGGCACTTGAATATGCCATCCATCAGCTAGAAAAAGAAAAATTGCTCAAGGCGTGAAGTTCATGAATTAAATTAGAATCAAGTTTCAGGATGGTAAAATGACGTCCAGACCAGGAATCGAACCCGGGTACAACAATTTGATAAATTTTCATATAAAATCTGTTCTTAATTTGCGTTCTTGAAATTTAGGTCATGTAAGAATTGTGATTTGTAAATTGAAGGTAAGTCTGTATCAGGTCTAATGGCCTGAGGAATTTCTCACCAGATCTGGAGTCGACAGGGATAGATCAGTTGGTAAAGCTTCCGCCAGGAAAACGGCAGGCCTCGGGTTCGCTTCCTGGACTGGTCGACATTTTCTGTCCTAAGACTTAAATTTAATTTAGATCCTGACCTCTTTAATTTGTAATGGAAAATTGTATTACAGCGATATATCGATGGCATTATCGTAATGAGCAGTAAAAATTACTTTACTATGGTTGAAAGATTTCCGCGTCATCGTTGAACGAAATATATTTAGATTAAATACACGAAAATGCAATTACATTTGTCCGCGTGTGGTGCCGCGGCCTCTCCCTTTGTGTTCCATTGTCAATGACAGTGTTTGATGTTAGCCGAGACTCGCTGGTCAAGGGCTGAGGTAATAGCAGCGCCGCACCTACAGCAGAGTTACAAATGCTTCGTCGCTTGCTGTGAGCTCCATGAAAGATTGAGCGCTCTCCTTTGTCTGCGCGGGAAGGGAACACTTAAAAGCACTTCGCTGCCTCCATATTAGAGAATTCCGCCCTCTGCGCAGACCTTTACGGATTTGTGAAAGAAAACTTAGCCACTCTAATAAGAGTTCCTTCAAGACAGAGAACTTCGAGAGTTTGCAAGCGAACAAAATTCTGCATCGTTGTGTTCTCCGATGTTTTAAAGAGTTCCCACGAAATTAAGAATACCAATTAAAAAGACATTTACAAAATTGAAATAAACTTAAGTGTGAATTTAAGGAAAATGCCAAACAACTAATTAATAGTCACGGAATGAAATAAAAGATATTAATAAAATCGTTCAGGTTCGAAAGAAAAATAAAATAATTTAATGATCTGACTCAGTTACGAGACAGCAATAGAATTTGAAATCATGTTATTCACGAGGCTATTAAAAAGTAAAAACTATAAATAAATAACGTTCTTATATAATTGATTTTGAAGCTTCCATTAACATGTTGCTAGCTAACATATCATCAAGCGAATGCATACAAAGACACGGATATAATGATAAAAAAAATTTTAAACTACGATTCACGATTTCATTACCTTTAACTTATTGGTTTCATTCAATCGCGGCCAGTAATTTGCAGATATTGTCGTAAATAATCATTCAATTATTAATGAATTTAAACATTCCTGGAGTAAAGTGTTAATAAATCTTTCGCGGTTGAGCACCAGGTTCGGATGTCAATATAAACATTACGTTGACGTTTCTGTCGTCATTCTCTACCGCTGTCTTCAGATATATATTTTTGTATGCAATATCTAAGAAAATAAAATAAAAGCCACCATGTTGAAATCAATTAATGTAATATTCAAATTCAAAGGAAATGATAAAAAAACACGTTGTGTCTTCTATTAATGTGGAAAACAAATTTATAGGAAATGATAATTAATATGATTTATACATGAATTATAACAACTTTTTAAAGATAAAAAAGAATACCAATTTCTATTTAATTAAGTTTCTGTACATATTTTAAATAAATACCACAGGTTTTAATGAAACTCTGAAATCTTCAGGGCCGCTCATTGGGCCTCTAATAGTTAGGAATTATCACCAAATTATTTGGAAATCAAAAGAGTTACAAAATAATAATAATTAAATTTACAATAACAATTAATATAAAAATAGATAAATATATCTTAAATCCAGTGAAATTACAGGAATTTAAAGAAATCTGACGGTACTCGTGTTTATACAAGGTATATATAGATGATTTTTACATACCAGTTTATTAGAGCTGCTCTTGTACCACATTACTTATGCAGTTCAGTATTTTACTTTTAAAGCAAATTTATTTTAACAGGCCATTCACTGTTCACAACTATGGTTCACTTCGCTAAATTCCGGCCCACTGACCGCCGGACAATTCTCCAACAATTGTTCAAGAACTTTCTCTTTCATCCTACTTATCTGCCGACTTTACTTTAAAAGTAATTGAATACCGTAGGCTGAAAACGATATTATGAGCCGTTATTCAGCATCAACTAAGCTCGGCTGCTACTAGTTTACTCGCATGAACAGATTTTGCTGATTATCCTTGGCCGGCCTCCATAACCGGACTCGCCATGACCATCATCCGGTCACTCTGGGGCGTCAACTATGACCATCATCGGTCGAGTTCCAAACCAGACTATTTCGCCAAATTTCTGCGTATTACGAACGGCGCCGACAATAAATGATACCAATCTCCGCATTCTTGCGCTACACTGTCGGTTACAATGATATAGCATCAATATTACGCCGACAATGCAAATATTACAGAAAATTTTTAAAATACTTTCATTACACATTGTTGATTTCAACAATATTATTCATTCAATTATTATTTAAATATTATTTAATTTTTTTTCACTGTACAGAAAGAATCGGAAACTTTTTCCAGTAAAATTTCAATATAAAAGGGGTATTTAATATAGATATTCAAGTGTATATCAATTAATAAGCAGGAACATTTTTATTTCGTTAGTATTTATTCTTATTTTTTGTCATCAGTAACGTAACTTAGATAAACAACTCTGAAAACGATTCTACACAAAAGAGAAAAGTATTTTGAACTCCGATTATAGTGCGCGTCAAATATATTTTGCGACCCAGTTCAGTCTCTTTCTTTGCAGCTTCTACCCCCTGTGCAGCCATTAAGCTTCAGTAAGCACGTAGAGTCCGACCGCGTTAGACCGTGTTGTGTGTTTTTTTATTCCACGCTTTCTCCCTTCACATTCCCTCCCACAAACTGCGCCACCTGCCTTCGTTAGTAAGTAATGCTATAGACATGTTCCTAGAGGGAGAAACTTTCTCCTGATCTTTTAAATATGGATTCTGTAGCTAAGAGACAGTCATAAAGTGATGAAAAGGAGAAAGATATGAGGATTGAATTCTACAAACTTATTAAAATTGTATTTATATGAATCACATTTATTTTGTTTTTTTATTTCGTTCATTCTCATTTGTAGTGTAAATAAACGAAATAAATTAATTTCGAGTAATATAAAATGCGAAAATTATTATTTTTTAGACCCACTTTAATTATCAAATTCTCTTTAATAGAATAGAAAGGGATTTGAAAGGAGGCATGTGGAAGGGTAGATGGAGGTAGTCAATGGTTAACTAGGGCCTGGGCTATAGTTTAAGGATCCTACCCAGAATTTGCCTAAAAGTGATATAGGAAAAACCCTAGAAAACATGCATCAGATAGGTCGGTACTTGTCCCACGCCCTTCCCATGACGCGAAAGGGGTTTGTTTTGCCACGACCTGTTTAGGAGGCAACTGACCGACTGTTCCAATTGGGAACAGAAACAATTCGTATCGGATACCCAACGACTGAAATTTTAGCTCTTTGTATCGAATTTCTTAGTACAATTTGTCACTTTTGTATTGATTTACAGTGGAAATTCCAGGATGTGCGAGAGTCATAGAAGTGAACATTTCCTTAGAACAATAAACTAATTAATCAGTATCATAAATGAACCAATTTTTTACTCACCATTCGATTCATTCAGAAATTTTACTCCACTGTTTTATTGTATCATTCCTATATTATTACTTAATATATAATCGGAATATAACGGCTTATATAATATATTTTCCTCGATAATTACAATAGCATAGTTATTACAGTCCATTTCTCTTTTTCACTGGCCTCATTCCACATTCTCAGACCGTCCCCTTTCCTATCAGTCACCCAAATACCCAACTACACAAAGCTTACCTACATCATTTATTGTCTTTTGGACCTAATTAATTATCTTTCTCTCAAACTGCGACTTCCGATAACAAAAGTATTAATTACAGTAGTATCAGTTCTGTCGGCCATGAACCAAAAATTTTCTTTACCGATGTGCTTATGAACAGTGCACAAGCTTCCTTATTTATAATTAGTTAGATCCAGTTACTCCGTCAGGGTAAACTGCAGAGATGAGCTGCAGGACCTGAAGTGTGTTGAGAATCGCTAATAGAATGCAACACGTTGCGAAAGCCCGGACTCGTCTTCCGGAGCGGTAATTTACATGTCTTGAGAAGTTGCCGAATCTAATTTAGCTGCGGGTTTGCACAAGTCTACACTTGAAATACATCTCTATCGATAATTATATTTTGTTTGCAAGAACTAGAACCCTATTAGTAATGCATTAAATTTGCCACTAAATAATCATAAAAATAATAATTTAATTTTCACCGGTCTCCACGTGCTTTAAACCAAATTATGTACATTTTTTATACCACTGGGTATTATATAGTTGTTCATGCTGGATTTGGCTGTTACGTAGAATTACTTTTTCAGTTTCCTTTAATTTTTCACGCAGTTAAGCGTATTGCTTTTAAATCTTTATTCAGTTATTTGCTGCAGCTAATAGTTCCCAACATGTGTAATTCATTTCCTGAGAGTATAAAAATTGAAAATTTCACACAATTTAATCAACTGTACTTAAATTAAATAATCAACTACTAACAATACTACATATCAACGAATGTATAAGAGTTCCTAATCTCCTCCTTCCAATAAGAGCGGAAATTCTTAAGAGACACGCACATTTTTTTATACGTGATAATAAAGTAGGGCTACTAATTAATCACGAGTATTTGCAATACTATCCGATATATTTTTTTACAGAAATATTTATAGATTTATTAGAGGAGTGTCCTAGGAATTGATTCCACACTAACCTCTTCGTAAACATTTCATTTAATAAGCATGAATAGCGCCAGTTTTAAGAACATTTACCTATTTACGGATCTTTCCCCGATCTAACCCTTTGGCATATAACTTCAAAGCAACCAAGACGGTGACTGAAGGCATTCGGGAACTCTCCTACTACATAAAATAAAAGTGTCTAAAAATCACGACAAATTAAAACAGTTAAAAAATACTTGATAACTTAATAAAATATAAAATTACTCCCGTTACCTTAAAGGAGTAAAGAAATACAACCTTTAAATGAAGTAAGACCAAAATGTAGCTGGTACACTAAGAAAATAAAAAATAGTTATCCGAAAACTTAAGAGGGTCAAAACTACTCCGGGTAACTTTTTGTCAACCGCGTCCACTTTCACGAAGAGGAACATAAAATTGGTTAATGCGAGAATTAAACCAGCGGAACATAAAATTTCATTAACCTCTTTGCTTAATGCGAGAATTTAACTCAGCGACTCCTAAAACGTCGGAATCGACACTAATATCGGTCATCCTTGCCTTACTGTTAATGAAAACTTTTTAAAATTTCAAAATTTATTAAATATATTCTTGTGTTTTCGAAAAAGAGTTCTGTTCGCCATGCACGCACTCTGAATCCTTCTCAGACACGTAATGTTCGTAAACTGTGTTTATACGGCGTGTGAAAGCAAACTTTTTGAAAAAACTTCTGTAATTCCGAAGCATTTAAACGAATTTTGTTTGGTCTAATCTGCCGGAATTCTATAATAAGTGACAGGGCATTAGGTCACAGTTAAATAATTCTAATGATTCAGGTAAAAATTTTTTTGGCCTCATTGTGAGATCTTTGATCTACCCGCGAATTCAAAGTGCAGGAACGTAGATGATATCTAACCCACGCCTTCTTCCATGCGTGTCACAATAGCTACATGCTTTTAGCCGCACGTACGTGTTCTGAATCTCTTTCAGCAGTTCGATAATAGAATCGGTCTCGGTTCGTATCACTTCATTTCTGCACGCTGCATGTGCCATGATAAAAATTCAGTTAAGATTTACGGCTGAGTGCAACTAGTAACCACTGGATTGCTAGGAGTCCAGTGTTCGGGCCTTCGCAGTGGCCTTCATACTACGTTAATATCGTATTCCTGCTGTATGGATGGTCAACAGAGCTTGGTGAACAATTATATCCTAATTAGGATATCTGCGGAATGTGCGCGAGATGAGCGAATATGATTTCATCTCTGCGGCGAGGACGGACCTTGCAGTGTAGAGGCAGAAAGAAAGTGTGAAGAAGAACACTGGATGAAACATTTTGGAGATAATCCAAAACTGTAATATTGTGTTTCCTTTTAAGCTTCCAATTATAATTTCAATAACTGTTTATACAAATAAGTTTCCCAATTGTTACGAGGCTCGCTAAATCATCATGAGAGAAAGAGAAGTTATATTTGTTTGTAAATTTTTTATTGTACTATAATGGTTTTCAAATTGGCTGTCAGTGAATGATACAAACGTTGCCACATCGTCAGGGAAAGTCAACGAACCCTTACTGCAGTTGTGTGCACAATGATATATGACAACCCCGCTCAAATTTGATTCAATGGCGCAAGGAAGAGCTTCAAGGTCAAATAAGCTCCCATTTGAAAAGGATTATAGCAAAAAAAATGGCTTCATTGACGTATTTTCAGAAAATAACCTGATAAGTGCCTCCGGTTTCTTAAATATACAACTCTCTGAAATCATTCTGATATGATAACGACACTAATGTAATATCGATAATAAAATAATTTAACCATTAATCTTGAGAAAGTCAATTTTTGCATATCAAGGTGCAACTCTTCAGTATATAATAATGAAGTCTCAGACAATCCACCGTCTCTAGGCAAGTACACACAATCACTACCAACATGGCATATTATGCATATTCCATCATGTGTTGTGGGGCCATTCTCTTCATAGCTCAGAAATTTTTATGATACAAAACAGTCAATATCTGATATGACACCATCATATTTCTACTCACGAGTACCAGACATTTTGTCGCCGACAAAATAGTGGCGATTTGGATGAAAGCCGAATTTTCTGTAGTGTGTTATTTTGCTTTCTATTTTTTTAAGGTGAAGTTAGCATATGTAAAATAAAATATAGTAACGTTTATTATCATGACTAATTCTTTACTCTCATCTGTAAATATTGTTAAGTATCATATTTACAAAGTTTTTTAACGCTTCTTTCCTTGTTTATGTATTAATCTTATGAATACATATATTATACAACGTTTGCATTGAACCATTTACAAGTTGTTTACTTTATAAATTTTCGTGATTTATGAATTCTATTTTTCATATATTTTTATATTTTACTTATTCGTTCCTGTTTTTTCTTCGTAATAGCGCTTATTTCATTTTATTACTTTACTCTGACTGGTCCTATAGCGTCCGTAGAGAACTAAATCTAAGGGACGTATCACTTTTTGACACTTTAATGGCATATTAGCACACAATTTATAATTGGAGCACACCATAGAGCTACTAGAGAGGACAACCCAATCGCAAAATGCAACATTAGGCTGTGTGTTTAACAACGGTAATGCAAGATTACTGGCAGTCAATGTGCACGCTGAATATATCGTAAAAATTAATGATGCGTGTGTTTCTGATACTCCCTACTGACCATATTTAGCACCAAGTCACTTTTTGGTTCCACAGATGTGAAGAAAAATCTTATTCAAAGGCAGTAAAGGTAATTTGAGTGGTAAATGAGTAAATTTGTAAAAAAAAATAGTTTGGAAACCTATACAAATTTGTGAAATTTCTGACGGGCTGTTAAATTACGGTAGATTGTTAAAATAATTATGAATAAGTATTACTTGATCTGACCTGAATGAAGGTGCTCTGAGTAAATTGTCCCACGTTACTTCAAATTGTTTTTCCTTTACACGGATAGCATTATACACTCCTAACTGTCAAAGAAGTAATCTTTTATTACGCAAATGCGACTTTTCCGGGCATGATACTAGTGATCAGTAGCAAGGAGAGCGCTTAATAACAGGCATTTGTATTTATTAGCCGATTAAATGAATTAGTTCATCAATAATAATTTGGCGATTCCAAATAATTGATTTTATAATTAACCTTATTGTCACTCCGTCGAATACAAACTGTGACTGAACGCGTGGTAGGAATCGCCACTGTACATATAAACGTCACTGGAACACTAATATAGGCAAATTTGGATAATTTTCCCCTTCTCATCTCTACTAAAATTTTAAATCTGATCCTCAATTCGACTTATTTCAAGCATAATCAGGTTCATCTAATGAAAGATTCTCCCATGGGAAACGCTCATAATTTTTGCTGAGTTTGCTGAGTTTAGAAAATTCTTGTCTTTATTTACTTTCTGTCCATCCTCTTTCCTACATAAGATATGTAGATGACATTTTTGTATTGATAAGTCCTCTAAAATTAACCTTATATTCAAACTTTCAATAATTATCATCCCAACTTACAATTCTCCCATGAACTTGAATTGAACCAACGTCTTAATTTACAGAGCTATATTACTCTCTACCTCAAAGTTCCATCAACACAACATGAATATTGTCCAAAACATTTTAATCTCTAATCCTTTATATCTTATTAATATTATTCATTACAGTTAAGCATGAAAAACTCTTATCTCAGGCACCTGTGGTTTTTACATAGAAGAGATCTGCTGCCCGTACCAAATACGTACTGCTATTCTGTGTTGTGTTGCTTGCTGTAGCTCTCGTATCGACGTCTCCGTATATCACAGCCGGCAGAACGGGTTAAGAGCAGTGATGACTTTAGCCAGCACCATTGCAAGGCGTCGACTCAGGGGTTGACCACTGGCTAAGGCGTCGGCCTCCGGGATTTGTTGCTGGCAAGCCGTCGTACTAAATTGTGTGGCTTCGATGAACTCTTCACTAACAAATTGTGGCCCCTTTCTCACGACGATTCTGCCTCGGACCATATCAGAGGCAACAACTTGTAAAAGTTTACAGCAGAACTCATGAGATTTGTAGGTCGGTGACACTTAAAACGCATACACGTAACGCAAGACGGAGCCTCTCATAATCACATCCACCAGCTGCGGTGAGCGCAGAACAACTGTCCCAGTTTCAGAAGCTTATCTGATTATAGCCTCCCATTCTTCTAGTTTTTTCATTATTAGAAAACTTCGTCGAAATGTCAGTTTCACTGATTCTTCCATTGTTTCAAGAGTTATAGCACGCAGATACAGTTCCGTAGTCAACAATGGCCAACTATTCTGTCATGTTGAGGCCAACAATCGAGACGAAACACGAAAATTACTTGGATGGAAATATTTATGTCCTCCACCCCCACGCACGTGCACGATTTCGAATTCTCCAAACCACAGCAAACAACACTTCCGAGACAAAGCAAAACTAAACCAAAATACACGCGTTACAATACCACTACATAGCGGAAACCTTAATTATGTTTTCTCTGACTACTACAATTTTTATTGTATACTTGGTTATCATTCCACCAGCAATTTCAAATTGTGTGTATGTTGTTTGTATCAGTGTTGTCAATAGTGATGGTCAAAATATTGTAAATAAAAAATAATAGATTATTTAATTTTATCGAGAAACATCTGCTATTTTATTTGGTAGGATTCTAGAAAATATTACCACCTAGGAAGAAATCAGTTGCAGTGTACTACAAACTATACAGGAAGCCTTAGAAGCAAACACCAGAAGCTCTCTCATGTGACTAAGGAAAATTGCCCTCAAGTATGTTGTTGTCGCTTCAAAATTAATACGGCTAAAAACTTCTAATTTAGTTATCAACAGCACGCTGTGGGCTACGTGCTTCAGCAACTAATTCCGGCAGGAAACGTGTTTCATAAATCATCTGTATGACCAACTACTTTAGGCAGCCTGTTGTGGCCAGCTATCGAACTACGCCTAAGTTCTTTACAGAGAATGTGAGACAAGAGGACTACACAACTGGACGTGTAACACCCATTAATCTGTCAAATTATAGTGCAGCTCAAAGTTGAATGGCTTCACAGTGCGATTACGGAAAATAAATCATTGTAATATGGAACATTCCGGAGTTATTATAAATATTTTGATTAACAAATAAAAAATTAAAGGTGTTTAGTTTACGCTTTTCATCCATATTTTCAACATTCGAATACATCTTAATTGACCCCTCTCATTAAAAATTAGGTTATTAAGTAAAGTTAGATCTATATCGATTCCTTCATTTACAGAATCAGTGTCCTCATTACCGTTCATTTCACTCAGTTTATATTTTTTCGAATCCCATCATTCCCCTAATATTTAACTTATTTTCAGTCATACTATCTTCTGCTGATAATTTCACTAAATATTTCTAGCTATTTGCATTATTTCCAATTATTTTAATCAATTTCTTTCAGCCCGCTTCTCCCTATTTTTACTTTTTGGCATAATATTTGTTATCACTTTTACTTCATATTTGCCTATTCATCTATAAACGTGCCCTTAATCTATTTTATATATAGCACCATTACAGAAAGTTTAGAATACTCCCGAATTAAAAAATAAAACTAACACAGACAAATCTGAAATCGTGAATTTCTGGTTGCATACTTTAAAATTAATACTAATAGTGCAAATGAAAATTAGGGAAATTTTGCTTCTATTAACTTAATTCCTTCGCTTGTCCTATGCTACTGACTCATTGAAAATAACTATTTAATAGGATTAATTAATAAAAAGTATAATAATTAATTTTAATAATGTAACATAAAACACAGTGCTATTCGAATTTTCCAAATTTTTTTTTAAAACTAAACAACATATTATATCAAATCAACAGTTTAACTAAAATTTGTTACAGTCAGTAGTTCGTTATTTGAAAGAAAGTGATTAGCAGTCATTTCACTCAAGTTACTTGATCAAAAGTGATCCTAATGAAATAGAATTTATTGATTTACTGGAAACATGATTTTTCTCGGAGTCTAGCTGGATGTGCCATTAATTTCGCCTCAGTTCTAAATGGATAGACCTCTAAGGAACGTCAAGTCTCCGCTGTTGAGTTAGACACTTAATAACGTCAACATCTCCGCAAAAATTTTATGCCACTAAATCACTATGAATCTCCAATACTATCTGTCGGAATAATACTGCTTATGATCCTGAGTGATAACATACTTTCTTTCTTTGTCCTTGTGGCTCTACAATCCATTTAGACTTGGCTTACGGAGTTGGTTGCCAGTCTGTCATCTTCCTTGACAATTTTTTTGGAGTTGCACGTGGTCATCGAAGCGATTTTCCTTCAGCCATAATTCTAGTTTTTATAAGCACGACGAGCAAAAACATCCCTCAATATTCGAACCCCGATGCGTTGACGCTCACCGCTAGTCCAGAGTAATACCAGAATACTTTCACACATGTGATTGATATCTTATTTAATATTATCAGCTATATCAGGTTTTGTCATGTTTACTTTTCGAGCATATATTTAATGAAGTTGTTCATTCATTTCACTTAACATGTTCGATACGAGCTACGTATCTTCTGATTTAGCTTCGCTATTAAATTTTATTTTCGCTTCAATCGTTGTCCATTTTTTCCCACATTATATAAGGTAAATTCTAGTTATTCCTGCTTACTGACATTTTATTACACTTTCTCTTGCAGATTTTCTGTTTCTTTCCTAAATCCATTTAGTGTGCGCAGACGTTGAATTTCAGTCTTGCTTCGCTATAAAGTATATTAAGTTCCGATTTTCTGTATGACTTTTGTCAGGTCTATAAATAGTATAAATGTGTCCTCCGATAAAATTTTAAGGAATGACAAAATACAAACTTACATTCTTCTATTTTACGTTACGCGAAATGAGTGGAGATCAGAAACAATAAAACAGTTTGGTCCTAAATTCAACGAACTATTCAGTTTCATTGGAATATCTCTTTCAACGAGAACGGGAAAAGTTTATAGCGTCGCTTTATTTGATTGTCGCGTGGCAACGTTAACCGCCAATGCTGCTTTTGTTTGGTGTCGAACAAAGATGCTCGTAAAGTAATGAGACGAAACCCAGGGCGGACAAAGGCCGTGTGCCTCACGACAGCCGCTTTGTCTCTACGTCGACAACGCAAAATAACCAACAATCGATAAACGGCACGCACGCCTCTACCTGGTGCTTGGCGGCTAATGGCATGCAATGAAGAAGGTACACAATAACAAACATTTAGCTTCGGATTGCTTCTGCCGTGTGCTCAGCTATGGAAAGGTTTTCTGTAGTTTTATATTAAATACTCGTGATTAGTTAGAACATGTATCAGTCTCTTTATATCAAATTTAGTTTAGAACTTATAAAATGTGTGTGTGTGTGTGAAAAGTATACAAAGTAGATAAATATAATAGTCAAATAACAGAAAAAATAAGTGCTAAATAAATACTACACAACGTTTCTGCAATCCTTGTTGCTTTCATCAGGAGATCTCAAACATAAAATAACCATAATAACAACACACAGCACAAACCAGGTGGCGGTCTAATGAGTTTTTACTTTTGTCTGTTATTTGGATATTTATTTAACTTAAAGAAATTTATAGTTAGTTAATAATAATATTTAATCTGTGTTGGAATCCCCAATTTTAAATTGAAATTTAATGTTTGATTTAGTTTAACATCTCAACTTTTTAATTATAACTAGGACATGATATCAGTAGAGATTTCTGATGTTAGAAGATGGAGTATATATTTGGTATTAATATAAAACATTATCCAAAACTATAGAGCAGTCGGAAATCAAGGGATTATAGTGAATTAGACATAGATAATAAATAATTCACTTTAATTAAAAGAATTACTGTGTAGTATTTTATAATCATTGTACAGTGATAATTTTTTTAAGATATTGAATGTAATTGTGTCAATCAACCAAAAAAAGAATAGCAAAGTAACATTTAGTTAGTTCTTGTATTAAAATCGGTATGTTCCTATACCGTCGACAAGAATCTTTTAATTTTTCACAAACCCCCCAAATTGAAAGAGTGGTTAGGAAATTTTGGAGAAGTACTGCAGTTGGTTTGCGACCATGAGAGAAGGAAGTCGCATTACGATGGGTGTATAAAAAACGAGAAATGATGTCGCGGTGTGAACACCCCAGAAGGAATTCACCTTTGGGAAGGAATTCAGTCCAAGTTCTGCACTTCTACTGCCAACTGGAGCACTTCGTTTAAAACTACGGCGGCCCGCCAAGCAGACTCTTCCTTTTGGTAAGGACAACTTATATGTATAGCTGTGCTACTAAAAGAAATTCCACTTAAATTCACTATTCTTTATTAGGCACCTCCTTAAGAGAAAAAAATGGTTTAAAAATCACGGTTCAAAATATTTACCCTAAATATTTTTTTAAAAAAACACCTATCCCATTGTATTTATGTGATTTAATTGTCTTAATTTATTGTATAAAATGTTCCTTATTTTTGTATTAAATTTTTACATATCTGAAATATTTGTTATTTGTCACAAATAATTATTTTGAGTGAGTCTATGTAAAAATCCCGAAATACACTTAGCCCACAAGGTACACGTTTTCCTGACGTGTTCCAGAATCACGGTTTCCAGAAAACTGTCATCCCAAAAGGGCCATTTTATTAAAATCACGTTTACCGAAAAATGTTTTCCAAATTTGATGAAATTTACGAATCAAATATTTCGTTATATATATATATATATATATATATATATATATATATATATTAGTACAGTAGATGATATTATTACATATGATTCTTCTGTAAAATTAATTATTTATTAATGTGAGGAGCAATTTCAAGCAACTTGGTACACATGTTACTTACAATCCAGAGACAAACACTGGAGGTAAAACACACCTAGCATTACTATGGGTGGGGTTGGTTTTTGAAAAATATGCGGAAACGATAGATGTTAGCGTCGAATGTTTACAGGGTCATTTAGATTGATAGTGCCGGACTCCATCTTGTTAGTCTTTAATAAAAACCTAACTTATGTGTTTTATTAAGATAACACTCGTTCTCATACGCCAAACGAGATTCGGAAAAGTGGCCCTTTCGTGCATCCGATTGTCTGGCAGTCGCGATCGGGCAAAGGACCAATTGGGATATTCACCTGTCGGGAAAACGGTCAATCCATAAGTCTTCCGGAAAACGTGTCGATCACTGATCCAATTTCATTTTGAGTTCATATACTGACATTTTTTTAAAGTACTTTGCCCTTTGCCCTTCAAAATACTTGACACAACCATTTCCTGTAGAGTAAAAATTCTCCCTATATCTGAAGAATCATATGCCATATCACATTAATGAGGTATATTATACGAAATTAACTTTATTGTATTCAATTGTTTGTCATTAAAATAATAACATAAATGCTTTTACTACTTGAATAGTTCTTTATGGCACTCAATCAGACTACTCTGCATATAATCTCTTATATTTCAGCTTATGATTCTTAAAAATGTAAAGAAGCTGCAACAATGAAAGAGCGTTGATTAATATGAAATTAACCATCATGGAGAATTTTATGCCAGATATGTAAAATTATACGTTTCCTTAAAATATGATAGTTTTTTCTCAACTTAAATACTTAATTTAAATTAGCCAATTTTTTTTCATTCGACCTAATACTTGGCCATAATTCTCTGAAAATATATTATGCGATCATTAACATTAATGGCTTTATATATCAACTTGTCTCTTACTTCACATGCCTCATGTCAGTTTCGGTTGAATCATAAAATCTATTTTTTTAAGGGTATACAGGCTATGTAAAGGGTAATCCACATAGTGGCAACTCCCCTCTTATAGCATAGGAAAATGATGTGAAAGGGGGGATGCGGAAGAGTAGAGGAAGGTACCCAAGGGTTAACTAGGGCTATAATTTAAGGATCCGCAAAGGTAGCCTCCGCCAGAGCTCAAGGTTTGTTAACTTTTATTGAGGGTAATCCACATAGTGGCAACTCCCCTTTAATAGTATAAGAAGGGATTTGAAAGGGGGCTTGCGGAAGGGTAGAGGAAGGTAGCCTAGTTAATCCTTGGCTACCTTCCTCTCCCTTCCGCATCCCCCCTTTCAAATGCCTTTCTATGCTATAAGAGGGGAGTTGCCACTATGTGGATTACCCCATACATAGTCGGTCCACACTCAAAGATTTCCGAAAAGAAAAGTTTAAAAGGAGTGATGTTACAGGTACGTAATTTTAATATTCACGGAGATGTAAAATCAAAATCAAAAGATGGCATGTAAAGCCATAATTGTTAATGCAAGTGTAATGTATTTACAGATAATTATGGCTAAATCATATGCCTAAAGCTACTGTAAAATGTCTGACGAATTTAAAAGTAGTTAAATTACCAAAAACTTGAGACTGTGTCAGAGTTTTCTTCCTTAAAATGTTGTAAAATTCATCAACAGTCAAATAATTTTCTATACAAGTATATTATGAGTTACTTAATATATAATGTAAGGAGTAATCTTTAAATTGTCACTTTGGATAACGTTTAAAACTTCTCGGTTAAATTTCTATTTTGACAAAAATAATGTACTATATTCATCACACACAATTATTTGAAAAGTTTGTGAATAAAACAAATGCTAATGAAGATTAAAAAAATGATGGTTAGATATTAATAGTGAAAATAAAGTGTAGGCGTGTTTTCCACAAAACCGCGTCGTAATTTATTATATTACGAATATATGTCTCACGCCTACCGTCAATACACGACTACTGTTAAAGAAGTAAACGTAAAAGTAAATGTGTAAAAATCATGGCTTATAATTTAATATAATCTTTGCAAATTGAGAATAGGAAGAAAACGAAGGTTAGGTTGGGAAAGTGTATGAATGAGGAAGAATTTCCAGTCATTTCAAGCAGAAGAGAGACCTGTGCGTAGAATGCTAATATTTCTATTCGCCGTGTGTACAATCCATGGAGGATTATTAGCTGCCGAGACGAGAGACAGAATACTAATATTTACAGTACAAGACAGTAGTTGAGACCTTCGTGCTGTTTGACCAACTTAGTCCAGATGCAAACATCTACATGTCGTTGCGAATTAAAATTCAATATGGTACATTATAGAATTTCCGGAACGTTTAAAGATCTCGTAAAAGTGTAAGCGAAGGAATGCTCGTTATATTATTTTAATTTCGATTCATACCCTCCTTTAAGATATTTGATAAAACCAGGTGAACGTTACGTGATTAAATATCGATTAAATAAGAAATCGAATTACATTTGTATTCTACTAAATATTGTTTGTTATCGTATCAATATTTTTAATTAGCATTAATAAAATTTGGATAGTATATAGAATAATGCCCGTAATCACTCGTCCTTCACTTGGTTTTATTAATTGGGATATTAGAACAAGAGAATTATTTCCGGACAGCATTACATGTATTATAATCACAGAAATTATATTTCATAGGGGCACATTTCAATACAAAACAAAAGAAGCATACCCTACTGAGAGTGAACCATAAAATCTTTCTAAGTATATTATTATTATAAACCACTATTCCGAATTTCTAAATTATAGCGCTTCATAAACAATGTAGAATATCCTAATACGTCGAGAGATCCTTGAATCTGCCAAGAGAGGAAGAGAGTGCTTCATATTGAAACCTATTCCTTCCAATTAGTGAATTGTTTGCCTCATTCGAGGAGCCCTTATCTAGCTGCGAGCTTTACGAGGGCTTTCTGCACCAACAATTTTGAAACGATACAAACTATTGCTTGAAGTGCTGCATAGTACAGAGGAAGCTATTTTTTACCTATTTTTAATTAATCAAAATATTTTAAAGGGAATATTCAATTCAGATAGATGAAATTTCTTATTATTATAAAGGGAATATTCAATTCAGATATATGAAATTTCTTAACAATTGGGCATCCCTCCATCTAATAATTATTCATTAATTGTTTGATAGAAATAAGAATTGAAAAATATGGCAATTTTTAAATATATATTAGTGTTATAGTGAGAGGTGATAAGAAACAAATTATTGCAAAAATCTTATGAAACTATTTAACAGTAATTTAGTTAATTGCTTATGTATCATGGATATGTTATTCAGCAGTTATTATTGGATTACGAACCAGGGATTTAAAACTAATAACTTGAGTAAATCTGTTAAACTTCTAAATATTATTGTAGATATTGACTAATATAGGTAATAGGATAATTAACTATTAATTTGAACAGAATAAATTAAAAACAGATATTGACGTGCAAGATCATAAAAATATTTCCAGAGTTTTTATACAATACCTTAATTGGATTTTATACTACATTCACATAGTTTAATCAAATGGGAAATGACATTCAATTTAAATCAGATCATTGTCGGAAAAATACTTATTTAAACTCTTTTATTAATAGATATATATAAACAGTACTCAAATGTTTTATTAAAATATAGTTCCTTTATTTACGAAGTAATAACTTTCATACAAACATTTTTTAGCACGTGCGCTTTTTAAGAAGCTTTCTTTTTACAAATAATGAAGCAACTGACAAATACTTTCAGGTATTTTTTATTTTATAGAGTAATTTATTGTTAATTTTATAAGCTTTTTATTGTTTGCAAAATAACTGCAGTAATCAGTGAGTCAGAAAATATCTATTTAATTAGTTTTTTAATTTCATTCTTAAAAACAAATCACAACGTATCAAACCCTACTTTATAATTTATTCAGGTGCAGGATAAAAAATATAAAACTATTTTAAATTGTAATTTGAAGAATAAATTTATTCTCCGATGTGTGTTGTGTATTCCAAAAATTGTACATAATTTATAATTTCACACTTGTTAAATAAATATAAAATTTTAACATACAAATTAAAAAAAATAATGTAATACAAAGAGATTCTGTGGAATTATTGATAATTACCTACTAAAAGAAATGTAAGGAAAGTGAAAATGAATGAATGCAGGTAAAAATTGTGATCAAGATGGTAATTAATCGTGTTGAAGAGGTAAAATTTTCCAAGACTCAATGTACGATTGAAAGAATGACATTAGAATATAAAATATATGGGTATTACGAATGAAAAATATTTAATTTTTCTTCATAATACTTCAATCTGCAGGGTTCGGTTTTAGAAAGACAATCTTTTGTTAAATCAAAGTTTGTTTCTTTTTAACAGATGGAGTATTTAGTGTCCGTATGTAAAATAATTCATTAATGATTAGTAGTCCCGTATGAAGAACAATAACTTACGCTATCAGTTACATTAGTTTTTTCCTTAGCACACAATTAAATTACACAGTTCTCATATTCCATCATTTTTCATCACAGTACAACACTTTGATATTGTGTTGATTTCAAGTGAAAGTGTCAGTATATATGGATTCTTCTTCTTCTTTTATTGGCACTATAACCCAATGTGAGTTTGGCCGTATTAACACTTCCATTCCGCCCTCTCCTGTGTCAGTCTCCGCCATCCTCTTACTTTCATGGTTTGTATATCCTTCTCGATGTCATCTACCCATCTTTCCCTCCTCCCAATTGGCTTCCAGTCCATAATCCGTCTAGGTGTTCTGCTTTCATCCATCCTAAGTACGTGTCCCATCCAGGCCAACCTTATGCTCTTGATCGACCTAACAATGTACTCGTTATTCATGAGCTGCTCTAGTACTCTGTTTGTTTTAATTCTCCATTCTCCATTCTTCATTCGTACATACAGGTCCGTATATCCTTCTCAGTATCTTGCGTTCAAATATTCTGAGTAAGTGCTTATCATTATTATTAAGGGTTCACGTTTCACAACCGTATATCACTACAGGTCTATAAGTGTTTTGTAAATTTTTAACTTCAATTCCCTATTTAATATTTGGATTTCATTAATTTTCCATACATGTAGTAAGTTCTGTTACCATTGATAATACGTTGTTTTATTTCACTTCCCACATTATTTTCACTGTTAAGTTTCGAGCCTAAATATGTGAAATCCTGTACTCGTTCAAAGCTATAATCATTTAATTTAATATTATTTGTACCCTATTCTCTCTTTGTAACTATCATATATTTAGTTTCTTTTAATTAATTATAAGCCCTCTTTCCTTAAGACAGTGATCTATTGTGGCCATCGTTTGTCTTAATTCATCTATATTTCTGTATATCAGGATTAAAAGCATACAAACTTACTATTTCGCTTCTAGATATAAATTTCAATTCAAGATCAAAATTTCAATTTATGATCAAACAAGTGTTATCGTTTTTACAGCTCGTTGGTCGTAAATTGTTAAGTTGGACATGATAGCTTAGTAATTATTCAAACGGCTTAAACATGCACATTAATCAAACGACAATTAAATTATTCAGGACATGGCACTAGGTAAAATACTTGGCAGTTGCAATTTGCGAATTGTAATATCCGGTACCACAACACGAGTAATACAAAATATTTAAATTACATAAAATATTTCCGTATTAAATGTGTATTAAAGTAAACGTCGGTCAAAATGGTTGTTTATTAAAGTTTTATTTACTGGTAACTGTGGTGATGTAACGAAAATGATTTCTACAATTTGTTCTGCTGTATATGCCTCTTGCCGACTGACACTAAACAGCTCTATTTGTGTCGCAACAAAAGATTCAAATAAATATTAAATATACTGGAATGTCGTCAGCGACGAACAATCTTATGTGCACTTCGTCCCGAAGTTGGAGTTACGTTTCGGCTCTAAGATTTTTTTATGCAAAATTTTGTGCATAAG
Organism: Zhengitettix transpicula; assembly: GCA_037074705.1. Classification (NCBI taxonomy): domain Eukaryota; kingdom Metazoa; phylum Arthropoda; class Insecta; order Orthoptera; family Tetrigidae; genus Zhengitettix; species Zhengitettix transpicula. Next base: position 24,767,341 of record CM073590.1, on the reverse strand, counting down.
CATGTATTCATATGGCGACGAGAGACAATTCAATACGTTCGGTTGCTCCCTGCATGTTATGGTCAGATGTTTATGAAGGCCACAATTCTCAACTGGATGTGTTTGATGTAAAATAACCGCGTTCCAGAGAATTTGGCGATCAGTGGGTACAAATTATCTCATAAGATTCGAGAAATTTACCACGTGATCCCTGAGTGGGAGGTTGGGGAGCATGGAAAGTACGGGCTCAGAGAAGAGTCTTTGAAACAGTTCTGGATGGGTGATTGAGATAAAAAGTTCTGGTTTGGAGTTCGAAAGAGTTAGCATGTAAGAAAGTAATCTAAGGGAAGCCGCAGAGAATGGTTTTCGTCTGGAGGTCCACAAGCAGTAGCCGACATAGACATGCCCGCCAGACACCACTAATCCGCCGGCAGACATCCTGGAAGTCAGCCGACTTCAACAAGATCCAACCTGCAGTTTTAAGCCTTTCCTGACACACTAAGAAATATAGAAGAAAGAAATGTTTAAGCAATATTTTATTGCAATAGGCGTCTCTGCCTATACAAGCTAAAATAAACCGCACTATATATAACATTAGACTTCAAGTAAATATTGTCCTGAGTAAGTATTTAAACAAAATAAAGTGTAAAGTTTCAAACTTATCACATCAAATCCAAAAACCCTTTAAATTATATTAGAAAGTACAAAGATATCACAATTCAATGTTTGAAAATATAAAAACAAATAAATTAAATTGTTTTTTTCCTCATTATACTTCAATTCCAGAACGTGCGTTACTTCCGCAGTGTTTCCCTGATTGTTGTCACTCCCGTAATTCGTTTGGTTTTAATTGTTTAATTGTTCTGCGTATAAGAGTGGATAGTAAAAGTATTATCTTTAACTCCGATACTCCTCTACCGGAGGTAAGATTCTCAAGCTCACAGCTAAATTACTTGATTGCATATAAATTATACTTCTCTCCACCTCAAACTACAGCGAGTGTAAGATTACTTCGAACTAAAAGTACTTCGTAAACTATGGCACTTAGGGAAATTTTAGGAGAATTACGAAAATTATACTGAGAAACTTCGGCTACATTACTGTAAGGAAGGATCGATGAGAAACCAAATGTTCGCTAAAACATTCAGACTTCCTAAGTATTTTACAACAATTAATGTAAATAGAAGTAAAGGGCTATTAATCTTCATTTAATATACATAAAAGATCAACACTCACACACACATTGTAATGATCTGAAGTCTTGTTCATGTTTTATTCTTGAATGTTTTAATTATCACTTAGTTTCATTGAGTAAAGGAGTTCATTTCGAAGTTAGTTTTAGGAAATTACAATTTAATATCATTAATTTGTTTTAACTTTAACTATTTAAATTCATTGTAGAAGCTTGAGAATTGATTATAAAAATACGACGCCGTTTCTCAATAATGGGAAAAAATACGACGAAGTTTTCTAATAATGAAAAAAAATCAAAGTAATAATGGGAGGCGATTATTTATGGAACTTGAATGTAGTAGATTCTGATTGTCGAGCGCAGAGATAAGCGTCTGGAACTTTCACAGAGAAACTAACAAAGTTGAGTTGAAAACGGCAGAAATAGTTTGTTATAGTGTGCGTTTCATCCGAGCAACTTCACGTCACTCTGATCTCCGGATTTTGGGACTTACAAAAAATTTCAACCTTTTCTGAACCTTTAAATATTTCACGTTGCCTGCACTTAGAAGGATTTTAGTACTTCTCAGAACTCACAAACAATTCTGTTCCCTTCGCAAGTTTTGAGTATGACAGATTTGCAGCAATAAATTCGGGAGGTCGACGCGTTAGACAGTGGTCAACCCCTGACATTGACGCCTTGCAGTGCCTCCACCCCTTCCCATAAAGTTGCATCCTTCCCATGGCGAAAGGGGTTGAAAGTATACACTTTAGTAGTATAGTACAAATACTATCAATATCTTTGGTCCCACCTATTCATCGTTGCAGTGGACCAGTTCTGACAACTACGAGAATCAGCGAGACGCCAGTACGCCGGTACGGGAGAAACCACATTAAAGAGGAAGAGAGAGCCATTTTACCGTATGTATCACGAGGATTTACTGCCGATGTACTCAATTTCAGTTTCTAGAAACATTTACCAACCCTCACTTAATTCCTGAAGAGATAAAATCTGAGCCTAATCATTATTATTTTTCTGATTGTAATTCAGTTCATAATTTTTCATTACATGATAAGGTAGTTTATATTCAATAAGAATTTGAAGACATTAATTGTGAGAATTGTGTAAAGATGCTGTTTTTATTTTATATGTGCAAATAAAAGTGCTTAAGCACCATTTAAAATCCAATTTAATTCCATTAAGTTTTATTTTTATTTTCAATATATATATATATATATATATATATATATATATATATATATATATATATATATATTGTAATGATAATTAAAGGCAATTAAAGAATTAATAATTAAACAATAGAAATAAATTGTTATCGGCGAGAGCACAAATGCAATAATGGCAAAGACTACATATACAGGTAGGTCATTGTCGTTGGAGGACCTATAAGCTACGGGGCACACCAGTCGGACACAGAATTTCGTCAAGTAGAGTTGGATACAAAAACTCGTGGAGTACACTTGAGCCACTGAACAATGATATAGGGAGAAAGGTTGAAAATTTGTTAAATAGTACAGAACATTGTGAAACCAAAGCAAATTGAGTCTGACAGTGGCGAGGAACTTTGGAGAAGGAGAGAACAACGTTTTGATTTGCTCGTAATGAAAACTAGAGCGACAATCTTGGCTGGAGAGAGAGGTTCAAAGTAGAGGTCAGCAGATATCGGCGGTACAGCAGTATTTTTCGGAACAATTGTGTCTGGTGGACGAGCTTTGCAAAGTGAATTAAAAATTAAATTCAGTGAAACAATGGCCTGTTATGTGTACATAGTGAAAAGTGTATTTAAAGTCCCAACAATTTCCTGGTAGCGGTATAAACTGTAAGTAGAGAGAAACTTTCTAAATTCATGCTGTGTAAACGTTGAATAAGGATAGATCGTCAGATTTCGGTTTCAATTTCATTTATGTTGTTTAATTCTGATCAAATTTTAGAAAGTTATAAAATAATTTGTTTGTTAATTTTGGATGATAGGAAAAGTTATTGTTATTTGTTTAAAAGGCTCAAATAATGACCCTGAGAAGAGAGTAAAGAACATTGTATAATAATAAAAACATTAATGTAAAATTATAACAAGAAAATTTGTTATTATAAATTATAATAAACCAATTGTTTCAGAGATTTAAACCCTTGTGATTACTTTAACATTATTTCGTTAAATAATTTAATAATAAATTCATCCATTTAATTTGTATAAAATAAAGAAATATTTTGTGTATTACATAAAATGGCGTTTCAATATATATATATATATATATATATATATATATATATATTATAATACTAATTATGGAGGCCATTAATTGTTCAAATTTAATTGGATTGTTCAGCGGTACAATTTTCTTAAAGGACAACAATGACGGCAAGTTCCTTGTCGGCTAGCTTTGTTGTGAACTGCGCGCATTGTACGGAAGGACAGTTGGTTGCATTCTGGTTAATATTGTGGTCGAGAGAGGGAGCGAAATTTAAGAGTACGACCAGCGTGGTCCAAATATAGAATTTCAACTGAGAGACTTATATGTTAATCATCACATTTGTAAAAAGATCTGGACGGAGAGACAAGTTATATAAAAATCTGCAAAGCTTAAACAAAAGGCTTAGGGCCACGTTCAGATACATACGCGCTCTAAAATAACGTTTTCCGCAAAAATGCACTGAAATTTAATACGTCCGACGGTTGACCAGAGTTGCAGATAATCGAGTTCCTGGAGGAAGAATCCAAGAAATACAACCGTGTGGAGTCTGTGATTAATGGCTTTATTGTGAATTGTGTCCCAAGCTCCAAAACATAGTCTGGTACCAGCAGGACATTTGTAAGTACAAACCAAAATAATTAAGGGTATACTCAGCTTTCGTTTCTTTTCATTTCGAATTCCGTTCGTTTCAATTTGTTTGAATTGTTAATTCTTTAATTTATTAATCTTGATTATTTTTACTTTTCAAACCCAGTAAAGACCCCGAGAAGAAGCGTTATTAAATTTGATTGTTTGTAAAATATAAAAGATTGTATTTTACCTTGAAGCCCACAAAATGTAAAATAAAAATTTGTTTGTAAATTTTGATTGAGTTCTGCGTGCCAACCTAGGGTAAATTATTTGTAAAACTAAAACTAAAAACACCTGTTAATATAATCTTTGACAATTAAAAGTTTTTTATTGTAATAATTTTGTTAAATAATTCATATAATTAATAAGTTCCCTTTTAATCATTACATTTTGATACCACAACGTGGGGCAATTTAATTTATTAAAGCTTCCTTTAATAATTACAATATATATATGTATATATATAATAATTACAATATATATATGTATATATATATATATATATATATATATATTGTAATTATTAAAGGAAGCTTTATTATTAATTATTATTAATAAGTTCCCTTTTAATCATTACATTTTGATACCACAACGTGGGGCAATTTAATTTATGTGTATATATATATGTATATATATGTATATATATATATATATATAGACAGATAGATAGATCGATTATATTGCAGTAATCAGCGTAAAATCAAAGGAAAATAAACCGCACATTAAGGCGCCAATTTGTAGTAATTTATTAAAATGATTGAAATTAGCCCCACGTTATGGCGCCCAATTCTAGTAATCACAAATGAAAGACAATTACATTAAAAGCAACGCCTCACGTTAGAGCAACAATTTGTGGTATTTCTCATTTTCATCACAATTATTTAATTTACTTCACAAAGAAAGCCACAAGAAGAAGGTCAATTTATAGTATTTTAGTCCAATAAAGAATTAAGAATCAATTAAAACAATTAATTAACATTTATTAACTGCAAACAATCATAATTTACAAAAGTTATATAGGGAAATAAATTTCAATTTACATTATCAATTAATCTTTTACAATAAAATTACTATCTCTCAGGGTCGTTTACTGGGCCTTTAATAAAGAAATACTTGTTAACAATTACATTTTTAAGCTATCATGGACTTAATTCATCAATAGATTATTACAATGCAAAAACATAAAATATGAACTTTAAATTCTGAACGAAATCAGAAATCTGACGACAATATCTTTACTTATGAGTTTACAGATAGTAATTCTGTGGAATTTTACCTTACTGTCTCTGGAACTCAACGAAATTGTCTCGTTCGTACACACACACTTATTGCACTTTATAGACAGGTTATTTTTATCCACTGACCCTAATCCACACTTTTAGTTTGACAAAATGGTTTGCAATAGTTGGTTCACTGTCCATTTAGGAAATCCTATTAGCTCGTTCTGATGATTGTTAACTGCTGGATGCAGTTACCTGGGTTTCCAAAATTGAAGAAATGGTCTGAATCGAGAATATAGTAATTTAGACTCAAAACTCTAAATATTTGGCGTTGAATATTACGTAGTTCTAATTGTTTTAGCTGTTGTATTATACTTTCTGGATTTTATACTTTTCGTCTGTCCGTTGCTATATTTCCACGAAGGCTTTACTGGAGCTCGCCTCCCCACAGACTCTGCTCTGCGCATCTATCGAACCAACCTCTAAAATACCCACATTGCATTCTTGCCACATTCTTGTGTACGTCTTGTGTGTTTTAAGCCGCCAACAATGCGAGTCCAAAATTTTTGTTTATTAATTAATTATTTCCTATTAATTATCACAATTTTATTTCAAAAATAAATTTTATTCAATAATTTAATATTTTTATATTATAGTTGAAATAATTAATTTGTAATACCATGGAAATAAATATAAATGTATGTTCAACCGTTTTTTACCTTATCGACTATATGTAATATGAAGGTATTTCTGGGAGTACTCTCTCTGTTAAGAAAATAATACCATTGTCTGCATGTTGCTTAGAATTGAGCTGAGATTTTCTAGTATATCTTTATATTAAATGCATTAAGTGATCGGAAACCGATGGCATCTAAATTGCAGCCTGTTTATCACTCAGACATGGTTCTCTTTATACAAGCAAACGGTTGTTCTATTAATCTTCATAATGTATTAAATAGACGAATAAATCTTCTTTACGAAATGAAACTGCCATCAACCATCTGTAAACTGAAAGAAAGCCACTTACAATAATCTTATAGATAAGGAACCATCAGGAAACTGAAAGAAAAACACTGTACAATAATCTTATAGATAAGGTCAATAAGTACAGAAATTTTAAAAAAATTATTCTGTATATGTATATGTATAAGTAGCATGTTAAAGAAATAATAAATTTGACCTTATCCGTTTCATATCAATATTCCTCTTTCTTGCACAGTGACTGTATATAAATATAAAAGTGGTTACGTCAAAGATGCAATAGGTATATCACCACCTATAGCCTGATAATCCAGAACTTGGTAAAGTACTACTTCTGGAACAAGGCTTTGTAATTTCAGAAACATGGAAATTAAGAAATATGTAGAAGAAATACGCGGTTTTAAAATGTAATGTTGGAGAATGATCAAAAAAATAAAGGAGAGAGATGTGGGGAAAATGAAAAAGTTCTACGAATAGTAACAATAGTAAAATTAATCTATTATTTTCTCCTATAGGCACTCTATAATATCCTGATTTTGGATGTTTGTATTTAATAATTTCTAAATAACATTGCTTTATTTTAATTAAAGTACCTTTATATAATATATTTGCCTTTCAAGTGTTCATTAACGGTTCTTATTTGTAACAGAACCTCTGCATAATAAATGACACTGCATACTTTCCATTCGTCGATTAGACTATTTTCATGTTCAAGAAGAACGTCATTTTTTACTTTATATAGATTGATACTGTATCGTATAATGATATTGAATATGACAGGAAATAATTTTGAATTTGCTGCTTATAACCAGAAATTTTCTATATCAAATATTTTCTTGGACATACTAATTAACGATCTTGTAATTTTACACTAAAATTCAGATTCGTGAAGTGGAGTTTCTCAAAAAATTTATTATTATAGTCAAATATTTATTACCAGTTAATATGTACACCCGATGAAGTATCAAATTAGGAACGAAACATGTTTTTTATGAGTGTTCATTTCAATGTCATTGTAGTCATTGATGTGGATAATTTGTATTAAAATTGTTCTGATTTATTGACCATTATATTTATTTAATAAAACAAGATGCAATCGCTTGTCCCTGTTGTGCACTTTATTTGGTCTTCATAAGAAACAAAGTAAGACTTGGAAATAATTTTTGGTCCTTGATGCATAGAAAGAAAAAATTATTTATCATCGTAAGCTTGAGTTTGTAAGAGTATTCTAATTCTTACAATCATTCGCTGGTACAGAAAATTCAATAGCATGTAACTTTATGAGCTGTAAGAACTCAGAATCTGATTTATAAAATTAATCCAACGATCGAAAATACTCGTAACAATATACATAGTTATATTCATGCGTATTAGAACTGTGATAGGTGAATTGTTAACGACTTTGAGGTTACCGAATAATAAATATAATTTCAACAACTTTTGCAAATCAACAATTGACTGTTTACGTGGGTACATTTCCGCAGAGAGGAAAAGGAGCGATAGAATTAAGTTGGTGGCCTTGCAGGCTGAGTCTACAAGACCGCAAATTACGCGTCTGTGCCAACCCGAATTCCGTTAACATCAAAGCGGTGCCAACATGCAAATGACTTTCATTTTGAGTACGAGTGATGTGGCTGTGCATGAAAGAGCTTTCACTCCACGACGCCCATTCAATCGTAGCAGTTCGGTCAGATTTACGAATACTAGAGTGAAACATGCTCCGAAACGGAATAATTTATACTGCATTAGCGTGCTTTAATAAAAAGGAACTTTCATTGCACATCAAGATTCTTTGGAATAAAATTGATGTAATATATTAATAATACTCATTTGTAACACTTAAAATACGCACTATATCATCTTTTGATATATGAATTCCCTCTCGGCACACAATGGTCTTAAACTCTTGAAATATAAATTGATAATAGTTTAAAATTAATGTTTCTTTTGTAAATAAACCTGAGTTTTTAAGATATATTGTAGTAGATAGCCCTCGGGTCGGATTTTTGCTCACGATTTTGGGCGATACTGCTATAATTCGCCGACTCGTCCAGCTCTCTCAAAGTTCCTCAATAATAGGGCGCTAGATAATTTTTTATTGTAAGAAACCATCAAAACTTAACAAAAAACTCCAATAACATCATTCTTCGAGACATGAGTATACATATACCTCAGAGCGTGGTTTTGACCTAAACGACATGTGGCTTTAAGGTACAATTGACGTACCACACACTTTTTACGCTCTCCGTGCCTCGCACCGAACGAGCACGTGTTTCGAGAGATACAGTCTCAGCAGCGACCCGACCCAAACACAAACAATACTACTCGCAATTTTTTAGTCTAACCGCCAAAGCAGAACTTAACAACATACAACTTACTTAACAACATATCCAAATATCTCATCTGTCAACGTAAACACCCGTTGATATGTTAAATTATATATATATATATATTGTAGTAATTGATAATTAAGACATTGTTCTAATTGGAAAGTTGGATTGTAGAAGACTCATTATTAGTGGATATAGAGCGGACGCCGCAACAATCTGGCGAGGCAAATAAAACATTGTTGGGCAGTTGAGAGAGTTTATCAAAATCTAACAGACGAAGTTTTGCAGTTGGGCAGCGGACAGCGAACAGTTCGAAAGCTTTACAGTTGGGCAGCCAGAACGAAAGAATGTGGTCCAGTTACAAACATGCTCTCAAATATTGAAAAGTAAAGCAATCTTCAGTCGGGAAGGTGAGAGTGCAACTAATGTTGTATTCGGTGGTCGAGCGAAAATTCATCATGCTGGCCATAGACAAACCAATGAAGGACCTTTTCAACTAAAGTTACGAGATCTGCAAATCCAGGTTGGAGTAAAGCATCGAGAACCTACCAATTTGTGTTAGACCAACTAACAAACTACGCCAATTAGAATTTGTTGACATTTAGAGTCTGTGAGTACTAGAATCAGTGATATCCCCAAATTTTGTGCACGAAAAACCTAAAATGAGACCTGGGCGGCCGTAAGTAGAGAAATACTTTGAAATCATCTGTAAACCATTTTTAAAAGATAAAAGTCAGATCGTTCTTTAATTATTTAATTATCGATAAAATGAGATCGTTAACTCTTGATAAAATTGAAATTGTTAAATTCAATCTTTAGTATTATTTCTTCCGCAACAAATTTCGTCCATGTTCAGAATCTTTGATTTCCATAAAAAGTAAATGTAATTTTGATTGTATAAATTCAGCCATTTATCAAACCCAGTTTAAGACCCTGAGATCCCAAATATTTGTGTATTTAATAATTGTTATTAAATTTGGCACAATAAATTTTGTTTGTTCTTTAAAGTTAATAGTGTATTTCATTTAAGCCACTTTCAGCCATTATATATAAATTATTACAATATATATATATATATATATATATATATATATAGATATATATATTTATATATATATATATATATAAATTATTACAATATATATATATATTGTAATGCCAATTAATTAGGCCATTAATTGTTTGGACATAAATTTTGAATTGTTTGATAAATCCATTATAGCGGTCTGATTGAACAAAGCAATAATGGAAAAGCGAGTTCAGCCGCTTTTGTTGAAAAGTCAAAATGGTGTTTGCGCGCATGAAAGTTGAGCAGTTTACGTCTATAACCAGCCAGGAAAGGAAGTCAGTTTTTTTACGTCTACAGCCAGCTAGTATAGAGTTGGTGATGAAAGAGTGCTGTGGAGGGATTAAGTTTTCTGGTGAGCAGCAAAGAGCAGAATAGTAAAGTTGAAAGTTTAAGTCTACAGCTAGGAGCTACAGAAAAGTTAGTTCGATCCGAAAGAATAAACAGTTAAAATAAATCTTCAAGGAGATACGTTACAGTTTAAGTCCAAATCAGTAAAAGACTAATAAAGCTACGAATCATAGGATTCCTGTAAGGCAAGCAGACATCAGATATCTGACATTCAAGAGGATCATCCGAGTTCCTGGGAGCCTATCAATTTTGATTTCAATAGTGTAAAATATGTAAGTCGACATTTTAGAATCACTGTATACGTGCAATAGTGCACTTCCGAAACCAAAAAGAATGCTGGTACCGGCTGGACAGTATGTAAGTAACAAAACAAAAACTAATGATTAATTGTAGACACTAATTAAAGGATAAAGTCAGATTTCGTTCTCTTTCAATTGTCAATCAGAGTTAATTTCTTTACTTTTTAATTTCTTTCATTCTATCGACATATTGTTTAGGTAAATTGTAAACTGTTTGTTAATAAGATTTTAAATCAATTTGTTGTGTTCATTATCAAACCCAGTCAAGGCCCTGAGAGAACCAAATCTCAAATTTTGTGTTTGTAATTATCTTTTATTGCCACAAAATAAAATAAAAATATTTTGTTTGTTAATTTTGGATTATTATTTCATTTAATAAACGACTTACTATTTGATTGTTACATAAATGGCGTAACAACGTGAGGCAAAATCTTTTAACTAAATAAAGGCTCATTTTTTATTATTACTATATATATATATATATTGTAATACTAATTAGATGCCAGTAATTTTTTAACTAATTGGATTGTATCGCGGTACCAATTTCAAATACAACAATGTGTCGGCGATCTTTGTTTGCGGGCTGCGAGCGCTTTCTGAGACCAGTCTGGCTGATATAGTAGGGAGCGGAACATTGAGAGAGAACGAAAAGCGTGGCCCAAGATTAAAATTCAACCGAGAGAGTTATAAGTTTTGAAATCCAAGTATAAAGTCTGGACAGAGAGATACATTGTAAAAAGACCGCAAAGCGGAATCAAATATTTAGCGCCACATTCAGATTCATACGCGTACCGAAATCAACATTTTCCACATAAAACTTTGAGTAACTATATGTCTGGCTGATGACCCGGAGGTGCAGCATATCCGGAGGAAAATCCAATAACTACGACCGTGTGTTTGAGCATCAAGTGTATAATCTGTGATTCATGGCATTTTAGTGTAAAAGAAATAGTGTTCCCAAGCCCCGAAACTAAGTATGGTACCAGAAGGACATTTTGTAAGTATAAACCAAATTAATTAAGTTTGTAAACGATAGTTAAAAGTATTCGTCAGATTTCGTTCGTCTCATTTTGGTTTTAGATTGTTAATTACTTAATTTATAAATTTGTTTTTGATTGTTCTTTACTTATCAAGCCCAAGTAAACAACCCTGAAGAGGAGTTATCATATTGCTAAACTTTGAGGTTTAAATGTATTTAATCACCGAGCAAATGTCGTAAATTTATATTCAATAAAGTAAATTGTCTTATAATTGTTTTGTTTTATTTAGAAGACCCAACAAATTATAAATAAAATATTTGTTTGTTAAATTAAATTTCGGCGTGCCAACGTAGGGCAAATTAATTGTATCAGTAATTAAATAAATTTTGTTAATTTTTTTATTCATTACATTGTTGGCTTCCACAACGTGGGGCAATTCATTCATTTAATATTATGTATTAATTAAAATAAATAAATATATATATATATATATTGTAGTAATTGGTAATTAAGGCATTGTTCTAATTGAAAAGTTGAATTGTAGAGGACTCATTATTAGTGGATATAGAGCGGACGCCGCAACAAACCGGCAAGGCAAAGAAAGCATTGTTGATCGGTCGAGAGGGTTTTTACGCGCTCAAAATTTACGAGACGAACAGTTCAGTCGGGCAGCAGACAGCGAATAGATCAGACGAAAAGTTTTACAGTCGGCAGTCAGAACGAAAGAATGTGGTCCAGTCACAAACATGCTTTCAAATATTAAAAAGTAAAGCAATATTCAGTCGGGAAGGAGACAGAGCAACTAGTGTGTATTCGTTGGTCGAGCGTAGATTCATCATGCTGGCCATAGACAAACCAATGAAGTCCATTTTCAACTAAAGTCATGAGATCTACAAATCCGGGTTGCAGTAAAGCATCGAGAACCAACCAATTTGTGTTAAACCAACTAACAAACAACGCCAATTAGAGCCTGTGAACATTTAGAGTTTGTGAGTACTTAGAATCAGTGATGTCCCCAAAATTGTGCACGAAAAGCTAAAAAGAGACCTGGGCGGCCGTAAGTAGAGAAAAACTTTAAAATAATTTGTAAACCGTGTCTAAAAGATAAAAGTCAGATCGTTCTTTAATTATTTAATTATCGATAAAATGAGATCCTTAATTCTTGATAAAATTAAAATTGTTTAAATTCAATCTTTAGTATTATTTCTTCCGCAACAAATTTCGTCTATGTTCAGACGCATTGATTTCCATAAAAAGTAAATGTAATTTTGATTATATAAATTCTGCCATTTATCAAACCCAGTTCAAGACCCTGAGGTCCCAAATATTTTGTGTATTTTATACTTGTTTTAAAATTGTTAATAAATCTTGTTTAATAGTTTTCACTTAAGTTCTTTCATTTAGAAACGCCACATTCATATTATATTTTTAATTATTACAAATTAAACGGAAAGTTGACATTTGAATCATTAAGTATGTTATGAACTAGAATCTAGTTCTTTGACGATTGAAATAGAAGATTTTACACAAAACAAAGCTTAAATCTCCCTATTCTTAAAAAAGTATATAAACATTACTAATTCAAGAATATCGCGTTTAAGTATACCTATATTGAGTAAGATTTAAAACATCAAAATTCTTAAACCGATTTCCATTATTTATTAAGTTTTATTAGTGTGGTTTTGTATTGAGCGGTATATCTCAAGGAATTATTAACAGGGCTATTCAAGGCATTTCCATACATTCTCTGGTTGACATATAGCAAACGTGACATGTCATGATACATGCCACTTTAGATGTTTGGTGGAGTCATGTAACCATCGAACCAATTCCCTCTGTGTCACCATTGACGTTAAAGTAAAATTGCGTCTCTAATTTAGCACTAACGTTGCCCGGGTTGTCATATATCCATAAGTCCCGATATGACTTAAATGTTATTTTTACGTAACGCCCTGTCACCCCCACCCCTAAAGGGTATCCCCTATCATGCCGAAAGTGGTTGAAATTATACCCAAGAATATCTGGAGAAACGATGTCTAACTCATTGACCAAGAAAAAAATTTATTCGGCGCAAATATCGACCGTGAACAGGTTATAAAATTTCCACCCCCGCTCCAGGAGGTGGTAGACGTGTCCCACCTCTACACTTTGTTTTCTGGTCATAAAGAACACGTGTACGAAATTTGGTGAAATTTTCTCCACGGGTGTAGAATTTTATGCGGATCATAGACACATACACAGATACAGGCAATTTTATTTTTTAGATTTCTCACTAGTATCTTTAAGTTACTGAAGTATTGTTAATCCATAACTATTGTAAGGAATAAAAATTGACATAAACATTTCAGACGGTAGATGTATTTACTTACATTTTGTACGTTACATTATTAGTATTCGTGGGTTAGTCCGCTAATTTCACTTTACCTATTGCCTGTATGTATGTAGAAAACCAAACTGAATATTGTATTGATTCTAGACTCAGAAAGTGATAAATTTTACATGTATTCAGATTTTTTTGACTGATATTTCGCAGGCGAGAGATTATTATCTTAGGGTTACCTCGTCATGTCCGTCCCTCTAATATTATATGTCAGGTGGAATTTTTTTTCCGTGTTCCCTGGTTGACCCTGCATTTTCCATACAGTTTAGGAGGGATGATGATTTTGATTGCAGGAGCAATCTTTAACTTGAAATTTTCTTCCACAATTGTTGATGTTATTCTAAATCACTATACTTATTAAGTTATGTAACTGAAATTCGAAAGAAAATTCAAGTCATCTCATTCCAGATTTCAATGTTTGGCAGAGTAATTTTAAAACAGACAATCTGGAGAAAAGGAGCAATTGGGCGACTATAATCAGCTTGAGTTTTGAGGTTGTTGCCTACCATTTGTACGCGCCACCGGTGACTGGAGCCCACGGTTGTTATCCCAGCTGGACGTGTGAGTTTACGTTTATGTGTGATTTAGCGATTATGTAAAGACCTGCCATGAGATATTTTTCTTAGGTTGTAAGTCCAAATCGTAATTTTTTTTCGCCGAATAAAAAACAATTCGATTATAAAAAATATTGATTTTTGTTTCATGAATTGCGAAAATGAAATCCCGGTTTCTCAAAATATATTTACTTGAACAAAATGTTGAATAGAATTATGAAGGAGGAATGTTTTTACATTAACATATAAAGTAATCAGTTAAAATAAAATAGCGAATTTTATGCCAGAAAACTTTCTTACAATATTATAGATTATTTCAGAACAATTTGAAATGTGGTATTTTAATGTAGTTTCGACAAATTGTTTCTTATTTACCAGGTTTGTAAAAGTACATCGCTATAGCGGGACTAAAATTAGAAGGCCGTTGGGGTTTCCGCGCGGAAGAACACTACACGTGATCACAAATGGCCTTCTCTTACAGTTCAGTTAAACAGTAGAATGCATTGTGATTTTTCATCAACACTGTTTGCCCAGCCCCTCCATTTTAAGCGTTCTGATTGATTGATTCAATGTATCAACACATTAGGGGGGGGGGATAAAAACAGTTACCTTTTAAATTTAAACACATTTTAGTAAGGTTCATATATTTTATAAATAAAATAGTATCAAATGATTCAATTTAGCTCAGGCTCCACCAGATATACGGGACCGCTGCCTGCAGAAAATATTTGGGACTTTTCTACCCCGCGCGCAGCAAACTCATTGACCGAAATAGTTTACAATTAACCTCAGAATCATGTTAAAACTAAGTTATTTTTAAATCAGATTTTATTTCATGCCGTTATATGAAGAACGAGGAGCAGATCATACTTAATAGTAATAGTATGTGAAAAAATAAATATTTTATATATAATATATCTATTAGATTTTAACTGTAAATAGCATTAAATGAGATAGGCCGCTTACACAAATCCTTACTTACTGAAATAGCAACAGCGAATGTCGAAGGAAGGAAGGAAGGCTTACCTGAAAAACAAAAGACATCACATTGGAATTGATTTCAATAATTACGCATTATAATGGTATATTTAAAAGTATTATAAAGTCAAATTCTTACTGACTTATTGTTTAATAAATAATAGAAATGTTTTGTATATCAGAACGGTATTTTGTGACTTGCTTAACCTCATAGTTCGTGCCAATAATGTAAAATTAAACACGGCGCACTTCAACTGAATATGTTGCTTTCCAATGTCACATTCTATTTCAAATGTCGATGGTTATGCCAGCTTCAACGAAAACATGTACCTCATTCTTGTTCAATGTTTGAATTTGTCAGTTATGTTTTGTCTCAATATATTCCACAGTAATGGATAAAGTTTGGTGTACTGCTAGAATTATTTCTATTTCTATTTACTTATTCAATTGCAATTGGTATATGCCCGGTGGCAAATCCAATTTAAGCATATATAACATCAAAGAAAAATTCAAATATACACTCAGAAAAAAGCAAAACAAAAGGAGAAAGTTTTTTGAAGAAAACTCAGTCACGCTTCACTCATGCTTTTGAATAAATTTTTCTTATCTAAATAATGCCGTAGGTTTTGATCTTTTATTTACTTTTATGTTTTGCAAAACCATGATAATCTATACATATATATTGTAACGCGTGTATTTTGGTTTAAGTTTGCTATGTCTCGGAAGTGTTGTTTGCTGTGGTTAGGAGAATTCGAAATCGAGCACGTGCGTGGGGGTGGAGGAGATAAATATTTCCGTCCAAGTAATTTTCGTGTGCTGTCTCGATTGTTGGTCTCGACGTGACAGAATAGTTGGCCATTGTTGACTACGGAACTGCAGCTGCGTGCTATAACTCTTGTAACAATGGAAGAAACAGTCAACTGCCATTACGACGAAGTTTTCTAATAATGAAAAAAAGTATAATGGAGGGAACGGAGATATGCTTTTGAATCTGGACAGTTGTTCTGTGCTCACCGCAGCTGGTGTATGTGATTATGAGAGGCTCCGTAAAGTTGTTGTCTCTGATATAGTCCGAGGCAGAATCGTCGTGAGAAAGGGGCCACAATTTGTTAGTGAATAGTTCATCGAAGCCACACAATTTAGTACGACGGCTTGCCAGCAATCAATCCCGGAGTCCGACGCCTTAGCAAGTGGTCAACCCCTGAGTCGACGCCTTGTAATGGTCCTGAGTAAAGTCATCACTGCTGTTAACCCGTTCTTCCGGCTGTGAGATACGGAGTACGTCGGTACGAGAGCTACAGCGAGCAACACAACACAGAATAGCAGTACGTATTTGGTACGGGCAGCAGATCTCTTCTATGTAAAAACCACAGGTGCCTGATATAAGAGTTTTTCATGCTTAACTGTAATAAACTTATATAAAATTTCTTTAATGGTCAATAATTTTTGATTGAACATAAAAACCCAGCCCACAAAAATAATTCTTTACAATATAAACCAGAAAAAGTCTCGAATGAGTAGCCATTCATTATATATTCTTGAGCTTTCGTTAAATACTCTACCAACTTATATATATTAAAATTGTTAGCTTTAATATTGACCCCAATGTTTACTCAGCTATTATTTGAAATGATAAGGAAAAAGTTATTAATCATTTTGAATATATTTAATTTTGAATTTGGAGAAACATTTAGCAAACGCCCATCTTCATATGTACAAAGAAAAAAATTATTGAACCATTTACAATGTAACAAAGGTCCCATATATTATTTATTTTATAATAATTTATTGAATTTAATATATTTTATAAATTAAACCATTAATTTTCAAAATAAGCCAAAATCGTTAATAGAGAAACCTTCAACTCGTTCAATGGGTTTTATTTGTTCCTCTGTGAAAAAATTATCAGTTATTTTAATCTCTACGTCCCCTCGGAACACATCAGTGGTGCAGCCTCTGTCGCTTTGGTGGCCTTTGCACCTAATTCCAAACTAATATTCTTACTTTATATTATTACTTAAGCAAGTCACAAAATACTTTTCTGATATAGAAAACATTTCTATTCTTTATTAAATAATAAGTCAGTAAGAGTGAGCATTTTTTGTTGAAAGAACATCGTTCGGTAAAGAATAAGCTTGTTTTATTCAGTTTGCGAAACATTTCTATTTGAAAAGTCTTGTTAATTTAAGGAAACGACTCGGTTCGACGTTTATATTTCGCAAAACAAATAAATTTTCTTTCAGCAAAGTTAATGTTCACATTATTGCAGTACGACCTGCAGAACCCGGTCTAGCCTTCAATTAAAAGTTTACTTTGCATTAACCCAATAAAACGAAACATGAATCTCTCAGATCCTGCTCAATTTTCCACAGCAATTTGGTGGAAGGGTAACAGCTGCAAACTCCTGTTTATTTAAAGCGCAAGAAAGAGGCGTATTGCCCCATTAGCATGGAAATTAGAACGAGTGTGCTGCCATAAATGATTGCGCGAAATGAAACACCCTTCTATAATAAATTACATGTGTAAGACGAAAAAAGTTAATTGCAGTTACCCGGATTGGAGGAAATGAAGTAGTATTGAAAGAAAGCGACCCCGGATCAGTCTCAGACTGTATATGATATTAAAAGTCACGAATATAATTTATTACATGGAAAATCATTACATAAAGTATTAAACAATAAGAATATGAGGAATTAGTAGCTTTTCCATGTGCTACAGTTTATATTTCAAAAAAATTATTTTACAGATAGACATAAAATTATGCGTACAAATTTAGATTGAAAATTTAATGTTTACTAGTAAATATTTGACAAAAAAAGTAAGCTCTATCAGGGGGAAATTCTAGGCTTAATTATTTGTGGTTGGAATGTAATAAAAATTTAGTCATCCATTTTCCACGTCAGAGGTCCGCAGGTAATTTCCAAAAATTTGTGCAACGTGGCTGACTCTTGAGCAAGAACTGGTTGGCAACAATTCGCTGCATAGCCAAAGAAGCGACACTTCATTACTGTTAGCATAATTCTTAACGAGAAACAGCCGGAAATTTTGGCAAGGAAAATAAGTGAACTGTAGAATTAGTTTGTTTGATACATTGTGCGTATTTATTTACTACGTCAGACCTTGAGATTATGGCCTTTGGCTAAACAGTTAATACAGCGTTGATTTTTTCGAATATAAGAATGCCGATTGAAGAATGACAGATTTTTGAATGCATCACAACCATATATCTTATGATCGCCATTATAAAAACAACATTTTTTAATTACAGATGTTTGATGAGAATTTAATGAATTATCCTTAGAAAAATGTTGAGCATTACGTGATTTAACATCACAGGAATAGCTTCTAATGCACGTATACGAGATGAAATGAAGGATTCCAAATCACAATATTATTTTTGTATACTCAGTTGTATCACTCACATGCCTTTACCATTATTCGCGGGATTGTATATCTAATTTTGAAACCATCAAATTGACTAAAAAATGGTCTTATGACTTAATTTTATTAAAGGCAGTTCTAACTGAGTTAGAAATATATCTTAATTTTTTAAGATTTGGCAGGTAATTGCTGGATAATCATAAAATTGCTTCAGTTATGCGTTAATTAAAGAACGATTATTATCTAAACGGCTTTTTAACAAATTCCATGCTTCTACAAAATTTGAATCTGACGAGGAAATGCCACACAACAAGTTACAGGTTTCACCGACAAGACATGACTTTAAATAATGCAATCGATCAACATCTGATAACGAATTATTATTAATAACTAAAAATGTAAATACTTCGTGAACATTTATCCAGTCTGTAACTTTTCCATTAAACGAAGGAAGAACAATACGAGGTAAGTTAACTTGTGACGATGGTGCGCAGGCTGCAGCGTTGTTCAGTGTTGAGTTCTGGATAGATGTTTCTTCAGAAAGTTTCTCCAAGATGAAGTAGCATATTTCTTGAAAAGCCTCCTTGGTAGTGTTGAAATGGTCGTTCTGGAAGTAGATATTCTGTTCATCCTGGGAAGTCTTCAGAGATTGAATTCCCGCATGCTGCTTACGGTATTTTCCCCAGTCCATTTGAAGTTTTCGGAGTCACCCTTTTAGCATAGGTACCGAAATTGAAGTTCTCGCAGAAAGGTTAGTTTTGTCGTCTAGAATCTCCTGCTTCAATATATACTGCTCCTGTATTAATATCTCCATTTGCTTCTTTTCTGCTTTCGACTTTTTGCTAGTCTTAGCAGATAATGTGAGAGTCGTGAAGTACTTTACGAACAACTTCGAAAACCGCTGTAACACTTACAAGTTATAACTTTGTAAGCGCCGAAGCAAAATATAGAATTGCTACCAATATTTAGAATCCGACTCCGGGCGACCATAAATTTTTAACGTAATTGTTAACGAGAAACAGCCGGAAATATTGGCAGGGAAAATAAGTGAATTGTAAATTAGTTTGTTTTATACATTGTGCGTATTTATTTCACGAAAATGATTTGCACCGCCACTCTCCTGAGATCACCACTCTTACATTGCTCAAGCCTAACTGTCTTTCTTCTACCTGCCCCTCATCCACGGCCTCTCCTCCTCTACATTACCAATCCTGAACACTTACTAATATTTTTTTAACAAAATTTTCCTAATATTTCTAATCCTCACTTCAAACTCCGCATCCCTCTAAATAGAAAATTTTACCTCCATCTCCTTATCCTCCTAACAACTACACCACATTGCGACTCTTATTTTCTGGTGATGTCATTCCTTCCGGAATCACATGGCACCTGTTTTTCTCTGGTGACCTTACATCCGCACTACTTCATTGTGACTGTCATCCACTGCTTTCCCTTCACGAAAATACACTATACCGAAGGTTCACTTCATAAACTTCCAACTTTGTTATATAAGTAAACAATCACAGTAAAGTATTAGAAATTATTTTGCTCCATATTGTGTGAAGAAACCCAGGTAACTCATGCATACAAACATTTTCCAGTAATGTCAAATTGTTCATTTTAATAGAAATCATTTCAGACGTCAATGTAAAAAGATCTCAGATTACTTACTGTGTATATAATCAACTTTTTTATAATTCTGTTAACTTCTCTTTCTTAATAAAAATTGAAAATATCCCTCAAATATATTGGATACATATTTTGTGTCATATAAAATTTATTTGTCAGCCCCTTAGACCTCCGACGGTCCGACAAATATTGAATGATTTCATCTCATTTTGAAACGTCATACCATCCCCTTGTCTTATATGTAACAAAATATTTTTGGTGTAATCCACATTGCGGCCATGTCCATTTAGTAGTATAAGAATGAATATAAACGGGGGTACGAAAGAGAGAAAATGGTGGCTAAGCTTAACTAAGTATTTGTTCCACGCCCTTTCGTTGACTGGGTGTGGGATTTTTTGTGGGAACGCAAAATTTTCGCCTACATGTCACGTTTGAAGGCAGCTGTCCGACTATTCTAATGGGAAATGAAGAGAACTCTTTCTGATGGCCATCGTCTGCGATCCCAGTGCTTACATCTCTCAAAACTGGACGTGGTACCTTATTTCAAAATCAGATAAGAGAAGATATCATTCGTCACAAGTAGACTTCCTCTACACTCCTGTAAGGTTCCACCAGCACGAGCTAAACTCTGAGAGACAAGTTCCCTCTTTCTATAATCATAATATATATATATATATATATATATATATATATATATATATATTAGTTTTTTAATCGAAGTGATGTATTCATATACAATGAGAAAATATGAGATTTCAAATATGACTGCATTAGGTTATTGAAGGGTCATTTCCATTATAAATATAATACGTAATATGACTTGGTAAGGGTATTTAATGATACTCTTATTTTTTAAAGATTTATTCTAATTTATTAATAATTCCCTTGATAAAATTACTTTAATTTAATAACAAAATTTATTCGATTGACCAAATAACGATGCCAACTTATGAACAATTTACCCACATAAACAAAATTCGCTCTGTCAAATCCGAAAACTCTCAAGGTGGAATTCAAAACAAACCAGAATGAAAATGACCATTAATATTTTAGAAATGTAATAAAAGACAACCGCGATGCTGGCTTACGAAAGTTCATCAGGTGTCATCGGGAAATAGCGAGCAGTGTTCCTTCTCCTTATCTCTCCTATAGAAAATCCTCCACGGTCCAGGCAGTTTTAGCCCCACTGCTTCCTTTGTAATCTCTTTGAAATTCATCGCCTTCAGAGATTATTTCATATTAATATCTGCAACCATCGTGGATGAGCATAACAGCATATTTTGTCTGCATCCAGACACAACTTGTCAAACTCGATTATCTCTGTCAGACTCTCCAGTACACTTTATAATCAGCTTCCTAACTGTCCTCGTGCAAGTTACACATTTCCTGACCCTTTCAGTTCCTCTGAGCAGTGACCACCCGCTGCGCGGTCGGGACAAAAACTGTCCCTCCGAATCCACTTTCCCGGTTTCCTGTTTTGTTTAAAAAAGCAAATTGTTGTTCCATTTTGTGCGCATTTTGTATCTGCTGTTAATGCCAAAATGTAAAACTTTATTCTCCAAAAATTATAAACTAGGGACACGATCACACCACAACGGTTTGAGTACGATAATAGGTGAAGCATCAAGAATAAATATTGTAGAACAAAAGAATTTGTTAATCACTATATCACTAACTTAAGCTTATGCCATAAATAACAAAACTTTTCGAGTTTGTTTTCTAAGTTATTTTATTACAATGAAGGCAAACATCATGGACAAGTTCATGTTACATGAGAAGTTATAACAGTCCTGCCACAAGTCACAGAATCAAAATCAGTAAAATTATATGGCAATGGCAAATAGGTTTAAATAATTTGTTTATATGAAAAATATATTTCGCTCGTTAGAATAAATTATATTATAAACCTGGCATGATATAGCTGACTGTGTAAATATAATTCAAATACTACTTTCTGTAATAAAATATTTTCTTCTTTTAGTCAAAAATGTTGCTAAAATTCGAACTTCTGTACAGGAATGTAAACGGAGCGTACTATCCACGAGGGTAGGATATATATTTTTCTTTTACTGTTTTATTTACTAATTTATTTTCCCAGCCAGGCTCATTAAGCAAGGCGGACGAAAATTTGTCAAAACATCGCCTTTCGTAATCATCGCGCGTAGTAAATAAGTAACGCTGCTCATTAGTGCTCCAAAGCTTCAAAGCTAACGTTAACGACATGTCATCGCCTGGATAATCATTAAAATTATGGCAATATATTCAAAACGGTGCCGTGAATGGCGGCACCTGCGGAAATCATTACAGTGCTCCCGATTTGATCTAATGAAAACGGTGTTGCCGAATATACGATCTGAATAAATCACCTCGAAGGGTATCTGAAATCGAACTTGTCATTTGGAGCAATTATCTTCAATCGTGAAAGAACTGAATTTGATAAAGACAACTGGTAGACATAAAAACACATAAATATACATAATAATCAAATGAATAATACAATAAAAACAATAAAAATCAGAACTAATAAGTGACGTCGGTCCAGTATAAAAATAAAACATTTACTCAAAGGGCAGTCAAAACATATTCACAGTTACAAGAAAAGAGTTAACACATCTAATATAATTACAAATTATATTATCATTCTCTTACTAATCATATTAGAGTTAATATCCACATTTGTATGGATCATTAAATATATGGAATGGAAAGTTAATTTTTCATATTATATATATTTATACTATATTACTTATATTATTCAGTTTTTTCATTACATTTTTCATTAATATTTAGCAAATATGGTATTGTAGGAGGATGTTGTTGTAGCCGGAGCAGATAGGTAAACGACAAATCACCCTTTATACGAATAGTTTTAAATAAGCAGACACAAGAGTAAGGCTGCAATAAATTATTTACAGAATAATTTGGGGCTGGTTAGGAGAAAAAATGCTTATGAAAATGGATGGTTACTGATATTTTTCTGGCTGTACCTATAGCAAGAATCTTCAACTAAATAGAAAGCAACCTATTCCATGGTTAACCCACAGTGACGGAGAAGGGGGAAAATATGTCTAAATTCATGTATTGCATTACGATGGAATAGCTAATGTGTTCGCTTCAGCTCTTGCCATTTCTATAACTGACAACTGTTTATTTCAATGCTAACTTAATTTATGCATATTGCATCAGGGAATTGGTGAATATAGAAAAATACAATAAATAAATATCAATTAGTTAATAATAAAATTTTACATTGGATGTCTCTCATATGTGGCACGTGATTTTTTAAAGAGGAGACTAATAATAATTCTTTCAATATATTATTTTATTAGAACAATTAGTATAATAAAGTCCGACAATCAATTACATCTCAAGTTAACCGTGAGCTTGAGTAACCCCGTTACGTGCGCCATGGTTTGAGAAAAGTTACCGTTGCGTCCAGCCGACGTCATAAATCTCGATTGAAAGGGGTTGCTTTCATATGAGGCTTCCTCCTCGCACATCACTTTGCAAGTCCATTACCCGCCAGTTACTTTCTCAAGTTATAATGTTCCTTACTTGCCGACTACATCGTGAATACTCCTTTGGCCGACGACTTTACAAATAATAATTGATTTCGTTTTTCCGATAGAACGTCTCTGAACCGCGAATTCTCACATTAGTTTTAAAAATCTTCTTGTTTGAACTTTGGATGTGATACGAACGTTAATCAGATTTTCAGAAACTTTTTGTCAGCTGTCATAAACGCCTGGTTTGATGGCTATATTTTTCAGATGGCGTACGTCTTATAAATTATATCCGAAGATTACTAATCCGCCATTTTGATGCTACCAAGCACAGAAAATCTCTTATAATTATAATGAACTAAATATATTATCAAAACTATAATATGACGAATTTCTCACATCCATCATTCTATATAACAAAATCAAGAGAGAGATTTTATTTATGTTTCATTTGATATATTTAATTGAGCAAAATAAAAATATAGGTTACATATTACTTAGTAACTAACAAATTAATAAAAAACTGACACGTAAGCAGTCATTAACGTTACCTTCATTAAAAGAAAACATATTACAATATATACGTCTCGGGAACAAAGTTTGGAATTGCATATCTCATAAAGTATAAACAATATATGCATGAATCCTTTTTACAAGTTTTTGTATGTTCTAACTTTCAATTAAATTATATTTTTAAATATCATGTTTTATTTTATATATAGCTTTTTAATTTAGTAAATCATATAAATATTATTTCATTTCAGCATTTCCCTCATAACTCAATTGTTAATAAAAACTACTTCACTAAAATAAAGGTTAGTGTTTTGGGTAAAACATTTAGTAGAATCTTTTAGTTATATAGTTCCCAAGTCTGTTAATTATAATATATATTTAGGGAACAAAAATAAGTACTTTTTCAGGTATAAAAAAATTAATAAATTTAAAAATATTTATACTACATTATTAATTTTAGAGTAAGTTGCAGATACACACACACACACACACACACACACACACACATATATATATATATATATATATACTGAAGATGTTTCCTGACAGTTATAAACAATCCAAATTTTAGTTGAAGAGTTGTTTGGGAAAAAGTTTCCAAAATTCACATTGTGACAAGATCAATATTAAAGATCAACAAGCTAGTATTAATGCATTTCAAAAATTCACTCCATAAATTAGAACTGTCCAGATACATAAGTTATTCCTTCTACTTCTTTATTTTTCTCCTCAGACACCAATCTAAGCCATCTCTTGATCGTTTTAAAGTCTGGAGCCTTTTTTTCCTGATGTCTTGACTCGCAACAAGTCCTCATTTCTAAAGTATTCAATCATATTTGAACCCATTGGTTTCCCCAGCCTTTCCAACAAATATATTCTGCCAAATACATTTATTTTCATTGTCCTGTATCCATCCTGCATATTCTACTGTGTCTTTTTTATGTTTCCAAAATTGGCATACCTTGAATGATGCAAATGATGTACTTAAACAAATTTCCCAGTTTTTACTCCTGAAACAGCTGTCACTCCATTTAATCGATAATTGCTAAATCTAATTCTCAGGCATTAGTATTAAAACAGAAATGGACGTGGCAAGTTCGCAACGCGTGAATATCAACAATGCATCACAATGTAAACGTTTTACTTTATAACTCGGTAACGAAAAGAGAAATCGAAGTGGAAAAAACACCAATACGTAAAAAAAAATTATAAAGAATTTAATAACACGATAATCCAAAAATGAATTTTTTAAATGGAAGCTTGAGTTACGGTTCCATTATTTTTGAAGTAGAAACATCTGACAACTCCTTGATACACATACGAAATAATTTTCGGTACATAAATGAGAATCAGCAATGTAATGTTGGTATCACGTTGTCAGTCCAGAGTCAGCCAAGAAAAGTTTGAAATGAAGAATAAGGTGTAGACAGGCTACATGAGGGTAATGCACATGGTGACAACTCCGCTTTAATAGCATAGGAAGGGATTTGAAAGGGGGATTTGGAAGGGTAGAGAAAGGTAGCCAAGGGTTAACTAGGGCCCCCGGACTATGGTTTAAGGATCCTACCCGGCAATTCGCCTAAAAGTGATGCAGGGAAAACCCTAGAAAAACCTGCATCAGGTAGGTCGGGCATTGGTACTTGTCCCACGCCCTTCCGATGGCGGGAGATGGGTTAGCTGTACGGCCGCAACTTTCCCCTCTCCGTGCCTTGACCAGTTTAGGAGGCAGCTAGCCGACTATTCTAATAGGAATAGCGGGCAAATCTTACGATCTGCCCAAGGTCTGCGAACCGATAACATACACCTCACAAAACAGGCGAGGTGTCTCGGCTTGTGGGAACCTTAGTTTAAAAAAAAAGAGAGAGATGAGAAGGCATCCCCACAGGTATCCTCCTCCAGAGCTCTCTGAGTTTAAAATGATTATTCTTTGACATGGGTCTAGGAAATATATATCTCTGTGCAAGGATATATAAAAAGCATTTAAATAAGTTCATAAATTTTTCTTCGCGTGCGTTGGTAAAATCTACTAGTAATTGTTCTTTTCCCGATTATTCTTATGTGATCAACTCAATGACAATAAAATAAACCCATTCCCATCCGTAAAAGTTAAATTTAGCTTTAGTTTTGCCACTACCTTAAATATTTATCAGATAATGATTAACTTATAGCAGTATATGAATTTCAGTTGCGCATTTCTTTAATTTAATCTGAATTCGTTGTTAATAATATGCTCTAATAATTGTTTACGTCATAAAGTAATTTTGCCTTTGAGATTCAATGAAGAACAAAAAACATTATAAAGTTATACATTTGATTGCTTAGCCTCTGGAGATGAGTGGATTGTTTAATAGATAAAAAAAATATTTATGTCCCATTCTTTGCGAATCACTGAGTCTTGGGTACAAATTTAACTTGCCTTAATGTTTCTCATTATAGCCGGTTAATTTAATTGTTTTGCTCATTTCTATATTGAATTGTCTACAGTAAAATAACTCTATTAAGGTGCATATCTTCCGTTCTGAGTAATTGCTTATCCGACAGGCAATAAACACAAAACTTCTGTTGACTGTTTGAAAAACACAAAAGTCATATACATTTTTCTAACCGAATTCTGAGATTAAATTCCCAGAATGTTGTCTTTCCCGGTGTAGAGAATGAATAAAGTATTCTCGGTCTTCAAGCACTATTGCTAGAAGATAATGGTAGTTAGTTATAAGACTATTCAATAAATTATCAGACAAGGAAAATGAACATGTGTTGTAACATTGTCGAAACGTTAAGGAAGCTGATTTGGTTGCTTTTTCGGTCTCTATGGTGAATTTTAATTTGTGGCGGAAATTATTGCTTAATTCAAGAATTTTTTAAATTCATCACAAAGAGCGCAAAAGAAAACCAATTTGAACAAACAATCTGCAACGGTATAAAGAAGAAAACGCTTTCTGGAAAATTTCTCAACTACTTTCCCTTCAATACATTAAGCATTAATGTATTACCACCAGTTTTTGTGACGGAGCTACCTGAATCTGATCCGTTGGCATAGTAATTTTAAATAAATTTAAACTTATAATCTCAGAATTAGCACAGCGCAGTGAAAAGCCACCACCGTCCTCCAACCAGAAAAGACCACATCTTAGCAAAATTATCAGAGAAAATACTCTGAATCTCAAAGAAATCTCGCCTCTATATACAAAAATGAATGTCAGTATGTCTGATGGTCTGTGTGTCTCCTATTCACTCCTATCCTATCATCCGATTGCGATGAAACTTTTGTGAGTAGTTATACGCACCACGGCGAAGGTTTCTGTTGGCATTTCGAAGAGTTAGGCAGCTCTCAACGAGTGAACGGGGATGAAATTTAAAACATGCTATAACAGCCGATATTATCGTTGATTAGTTACTTTTTGGAGTCTATGTGTTGAATACTTTCTATCTAGATGTATTTACTGTATAATTTCAACCCTTTAAAGCACCAATAAAACAGGAGTGGTGGTGTGGGAGCTACAAGAAAATAAAGCGAAAACAACCGACTCAAATCGGGATTATGGATGTCGCTGAGTTTATTTACGACAACCTGGGAAACACGCGGGAGTGAGCGGGGGTGTAAAGCGCTGGGCAGAGTTGGGCGGGGGTAGAAATTTTCAAACATGTTAACCGACCGATTTTTGCGTTGAATAAATATATTTCGGGGTCAATGAAATTCATAAAAATTTCTCTACATGTTCTTTGTGTATAATTTCAACTCATTTCGGGCTTGGTGGTGTGGCATTACATAAAGATAACGCAAAAGCAAACGAGATTGGATTCGAATCCTGGATTATGGATGTCGCTAAGTTTCATTATGGCAACATGGTCTACGTGCGGTGTTGGGATGGGCTGGGTAGAAGTAGAAATTTTCAAACAATGTAACCGATTTTTGCGTCTAATAAATACTTTTGTCTAACCCATATCTGCGGGTGTGGAAATTTTCGAATCTGTTAAAACAGCCGATATATTCGTCGAATGAAACTTTTTCGGGGTCAATGAGTTAAACCCCTTTCGGCATGGGAAGTGAGCACATTAAGGAACAGGAAACGAGGTTCGTTACATAAAAATAACGAAAAAGCAACCGAGATTGGAGTCAAATCGGGGTTTGTGTATATATGACCATATAATCAGAAGCAAAATTTTTATTACAAAATCCACAAATGGAAATTACAAAAGAACTTATGTTATTATGCAATTACTTGCCATTGCGACGAACATTACATTTGCGAAACAAAAATTTACGTCGAATTAACGACACATCGTTCAGCTCGAAGAAACAACAAAATCAAAGTTAGTCGATGATATACGGGAATTTAATAATAAATTTAATTTTCAGAAAGTCGATGTAGTTGAGTTTAAACTATATATGCATTTAAAAGGAAATTTAAAGAATCCATCCACATAGCGTTCAGCAAAGCAGCATCCCAAGAAAGTGTTAATGTCCCGGAGCTTTGGAAATGCCTGGTTCTTTCCGACAAAAAGTTCTATTCCCCAGAAACTGAGTAAACAAAGACTGTCACTTTCACCCCGAACCCTATAAACTTAGTAGCAAGCCCCAAACTCTTCAGTTAGACGCGGTGGCGATAGCCGACTCTTTGGAATAAGATGAATCTAACGTTCGTTTAAAATTACAATTCTGCTGTGGAGGGAGGCACTGATGATTCATACGACACTCGGATTATAGAGCTCACTGAAAACAATAGATAAACACAATTTAAGCCACTTTATTTGTGAGTAGTAGTTTCATGGTCACAACCCTCCCGGGAACTAACCGCCATCGATCAACTACTTTTAAAGCGACTATAGTGGATTTATTTCGTTAAAGAGTGCTCGGACTATTGCGCTTAGTGGCTCTGTTTCTTTACTCTTTTTCCTGAAGGTGAACAGTTTATACTGTTCGAAACGTAGGATCCTTCATTCTTCGTTCTCCCACCCACTCTAAAGTTTTATACGAAAGACAATGTAACACTCAATAATTTTTTCACTAATTCTTTCAACACACTTTAATACCAGAACTGGGCAAATTCAGTCTTCAGTGTCACGACACGTTTCATACGTCGACGGTGTTGCTTTGTTCTGTTGAGTCCGGAAAAACAAAGCGCGTTGAGACAAACAGGACCATAAAAATCCGCGCACAAGACAGTTGAACCTGAAGTAAATAAATTGAATTCTGAATAAATATTTATATGCATATTAAACCACCCAACTTTAAGTTTTGTCCAAGATAGTTTGATTTGTTCTGAACTTATGGCATTGAGCTAAGAGTGGACTTACACCATTCCTAGAGAGTTTGAAATATTTTTCATTTCCTTCTGCACGAAACAGACACTGTTTCAAACTAAATAATACTCTTTCCGTAAAGAATTGGCAGATCATTTTTAAATCTATGAAGTACAGTATCTCACTCTTTCGTTTAACGGATCCTTTGGTAGAGCAATGCTACACGTTTGTGGAGTGTGCCAAACTATATAAGGTTTGATCTATTATAATAACATCAGGTATAAGCATAAATAATTTTAAGTAATGTAGCTAGAAAAAATAAGTATTGGTTAAGAATAAATTTAATCAAGGCAATTTGTCCCTTTATTGCATCGTCAACTTGGAAGTTGCATTTTACTGCTTCTACCGGTTTTCAGGATTAGTGGTTGATACAGAATACTATGAAAAACGTTAAATATTGATGAAAAATGACAAAAATTAATAACACAATTTTTTGGATTTATAGTTTGTATAATTACTTAATGTTTTATTATCTTGGTCCTTAAAATTTACAAATTAAGGTACACATATCACTCAAAGAACCGAGAAAATCATGTGTGGATTTAAACACAATCGTGATACAGCTCGTATTTTGCATTTCCTCTTCTCTTACATTTCGATGAGATCTTTCTTAATACGTAAGTCATAGGAAAAACTTGACAGTCTACAACTTCATGTAAATCTAGCTCAGAAGTAAACGGAAAGAGAAAGATCTTACTTTAGTTTTAAGACTTCGTATATCCTGTTTTTAATGAAATTTTTACCGTTTTTTGATACTTTTTTCTATTAATGAAAACTTTAAATCAGTTGTATTTATAAAGGGCACTAATTGCCTTTTAATTGATATTTTTGAACACCTATTAATATTTTCTGTAAATGATTATAAATTTGTTGTGGCGTATAATTATATTTATACATTTATGCATTTACAGGCAGCCAGATAATGAATATGAGATTTTTCTCCGTCATCTGGACACTGTTCTACAGAAAGTTAATACGGAAAACAAACATTATACTTTCGGGAGATTTTAACATCAACTTCCTGGAAAACTACCTGAAGAAGTTGCAACTTGTTAATTCCTTCGGTATTTACTTAACCCACCCTGTGTCAACTCGACAAAGAAATTGCCTCTTTATAACATAGATGAAGCTTCTTGTATGGTACGCGTAGTTGATCATAAAACACAATTTCTGTATATTTATGAAGATTTAATTCATACGTTAAATCCGGACAGATGTATACGGGTTATGAAACTTGCCCGGAGAAATACAAATTTATTTCAGATAAATTGTATTCAACTTAATGACAAAGTATTCTTAATATCTACAAAACAGATGATTTAAACTCTATTCTTGACACGTTTCTAAGCATTTTTACATAGACTGTAGGTAGCTCCTACTAAATTAAAACATACCAAGAACGTTAACAAGGCTAACTGGATTACTAATGGTATTCGAATATCGCGGGACAAACTCTGCTTTTAGAACAAACTCACGAATCACTCCGCATCCCCCCCCCCCCAATTACTTAACTATATCCAAACTTACAGACGTATTTACAAGAGAGTGCTGATAGCCGTGAAAAAACTTAATAATTCCACTCACATAGCAAATGCTGATAACAAAATCAAAGCAACTTGGAATGTTATTAAAAATGTATCCGTCAAAGGTGTCGGCAATCAGAAAGAAATTACACGTATAGACCAGAGTGAAACCTTTTCCGGAAGAGAAGAAGCTTGAAAATTTAATTCGTATTTCGTACAACATTCATATTAAAGACACCTCAGCGTATATTGAGGAGGATTTCTTCAAATTCTTGCAGAACTCTGTTCCGGTTCTGCTAAATAGTACATGCACGACTTTATTCAATATATTGTAAATTCATTGGATGAGGGATTGAAGGTAGCTGGAATATTTGCTGATCTGTCTAAGGCATTCGATGCGGTTGATCATGCAATTTTACTAAGAAAGTTAAAATATTATGGCGTACGGGGAAACGCCTTACTTCTCCAAAAATAATATCTAAAAAATCGTAAACAAAAGGTAGCGGTTCAAACTAAAGATGGGCATATTCATTTATCTGATTGGGAATTAATTACTCGCGGGGTTCCCCAAGGCTCGATTTTTGGGCCTTCACTTTTCATCCTTTATATTAATGATTAGAATACTTTCTAAAACGGATAATAAATCCAGTTGTAAACCGTTTTTCAAAGGTCTCCGAATATTAACTCTTCCCAGCGTGTATATTCACGAAATTTTAAAGTTTGTTAAGCGGAATATGAATCTTTTTCAAAGGAATGGCGAGTCTCACGATTACGAGACTAGAAATCGCTCACGTCTAAGATCTTTGCTCTGTACGAGAGAAGTATTCACCACTCAGATATAGTTTTATATAATAGTTTTCCTCCAGATGTTACGAACAATAATAACTACAAGAGTTTCGGGATTCGATCTAAAAATATTCTACTGAAAGGCGCCGGTGTTTTACGCAGTTCAGGAGTGTTTTGATCGTTCCCCTAATAATTATTTTATTTTTAAAAAAAACCTGCCAAAGTGTTGAATGTGTTGCTAATAAAACCACTTACTTTATAACTTGCTTAGTCTTTGTTGGTCTTTTCTCCTCTTTTGTTTATTTGTTTCATGTACGGCCTGGGGTTTGTAGATTCCTCGTCGCTCTGTTTCGTGAAGTGACTTGTCCGTCGTTTCTATTTCCTCCTAGTGTGCGTGTTCAAGTTTTGTGATTATTTTTGTGTGATGTTTAAATTCTATATTTTATGATAGTCAATTCTCGAATCATTAATTATTTACTAGTACATATTGAATAATTTTATTAGAACTGTAAATATTATATTATACCCTTAGTATATTTAAAAAACTATTGTTTTTGTTATTTTTATATATTTTACTTATGTTTGGAAATTTGTGTTCCCGAATTTCAGTACCTTTATGTTAATTTCTAATTATTTATAATTGTAGCATCCAATTATTATATTGTAATTATAAGTATTGACGTGTCCTATTTCCTCATACGAGGACTAATGGAATAAAATAAATCAAATCAAATTAAATCAAATACAAATTTCCTTTTTTATTCATTGCTTTCACATGTCATATCTTCTTAATTAGGATCATTGTTAGTTATTACAATTTTTAATTATTTGACTAAGGGCACATTATAAAAAATAAATAACATAAATATAATTTAAAAAAATAGAGGCAGTAAAATATTTATATATAATGATTTGGATTCTCATGGGAAGAATTTGAAATTGAGAGTTATATCAGCTTATGTAAGAGATTCAACAATAATTAATATCTGTAGTTATATAAAACACTATAAATAAAACGAACTTTTAGACAATTCCCCGAAGTAATGTAGGTGTGTACATTAGTTACAGGACGGAAGTATTTATTACGCGTTGACGTCGATTGTAGCAATAAAATAAATGTCAGTCGCAGCACATAGATTGCATGGGAGATGGGACGACAAAACCACGTACCGTCCGCTGGGTGCAATTACTGCAACTTAATGGACATTAATTTGCCTGCGCAGGTCACAATTTAACGTGAGACGTGGTCCGAATGCCCGGATGACCACGGACTGCGGTAATTCAGTGTCTTTCGCTAAGTGAATCGAGCGACCGTGTGCCGCAGACAAACAGGTCGTCAGTGAGCCCCGCATCGGGTTCTCAGTACACATCTAGTTCAGACCAACTCTGCAAACATTTTCAGAATTAATATTAGGGTGTTATAAAGTTCGTGTAAAAGAAAAAGGCTTAATTTTATGCCGTCAACTCTACCATGCATTGTATTCCCCCTCAAATTCTTTTATCCATTAATGATTTGCGTAATTTGATAAAGTAAACAATCTTCGCAACATTTGAATAAAATATATTTACAATCAGTTCATCATAATGGGGCTCACCATTTCAGAATATTTATCACAAAATTTTGAAAATTAAATCATTAACATTACACAGATATTTAATTAAAGAAAGAAACAAAACAAAATAAATTAATTTATGTAGTACGCCTCCGGCTGTTTCGAGTTTATGTTAATCACGTAGTTCTCAGTCACATGAAGCTCTCTATCAGGAGATAATGGGTCTAACTACAGGGCATTAGAATAGCAGCAAGATAAAATGGATATTGAAAGGCATGCGACAAATAAAGTTCGTCTGATAATACCGTCTCGTATCTGAGGATGGGCTGCACACCGTGACGTCTCGCTGTGCAAATCCGATGTCCACAGAACTCAAAGACAATTGTCCTTTCAACGCTCAGCACAGCTCCAGGTTTAAACTATTCTCTTTTCCTCATCAATCATGGATCTCCCTATTTCATAACCAAGACTGGCCTTTCATTTCTCTATTAGTTATAAAATAACACGGCTCTCTTATTGCTTCTCAATCACCACCATTAATTCTCTCCAATTCCCTCCAGAGATCATCCACGAAGCTTTCCCTCAACATTCCTGTTTGTCCCTTAAAAAAATAAAAACCTTTGATTTTGATCGCCGTTGCTTCCAACTAACGGTAGACCGATAACTACCTGCGGCTGAATGGACTACTTTAAGGCGAATGCTGGGTAGGATCCTTAAACTATAGCCCGGGGGCACTAGTTAACCCTTGGCTACCTTCGTCTACCCTTCCACATCCCCCCTTTCAAGTCCCTTCCTATGCTATTAAAGGGGAGTTGCCACCATGTGGATTACCCTCATGTAGCCTGTTACCCTAAAAAAATAATAATAATAAAAATTGACACGCGTTACACTACGTCTACAGCCAAACACTTGAGAATAAATTGACCCTTTAATACGCTTGTTAATAATTAGTTAATATGCACGGAGCTCTGATTTAACCCCAACAGTTTTTTGTTATGTGGTAATCTTAAGAACATCGAATGCACTAACTATTCTCCAAATTTGGCAGATTTAAATAGGAAAGTGGAAGGAAGTATGAGATTGAGTTCTAGACGACTTCTTATAATGTCATTTTTAAAATGTAAAATTTATTTTATTGACATTTATTCGTACCAATACATAATAATTACTATCAGTTTCATTCTTTATTTTTAAACTGACACATTTGAAATGTTTTGGGACAACCTGTACTATGTCATGATGAGAATGTATGCAAAAATATATTATTTAGCCTTCTTTTATTTTCACAGGCATTTCAACTTCCGCGTTCATAACCCAGTGTCTTAACGTGAAATAGTTAACGAAATTTTGACAACAACAATTGTCATTAATAACGTAGTCATTTTCCGGATACCTTTCATAAGTTCAAATCGTGTCGTACCCGATTATTTTCAGTGCACTCAGAACTATAAACTTCTTATGCCTTCATTCATTTATAATTGAGCACAATTACTTTTCTAATTATTTTTCTAATTTTCTAAATGCATTCAAACTGTTCTAACTGAGCACCTAGAATGCGTAAACTATATCATTCATCAAGTTTTTCTATTTAAATGGTTTTTCGTTCATATCTTTGCCATTTCTAACTGCAGTCCGCCATCTTTATACAAAATTATTTTAAATCTTTCCTTCCTAAAATACCCATTACATTTGCAAAAGTTAAAACTTAAAATTGAAGATTGAGGCTAACAAAAGAGGTTCATTACTTTTCACCGTCTTAGCCGTAACTCTAAATATGAATGAAAGCCAAATTTTAAAGTAAAGCACACGTTTATTGAAACAACTGACACGAATTCTAAATCCATTTCCTGGGTTTATATCTTACAGATAGAGCCAAGAAATAATGATAGGTATTAAATTCGAAAACCCTTGAAACTGGATAAATAAGTTATAAGCAACGCATTCAAAAAAGACTCACGGCGTATCCTATTAATGGCATGAACTGTAGAAAAGTGTATGTGGTAAAAGGCTGTAAGGGTAAGTATCGTACTGCTATTATTATTATATATTAAGGTTCATAATGATCGCGGCGACATTGTGGTCTTTGGAAAGCCTTATTTACAATAGATTACACAGCGTTACTATTTACATACATCGATATTGTTAACATTATTAGCGATCCTCGATCTTGTTTGTATTTTAAGAAAGATTTACTGAAGTTGCTAGAAGCGGAGTTGTTCCTCTATTTCTTGGTCGATTGTAATTGCATCTTGGTTGGAGTTTCTGAGGTAGGTAATTCTGTTGAAATTGTAATTCCCTTGTTTTCCAGGCGTATTGAATGTCTTTGTTGTGGCTTACAGACCGGCTACTTTGTTTATGCAATCCGATCTACTGCTTTCTTTGACGTCTTTCTGAATTTGGCTTGGGCTTGCTTGTAGAGTATGTTACTATTTCTAGTTTTTTGTCTTTTGATTTTCTTAAAAGATTTTCTATAGTTGCGGTGAGCTTGTAGACAGTCAGTGTTCCACCACGGTACAGTCTTCGTTTGAAGTGTTTTAGAATATATTTTGGTAGAGGCGTCTGCGGCTTCAATGATGATAGAATTGAATTTGTTTAATAAGTCGTCAGTATCATTGTCGAGTGGAATTTCAGAGGTTTCTAGGGCCTTTCTTCATGTTTTTGGTAGTTTGGGCAATCTGCAAGTTTAAAGTTCCATCTGTTTATAAGTGCTGTAGTAATTGCATTCTTATCTGCTAGTTGAAGTTCTATAAGTATTGGGTAGTGATCGCTGTCGAAAGGGTGATATGCTGTGTACCAGTTGTATTTGTCAGAGAAGTTACTGGGACATAGCGTTAAGTCAATACAGCTTCGATTTCCATTACATACGTAAGATAGTTGTAGGGCTTTTCATTTGGACGTGGGGTTCACTCTGAGGTTCCGGATTCTGAACCCTCATAGTATAACTATCATTTTATTTTTAAGTCTGGTAATGCGAGTTTTCATTGATCCTTCCGTGATGTGTGAATGAACTTTGGTTAACATATATAGTAGGGATTCAATGTACTTGGTGTAGTATAAGGCAATAATTGTGGAATTCTTGCTCCCGTTGGTATTTATCAGAAGGCTCTTGAATTGCTGGCAATTTAATGAAAATTGATTGGCTTTTCTTTCCACGTACTTCTTTGCTGGTTCCAAAGCTTCATCTATTAGATTATGAGATTCCAATTCAGGTGTATTTTTTGTTTTTTCCTGAGGGGGATTTTTTCCTTGGTTCCACTGTTTTCATCATTTGATAGAGTGGAGAGTTTTTCGGAATGTTTTGTTACGTTTGATGATACTCTTTTCTTTGATAATGTAGTTGGTTGTGATAGCTTTATCATATCTGCATTCGAGATATTTTCTTGCCTGGACCTTGGATTCACGGTAGGAGTCATATCCGGGTGATGGTTTGAAGGTGATTTTATTATTTAACTAGTAATTACTGTAGTTTGCAGGATTTTCATCTTTGGATTGAATTTCAGATGATTCCGGGTCCTTTAGTAAATTGGATGGTAGCCTCCTGGTTGTAACTATTTTTGATTGGGGTGCGGTTGTCTTGTTGACGTCCGTAATGTGATCGTTGCTGACTGCGTTGTTGTTGGATACGGTTCTTGTATTTTGTTTATGATTGTAGATTATTCCATTTCTATGGTTGTTTTGCTTCTACTATTTGGACAATTGTTTGCCAGGTGTCCTCAATTTTGCAGTTGTAGCTTGCTGTGTTCTCCGCGGTACGGAATATGTGGAACTGAGTATCATCGTAATCTATTAGTATTGAATCAAGTAGATCGTTGAATCCAGTTGGATCCATGTAAAACTGTCTACGGAAGCTCATAATGTGACTGAGGCATGGATCTTCAAGACCTGCTTTAATGAAAGATATTTTAGAGTCTAGAGTAACGTTATGATTAGATAATTCGTTTTCTATTATATTGTGGGGGAATATCCGACATACGTTCTAAATAATCAATCTTCTATATCTTGACATAAGATGGTGAACATTTCAGTTGTGATATTTGATTTTTAGCACTTTATGTTTGGTTGTCTAGTTGTCAACAGGTGATTTGTTTGCTAGGAATATACAAATACGATTGTTGAATATACGCGACATAAATCTGATTGTTTTAGGATAAATAAATTCCACAATTTAAATAAGATAGAAATACATTCAATTGCAACCCTTATAAATGCTTGGTTTCTTGGTGAAAACACTTCAGACGTTGCTGCAGTTGCATACGAGCAGGGTTGCTGCAGCCATGAAGGGGGTGAATCACTTCTTGTAGCACTGAATTGATTTAATGAACCTGGTATAAATACACTCGATATTTGATGATACTCACTGTTTCTGGGCTTACGCCCGATTGCAGCGTACATATAGGTCACGATTATTTTAAACTTTCAATTAAAACAATTTCTCTGTTGAATTTAACACGCATTGTTATTTTTTTCTTTTTTTAGCAGGCAGAACCTTGTAGGAGAGATACGAAGGGGCAACCTATGAGGATGCCTTTTCCACTCCGTATTGAACTAAGGTTCCCACAGGCACCTCGGCCTGTTCTGAGAGGTGTATGTTCCGGAGTCACAGACCTTGGGCGTACGGTAAGAGTTGTCCGCTATTCCCATTGGAATAGTCGGCCAGCTGCCTCCAAAACTGATCGAGGCACGGAGAAGTGAATGCTGCGTCTCCACTGCAAACTCCTCTCCCGCTATCGGAAGGGCGTGGGACAAGTACCCAATGTCCGACGTACCTGATGCAGGTTTTTCTAGGGTTTGACCTGCATTTTTTAGGCGAATGCCGGGTAGGATCCTTAAACTATAGGCCGGGGGCCCTAGTTAACTCTTCGCTACCTTCCTCTACACTTCCACATCCCCCCTTTCAAATCCCTTCCTATGCTATTAAAGGGGAGTTACCACTATGTGGTTTGCCTGTCACCCTAAAAAAAATATGTACAGTTTATAGGTAATTATATTCGAAGTATATGTGACTCTGTTCGTGAAGGTGTTTAATATATTGTCACTTTTAACACTTTTGTTTTAATACATCACTGAGTTTTTCTTAACAAATAGAAAATCTTCGGAATCAGATGGACTGTCTTTTCATTCTTTGCGTTCGAATTTGGTAAGCAGACGTGAATATCAGCCATCGAAAAACCAAAAGGAATTTAGTATTTGCTAAATTCGAACACTAAATAATCTATAGCGTACCGTAGGATTCAATTATTTGACCATTACTTTATTGACAACAATAAACGGCGCACAACGTATTGACATTCTCTATAATCTGTTCTTTATTTCCATTATAGGGATTTGGTCTTCACGGACGACGACTTATCGATGTTCGAAATTTGAGACTATAATGAACTGTATAAATTTTTGGTTTCCTGTATAAACAACATTGCCTTAACATTCATAAAACTAAGCTAATCATCCTTTCTGCGGTTTTAACCGTAGGAAATTTTCATAACTCTGAGAGATGTAAGCCTTTGTTCTCAAAATTTTGTGCTTTAACCTTGTTAGTATGTAAATGCTCGAAATATTTAAGTCCGCCTGGCGATACATAGGTACATATGCAAATTATCTACACGACACTAGACATAGTTCGCAACTGCGGGCAGAGAATCATCGCCCCTTTGAAAGAAGCATACCTTAGTCCAATATAAATGAATATAATGCATATGAAAACGAAATAAAAAAGTAAAAAAGCTTAGATGTTAATATTTTCCCTACCGAATCTTTAGATTTAGTTAGGAGTTTCTAAGAGATCAAAACAAATTATTTTAATTTACTGCTCATAGTTTTCATTAATAATGGAAAAATGCCAAAAATACATCTGTTTTGTTTTTTCATATTTATGTAGCACGCGAATATAATTAATCTTGACGTTCGCACCACTTGTAAAGGAAGTAATAAATCATTCGTCCTCTCTAATTTGTTGTCTGATGAGTTATTTCTCCCGGAAAATAGTAGACTACGCTAAATGGTTAATACATGATACCGTAAGAAAAAAAAGAATTTGGCGGGGATTGACCGTGCCTGCGAGAGTTGTTCTCTTGCAGGTCAACCCTTAGGGAGAGACGAAGAGGGCTACCTTTGGGGATGCCTTTTCCTCTCTCTGTTTTTGAACTAAGGTTCCCACAAGCCGAGGTACCTCAGCTTGTTCCGGAGTCCCAGACCAGGGGCAAACGTTAAGTGTTTTGCGCTGTACCCATTTGTATAGCCAACCAGCTGCCTTCTAAACTGGTCGAGGCACGGAGAAGGTAAAGTTGCGTCCTCACAGTAAATCCCTCTTCCACCATCGGTAGGGCGTGTGACAAGTACATATTGCCCGACGTAACTGATGCAGGTTTTCTAGGACTTGTCCTGCATGACTATTAGGCGCATTGAGGATTTGAAATTTCTTGACAATAGTGAGGTATTGTAATTGAGATTAATTGAGTATTTCATTGTCTTGGAGTGGAAAAAAGTAAGAAAGAAAAAGGAAAATGAAAGTAATGAAACAAGAAAAACAGAAAGAAAGTGGAAGGCTAAGAGATGACGAGAATTGACTAGAAGTTTAGAAAGAAGTAGAAAACGAAGGAAACAAGAAAAACGGAGAGAGAGAAAGGCAGTGTGAAAGAAACAAGTTAGGTTAAAGAAACTCCAACTATTCGAACAGTAAAGAAAATCCTCTGTTCGTCTTCAGGTAGGGAACAACACTCAGACCCGTAACATGAAAGTGCGAACACTCATTAGAGGGGTAGACCTACTAATTCGGACTGGTCCTAGAGTGACAGCTGTCCTACCTGGTATATAGAGTCCGATTCGAAGAGTAGAGGAAAATATCAATAATACTATTATGCCTGTTACACTTAAGAATAACAATAAACAAAATAAATAAAAGAATTTGGCAGCGGTAGGTTAAGCAACGAGGTACATAATTACAAAATAACCAGGCTTACTCCGAACATCACTTAGCGTCATCAGCTGATGGATCCAAGATTTTAGGTGGACTCTATAGTATGTACCTCGCTGCCGGTATCTTGGAGCGCGGTGATACGATCTCGTTCTTTGACGTTCAGATGCTTATGCTGGATACGTTCAACAGACAGTGAGCTGAACTCTGATATATTTGTGTTCCATAGTATAATGCCTATGTCTTAGAGATTTGAATTTAGAAACGTATACTCAAACTGGAAAATGCTTGAAAAATGTCTGAATGAATACTGAATATGAGAGGATTTAATTAAGTTATAATC
This sequence comes from Zhengitettix transpicula, assembly GCA_037074705.1. Lineage (NCBI taxonomy): Eukaryota > Metazoa > Arthropoda > Insecta > Orthoptera > Tetrigidae > Zhengitettix > Zhengitettix transpicula. Next base: position 24,726,764 of record CM073590.1, on the reverse strand, counting down.
TGTAATCAGTATATCAGAATAAGGTTCTTCGTGGCGTTTTTATATAGACACGGCTCAAATTTGAATTTCAACGTTTTCCTCTAATCACAACTTCCATTTCCTAGATTCACTTACATCTCCCCATGCTCTAGGCGTTTCCAAAACTTCTCATATTTAGCATCTCATTCAAGTTTAAACTTATTATTTTCCCACGCTGATGAATATTCTATCTCGTTGTTTATCTGTATCCCATACGTGGAGTCTGCATGACATTCACCACAATAATCAATATTTATTTCATTATCTGTTAACTCTGCGATTCAATAATTCTGACAGTTTTCATAAATTCACTGAGTAGTCTGACCTTACTAACATTTTTACTAAACCTAGTCACATAAATTTTTCATAGCACAGTACGTTTTAATAATAGAATATTCATTAGGATACAATGCATATTATTATGTTAATTTACATATTTCGTATTTATCAACGTACCATATAATCTCTTTCGAGAACTAATCTATATAATGAAAAAGGATGTATGTATGTATGTATTTACGTTAATTTCTATACAAATTTAAACCCGTGGACGAATTGCAACAAAAATTGGTACTTATATTCTTCAAACGACGAGAAACGGTACTGAGGGGGCGGGGGGAGATAAGAAACCTGTAGCATCATAAAGGTGGAAAGAATTATAATTAAAAAATGTGATTATTTTGTGTTAAATTCCTGTGTGTCAATAAATCATGACGTCACAGCACACGCGAGAGAGACGTTACTACGCGACGGTTCTGCACAACAAAGTAAATAGTTCCTCTTTTCGTAGTGAAATAAAGCAGAAATATTTTGAACGAATAAAAAATATAAATTTAACTATCAAATTATAATAAAAATCGATGCCAAAGATTATACGGTCTGTGGAACTAATATTATTTTAAATAACTTGTCTTTTAAATAACTGGCATAAATATGTCACGTTACATGATATTGCCCAATTTTGTATGTACTAGAGGAGACATAGAATGATGGTAAAATAAATACCTAAAATTTGTAAGTCATTATAATTTATTAGATTTTAAATGTTAAACCTGAAGAATTTTTTTCAAGTGAGATTCTTGAAAAATTTTGGTTTTATATGTATATCATTATAATTTCACATATTTGATTATAAATGTGTAACGAATGACTTAAGTTTTGTGCCATATTGTGTGACTGCAACGTGGCGACAATTTGTTTACATTGTGAAGCTAGCTAACAATTTGATAAATTTAATCTTTCGTAATGTCCGAAGACTGCGAAGACTGCAATTCTCTAGGAGTATATTTAATAATTCTATTCGTAAAGAAATTTGGAACTATGTTTGTTGTTATTGATGCAATAAAATTCAATGTACTTTATAGCTGTTAAATTAATGCAATATCGGTCGAAAGTATGTATGTTGGCTAAAGATTAATATAGAATTAAATACTTTTTCGGGTTTATATAAGTAAGTACATGGGTAACGCCGTGCTTTTTTTTTTTTTTTTTTTTAGGGCAACAGGCTACATGAGGGTGATCCACATTGGGCAACTCCCCTTTAATAGCATAGGAAGGGATTAGAAAGGGGGGATGCGGAAGGGTAGAGCACAACAGCAGCGGTATAAGTGAGAATGAATGAGTGTATGACTGAGAGTGTGAATCCAACAATTAGATAGCCATACAGGCATTTACAATTGTTATGTATGAATGTTTTAACCCAAATAATGACATTTTAGTAATGAATATTAGTATGTTATAGGCATAATATCTCGTCATCGCGGAGCAGATTCCATGAGGAAGGAACTCCGACAACTAGAAGAGGAGGCTGGACCTCAAGTTAGATGTCACCGCTGCTGCGCCGTGCACCCAGTTAGCGAAAAAAAAAATAGAAACGCTGCTGTTCATCGATAGTACTCGGGAGGATAATAGAATTAGAATCGTAAGACGTACTTCACTTATTTAATTAACTCAATATAGTATAATAATAATATTCGTGTACAATTTAATTCCAATTATTCGGCTCAGTGCCTATTTTGAAACGTCGCTTTTAAAAATGTGCTAAATTGCTTTGTCGTTTATAAAAATTAATAATCTATACATCTATTTATTGTGACCTTGGCAGAATATGCCCAGCATGTCGTAACAGTAGTTTTACCGATTTTCTTAGAGTCGTTATTTTCTGACTTGGTCGCCGACTTTCTTGACAGTCGAATTCGCCGACGCTAAATCTTTTCCTCCTTCCACTGCAGGTAGGAGGATTAAATGTGCGGCGCTGCCTGCTTGTCACCCTACACTTGTCATCATTTACCTTAGCCAACCTCGGATAGCCCAACAAATATCATTGGATAAAAGCTATATTACTTTCATTCATTCATTTGATGCTGAATCCTTTTGTCACTATTGTGTTTATTTTCTTTGAATGAACAGAGGCAAGAGAAATCCTTATAAATGTGGGAAAATTCGTCTTATAATTCCCTTGACTGCGAAAATATTATCTTCCTAATAATAGTCCTATTAATTCGCCTAGGACGAACTAGCATATATTTGATTCTCTGTTAGGTAACCTCTAAACGCTTCCCTTATTAACGTAAAGGAGAAGATTATTTTCATTCAAGATTATTTACATTGCAGTTCGATAGATTAATGATTGGTTAATATATATTTTTACTTTAAAATATATTAGATATTAAAAAGGGTTCAGAACTTGGCAAGTTGGGATTTGACCAAGCGCCACTATGTGTTTGGGAGATAATCCTTGCAGTCTGGACAGAAGCACGTAGCGATGGACATCTGGTTTTTATCTGATGGTTGAATCCGTGAAAAAGCGATGTCTCCAAAAAAATAAAATTCATAGAACACGTGATTGCCTGAACCAATAATATTTCTTGATACAGGAATATCGAGAAAAAGGGTCGACAAGATCGAGATCTTTGCGCACAGCGAGGCTGCTATGCAGAATCATTCTTCTACGAGCTGTCGTCTGATAGACAGGCGTGTCCTCGAACTGTGACGACGGTGAAGGATACTGACCCAAGGAAACAGCAATGCGTCAGCTTCACGAAAGGTAACTGCCAAGTTTCTCAATCCTTGACGCGCTTAAGGAGGGGGGGGGGGGCAGACCTTCATGGTAAACCCTGAGATTAAGATATCGGATTGTTTCCCCGGCTAGCAGAAATATTCAAATTAATATTTCGCAATAAATACCCTGAAACGTTCCTTTAAATTGTTTAACAATACAAACCCCTCCCCGCTGCAACATCATATCACGCCAACATTAATACATATCAAATTCGTATTGGAAAAATAAAACCGAGCGAACCATATGTTCTGAGCTTTTTATTTACACCATTCATAATGTAGAAACATTAATATTTTCACAATAATTTTTCTTCCTTTATACATTGTACATTAAACTCTAAACGATCAATCAAATTTGAAGCCAAATTGCAACTTTACATTTAAAATGGTTGCGCAACTTTGCTCCGTCCACAGGTGGTTGATCGTCAGACCAGTAAATTGCCAACGGAAATTGGGAAGAAACCACTCCACACACATCGTCGTAAGATTGATGGCGCTGTTGTTGAATTTTTCCCCTTGTAGTCGTCGTAAATTCTTGCTCTAACGATCCATCATAAATCTCCGAAGCAAGTAGCAATTGATGATTCGCCGTTTTGCAACATTATTCATTACGTAGTAATGGATTTTGTTCTGAATTTACATTTATTATTAATCATACAATGCTAATATTTAATAATGATTTTACTACCATTATTATCAACAAGAAAATACACCAAATAAATATTTACAGCATTTAAGTCATTATAAAGGCACAATTTAAATTAATAATTTTGTCTCGACAATTCAAAACACAATCAAATTTGGTGGCAACGGCGTAGAATAATTAGCAATTATTAGTGACGTTAAATATTTAGTCAGGTAAAGAAGCGGATAACATGAAATAAATACGCCAAAGACAAAAATATAGTTAGAATTATGAAACCAACTTTTCTAACTGTTACACATTCAAATGATATAGCAAGAATAATTTGGGAACCAACGTTTACAACAGTAAAGAATTTATTCTTTAATAATGCCGTGCACAAACCCATTTCTAATTTCTTAAACATATAATTTATTCCATTATGTTTGGACAAAATTTCTCTTTGTGATTAATTAAACGATCTCTTCTTTCCCATCATGGTTTACTACACACATTTTTTGGTCAACTTACATTTTGTGTGCTATGTTCTAGTAGTAATGGGAATTCACAATCTGACTCTTCAAATCAAATGAGACAAACTTTAATTTCTTCTGAATGTTTTCCAACCAAGCTTTATATTCTAACATTAATTAACGTCCAAACGTGAATATAAACAATAATTTTCGTTTCAAATCCAAAACCAATGAGAAATACATTGGGAGAAACATTCTCATCCACTTGTAGTACTCTGAAAAATGCAGCCCTATACAACTTGTTGATCGTGATCGATAACGCAAGCATCAATGGAAACTGCAATCGTTGAAATATAAAAAAAGAGATTCGAAGTAATGTGTGGCATACATGCGATAACATCTGTTTCACCTTCATCCTTTTTCCGTTAAAATAGTCGCTTCAATTACATTTCTCTACATCTTATTTTCACGCGGACGGCTAGAAGTTTTTACAGACATTTTTTTCAATAAACGTAGGCTAAAATGTTATTAAAAGCTTATCATTCCTATAGGCTTTATAATCCACAAAATCTCAGGTATTTTGGACATTTTATAACAATCCTGATAAATGTCGACATAGCCTGCGTCTAGACAGCCAGTATTAAGTTCAGTAAAACCGAAAATTACTGATTCGACACTTACATAGGCTGTTCAGGCAATACTTTTACCTGTCACCTCTTATATTTTGATTTAAAATCGCCAATCTAGTTTCAAATTTCAGATGTTGCTTAATAGTCTGATGCACTGTTAGTTCTGAGGGAACTAACGAAACATGACTCTATTAAACAAAATCTGAAATTTGAAACTAGATTTGCGATTTTAAATCAAAATATTCAAAGCCTGAAAATGAAAAAAAAATTAGAATATTTTTTACTAGCTCAAAATTATATGGTAGATATTGTTGCTTTAACGGAACACTGGCAAAACAAAGAAGGAGCTAAGCTGATAACGGCTTATTGAACAATTTGAAACTTCAGTAGGAACATACTGAGAAGCGGACAGTCTTGCATATAAGTCGTTGATAAATATGATGCGAACTGCAAAGATATAAGGCACATATACGATCACTCAGTATAGAATCTTTGAATGTAGTGCCTGCGAACTTGATACCGATAATCCCAATAAAAATGTAGTATTTCATTCCATTTATAGGCAACCTCATAGCGACATCAGTATTTTCCTATCCTCATCGAACGAGCCTTGTTTAAGTTAAACAAGGAAAACAAGTATGTTGTTGTTTCCGGCGACCTCAACATAGATTATTTTAGGGATACAGCGGAAAAGCGACAGCTCGAGTCATTGCTACACTCTTACGACATTTCCGTTACAAGTCAGGAACCTACAATTTACATTGATTGCATTATATGTAACTTCAAAAAACAGGATTACCGCGTGGATATTCTTGACACCGGACTCTCTGACCGCAAAGGTCAGCTAATACACTTCAATCAAGATTTATTTCAATTAAATCTCATCATCGGATCATTAATACAAGAAAACTTTGCCCTACTAAATACGCGTTGATATCGATTAAATTAAATTCAAAGCCGTGGACTGATATTCTCAGTAGAACGGACGATGTGAAATACATATTCCAAAAATTTTTGCAACACTTTATTTCTGTTATTAATGAAGTTGTTCCATTAAAAAAAATTGTTAGGGGAAATAATCTAGCAATCACTGGATTACTTAAGGAATCCGAATCTTACGGAGAAACTTTGTTTGTTACACGCTATAAAACAATCGATCTCAAGTCCTTCGTTTATAAACTGCTTCAGATTATACATTCGGACTATCAAAAAAGTTCTCGTCGCCGCTAGGAAACTTGTTACATCTAAATTCATTATAAATTGACATAATAAAATAAGAGCCACATGGAATGCTATTCATAATGCTTCTGGAAAACAAAGATTTGATGCAAAGAAAATCTGTATTCTCTAAAATGATAAAATCATTTCAAACACGGAAGCAGCTATTGCATTTAACCATTAGTTAATGATCACAAACAATATGTGGATAATGTTACGACACCTGAAGAGAATTGAGTTCACGAACCTTTTAACAACGCGAATAAAAGGGCTGATCATTCAATAATTTTATTACCGTTAGGGCGACATATTAAATATAATGAGCTTCAAAATTTTCTAATTCAAACGATATATACGGTATTAAAATGAAAGTCGTTAAGGAATGTGCAGAAGCTATAGCAGAACCAATTCCATATATAATTAATTCGTCGTCCTTAAAAGGAAAATTCCGGATTCTTTAAAAGTAGCTAAAGTAATTCCACTATTTAAAAAGGGTACGCGTACTGATATCTCCCTCCTTCCAATTTTCTCTAAAATACTAAAAAAAGCTATACATTTGCGAGTTGTAAATTTCTTAGTAAAGCATAATATCATATCACCAGAACAACGTGGCTTCCTCAAAAAAAAAAACCACTAACAGCGCCATGAACGATTTCGTACAGTCAATCCAGAATTCTCTGGAAGACAAATTAAAAGTTCAGGGATATTTGCAGATGTCTCCAAAGCATTCGTCATGGTTGATCACAAAATTTTACTAGATAAACTTGAGTTTTACGGAATTAGGGGAAATGCTTCCTTACTTTTCAAATCCTGTAATACTTTTCAAATTCTGTAATCGAAGGGAAAAAATCGCCATAGGCAACAATTACGACAATATTTATATCTCTGAATGGAAAGAAATAACTGTTTTTGTACATAAATGACCTTCCAGATTTCTTCAAACCTATAAAATCTGTTCTTTATGCCGATGATACGAACTTAATAATAACCGGTAGCGACGACAAAACACTTGAAAAAAAAGTGGAAAGTGCCCTGAAGTCATTAAATGTTCGGTTCAGAGCAAACAAATTACTTTTCAACTTACAGAAAACTAAACTTGTTCAGTTTTCGACCGGTAACAACAACACTGAATTAGGGATTAATCAAGCAACATTCCTCGGTGTTCAAGTTGACGGAAAGTTCCGATGGAATTAACATATTAAGGTACTCTCAAGTAAACTTAGTTCCGTCTGTTATTCGCTTCGATTATTAATTCAACAAGTAGATACTTTACTGCAATAACTGTATATTATGTATATTTACATTCAAACATGTGTTATGGAATTACGAGCTGGGGACTTTCTTCTCGCTCTGCGGAAATATTTAAACTGCAGAGACGTGCGATTCAAATAATATGTGGAAAAAATACAGAGAGCTGTCTTCAAAGCTCTTGGAATTTTAACGTTACCCAGTGCATACATTTTGTAAACTATAAAATTCGTAAAACATAATGAAATTATTTTTTATTACCAACGGGGAATTACATGAAGATATTACCAAAACCCGCGCGACATTACATACAGACAAGCATCCCCTCTCCTTTTTTAAAACAGTGTGCATTATTCAAGAATAAAGCTATTTAACTGTATTCCTCTTAGTATCAGTCTAAGATTAAGAAATGCAAAACTCTGCTGATTAACGGCGCGTATTTCTCTGTTAACGAATTTGTAAATCTGCCAGAGCCAAACTCACATTAGTTCCCTAGAAAATACTGGTTAATTTATAGAATACTAATATAAATATTTATTGTCCGTATGGCCAACTGATACTTCACAATTGTTTACTTCATATCGTCCGCACGAGATTTCCAGCCACTGAGAAGAGCTGACAGATAAATTCTTCTGGATGCGCCAACACTTTGAAGGTACAAGAAGATGAAATGAGAGTGTTATTTGTGCAGTGCAGTGATATTTTGCAAACTTTTAGTGATTTTAGTGAAGTGAAATTCAGATTACAATTACTTTTTATTCCTCAGTTTATATTTAAGATTTCTTACTTGTGTTTAGTTCAGTAATCCAAATTATTTTCTATTATTTACGTATGTAGTATTCTTTATATACTCCCTGATCCTATTTCATCTAATTTCAAGTACGCATACTTTAAATTCATTATATCACTAGTTATGTATAGTCGTAAACATCTAGGATATTTATGTATATATCAGTCTATTCACATTAGTAAGTAATATGAAATAATTAGTAACTGTATCAAGAATACTAAAGAAATTGAAACCAAAGTAAAGCGTAACATCGAGTAATATCCACATTTGGCTGGCAAGAGAAATATTTCTTCAAATGATGTCACAAAATAGAAATGGACTGTCTTTCATACAATTTTATAATACGTTATATATATCACGCATGACGAATTTAAGCAGTAAAGAGTGATAGCGCTGTGGATTTTATGATTTTTATGACGCTGTATTATGAAATAAAGATAAATCTACTGTCTGTATTAATCCAACCGTCAGTGAAAGACAGATTAAAATATAAATCTTTGTAAGCTTTCTGAAAGACGTCATTGAAGTTGTCTGGAGTAACCACGTGATGCAGTTTAATGTCCAGTTGTTAGAAAGAAATAAGTTCTTGTGCAATTAAGTGGAGTACAGGGCGCAGAATCCGGATCGATGCTAATTTGATCCTGGGGAAACGAACGTGTTCAACAGCTATCTATAATTGAATCTCCACCTAAATACATTATTTACTTATTCGGTGGAAAAACTTCCTCCCTGGTGGGACACAAATTTAATTTTCATTGCTCCGCTGCCTCGTAGAGTTCTCAAAGTTCAAGAACGTTATCTCTCTCGATGACGTTTAATAATGGCTCCCAGAAACAGGAAAGCCGATTCTTGGTCCCTAGAAACACGAAACTAGGTGAGAAACACGACGTTATTAACGTCTTCGTTTTGCCCCATTTCCTCTAAGTAACCAAGCAAATTGCACTGTAACTCACTATTAAATAGCGATTGTAGGAGGAAGTGTGTTATGCTCAACCATCATACATTAGGCTAAAAGGAAATAAATTTTCAGTTTCCGATGCTTATTGCAGAAAAAAGGTTTAACAGTTCCACGCAATCTGCAGCAGCACCTCTTAAAGACATGAAATTATGTATTAATTGCAGCATAAACGTGGATAAAATATATTACACCATTGATGTACATTGTTTACATTAAAATTCATTTGATAATTTGACAAACTGACGCAAAAACCCGTAAATGAAGCATAAAACAACCACGGAAATAACCAGTCGTAGACTTCATAAACCAATCTAGACAATGAATCATACGTTGTAGTTCTCGAGGTTGTCCGCATATGGAAATCATCGTCCTACTTTCCGTGAATCCTCGGCAAATCAGAAATAACATTGAACACTTCATATGTAAAATACGTGTTTCATGTGATATTTAGTTCATGAGGATAAATTCGGGTTAGCGGTCGGGTAAGCTCGAGTTAGAACGGAAGACATAATTCAGTTTTTAATTAAGCATTGGGTCAGAATTAAGGAGCCACATTATAGACACTCGATCACTTACTGGATCTGTGAAGGGAAATGGAGTGCTGATACCCAGAATCGCATTCAGAGACAACATTTTCGTTTTAAGACGATTTATTTTAAGGCGAAACTAGTTTCCGGTGGAGACATAATTCGCTATGTCAATAAGTAAATCATCTTTAAGTAAATTGTGGTCTATAAGGAGATTTTGTTAATGACTTCTTTGAAGTCGAACGCAGTGTTTTTTTTTGTAAATACATTTAAAAAAATGTTTTATTAGATTTTGAAACGATAATACATAAAATTCAGTCTTTCCAATTTATTTTTATGTGTTAGGGACAAGTATTGGTAGGCTAACAGAAAGTTGGATGTCATAGAATGCAAGAGGATCTCGGTGCAATAATCTCAGCCAAGGAGTAAGAAAACGTAAAGAAGTTCTGTCAACCAAAGATAAGACATATAAGGTATGACACTGAATTAAAGGATCAGAATGGTAAAATCTTGACCTGGACCTCCGCTTACTTCGTGGCGCTCTTTACCCTGTCATCTATCCGAGTCCACTACTCGCCAGTTTCTAGCTTTCACAATCCATAGCATAGACATGAAATCGCCACCTGATCCATCCTTTCACACATTTTATAGTTATTACCCAGATTATGATTATACACTTAATATAGTAGTTAAAATGAAAAAAATACGTCTGATTGAAAATAATGAACAAGAAAGATAGTCAATTCAGAAAAAAAGAGATAATATAAATACCACAAAACGTTTTTGGGATCCTTACCCCTTTCTTCAGGTGTGAAGAAGAGCCTAGAGGGACACAAATGCACTTGTCAGTTAACTCAAAAGAGACGAAAACGCGACACTGGGAGAGCTGAAGGGTTAGCGTAACAATAAGGGAACAACGACAATGGAAAACAGAAGTTTTAGCATAATAATATGGGATCATAGCAATTATTGAGTTTCATAGTCTCTGTTTGTACATTAATAGCTGTGATGTTTGATTTAATGTGACGCATCACTGAAAATGAGTCTGGAATTGTACCTGGTGTCACTGTCTAAAATCTTAACATTTTTCCAATCAAATGTTTGTTTAGAATTGATGCTATGTTTGGATACTACAGATTGTTTATCAATGGGAAGTTTGATATTAGATATATGTTCCTTGATACGTGTATTAAGGGAACCTTTTTGTTTGCCCTATGTAGCAGGAATTACAATTAGTTCAAGAGATTTTGTAAACAACACAATGTTTGCTGTAGGTGTCATGTGGGTCCTTGTGGTTTTCTAATCATGTAAGGAAGTGTATTAGTGGATCTGTAAATGATGCATATTTCATATTCTTTGAATATTTGGATACATTTGTGATGTAGAAATTTTCAATAAGGGAGTACGAGAAAAAATTTGGCTTCAGGTGTTTGGGGACGATTGACAGAAGGATTGTTGAATCTGCTGTTTATGTGTTTAATAATAAAATTTATATTGGAGATTAATATGTTTCGGGCAATATTTATTTAAGTTGTGTTGATGGAACTTGGAGTTAGAAAGTAATATAGCTCTGTCTACAAGATTGTATACCATAGCTCTCTTTTCATTTGGACGATGATCAGAAAGATAATTAAGAACACGTCCAGAGTATGTAGGTTTTCTGAACCAATTGGTGTGAATGGATACAGTGACATCAGGGAAATTAAGAGAATGGTTAATTTCAACTGCATGTGCGAGTTGTAAGTTGGTATGATAATTATTGAAAGTATTGAATATAAGGTTGAATTGAGAGGTATTAACAATACAATACGCTCTAGGCTCTTCATCACACTTGAAAGGGACAATGATTCCAGAAATGTTGTGTGGTATTTATATTGTCACTATTTTGACTGAATTGGATATCTTTCTTATTCATTACTAGCTGATTGCCCGGCGTTGCCCGTGTCTTATTTATATAAACCCGAAAAAGAATTTAATTCTATATTAATCTTTAGTCAAGAAGACACAACCTAAATCTAACTATTCCTAGTTCCGTACACAATTTCGACCAATAGTGCTTTAATTGAACAGCTATAAAATACATTGAATTATATTGCATCAATCTCAACAAACATACCTCCGAATTTCTTTACTAATACATAAATATACTCCTTGAATATTGCAGTCTTCAGACATTACGAAAGATTGAATTTATGAAATTGTTAGCTACATTCCAAATGTAAAGAAATGGTGGCCATATTGCACTCACTAAATTAACTAACATTTTCCGCAACGATTGTAAAGTATTTCATATATTGTTTTTTATTATCACTCGATGGAGTATTACTGGATAGAATTATACTTTTATTCAATGAAAATATTTCTGCTTCATTTCATTACGGAAAAATCGAACTATTTCCTTTGTTCGTCGCGTAGTAACGTCTCTCTCTGTCGCGTGACGTCATGATATATTGGCGCGCAGTAATTTATCACTTAATGATCACTTTTTAAAATTATAATTCTTTCCACCTTTATGTTATGGGTTTGTCACCCCCACAGTACCGGTTCTCGATTTTGGCAGAATACGTTTACCAATTTTTGTTGCATTCTGTCCACGCGATAAAATTTGTATAAAGAACAACGTAAATACATACATACATACATTCATACATACAAATATACATCCTTTTTTATTATATAGATAAAGATAATATAGTCGTTTTCAAAGAGTCGCCCGAGGCTCTAGAGAGGGCTGAAACTTCATCCGACTGTGAATGAAATCCAGTGGCATTGAGTGACGTCATTTCAGACTTACCTCTGCGCTCACATATAAGGTGAAAATATTGCTGAATTAACGAAACAATCGTGGTAGAAACTTCATAGCAGCCAGTTAAAGTTGTCTGATTTAAGGACTCATCCAGCTGTTCCCTGCCATTTCCGCCATTTCTGTCATAGCCATCAGTTTACGGCAAAACACAGGTGTTGTTCTCCGTTCTCGGAAAAGTCAGCTGTGTATCATATTAATTAGGGGGAGGCTGTTGTTCTTGACATTTGATTACTGAGGTGTATTTTACTTTCAGGTGAGGAATTGGTTGTCAACATACTGCCTAGACTATGTGAATATGTTTCCGTGAAGATTGAGTTACCTCACGGCAATATTGCATCATGTTTGAGATGTGAGCTAAATAAAAATTCATCCCTAAAAATCGAGATGGAGGTGAAAATAGATAGATTTTACTGAAATTTTTACAATTTTTTAATATTTTACTGATTATATTATCGTGGATATTTATGATTCAGGACATGTGTAAATTAATGTTATATATTATCGTTTTCAGAGCCAGATTTTAAAGACATTTAAGTTTATGTAGTCATTTTATTTATCTCACTAAATTATTATTTTCAGCTATAAAACACCTTCAGGCTATAAAAATATTTGAGTATATCAATATTTATATTTATGGTTTTAATTGCAGGCAGTAAAAGTTATGTTATTAGGTTAACATTATTATTTTTAGGAGATTCTTAGCTGAAAGTTTTAGTGTAAACTAGAGTAGGGAGGGGATAAGTACGAGAAGCTGAAGTCAGTTAACTTCTTAAATGCTTCTTCAGCTTTGACTTGTGAAAGTCGTGCCGACTTGGTGGTCTTGGTTTGTTGGTTTGTGTCTTTCAAAGTGCTCATCGAGCTGTGGGCTGCGCCAAACCTCACAAACACTGCGCTTCCCTGTGCCTGGAATGAGTTTTTGCGGTGCAACGCAAATCCCGCAAATTTTGAGGGCAGCACATAACATTGTTACACGTGAGAGTGGTCGTGACAGCTGCGGGTTGCGGCATCTCAACGATTTAGAAGGCAGCTAGGAATTTCCAATTTGGCGAGGGTTGCTTTTGAAGAAAATATGCTTTGTCGCTGGAATGAATGCTAATGGAGTGCGGGAAACTATTGTAAACAGCATGGATTGACGACTGCTAGCAATTTAATACTTGATAATAATGTATCTTCTCATTTTCTCCTCTTTCGTTTACTTTAGGGATTATTACTTCACTACTCATTCTAACACTATATATCTCCAAAAATAAAACAATAATTTCCCATCCAAGCAATAACTATCTATTTTAAATGAATAATACTCAGATAAATTAACGAGCATTATTTAGGGACATTTTAAAATAATTTATTCAACACAACAGCGCTTCGATACCTTTTTGTGCTTTTATTAGGTTGTTTCTACGGAAACAATTTTTTTTGTCATAAATGATATAACGTACAAACAATACATCAAATCACAAATTTATATAACAATTATTTCTTATTATTCATCTACCATAAATATAAAAAAATATTTAAAATCGAGTAATGAATCTTCAACATTCTCGTAATTTAATAATAAATGTCATCTATCATAAAGTAATTATGAACATATATTTTTTTCAAATTACATTTACAAATTTATACTAAAACATTTGAAATTATTATATCAAAAGTTGAAAATGAATGGATTATATACCTTAAGATCAAGTAATATTTTTAATACCTGATGTTATAAATTTTTGTTTAATTTTGTAATTTTAATTTGAAAAAATTAGCTTTATAGTTACTTTATTATTGGTAACATTTTTTATTAAACTACAAGAATGTTGTAAATTTATGATTTGATTGTAAAATATTATGCTGTTTTACATTTAAACAAGAATAAATAAATGTTATATTAATTTGTGAATCAAAATATTGTTTGCTCTTTACACGACTTACGACAAGAAAAAATTGTTACCGTACAAACACAAAAGGTAGCCCGATGACAGTAAAAAAGGGTCCTTAATTTTAGTGAATAAAAACAGACGTAAAGTAAAATATTTTATATGTAGACTTAAATTAAATATTTAATTTAGCTGGAAAGGTTAGAAAAATTATTTTAAGTAATGTCTGACATATTATTAATGAATATGATTATGTGTAGCCAAGCGAGTCAGAAACAATTTTATTAAATGTATTAAATTGAATAATATAACATTCATAATGAACTTTTTCCTAAATATTAAAATACACGTTTCATTTCTAACTTTTTTACACAATAAAAGGTTCGAAAAATTTGGAAGAAACGTTTTATATTATTAAATTTAATATTCAAAAGATTAATTTTAAAAAAATTTCTGACTTGTTTCTGTACGCATAGTCTTATCAAATTAAATTTTATTACGAAAAACTGCAGTACATTGTTTGACCAATATTTTCATCCACAGAACTTCTATTCAGAAGCCAGACTTCCCAATATGCAGTCTTTTCTGGCTTTCGTGCTTGATACAATTCTGAACAATTTTTAAAGATAAGGGTAAATACAATTTGAAGTCTGGTTAATGACTGACTGTGTACTGTTAAACGCAGTTTAGCATAAAACCCATTTCAACTTATTAAAGAACATTATCGAGTGACTAAATTAACAGGAATGTTTTGACAGTTCATGCCGTAATAACATTATTTGATTGGGACTTTATATGATTCATATGTTAATCGTTTTACGTTGATAAAACAACGCAAAAATATAAAAATGAATATTCTTCGTTGAAATTATAATTATATTTGCAGAGAATTAACGTTCAAGAACTTTTTACAAAGGTGTTTTTTACTTGTAGACACTTTTAATTCAAACTAATGGCGGGTGGCTTACTCGCTGTTCCTATGATGCAGGAACATTTCGGCAGAAAGCTTAAGTCCTGTGATGGGATGAACCAAATTTACGACTCTACGTGCTTGTGACAAGAAGGGTTGGCAGTTGGCAGCACTCTGGTTCGGATGCTAAGATTGTTATGGTCCCATGAGTTGTCTTTTTCGTTCTAGGATCGATAGAGCCTCAATAAAACCAAGGTATAGCGATCTCTTCCATTATAGTTATTTGTTGCTGAAGCTACTTGTCGGAAATCGTTCAGATTACCACGTTGAGAAGTAATTGTTGCTGCACTCGGGCATCAACTCAGTTCGAATGTCTAAACGAGTGTTTCCTAATTTTTTTAAGATGTCCCACCTAAGCCTTTCCAATTACCCTCAAGTGTAACATATTTTTTATATTAAAAAATTGAATTATTTCCTAAAGAAGCCTTATATCAACTTGCGTATAACTGTTCTTCTCTACTAATAATTCTCTGCATAAACAAAGTAATAATTTATTTGAATCTCAGATCGCTAAACTTATCGCCCATTCGAGCTTTTGTATGAAATTAAGTTCTTATTTCATTTGAAACGCGGAGTTGGCGCTAGACTACATAGACAAGCACTTAGAGCATGCCATAGCATTACAGTACGTACTAATCATTCACTAGACATAATACTCTCAAAGTACATTGTACTTTATATTGCTCCCGTCTTTCAAGTATGGCTGTATTGAAAGCACCAAACTAACCAAATGCTTATTTCAAATGAAGATACCAACAATTTTTCTTTTTGTATAAGTTAAACCATAGCTAGTTTTAAATTTTAGACGAGCTCATTTTGGAATTGCCCCCCTTTGGTAGGTGCGTGCCACGTTGGGAAACACTGGTCTAAACTCTCGCCGAACTCTGCAGGCTCTAAAAACTTGACAAAGGTTTCTGTTAGGGTACGATACAATCAGTTGCTGTTTATTATATAAACTGTTCTCGGTTTTCACTCGGCTGCCAACAGCGATTAAACCGCGACGTTTCGTCGACCACAAGCCCTGTCGTCATCTTCTAGACGAAGTGCCGGAACCATTTCTTTTAAATTCACAGGCTACATGAGGGTTATCCGCTTTGATGGCTACTCCCCTTTAATAGGGATCGAAAGGGGGAGATGCGGAAGGTAGAGCAAGGTATCCAAGGGTTAACTAGGGCACCCGGGCTATAATTTAAGGATTCTACCCAGCATTCGCCTAAAGATGATTTAGGGAAAACCCTAGAGAAATTTGCATCAGGTAGGTCGAGCATTTAACCCTTGTCCCACGCCCTTCCGATAACAATAATTTGGTCTACTGTGGGATCGCAGCATAACAAACTCCAGGCCTGAACCGAATTTGAAGGGCAGATCTTACCATATGCCCAAGGTCTGTGATTCCAGAATATACACCTCTCCAAACAGACCGGTTTGTGAGAAACAGTTCGTCTCTCCTACAAGGTTCTGCCAGCGAGAGAATAGCTCTCGTTCTCCTTGGGTTTTACATTTCGTCATAGAAGAAGAAGGTGTAGTCAGGCTATGTATAGGGTAATCCCCATAGTGACAACTTCCCTCTTATAGCATAAGGAAGTGTGTGAAATGGGGATGCGGGAAGGTAGAGCAAGGTAGCCAAGGGTTAACTAGAGCCCCCAGGCTATGGTTTAAGGAACCTACCCGTCAATTCGCCTAAAAGTGATCCAGGGAAAACCCTAAAAATCCTGCATCAGGTAGGTCGGGCATTTGGTACTTGTTCCACGTCATTCCGATGGCGGGAGAGGGGTTGGCTGTGGGGTCGCAGCTATCCCCTCGCCGTGCCTTGACCAGTTTAGGAATAGCGGACAACTCTTACCGTATGCCCAACGTCTGCGACCCTGGAACATACATCTCTCAAAATAGGCCGAGGTTCCTCGGCATGTGGGAACTTCGCCGGATCATCCCGCTGCGAGAGTCAATCAGCGCATCGTCAACAGCTCGCCTCAGCCGTGTCAGCTTCACTCCAGAGACCGGCCACTCTCCACAGTAGAGCTTTGGACCTCTCGTCTTATCATTGTCCCAAGGGTCCCAAGCCTTGCTCAATTGAAGCCCATGTCCCGGTTGAGCAGATTGTCACGTGTCCTTATATGTATGACCTCTTTGATTATGCTCTTCCAGTAACCATTAACAGAGTCGAACATTTTGGTTTTACTGAACTTTGTCATGGCCGGTTTCTATGGCATGTTCTGCCACTGACTTAGTTGGCTGCCGGAGTTTGAAATGCGTTTGGTATTCTGAGCATCTATCCATTACCGTGCGAATAGTTTGGCCAATGTACTTTTCTTCCAGTTTTAATATATACGTAAGCACGCGTTTGTCGGTTTACGAATCTCTTCGCGTCCCATTACGTCTGTCGACCATTACGACATTGTTGGTATTCTCACGTCAAGACTCCTAGAAAAACCTCAACAGAACGACTATGTTTTAGACTATACAATGTTGCCAGGAAGTTACAAGTTATGTCCATTACTTTTAAGATTATTCTTCGGATTATAATTATGGAATTTCAAGTTCAACCAAGGCAAACTGAAATTTAATTACACATACTAATTTATATTAATTAAATTGCCCATTATAAAAACACATTTCTTATGTAACGGCTTTCATTTACGACTCCATTTTATTTTATTGTTCTTGGCGCTCATGAAACTAGTTGAAAATCTGAAGATAGTATCCTGAGTTGAGTGTTATATAATGCATTAACAATATTATCATATTGTTTTCGTATGTTCCGATAGTATACCTAAAGGATGCATTTACTATCATGAAGTTACACGGAGTAAACAGTAAAATCTTTTCACAAATACTGATTGAGAACACGTCCCGGTCTCTTTACAAGTACTGTTTTCATGTCCATAGTATGATGATGTCACTGTTAATATCGATGTGCTAAGTCCAGTCACTATGAGTAACAAACGCATGTTGATATGGTAGTAATTTCCGCTCTTGCTTTTGTAAGAATAACATTAAAATATTTAACTACAATACTTACCTCCGATGGTGCTAGTACCTAGCTGTCTAATAATTTTTTTCAAACAACACCGACAAAGAATTTACAATGAATGCGGAACGCAGTCGAGCGTGCATCTTCCTCCGCCTTCCAGGAACGTTGGGCCAATTGGAGCTGACAGACGTTTCGCGCGCAGATATTTAATTCAATGACCCTAAAACGTCGAGTCTGATGGGCTTCTGAATAATCTACTGTGCGTCCCATGACCAAACCTTCCCATGGCTTGTGTCAGTAGCATGACAGTTTTAATTACATTACTGCGGTCCGTGCCATCTACTCAATATTGTCAGTGCCGCCATTATGATTCGTAATAATCTAATAAAAACATCAAATAGAATATAAATTCATATATAATTCATATTTACTACTTTACTACTTCACCGTTGAGCTAAGACTTAATGAAATTATTGGTAAATAATTAAATTCATAAATTTTAATTAGCTCTAAATATTAATTAAAAATTGATTTTACATATTAATAATATATTTATTTATTCAAACAACATTACTTTATTTACGAATGTGCGAAGTACCGTAATAAATAAAATACTAAACCATATCTTATAAAATTTGGCGGTAATAAGAGACCTAAAGAACGTCAACTGAATTCCATGTTAAATTAAAGTAAAATCTCACGTGATGTGGGCATTCTCATAAGTACATTTTCCAGGCCTGACTGGCTTCAGGATGTCTTCAACGTCGCTGTTCATCCAGTCGCAATGCAGTCTGTTTCAGCCCCCTGAGCTGTGACTACTCCGAAAAGCTGTGGAGATAAACTCTTGCCCTTTTCGGTACAGTGGTCCAACGGTAGTTTACAATGTGCTACAGTATTACAAATGTAAGTCGAAATATCCCCAGGAATACTTTTTCTCCCATTTTTATACTTGGATCTCCTGCATTGAATAAATGGCAAAATGTCCTTTCTCCAATGAGCTTAGCGTATTGTTTCGTTACAAGATTCTTGTCCGTTACTAAGTAATCTTCAACTGTTAGTATTAGGTGAATTTGTCCTAATATACCTGGTAAAAACCGTATGTCCCGAGGATTGACGATTGGGACCACATTCTATATGTTTTTAATGCCATTGTCTACTCCGAAACTAGTAGGCGAAACTACAAAATGTGAACTCAATCATCACACACAGTTATACTTAGATCTTTTAAGAACGTAGTAATAAATAATTATCATAATTTAGTAAATAATATTGTTTTTAAATTTTCATTGGTTTTTATCATGTTTGATATAACATTACAATTCTGTTCACAATCTTTTTTTCAGTTGATCTACTTAATTTGAGATCATGGTCTTTACGTTACCTCGAAATACTGCAGCCAACATTGAAAACCTTACAGAGTTATATGTAATAACACAGATTGTTCTATACAGTGTGGTGTTGGGAATTAATTTGAAGGATAAGTTAAATTTAAATCCTATGAACGAAAATTTGCATTCAATAATTTTTATGTAAATTTACATAAAGAAAAATACGAAAAATTCAATAAGTTTCCCATTAACACCGATTATTTAAAATATCACAGGTTTCAAATTTCTTCTTCTTCCAAGTAGTCTTAAACAGTATTTGGTCAAGTCTGCCAGACTTTTAACATAACTCTTGTTCCGTAATGCATACCTCAGCACAATACGAGACATGTTCAGGAAGTAAGTGTAGTGAGACTAACGGGTTATACTTTTTTGTATTTTGAGGGTTGACAACACTGAGTGGTAAAGGGGGATCTCCTGAATGAGCGAGCAACGCAGAAACACGATAGTACGTAAATTCACGTTGTAGTGTCCAGTTACGTGAAATATGTCGGTAAGGAAGTCACGTGCGGTGATCCGCCTTCTACTCACGGAAGATGAGGATTTTCTGGCATTTAATGTGACTGGAGATGAAAACGTGAGTGGCACATTACACGCCTGAGTCAAAAAGACAGTAGTCACAATGGCGTCACACCAATTTCAAATATTTAAAAACATTCAGAACCAAATTTTTTTTAAAATTACAATTTAATGTCGCATTAACCTTTTGGTCATTAGCGACTTACATCTATTAAGTTCTACATTTGTATAACATTTAAATTACTTTATACAACTCAGTTTTCATCGTAAAGTCTATGAGGTTGTTTATTGCTACTGATGAGTTGCAAATCTCCATCATTGAATGGGCGGCTATGGTTGATCTTCTTATCTCGCTATATTTGGGGCAGTCAAAGAGGACATAAGGAATTGTTGTGGGCTCCTTGCATGCGCTGCATACCGGCTCCGGAGATCTGGAAATCAAGAATGAGTGAGTGAAACTGGAGTGCAACAATTTCTGGCCACAAAATTATGGTCCCAGTGGTTTTTGACAGAAAACGCATAATTTTTTAACGACTTTTTACCTCAGACGGAGACCATCAATGCACAACGATATTGTGAGACTCTAAAAAACTCAAAATGAACATTCAAAACAAAAGCTAGGGAATGCTGACGAGAGCAGTGTGCTTGTTGCACAACGCCCGCTATCACACAACGTTAGCCATTAAGGTTTTCTTGAACTCATTTGGTTGGATGTTTTGCACATCCCCCATATTACCCTGACTTGATGTTTTCAGATTATCATCTTTTCACCTCCATAAAGGCACACATTGGTGGAATTAAATTTTACCTAACGAACAGGTGCAGAAAGACGTTCTGAAATTGGGGATGAAGCTGGCGGAAGAGTTCTTCGAGGTGTGCATAAAGAAGCTTGTGCCACCGCTCAACACATGCATTGAACAGGATGGAGATAATGTGGAAAAATTGTCAACAAGTGTATCAGCAATATCCTGAATAATTTTTCAAATACTCTTTTCCCAGAAAAAAACGTAAAAATCTAGCTCACTTAC
Organism: Zhengitettix transpicula; assembly: GCA_037074705.1. Taxonomy (NCBI): domain Eukaryota; kingdom Metazoa; phylum Arthropoda; class Insecta; order Orthoptera; family Tetrigidae; genus Zhengitettix; species Zhengitettix transpicula. The sequence continues at coordinate 24,705,674 of CM073590.1, read as the reverse complement.
TTTCCAGACATGCCTCGCAAGTATAAATCAAACAGTCGTATTTATTTGGCCATACAAAAAGGCTGAAAATAGATATTTATATAAGAGACAAATAAATTTCCAGTGAGAGATGAATGTAGCAAAATGAAGTAACTCGACAGCATAAAACGTTATGGCGTCGGAATAGATTTACTCTGAAAGTGGCTCCGTTGTAGCCGCTCATTCTCAATTGGGCTTCTTCTAAGTCACAGGTGGACTTGAAAAATTCGCTTTTGAATTTGGATCTTCAAATTAATGTTTTGATTTTAACTCTAACTTGAACCATTTAAAACTTATATCATAACGACCGGTCTTAATTATCAAACTTTTCAACTCTCACTATAACTTTAACCTTTTTTCCCTCTCCATTTAGCTGGGCCGTGCATGGGTTTATTTAAATTATTATTGCACAGCCTTTTGTTCATACTGACGCTCTATCTTAATCCATACGCAAATCAACTTTCGTAAATTTCCTGATCATCTTAACATTGGCAGAACATCTGGGCGTGCATTAGACTTGTTTTGTTGGAGCTTCGTACTAGGGCCAACTTTATGATTATGCATCGGATTCTTCACACGGCACAATTTCTTTTCGCAGAACAATGGACTGGGTGTTGTTTTATTATTCGAAACTCCCAGAGATCAGAGGATGCCGTTTATAACCGCTATTCCCACCCAGCACTTGGCAAGCACGAATTGACTGTTAATTCTTTCCTTGCATATGCCGCTTTTTGTTAGAATTACAATTACCACTGCATCGTGTATTACAATAATTATTACGCATTTATGTGCATTTCGTGCAGGCTACGCAAGGGTTAACCTGTTTGATGGTTCTTCCTATTATTATTAGTACAAGACAGGATGGAAAGAGGGGACGCGGAAGGAAGACTAAAAGATAGCCAAGGTTAACCAGGGCCCGCGGGCTGTAGTTTAAGGATCCTACCCGGCGTTCACCTAAATCAAAAACATGAGAGTCGTGCTATGTGCGACCGTGCGATGAGCGTCCAAGGGAATATATCGAGATGAGCTGCCAGATGACATTTCTGCCCGTCCCCGTCTTCTTCTGCCTTCCCGACCTCTGACGGAGCAGGTAGAAATTCTCGAATATGTAACTATTTACCTTTTCATAAAAGACGAAATTGTTCAGAAATTAAGTTGGAGAAATGGACAGCCAAAAAATAGGCAAGCATTTAAATAAACTTTTATAAATACAACACTTTTTGGTCAGATGTGGATCTTCAACAGAAGAAACTATTAAACTATTAAAATTATAATATAATTTAACATAGATTGTAACAACTTAAGTTGAAGTTAATAAAATGTCAAAGAAAACAATTTTGGCAAAAAGACTTGGAGATTACTGTTTAAAATAGAAGTTTATGAATCCTGGATTATGAACTGTAAATATTACTTATGAGTTTTTCCATCGACTGCCCTAGTTGTAACCTGAAAACTTTTCAATCAGTATATATTCTCCAATAACGATCACTCTGCTTGTTAATCTGCTAGAAAAATCAAGTAACGTTACTTTTTGTGAACAAAAATAATTGTGAGTTAGTTTATTTTATGTGTGTTTATTTTATCCATTTGACACCTGATGAGAACCACGAAGATAGTGCCTTATTAATAGGCTTCGTAATAGTCTGTATTTAATTGGCCATCTTAACCATCACATAAAAAATATTCGTTGTCAACAAGTAATAGCTTTATCAAATATTACATATCCACATCGCCTAAAGACAAATAACGCAGATTGCATCCTCGAGAATAAGAGGACACACCCCTATTCACGAAACACGAGAAAGGGAATCATTTGTACGGATCCATGGCAGATTTTTTATTTCTTTTCTTTAGACCAGTCAAGTATTCTTTTACCAATTGCTTGTGACGTTACGTAAAAAAGAAAAAAACAGGAAAGATTCTTATCTGACATGTACTCACTTCCTCAAACATTGGTACTGGTAATTTATTTGCCGTTCATTAAAGATTATTGGTTTAGCCATAAAATATTTACTATAAATTATTTTGGAGTCGTTTTACAAAAGCGCCATAAAAGGGTGAACAATCTAAATTTGTGGTTTTCTTGAAATGATTCTCCTGTATTAGCTCATTCCAATGACCTCAAAACGCACATTCTGTTTTAATTCTTAGTGACGTTAATTATCACCCTTTCAGTGAAACTTTCCTTAATTACTATAAGAGTGATAGTAGCGGTTGACTTTAGTAATTGAGGCTCTGGTAGATTTAACTCTGGACCACGACATCCAGTTTCGCCGCTGAAGTTCTAGATGGCTATAGCGTTTACAAGTTGGTCTGGTTTGCGAAGTGACTTACATTGTTGGATTTGGAGGGCAGCAGTAATGTTTGGGACGACTAACTAGGTTAGCGAAGGAGAGGTTCACACAAAGATGACGCCTGGGGCTTGGACTTCCAAATTACTACATCACTTGCGGTTCGTCTTAGCAGGAACACAAATCTACGTTTATGTGTTGGCCGCAAAGGGACAAGTACCTCAAACAAATTGAAATCACAGAAAATTTAATTTCCGTCTAAATTTATACAAGCTTCAATAGTTGATATAAACTCATAATTTTTTATTAATACTTGCTTCGTTTTTTAAATCTAAAATAAATATTAATATGCAGGTAAATAAAGGCTTTTAAAGGTAAATGAAACATACGCGTGAAATAAATTAATTTAATAATGAATTGAAATTTATAAACGAGACAGAACTAGATCTAAATAACACACAAATAATAAAACCAAATAACATATTAGGGTGTCTATTATAGTAAATTATGTACACCTCCCATTCCGCCTAATTTTCATCGATCATTTTGGGGAATTGTATGATTTTTATTCTGTGTCTATTACGATAAGGCGTAGTCAAATAATCCCAACTTTGTCCTTTCACCCAAGTCTTAAGCCATAATTTTTCTTTTATATCTCAGGCTGGTGAATATTCCTGCTTGTTGTTCCGTACATGCATCCAAGGTCCCCTGTTTAGTCTTACAGACACTTTCTTGTACTATTTAGCTTTAACAATTGTAATAAAACCAAAAAAAGTCCTCATTCTGTTTAATGTTGCTGCTTAAAGGAGCTTTCGACACATTACTGTCATATTCCCCAGTCCCTTATTATTTATTCCATCATGTCTACTCCAGCCTAATCTATGCCATTATTATGGAATAAATAATCAAAGTTTATGTTATAGGACAGGTGAATATGACCGTGATGTGCCGAAAGCTCCTGTAAGCTGTGACTTACGTTTCTCATGAATAAACTTTAAACAGACTCAGGACTTTCTAGGTTTTATTACAATTGTTACTCAGAGCTCCCAGTCCAAATATATGTTAACAAATAGTGTTATTGTCTCGTTTGGAAACACTACCGGAGTCAACTTTGCGCGATCGAAGCCATCTCTGACCATATTGAAACTAAATATTTCCAGAAAATCCCTGAGCTTTCGGACGTTAAAATATTTTATTAATCCTTATTCAGCTTTAGGAAATCTAATCATTTGGAATGGAAATGAATACACAAATGATTTGTAAGAAATTCCTAGAGTGACTTCCCTTAACATAATGGCGTATGTTGTACCGCGTGAACTTTAATTATTTATTACATTTATTTTATCAGCGTTTATTTTTATTTCTTTATTTAACTTTATATGAAGAAGAATCTTTCTGGTTACCTCAGATATCGTGGATTTGTTGCAAGATATTAGATGTATTATAAATAAATAAAATTTCCATTAATCTGTTGAATTGTTTATAATAACATATTTAAGGTACAAAATAGAGATTCTCTGTTTCTATGAAAAAGGTCTCAATCTCAGTCGGAATATTTTTTCATTAATATTCACACTCAGTCAAATCAATTCTAAGCTAGCCTAATTTCAAAAGGTTAGAGGAACGCCGCTCGTTTAATATACAAGTTAATGATACACAAACTAGAAGCAAGGGAAAGCCTATTCGTTGGAACTCTTTCTGCTACGTCGTGGCATCATGCAGCCAGTGAATGTAATTTGACACAGATTTATCACTCGTCTATATCTGGAGTCGACTGTCTGTTCCTAACATCACGTTCCTCCATCAAGATCAAGTACGAAGTCTCGCATGGCAGAGAACGTGATTCACTGTCATACACGGAATTTAATTAAAATCAGTGCGCGTTGTACACATACTCCTCAGTTTTCAAATACATCGAAAGCTTAGGGGTTTTGAATAAGATAAATCTCCCTTACATCTCTCAAAGAGCCAACCGTTTCGTAGCTCCGCATCGTCCACTTTAGAAATTTTTAGCTCTCAGTATGCGTTACGCTGATCCTGAGAATACCAAAAAAACATTAGTGTTTGGTACACGTTGAACTACAGCCTCAATACCCTTAGGTATGTATTGGGTCTGTGCATACGTCCGTTACGTTTTCATTGGATTGGCACAACTGCATTGTGAAGACTTTGTTTTTCGCTATAAATTGGTTTTCTTATGTTTGGAGTTTGATTGTTAAAAGAAGGAGCTTGTATGACGTTTTCGGCTCGTTTCCACCATTTTCTAGTCTATTATGGACTGACAAATAGAGTAAAATTAACACCTATGACACATTTTACTCTTTGGGTTTAATCAAAGAGTTCTGCAGAAGACGCGCGGAGATTTGATAGTCTGTACTGAAGGGAAGCATTTGCCGAGAAGGAAAATTCGACTTGTATGATGAATCACATTCTGGAAGACCTCTTTTTGATTAAAACCGCATAAATCTGTTGGTTTACATTCATCTTCGCCAAACTACGCCGGAATTGGCACAAATTATGCGGTCACACAACAATTGTACGCCATTCGCTTTCATTGGGTAAGGTGCCAACATTGTGTTCCAAATGTGTTAATCGACATGAACAAAAATCAGGGAATAATCACATGTTCGTCTTTGCTGGCTTATTACAGTGTGGCTTGTCGTAGGCACAAACCACTACTTTGGAACATTGTTACGCGTGACGACAAATGGTTGCCTGTATGTGAACTTATAGAAGAGAAAGAATGACTCAGCCCATAAAGAAAGCAACACCGCGTACTTGTTACTCCATGATAATTAAGCCCGCATACGGCCAGAATCATCACAGATGCATTTGCTGAACTTTGTTGGGAACATTCACCCTCCATATTCACCACACGTAGCCCCTTCAGATCATCTTATCCGGTGTCTCTCTAATAAGTTCAGGAACAAGTGTTTCGTGGTGAAGCATCTCTTCGAAACGGACTTACACATTTATTCAACTCGAAACCTCGACATTTTCACAGGAGTGGCATAGAACTTCTATCTTAACACTGACAAAGATGGTGATAACATCACTGAGTGAAAGTGTGAGTGATTTAAGATTTCGGCTACAGTAGGCACAATTGTACTGTAAAGTAAAGTAGTGTATTTTATACTAAAAACGGCACGGACTTAAGCACCGACCCATATCAATAGGGAATTACATAAAAGGAGACTTTCATCTACTAACACACGTAAGATAAACTACTAATAAATATTCCAATTCCGTGTAATATAAAATATAATTCGATGTAAGAAATGGAACCGCGAAGAAGGAACTAAAAATTCGTATCATAATAATGGTTAAAGAAATAATTCATTATAAATAAATACATATCAGCCAATTTTAGGACAGAAAAAAAAAAGAGAATTCCTGAAATTAACAATGTTTCATCGTTTTATTTTGAATCCTCATCAAATACCAATTTAATTTTTTTCCCGACTTAAAATTGACTGTGTATTTATTTATTAGTTTTCTCATTAGTCATAATATATATAAATCAGTTATTATGTTCTAGCATGTAGACATGTACGTGTAGTTAAAAGTCCGAATGACAGCTAAAAGTGACAGAAAATTATAACTGAGGGTAATTATTTTGAAGAAACACATTAATTTAGATATTACCAGAGCTTACGAAAAGTAAATGAAACTAAAAAAATGATAACAGATCAGGTGGAAAAATCTCGGCCGGACCGTGAATCTAACCCGGTATCCCCGTTTTTCTGGAAAAATATTTACTTTGTATATATAAAATGATATTCAGTGTGGAGGGCACTTAAATTAATCTTTGGATGTATATATATATATATATATATATATATATATATATATATATATATATTGTAATGATTTAAATAATATTATTCTAAATAAATCAATTGATTTCCACACGTTGGTGACGTCAATTTGTAATGATAAAAAGTATATTAATTAAATGAATTAATTTAAACAAAGATTATTTCCATGAGTTTAACTCAATAGTTCGTTTATGAAACAAATATATATATATATATATATATATATATATATATATATATATTCTAGTGAAGGATTGCAAAATAATTACGATATTCTTTAAACTTTACAAGACAATTTACTTTTATACAGTTGAAATTTACAATAGTTTATATGAGATTAATTACATTTAACGTTTTCAATGTCTATATATTTTACAACTCTTTTCCCAGGATCATTTATCTGGGTCTTCTAAGTAAAGTAACAACCATTATATTTACGTTAACAATCAAATTCCTTTATTAACTAAGAAGTTACACAATCAAACAAAAATGAGAAAGCGAAATCTGACGACTTTACCTTTAATTATTGTTTACAAAACTTGATTAAATTTGTTTGTACTTACAAAACATTGGCTGGTACCAGACTTAACTCTCTTGGGCTAGGGCTCACCTCACAATTTACACTAAAAGGCCATGGATTCACTGAATTTACACTTTATTAAACAAAAACACGGTCGTAACTTTCGAGTCTCTCCTGTGGGAACTGGAAACCTCTGCTCCTTCCGGATTATTAGTTGGACAGATAGTTACAAAATTGTCTCTCTGTGGAATTGACGACGGTCACGATACTTATAGAAATTTTAGTGTGGTGCTATTTATTAGGTTACTCCTTGCAATAGTTCGATGAGTTACTGTCCAAAACTTCATACTCAAATTTAATACTTGTAACCTTTTCGGCTAGATCTGTATGCCTGCCACGCAGTTTGTTGTACGCCTCTCAATTTCCGACTTCCACACCCGACTTCAACAGCAGACCGACTGTTTTAGAAAAGCCTTCGCGGCCGAACAAAGCTCGCCTATCCATTATTGTCTTTGAAAAATGGTACCGCTAACAATCCACCATAACTATCCAATTATTGAAATCATTAATGACATCTAATAAGTATTACAATATACATATACCGTACAATTTCCGAATATCACTGGACCACTGAATTTCGTATTGCAGCTCTCTTCTACAATTGTTTTGGTATAAAATTCTACTTTAAAAATTCATAAAGCTACAATAATTGAATTACTAATAAAATTATTTAAAGCTATTAAAACAATGAGAGTCGACTTCCTGTGGTGTAGGAAGCAGCGTGCCTGCCTCGTATAACAGAGGTCCCGGGTTCGAATCACGGCGAGGGCAAGGACGTTTGTGTGAGAGAAACTCTCGTCAAATCAGTTCTCCGACAAGGAAAAATTAGTTCCCATACTGAGTCACTAATAGTCTGAAACGTTGATGCGAGTGTAAATAGATCAATATAAAAAATTATGATATTGTGCCGTACATTGTCCATTTATTGCTCAAAAATTGATGTTTTTTTAGGCTACATTATTGACGGTTTAAATTAAGAACAAGACGTATTTTAAAGAATATTTGAAATGGATAACTGGGTAAAAAGTTCAATATTCAACATACGAGTTGTACAGGGAGGAGCTATTTTCTTTCATAACCTCCGAACCAAGGGTTTTATTGCTTCTTGTATTCAGGAAGGAAGTTGTGCGACAAAGTTTGTACGTAATAGTAAATTTTATTTAATCTTGTGCACATAGAAATTAAATGGTTCGACTTTAATATGTCATGTCAAGAAAAGTAAGTTATGCAGAAGGAATGTTAGTAACTATTTAGCAAGCGTAATATGAGCGTGTAATAACTAGACCTGAAATTCATTACTTCCTCTTTTTTTTCTGACACTGTTGGCAGGGTGGAAGTTTATTACGCGGGAATTTCTGTCCGAAATTCAACGAAGCGAGTCGTGGAGAACTTCGTTAACGCCATGTACGTACTTGATGAGAGCTCTTCAACGCAATTTCATCAATATACAATGCAGGTCTCTCACAGTTAAGTGGATCTCAGCGCGCTGAAAAGTTTCGCGTGGCAAATGGACCGGAATATGCTCAAGCAAGTGGCTCACCGTGCGACCTAAATATTAGTTCACTACACAAAACACACAACTTGAGAGACTTTATAAAACTCATAAAATTACTCAACAAATAGTAAAAGGCAGTTTTGGAATAAATCTTGATTATTCTCGAAATAATGCCCACTTAATGCTCGTAAGTTACAGTACTACTAATATATAATTTAATTTCGTGATGATATACATATATATATATATATATATATATATATATATATATATATATTCTGTCTATTGAGACAACTTATAAATAAACAACAGCCAATTCAAAATCAGAAAAATATATTTATTTATAGATAATTAAAATACGTTTCGCCCCTAAATTTATCAGTCAATAGTTGTAAAATGATTAACTGGGATTACCAAAATTTGTAAATCCTCCAAAATATATTGTGGTAATTAAAAGGAAACATGTAAATAATTAATGAACAAGATTTTGGGACTTGCATTGTTGACGGCGTAAACATAAGATTTGTGTACATAAATATGGGGCTACAATGCTTGCTTGCTGTGTGTATTGTCGTGAAACATTGCTGAACGCGTGGAGCTTTAGTGTGTTTTTGGGAGGGAGAGAAGAAGTTAGTCAGAAAACTCAGAAATTCAGAAAGTGTGGCTTTTGAAGCTTAGATGAGAAAGTTGTAAGTGCGCGTTTCTGGGAGTCACCAGGATACAGGGCTGAAAGTATTTTGTCAGAACTGGAGTGTGTTAGGAGTCGCCGGTTTCCAGTCTCCAGTCTACAATTCGCAATGGTTGTCTGATGTTGCGAGAGACACCAGTTAATTAGATGCTCAGGTATATTCAGCTAATATTCAGTAACTGCTGAGCACGTAACGAGAGAACAGCAAAACAATTGGTGTGGTCAAATACAGCGACCAAGAAGTTCTAAATGTGGAAATAATAACCACAAGTAAATTCTGTGAAACATGGCCTTTATATGAAACTGCTAATTAATAATCGAGTGTGTACGAGCCCCCTTATTTTTCGCACAGCAAAACGATAAGGTAAATTAAATAATTTATTATATGTAAACGCAACAGTAAATGATATTTATTGTCAGATTTCAAAATTTCACTGATTGTTTAAATTAAGAATTTTCGCACTTTGTAAATTTTAATTGTTTGTCGTAAATATTCTTTATTGGAGACCCGATAGTTGGCCCTGAGATCAAGTCGTGGCATATTATCAAGTTTTTACCAACATGTAACATAATTTTAATAATGATAATTTAGTTTTAATAAATTACCTTTATTAAACTCAGGTTTTTTTATTTAAAAGCCAATCATATTACTTTTAATTTGCTTATAAAATCGCATTTAATTTTGAATATTACTTTTGTTGTCTCAACTTGAAATTTAATTGTAATTGTAATTTAAATGTAATACTACATTTTGACACTTCAACGTGGTTGCACGTTTTAACTTGGAATTATTTCACTCATTTAAAAGTAATTATTACAATATATTGCTTGTTTTCTGCCAAATTTTTCTTAATTTTTTATTTAAACATTCTAATTGTTAGGTTTGGTTTTGTAGTGTTAAACTTCAACCTGAGGAGGTCGCAAAAAATTAGCAATGAAACGCAGTTTAATTTTCCATCAATAAAAATATTTTTTTGACTTAAATTTGGCTTTTGTATATTTATAATTTCAGTTCATTTTTTTATATATTGTTTTTATAAATACTTACGTTTTTTATTATTTATTTATATTTCAATGAAAAATTGAAAATAACATATTTTCCGGGCTTAATGTCCTGTAACGCGTGAATTTTGGTTTAGTTTGCTTTGTTCCGCTCCGTAAAGTTGTTGTCTCTGATATAGTCCGAGGCAGAATCGTCGTGAGAAAGGGGCCACAATTTGTTAGTGAAGAGTTCATCGAAGCCACACAATTTAGTACGACGGCTTGCAATCAACCCCGGAGGCCGACGCCTTAGCCAGTGGTCAACCCCTGAGTCGACGCCTTGCAATGGTCCTGACTAAAGTCATCACTGCACTTAACCGGTTCTGCCGGCTGTGAGATACGGAGACGTCGGTACGAGAGCTACAGCAAGCAACACAACAAAGAATAGCAGTGCGCATTTGGTATGGGCAGCAGATCTCTTCTATGTAAAAACCACAGGTGCTTGAGATAAGAGTTTTTCATGCTTAACTGTAATAAACTTATATAAAATTTCTTTAATGGTCAATACTTTTTTTGGTTTAACGTAAAAACCCAGCCCACAAAAATAATTCTATAAGTCGTATATAGTTTTTTTTTCTTTTTCCTGAGCCGTCCATTGTTTGGTCTGTATTTTTGTCTCTGTGGTACACTGGTGTATCCAAGTTTCATACAAAACAATTAATAGGCGCCAAAACTCTGATTTATTACATAACAAAGTGTTGTGGTCTAACGTGAGCAAACGTGGCACCCAACGCGCGTACGGCTGCCTCATACCAAAATCTTATATGTGACAAACACGTCCTTTCGACATATTCATAGCCTCTGCTGTATCTCTCTCAATTTAATTCGATGGTTGTCTGTTACCATTCGGCGAACATAAGCGATTTTATTATTAGTTGTTGCAGTTCTTAAACGTTCCGAGCGTTCACCGTCTTCCAAACTGGTCCGGCAACGTTTTAAATAAGCTACCCAAAATTTCTCTGTGCTTAATGATGATGAAGAGTCCATAGCGACTAACTCGTCTTTGATTTGCGTAGGTATATTGCATTTCAAAAACAAATATTTAATGACAGCTCGATTTTCAAAAAAACACATACACTGAAACGTTTGTCGAACAAAAACTGCGTGTACAAAATTGATAAATATCCGGTGAGTACCTTTCAAGATAAGCGCAAAAACATTTCTTAGCTTTTGTTGTCGAATGCTGATCTTCATGTTGAGGTCGGAAACTTTTCAGACCTCCCTCATATATTAATTTAATACTCTTTAAAAGTATTATCTTTCAAAAGTCCTGTATACTATTAAATAAATATTTTGTTGCTCTCAAATAAGCAATATATAACTTCAGTTCTCGCATTGCTCAAGAAAATTAAAATTAATCGTATTATAGCACAAAAATAGAAGTCACTTTTGATCAAACGAAACGTAACAATGTCGTTGGGTAAGGACGCAGTTAGTCAAGAAGTTTAGTGATTGACAAACTGCAGCGAAACTATCTTAATTTATTATTATAGCCTAAATAAAGATAACAGTCAAAAAGACTTATCTGTTGTATTACATTCTTGTAAATGGCATGTAAAATTTTAAAAAAGAAATTTTACCGTCAAGAAGAAATTGTTCCGACTATTGTTAACAATGTCTAATGTATTTTTTACTTTGTTAAACTAAATTATGCAACCTGACTTAAAAATTTATTTTAGGTAAATTATTTTATATTTTCACAGGTTATTCTTATTTAAAAACGAGTATATTCTCACATCCTTGTATTGCTCTCTTCGTGTACGACAATGTTCTCTTTTTTCGACATAATGTGGTGGACGTATATACTTTTCTCCTGGGCGGAATGTTTGGAATAAGCTTCGAAATAATTTTTTATTGTTCTTTCAAACCATCAATTTACATCTCGCAGCTTTAGAATATGAGCAAATCCTTTCCTCAGCTCTAAATAATATTTTATTCACTCTTCTTTTACGCTATCTACTAATAGTTTCTTGGGGGCAAAATAATTATAAATGAAAATAGTTAATATGTATATCCTATTAACAATGTTATTTTTTATTCCATTAAAAATTGGGTTTTAACTAGCTTCATAATTTTGAAACAGTTACACTATTCAGAATACATGCAACAAAAAGATTGGAAATGCTATTTCATTTAAATTGATAAATATGTGAACGTTTACGAACATTATTTTATTTGATTCTTCGTTGAATAGCAGACATGGGGGTCAGATGGGACTGTTTTAATAAATACCACAGTTCATGTTACATGAGGGTATTACCAATATTACACAGGAATTATCGAGACTCCATCAATCAGCTGTTCGACATGAATTTGGAAACGAGTATTATGATTAAAATATAATGAGATACTTGACGTTACAAGTAATGCTCATTAATAAAGGGGATTAAATGTATAACAATTCCCCTTCTGTTAATTGTCAGTATTAAATGATTCGTTGTTTTCGTGATAAGCTGCAACTTCATTGCAACCTTATCTCTGAAACTATCTTTTCCGGGTAAAGAGTAAAAAAAATGAAGCTTTTAGTCTCCAAAGACGTGTGTTACGTTTACGATCATCTAAGGTAAGGTGAGGGGCATTGAGATGTTAAGTTACGATAATGATTAATTTAGGTTTACTTGCAATTATAATATATTTAGAGCAAGCACACGTGATTCCAAGTGATAACTTAAGTAATTTTCTCGAACTAAGGCTTTTCCAGTGTCTGTGATTAATGTTCTCGAGATTCCAGCCGGATTCCGTCGGCGGTCACTGCCATCATCTTCAAGTGGAATAACAATGTTTTCACCCGGTTGGAATACCGAGAACACGTTCTCAAGTAATTTGGAATTAAGGAATATGGATGGGAAAATGTCGACCGGACCGCGAATCGAACCCAGGACCTTCCGCTTATCGGGACGTTGCTCAGACAACTAAGCTAATCTTTGTCGACTCCCGACCCGATTCGACATTCCTCCATCCTTTATCCTACATTTTGCTCACCTACAATGTACTTTATCCCACTCCTTTATGACCTGTTCAGGATATTATGAATGAACGGTTTCTTGACATACATTGATTATAGGTATTTTTATACAAATTCAAAGAAATCACACAAAGCTTATTTAAGCCTCAAATATTAGTTAATTTTAATTAAGAAAGGGTTGGGAGTCGACAAGGATTAGTTTAGTGGTCAGATAACCCACCTAGTAAGTGGAAGATCCTTGGTTTGGTTCCCGGTCCGGTCGATATTTTTCCATCCATATTCCCTAATTAAACTTAACTAATTTTTTAGGCTTAAATAAGCTTTCTGTGATTTTTTGTAATTTAAAATTACAAAATCAAAAGGAAATAATAAATAAAAGTGTTTGTATGTATGTATGTATATTCTGCATAACGGTTGATATATTCGACGAAAAAACTTTTTCATGGTCCATGAGTTCAGCCCTTTTTGGCATTTAAATCAATATTGAAATTCTCAGTGTGATTCTCTTGCTGCAATTCAAGAAAACACTAAATATGATTTATAATCAGATAAGCGAAAACATATCGGCCTGTTTTGAGAGGTGTACGTTGCGGGGTCACAGACCTTGGGCATACGGTAAGAATTGTTCGCTGTTCCCATTGGAACAGTCGGCCAGCTGCTTCTAAACTGGTTGAGGTACGGAGAAGGGAATTCTGCGTCCTCACAGAAAACTCCTCTCCCGCTATCGGAAGGGTGTGGGACAAGTACCCAATGCCCGACCTACCTGATTCAGGTTTTCTAGCGTTTGTTCTGCATTACTTTTAATCGAATGCCGGGTAGGATCCTTAAACTATAGCCCGGGGTCCTAGTTAACCCTTGGCTACCTTCTCTACCTCTCCACATCTCCCCCTTTCAAATCCCTTCCTATGCTATTAAAGGGGTGATGCCACCATGTGGATTACCTTCATGTAGCCTGTTACCTTAAAAAAAAAGTAATACTGATCAAAGAGATATACCACCATATTAAAGAAACCGGCAAAACTTCCACATTAATATGGATATAGGATACTTTAATGCTAATATTGTCACACAAACCTGCCCACGAGCACACCACTTTAAAATATGACTGGAAAATTTCCCGGAATAAACTTTAACACCACTGGAACACCAAGTGGAGAGAAGTAAAAGCAAGTAATATCCACCAACAAATCAACGAATTCCAATTCAAAGTCTACAAAAGAAACCGGATGGTATTATCAAGAATCAGAACACGACATTCCAAGATTACTCATCTTCACGTAATTAATAATAGTCCTTCACCATTATGTGACCTGTGTAATCCATAAGCTAATGTTTTAAATAGACTAAGAAAAGGAATATGAACTATGCAATAAAAATCTCATCAAGGTTCTTCACTAAAGCGAATATCAAAAACTAATAATCCAATTCCTGAAGCTGATTACGGGCAATAACCATTTTAATAATAATCTTAAGCATTAGTATGTTCTAAATAACTGTTACCTGCATTTGCCTATGATCTCGCAGTTAATGCGAATCAAATTGAAAAGAACACCATTGATTTAGAAAAATGTTATTTTTTGGATTATATTAAGAAAATCTCTTGGGTTCTTAAATCGATTTTTAATAGCTTGAAATATTTTTCGAAAATAATAGCGACATCTCATTAATTACTTAAACACAAAGACTGTTACGGGCTTTTGTTTCCTGGCTTTCTCAAATTCGAACTTACTCACTTCGAAAAATTTTATGAAAATTATGAAACATGAACTTATTATCTTGCATGACTGTTATAGAGTACCTCATTTGATACTTTCACCTTGTATTTCTGCTTAGTAACAAATCTAGCTGGAATGACACCACGTGGGACGTTAACAGCCGTGAAGTGTAGGAACTCTGACAACGACGCTATATTAAGCTGTTCTCGAAATGTACGCCACACGCAGTAGTTTTCGTAATTAACGGAGTGGCATCTCGTCAAAAATTTTGCTCAGCCAGCAGGTTTGAAAATTTGATGCCGCGGGAGAGAATCTCGACGCCGCACACGTGGGTAATTAAGCTCTCTGAAATTCTGGCCAAGGTATTTCGTGCTCGAGACCCTGAATTGCAACACTTTTCCCTACAGGAGGGCTTTCCACAGCTCGAGGGTGCGGCGGGAATCTATAATACGAGGAAATCTTGGTTTACACTGTCATAAGCTGAATATTTCGCCTGAAAATTATATTGACCAATTTTTAAACAAGTTTATTGTTCAAGAATTTGTTGATTATTGTTCAACCATGAATATTGATTAGGGATTGGAACGATTTACCTGGAGAAATACTAACGATTCTACTTAAAAATGGTAAAAGACTGAAATATAGGTTAGGCAGGTTCCATACAAGAACGTATAAGAATACTAATAGTCGCATTTGGAATGTCTAATCACGTAATAGTGAAGCATTGACTGGAATAAAAGTGTAAGATTCATTGTAAAGAAAATGTTGTAAATTGATTATTTTATCTTTTTTTTAGTACCAGGCTACATGATGTTAATCCATATGGTGGCAACTCCACTCGAATAGCATAGGAAGGGACTTGAAAGAGGGGATGCGGAAGGGTAGAACAAGGTAGTCAAGGGTTAACTAGAGCCCGGGTCTTATTTTAAGGATCCTACCCGGTTTTCGACTAAACGTGATGCAGGACAAACCCTACTAAATCTATATCAGGTCAGTAGGTGGTACTTGTCCCACGCCCTTCCGCTGGCCTTGACCAGTTTATGAGGCAGCTGGCCAACTATTCCAATAGGACTAGCTGACAGCTCTTACAGTCTGCTCAATACCTACGACCCTGGAACTTACACTCCCAAAACAGACCGAGGGACGTCGGCTTGTGGGAACCTTAACTTAAAAACAGAGAGAGAAAGCATCCTCGTGGGTATTCCCCTCCGAGTGTTAAAAACAGTTCCTACAAACATTTTTCCTCGTCAGATTATTTTGACATACAGTAATGAAGTGTCTGTATGAAAATGTTTGTTGATACTAGTGAGACTTTTTTTTTATCTTTTTTTCAGCTAAAAACAAATTTAATAAACTGGCAAAAAAGAAGTTCTATATTTTATTTTAATTTTTTAACTCAATTTATTGAACTATCTGTCTAAAATAAGAGTTCACTTTATGATTGTTTATATTTTTATTTAGATTTTATTATATATTTAATTATAGTTGACAATTTATGACAGTTAATGAATTAATTAATTCGCAATGAATAATTTTTCTCGTCCAATTTATTCCTAAAATATTCTTGAATTGTTTTCCAGCCATAAAATGCATAGTAGAAATAAATATGTTGCTAGTAGTCATTGAAACGGCTCTGTGTGATCTTTTTTAGGATATGTTTTAAATATTTCAAATCTCTAATTGCACGAAACGTATCTCATGTTTGTATACTGATATTATTAGACGTTGTGACACATTCTGAAATTCCGCTCGTCACGTGGGACTAATGCCGACGAATCAATTAAATACTTGATTCCATTAAACTATTGCGTAGCGTATAATTACTTGATAACAGTTAAATAACTTTTGGTGATAATTGATATAGAAAAAATCCTGTTTATATTTATTTAATAACGGTAAAACTATATTGGGACGCCTGACAATGACAAATGGTTGAATATTTTGATATTGAGGCAAATGGTGGTTGTATTTGTATTCAACTCGCAACCTCCTCTACACAAACTTATAAATAATGACGACTGAATTCAAAGAGTTCCATAAATCTTTGTGCGGTTAAAAAATCATTTCTTCTTACTTTATAAAGCCGAATACCACAAACTCATTACACAATTCATGGAACTTCTAAGCCGATTGCTAAGTAATTTTGCACACATTCATCTTACACCATGAGTGCCCACTATGGATTAGTTTCTCGATATTGATCATTGGAAGGGAAATGGGTAGGGGTTAATAAAAAAGCTATCAAAAGTAACCTAGATGGTTGGAAACATTTTTGTCCTTTCCCTTATTTACACACTTCATTTTAGATGGTTCTGTAGGGTTCTATATGTCCTAACGTAACCGAAAATGTCATCGGAACTGTCACCCGTCAGTAAAGCTAGGTTGTTTTGAACAGCTTTATTATTATGAACCCCTTCCCATATTCCGTACTCAATTCCGAGAAACCAACTATGATGTAAGATGAAAATGTGTAAAATTTCAGGGAAATCGGGTTTTGTGATTCCCGATATAGTGTGATGAAGATGTGATATTCGGCTTTCTTAAACAAATAAAATAATGTCTGCCATACAAACGATTTAAGGTACTCTTTTAATAGCGGTAAGTCATTATTTGTCAGTATGTGTGAAGGAGTTTCGAGTTCAGTGCACCACGTGAGTCAGAATCACATTATTCAACAATTTTTGTCAGGGTCAGAAGGCCTTATTTTATTTCAATTATACTCAAATAACCTGCCACAAGCATATTGAACGGACAGAAGCATAAGAGTAGAGCGAAATTGTTCTGTTCTTCCGTCGATTTAGTTCAATTCTTCGCACTCTGGGAAATAGTGTTGACTGTGTTGGAATAATCGTAATGACCCATATATATTATTATTTTAATATTTGTATTACACGGGTGGTAACATCAGCCTTCATACAAATTTAGGTGAAGTCGAGGTATCAAACGCTGAACGATTTTTTTTTTTAGGGCAATAGGCTACATGAGGGTAATCCACTTAGGGCAACTCCCCTTTAATAGCATAGGAAGGGATTTGAAAGGGGGGATGCGGAAGGGTAGAGGAAGGTAGCCAAGGGTTAACTAGGGCCCCCGGGCTATATTTTAAGGATCCTACCCGGCATTCGCCTAAAGGAATGCAGGGAAAACCTTAGAAAAACCTGCATCGGGTAGGTTGGGCATTGGGTACTTGTCCCACGCCCTTCCGATAGCGGGAGAGGAGTTTGCTGTGGGGACGCAGCTTACCCCTCGCCATGCCTTGGCCTGTTTAGGAGGCAGCTGGCCGACTATTCCAATAGGAATAGCGGACAACTCTTGCCGTATGCCCAAGGTCTGCGACCCCGGAACATACACCTCTCAAAACAGACCGAGGTGCCTCGGCATGTGGGAACCTTAGTTCAAAAAAACCAGAGAGATGTGAGAGCATCCCCAAAGGTAGCCCCCGCCAGAGCTCTCTGGGAAGGTTCACCTGCGAGAAATCCTCTCGCAGGCTTCCTTCCGTTCTCAAAACGCTGAACGAATGACAAGAACGAAGATAAGCGAATTCAGCATGCTTTTAACTGAGAGTGGATGAAAGGTCAAGGAGTTATTGTTAAAGAAATAAGAGAGTTGGCTTCTTGTAAAGATGGGCAAGAGACAATTGAGGCTCATAATAGACAAAACAGAACGAAAGGGCAGAAGCTACGAGGGCGAGTTAGTGGCTGGTTTGACGGAAAAATTAATGCCAGGTCATCATACAGCCACGGACATGCTAAGGTGAACTCATACAGTTGCCAGGAAAGAATATGTATAGAAGAGAAGATGTATTTTGGGGAATTTAAGGAGCTTTTGTTTCGGGGGACATAAATTGAGTTTGGGGCAGTCAGTAATAACCGAATTGAGGAGTTAGGGGATTAGATTTTGGTTTTGAAAATGTAGTTCAGATGTTTCGTCACTCAGTAATGTCTAGAGTTTTTATCGCAGATTCACCAAATAGCAGAACCGCGGCCCAACATTTAGGTGAGTATTTGAACACTATTCCGTCGAGCACAAGGCTACACCTTACTCATACTACCGACATAAAAATATGAAGCATCGATAGTGTAATATCGATCTTAACATTTTCGCTATCTTATTCAGGGTCTTGCCATATCATGTGTCAATTTTTCTCATATCAAAAAATATTAGTCACGGCCAATTAATTTAGTAATGGGTAACTTAAGTCAAATCCACTATTGTAAAACCAACTGATGAGGAGCTAAGAGTTTTTGTAAATTAAAATAAGAAACTAGTAATTTTTATTTTATTGTAGAGCCATTTGATTAAATTAGTTTTATAATTAACTTTTTATTATATATTCAGAATATTATTAATTTTATTTTATTCCTTCCATTCAATCAGTAAGGAATAAACATTACAAATAATGGCGCCGAAACGTAGAGCATCTCCCAGAAAATGCCATAACTTTTTCTTTAAAGCTCTATGCTGCGTGACAGTTTACTTTTTTGTAATAACATTTCATATATATTTCTTATATTATGTGTAAACAATGTTTTTAATGATTCTTAGATTCAACATTGTGTGAAATATATAAAATAAAATCTCAAGTTATGTAAAAGCTATACAACCTGTTTATAAATTCATAATGTCAATAAACATTTCAACTTCCATACTTACTTTCCTTCAAATAGTACTAGTTACAGATTGAAATTAGATAAGAACGCAGCCGTAAAGAAAAACGTGTTTGCCGAGACATCCAATAATCTACTAATTTAACTGTGGAATGTAGCAGTATAAATGTAAACATATTTTAATATAAAATATAATGAAATATGGTCGAGGACGGTCAGAATAATTTTACTGATCGAATGAATTGTTAAAAACATTTTTTAATTAAATAAATTTACTGGCCATAATTAATTACTGTATTTTATAAAGAGTCAGATCTTGTCCTATATTTTTATACGTGGTCTAATACGTAACACAAAATACGAAAAAAATTAATTATGAGAACCTAAAACTTCTAATAGAAAACAACGTGTAACAATAAAAATATGTTCACATAGATCAAGGATGAATGATGTATGGAAAAATGTTCGAATAATGTTCATGAAATCAAAATTGGTCTGTCCAATCCTGAGAAAGAGCTGTCTGCCTTTGGTATCCCAAAGGCATGAAGCAGAGAGATGGGAATAGAAATGAGACGTATATGTCAAAAAGACGAATGAATTGAAACAGAAAGCCAGAGAATTGCAAGTATATCTAGGTGAATGCACGATGAGACAATTTCTCTTCATCTTGAATTCCAATATGAATAAATAATATATACTGTTATATATTTAAATAAACGCCCTACATAGCCCTCGACCAAAAACCAGGTGCCACGAAAACCATTAAGGACCAACACAACGTGATATTATGTTACAAATCATCTGAATCAGGTGATATTGAATATATAACCAATCAAAGCCACTTGTTACTGAGTAACTCTGCACGATAACGTGTGGACATAATTTTATAATAGTATAAAAATACACGGCCTTCAGACAAAAAATTGTATATTTTAACAAAACATTAAATATACTATGAGTCGTTCTCTTGTAGGACATCTTCAGATTTAATTTACAATTTAGTAATTAATATGAATTATGTTGTAATTTTTAAGAACAATCACAAAATATTTAAATTACTTTAATTATACCTACAATTTAGCGTTTAAACCAGGCAAAACAATTTAGAGACAAGGTTTTGCTGCCTCGCTTGTTGCACCCGAAATGAAACGCTATATTATCTTCCATGATTTATATACTAAATTTTAATTGAAATTAATTTATTAAAATATTTTATGGATCTTAAATAAATAAATAAATAAAAGTGTTATTAATTTTTAAATTGTAGATTAAACCTGAAGAGGTACCAAAAGAGTGCGAAACGTCGTTTATTTAATGTTTTGTTAATAAAAATAATTTTCTGACTCAATGACGTGTATTATTTTATGAATGTCAGATATTTTTTCATTATTACCTGACAGCTTTTCTTCAGAGGTATTAAAACATACGAGATAAAGGAATAGTCATGAGAAGATATTCCTTAAACCTGGACCACAAAACTGTGATCTATATATATATATATATATATATATATATATGTATCTATATTGTAATAATCAAAATAAAAAGGTATTTTATATAAATGAAAAGATTAATTAAATTTACAAACAAAAGATTTTTATGGTGGCAATAACTCAAACAATTAAAAAATTTATAATATTTAATTTCTCAGGGTCTTCACTGTGTTTGATAATGGACGAATCAATAATATTTATAATCTTATGAACAACAAATTACAATTAAAAGAAAAGAAAATTTACTCTTCAATTAAACTGGAACGAAATTAAAAGTAAAAAGATTGACTCTGATTAACAATTTTAATCAAAGATTTTCATCGAGTAAAGAGTGGCAGTCAAGGCTTTATTAAGAATGTTGTGGCACATATAATTTTATCGAGTAAAGTTTGGACATATAATTCAATAAGTAAAGCCACAGGTAAAAATTCAACAAGTAAAGACTGTTGCAAATTTCATCGAGGAGTCGATAACAATCTGATTGACCATTAATCAGAACGAGAAATAAAATATTTGCTGGAGAGGGAGAGAGACAATGCAGAGGACCACAGGTGTTGTACGGAGTAATCGTTCCAGTTGATAGATACAAAAGTTTTGGACAGTGTTTTCGAAACAAAAATTAAATTCTTTGAAATTATGGCCATGTGTGATAGTGAATAGTGAATCAGAGGACAAATGAATGCCTGGTACCAGCAAAGACACTGTAAGTAGAGGGAAAAATTTCATAAAAGTTTTGTAAACGTTAAATAAGGATCAAATCGTCAGATTTCGGATTCACGTTCATTTTGTTGTCTAACTCTAATGTTGTAAAATTTGATTGTTAATTTGAATGTAAAAAAAAGGTTTGTTCTTTATTTAAACGACCCTAAGATGATTGTAGATAAAATTTGTAAAATAGTAAGAACACGAATGTAAATAAATCACATCAAGAAATTTTGTTATTTTACTTTGAATAAATTAATTGATTTGTGAAGTTTAAATTATTTAACGATTTAATAATAAGTTGGAAATTATTTAACAATCTTTCATTTTAAATTTTAATAAAATAAAGTCATTAATAAAAAATATAATTAAGTAATTATAGTTTGCTTATTACATTTTGGCGTCCTCAACGTTGGTGAATTCTTTTAATTCTTTGTTGTTTATTACATATTGGCACCCTCAAAGTGGGGCAATTCATTTATTTAAATTAATGTTGTTTATTACAGTATATTTAATAAAATATATTAGTTTCCTATAATACATCAATTTTATTATACAACTCTCGCCATTAACAAATAAACTAAAACAAAACAGAGATAAAACAAACCAAAATCTATACATATTCCTTCTTATTATTATTATCACTTATGAATGTAATAAATTTATTTCAGAGGCTACACCTGACTGGGCGAAAGAAGATTTACCATTGCAGAAAAAATAAGAAGACACGCTGCTCGACATATCCGGACACCTGCTGGCTGCGTAAGCAAATTCCGGGATTGTCTTTTATTAAATTCTATAAAAAAAGATATAAAGTCATTTCATTATAATTTGTTCGCATTCCACCGTGAGATTTCCTAATTTAACAGTGCACATTTTGAATATTTGTGGATGAATAGTTAATATTTTCGGCGTAATTAATTTGCGAATAAAATAATCCTGTTTATTAAATTTAAGTAAATTGTATCAAACAAAATTAATAATAAACTATAGTATTTTTTCTTAAATCTAGAGTCTGAATAAACAGCCTTACCACAGTACGAGCTGCATAATACTTTTTGTGAAGGTCGTGTTAGATGGTCGAAAATGGTACGCCCACAATCTTCCATCACAAAATAAGACATTGCGCGTGTCCGTAGAATCGCCCGTACGGTCAGACTAATTATTAATGATGAAATTGTGTCTACGTTGGTTTATCACACGGTAGTGTTCACAGTCTGCTATACAAAACGTTGGATTTATAATTATTTCACAACATATGTAATATTCAAGGCCCCATAAAAATATTTGCCAGGAATATTTAACAAAAGTTCCGAAACAGAGATTTTGCGACGGAAACAGTATGAAAATTTTCCCATCAGAAAAGCATCATTGAAGAGGAAATTCTCACACTAGGCTGGAAACTTCAGCAAAAGTAGGATAACGACTTTACACGAACAGGTGGGGCAGCCTTTCAGTGATAGTCGGACAAAATCGGAAAAATCCACGAGTGTTATGTGAAAAGAATAACGGAGACCGTGATCAGACTCTAGCGTGAACAATTTGAGACACCCATTTTTATGACTTGATTGTCATGGTGGAAGAAATATACACTCGTGAAATTAACAGGTATCGCCGATACGGATGATTTTGATAATCAGCTGTTTCAATTTAATTTTTTTATTTTGTTACGGTCACGTGAACAAGTGTCGTTACAGAGGACCTTTAAAAGTTTCAATTTAGTTACATAATTAAAGTTAACCCTCAAAATATAAAGACAAATGTTCATTATAAATCATAATAAATAATCGAGATAACGTAATTAAATCAATGAATCCCTTGATGGCTGCAGAGTTTGAACAGAAGTTTTTCTATTCTAACTGAGTACTTAGCTGATTGTAGCTGTATGTAGGCATGAGTAAGGTGAGTATGTAGCGATCTGATCCTTGCTATTATTACTGGATGTCTTGCTAATATGACAGAGTTGAGCTGGTACATGTACAGTCCGGTGAAAGTATCCATTGTTGTCTTCCCTCTTTCTAATTGTCAATTACTCAACATTAGGTTGCATATACACTGCAATGTGCTTCTCAAAATTTAAGTTGAGAGTTATTCTTTTTAAAATTACCAGTTTTTTTTGTAATATATTGCAATGCGTGAGCCTTAATTTATGGTTTTATATTTTATAAAAATATTTTATCAGAAAAATTTTATTTTAACTTTATTGGGGAAATTTCTTAATGGCTCTCAGAGAATTGTTTTTACTTCTGGCGGCGCGACAAAGTCCAACTGAAGACCACATGGCGCTATTGTCCGGGGATTTTGGGAGAAACCCAAAATTCTTGGGTACGTTGATACAGTGGCCAGCTGTCTCGCTCAATACCCCCGCCAGACAATAATTATGGAAAAGTGGGGAAAAAGGAAGAGCAACAGAAAACGGAAGGGAGAAAAAGAGGATTCGGTGAGAGGACAGTCTAGAGTGGTCTGAGAAGTGAGAGAGAGAAAGAGGAAGAAAAAAACAGAACCTGGTATTCAAATACGCGAGCAGCTGGTCACGAGGAATCCATCGGGCAACCAGCAACGAAGTCGTCACCAGAAATAATGCGAAGGGATGACAGCTGTACCTGACATTGCAGGAATTAAATAGGTAGATCATTCTCTGTTACGCCATCAAACAGGAAATAACACCCTGAGATGGTAGAATACATTTTGCCATTGCTTCTTGTTCAAAGGCTGAGCATATATAAGTGTACCATATGTGTGTTTTATTCAAATTAATTCGTGAATAAAATAGTGGAAATGAACAAATTATTCTCTGGCGCCCATACCCCTCTAATTAATCAGATTAATCGTCATCTATTAAAATAAAATAAATACGCATTATAATATATGCATATATATTGTAAAGAGTCTTCATAGAAATTATTTTTAAGCTTTTGACTCCTTCATCCTATAATTCCAAAATTAAAATGACAACAGAATTAGAAAAACATTCAATTGGAAACATCACATACCTTCTCTAGTCACTACCATCTGGATTCAATTGTCGAGGTGATTATCAGTCATTATGCTTCCGTATTTGTTTTTTAAGAATTTCATGTTCGAAAAATTAGACTCTCGCAGTTAATTTGAGGTGAACCAAGCCTTCACTCTTTAGTGTCATAAGGAGCAACGCTGGATATTTTTCTTCTGGAGGGAGTTTCCATATTTGGTCCGTTGGAATTGTTTTTAGAGGCAAATCATTTTGAAGATCTATTAATTCAAGTTCCAGCACTGATTCGTTTTGGTTAAAATGTTCAGTTCTTCTACTTTCACTTGTAACAAACGTGATGCAATAAATTGTGCGAGGAGTCCAGAAGGCCGAGATGAAATTTCTCTTTTAAATTGGATATAATTTCTGGTCGAAAACGATTGTGAACAGCTGTGTTTTTCAAGACAAGAAAATATTTGACGTCTCCATTTCTAAAGTTTGTCTCGCAAAGCTCCAATATAGCTAAAAATGATTGTATGCTTAATATTTCGGCTAACCCATTTTCTTTCCTCTGCACTTTGCAATTTACTACATTCAGCTTTGGGGTTATGTCCAATAAAAATGAAAAATCCTTGGAGCCAATCAAGATTACGCTATCTGTATTGTAACGCGTGTATTTTGGTTTAGTTTTGCTTTGTCTCGGAAGTGTTGTTTGCTGTGGTTTGAAGAATTCGAAATCGTGCACGTGCGTGGGGGTGGAGGAGATAAATATTTCCATCCAAGTAATTTTCGTGTCCTGTCTCAATTGTTGGCCTCAACATGACAGAATAGTTGGCCATTGTTGACTACAGAACTGCAGCTGCGTGCTATAACTCTTGTAACAATGGAATAATCAGTGAAACTGACATTTCGACGAAGTTTTCTAATAATGAAAAAGTAAAAGAATGGGAGGCTATAATGAAGATAAGCTTCTGAAACTGGGACAGTTGTTCTGCGCTCACCGCAGCTGGTGGAAGTAATTATGAGAGGCTCCGTATTGCGTTACGTGTATACGTTTTAAGTGTCACTGACCTACAAATCTCATGACTTCTGCTGTAAACTTTTCCAAGTTGTTGTCTCTGATATAGTCCGAGGCAGAATCGTCGTGAGAAAGGGTTCATTGAAGCCACACAATTTAGTACGACGGCTTGCCAGCAACTAATCCTGGAGGCCGACGTCTTAGCCAGTGGTCAACCATGAGTCGATGCCTTGCAATGGTCCTGACTAAAGTCATCACTGCACTTAACCCGTTCTGCCGGCTGTGAGATACGGAGACGTCGGTACGAGAGCTACAGCAAGCAACACAACACAGAATAGCAGTACGTATTTGCTTCGGGCAGCAGATCTCTTCTAAGTAAAAACCACAGGTGCCTGAGATAAGAGTTTTTCATGCCTAACTTTAATAAACTTATATAAAATTTCTTTAATGGTCAAATATATTTTTGATTTAACGTAAAAACCCAGGCCACAAAAATAATTATTTACAATATGAATACGAAAGTAGTAAACAATATACATGTCTCTCAATGTCGTTAAGAGTTATAATGAACACATTGATAAGACAAAAAACAAAATTAAGAAATTTAGGAGGTATCTATATGGAGAGGCTATTTTCAGGTGGAATCAATTAAATTTCTTAGCATTTTAAATTGAATTTATTTTAAGAAATTATTACCTTTTTGGTCATTATTGAGATACGTATTGTAGACAAGTCTAGCGATAGTATTGACAAAGTTCACATCAGTTTATCTAAGTGTCTAGTAATTTCAAATTATATTGTTGGAAATTAATTTCTGTTTTTATCCTAAATTTATTTGGTGTTCAGCGGTCAACAGTGATCAAACCCAGCGTAGTCGATTTGGCGCTGCAACGGAATCCTTACACGGAATAAAAAGGAAATTTTGGTTTGTCAATATTTGGAAGCCGTAACAGTGAACCTTTTACGAAAATATGATGAATAATAGAATTATCTAGTGCAAGTTTTGAAGTAAAACATAAAATTATCAATTCTTTTTCGAGGTTTCATGGTTGGAAATCTTGGAAACTTTGACTACGCTAGACAGATGGTCGGGAGCCACTCTGCCACAATTTCAAAAGGGGCGAATATGTCTACTACCGTGAAACGTGTTAACTTCGCTGGAATAGGAAGGAGAGAATCTCCAGCAAAAAATGCTGGATCCAGACAGGAGCCATCCCCGAACCGTGTGTGGGTCAATCTGAGGTGAATGATCAACAATTATTTCCAAGACAAATCTCGACCAATAGTTCCTTGAATGAAAAATAAGTCTACTGAATTTAATAACAAATTTCAAACCGGAAAATTTATAATTATTTTGTAAAAATTGATGTAATTAAAACCTATGAAACCTTTGCAGTCAAACTTCCGGAGTCCATCATTGCTATATTACATTGTGTTTCAAATATCTTTCGTTCATAAAATTAATGCTGTTTAATATTGTCTTAATAAATTGTTTGTTGTTAAATGTACTAATCCTGCGCACAGGACCCAGGAACATTTCTGAAACATCCCATGTAATGTCTCTCAAGGGATAGCTTAGTAAGCGGGAGGTCGTGAGTTCGATTCCCGGTCGGGTCGACATTTTTCCTCATGCTTAAAATAAATATTTTTGTGTATGTATTTAAGAGCTTGATACTTGTGGTTCCATATATTATAGTAAAAATATAATGCACGAGCAGGATAGAGAAAATTCTGCTCATATTCGGACGTTAATAAAGTTCCATTAGAGCATTAAGATTAATTACTCAGTTTTAGATAGGTAATCTTGGGCTTCAGCAGTCATTGATTTTTCTACGAAAGCTCAGTTTTATTTGAGATTCTTATTACAGTAATCGAACTCTGCTTGTGATTCACTGAATATGACAGTATTAGTTCAGAGAACACAGACGTTTACGGTGCAAATTATAAATACCACATTCTCGGGTTTTTATCCCGGTTTATAATTTCTTAAAAACTACACTTCCATGTTGAGTTCTGCAATCGTCAAGGTTGATGAGATTATTGTTATTCTAGGTACAGACGCTCTCTTCAGCATGGAAATGTGATGGAGGTTATTTATTTTTATGGAGAAGTGAAAGGCCTAAACATTCTAATTATTTTAACATTATTTTTGTTCTGGAGGTGATTGGTGCAGACATATTTAATTGTTTTCGGCCGCGGAAAGTAATACAAGCGGTACATTTGATTATCAACAGATTTGGGATGGGACAGAAATTTGAAAATGGAGGGAAATTGGGGAGTAAGATTTGGTATTTTTGTTTAATTTATTAAGGTTGACCAATAGCCAATAACATTGTCGGGGGATTTCTTAGAAGACGAAATATTCGAGATCTAGACGAGTATTAATTTCAAAGCAAATGGAGACCCAGATCTTCACAGAAATAGCGAGATACAATTTTTAGTAACTACAGCGAATTACTCTCCCCATTTCTCTAAGCAGTCACATTGCCTTTCCACTGTGAAATTAATGTTTTAAATTCATATTTCTGTTTTGACGTAATTCTCATTTCTGATTTGAGAGATATTGTGTATGTTTACCAAGTAAATATTTGAAGAAATTTTGCAAGTTTTAGAATAATGTAAATCCCATTTAATAGTAATAAAGTATAAAGAAGTGAACATCATTAGTGTGTATAAGTTTTGTGTGAATTTCTGGGTGTTGATTATTTAATGGTCAACCTCGTGTGGTGTAGTGGTCAGCGCCATTGATTCTGGTCACAGAGGTCCCAGGTTCGAATCGCGGCAGGGAAATGGATCTATTATTCCTAATGGAACATACCACTGTGAACAAAAAGTAAGGTGAAATTGTCATTTAAAACTCCCGGGTATTAGGAAGGCAAGTAAATTTCTTTTCCTAGGTTGGTAGGACAGTCTATAATATTTGACAATCGTCTGTTTGTTAAAAGGTTTAATTATCTCCGAGTTACACGTGTTTTTGTAAACAACCAAAAGTGAATTTTTCGATTTTTGCAATGGGTGATTTTGTTGAGCAAAGAACTTGCATCAAATTTTGTTTGCGGAAAGAATATTCTTGTGCAGACACGTTGAAAATGTTGCGGAAGGCCTTTGGTGATCAAACTATGGCACAAAAAAAAGTTTATAAGTGGTACAACGAGTTCAAAGAGGGCGGAGAACGCGTTGAAGACGAACCGCGCTCTGGACGACCATCAACGTCTACCGACGAGGGCCACGTCCAAAAAATCAAAGATTTGGTGCTTGAAAATCGTCGATGGACAATTAGAGATATCGCTGATAGTGTTGGAATATCATTTGGCTCAGCCCAAACCATTTTGAAGAATGTTTTGTGTCTCAAACGCGTCAAGTCTTGATTGGTGCCAACATAGCTCAATTTTTTTGAAAAAAAAGCGTCGCGTTGATGTGTGTAAAACTTTGCTGTCTGACTATCAGGACCACTTGAAATGCATCATTACTGGAGACGGTACTTGGATTTACGCATACGACCCTAAAACCACCGTCCAATCCAGCGAAAATAGTGCAAACAGGTGAAACAAGACCGAAAATAAAGGTCATGTTGACAGTTTTCTTTGATTATCGTGGTATGGTGCACTATGAATTCATTCCGCCGGGCCAAACTGTCAACAAAGAATATTATTTGAGCGTTATCCGTCGTTTGCGTGAAGCTATTCGTCTGAAACGGCCGGAATTATGGGCGAACAACTCTTGGTTCCTTCATCACGATAATGCACCATGTCATACTGCATTGGTTCTTCGAGATTTTTTTGCCAAAAACTCGACTCATATCGTTCCGCAACCACCGTATTCGCCTGATTTGGCTATTCGGTAAATTCAAAAGGCCAATGCGGGGACGCCGTTTTGACACGATTGAGGAGATAAAAACCGAATCGGAGAAGGTCTTGAAGGCTATACCGGAAAAAGACTATTCCGACTGTTTCGAGGACTGGTAAAAGCGTTGGAAAAAGTGCGTTTTATCGGACGGAGATTACTTTGAAGGGGATGAAATTGATTTGGAAGAATAAATAAAGAATTTTTATTTTTTAAATAAATTCACCTTACTTTTAGTTCACAATGGTGCATAAGACATTACGACGGAGTCAGCTACTACGAGCAGCAGTGATACGATAATTCTCGTTAGACTGTCAACGAAGCCAACGGAAATTATTTTTCTACTTTTCTGGCACAAGATAACGAAAATAAAGAATATTTGAGTTGAGTTGATGTAACTTGGAATTAGAAAGTAATGTAGCTCTGTCTACAAGATTGTATACCATAGCTCTCTTTTGGTTTGGAGGATGATCAGAAAGATAATTGGGAACACGTCCAGAGTATGTAGGTTTTCTGAACCAATTGGTGAGAATAGAAGTATTATAAATAAATACAGTGACATCAAGGAAATTAAGAGAAGACAGCAATTTCGTTCAGTATGTAAAATGAAACAAAAGTCTATTTGGAATCCAATGGGAGAATTTGAAGTTAATATTGGTGAAAAAAAACAAGAAAATATCACGGGTGACAGAACGCAACGAGAGAATTCTGCGAGGGGTATTACTTTATAATGAAAAATATTATTTAAAAATAAAAATATTTTAGCCATAAATTAGTTATTAAGAAATTTAATAAAAAAGTAATAACTATTACACAGGAACCAAATAGATGGGTAGAAGACAGAGTGAAATATCGTAGGATGAGTGAAGAGTTTGCGATGGCCGTTTCTGCAGGAATAAAACCACATCAGACGATAAAATATTGTAGAGCGACGGTTGAATGGAGTGAGGAAAAAAATTAATAGGACGAAATTTAATGGGTAAAAACCGTTGTACAACGAAGACATCCTGAAACTTATTCATCAGAGAAAGAAATACCAAAGAATGTGAAGGAGATCAAAAGTACAATATTATTAGCAAAGATGTTAATAGATAAACAGAGAAAGTGAATGGTTGAAAGAACAGTATGAATTAGCTGAGATAAAGATCATATTGAGTAAAATTGACTTGGCGTACAGTAAAATAGAAACAGAACTTTGGATGTAATATTAGTAGATCAGATAGGAAACACATGTTCAGAGAAAAAGTAAAGAAGACGAGCAGTTTGTTTTAGGAAAAATATGGATACAACGGAATGAATTTTAGCCCTGCGACAGACACAGAGAAGGAATAATTAACTAAATCCTGGATACTTTCATGCTATTCGTGGACTTGGAGAAAATCTTAGACAATGTTGATTTGAATTTCTTTCTGAATAGAACAGAACTAAATTACAGGAATAAAAGAATAAAGTACAGCCAATATGAAAACCAAACTGCTATAGTCAGATGGGAGCACAAGTAGTAAGACGCTGATATTAGAAAGAGCGTAAGCTGACGTAAGGTTGAAGTTTATCAGATCTGTTATTTAACGTTAAAGTTGAAGAAGTAAAGTATCAATTTTTTAAAAAAACTGTAACAAGAATTAAATTAGGAAGAGAAACAATTCCAATGATAATATTTGAAAATGATGTTTTTGTGTTCTACGAGGAGAAAAGTTTGGAAAAAAACTCCAAAAGCAGTCCGGGGAAAAACTTAATTTATGATTAAAAGCAAACTGAATAATCAGAACTCCCTTAATATAAAAATACTTTCGCCCTATTTAGGTAACAATATTACCAAGGAATAACGTAGAAGAATACAACAGGTGAAAATACCATTTATTAGGAAGAGAAATCTACTCGAGTCAATAAAAAAGAAAGAAAAAAGTATTCAAATTAGATTAAGAAAAATGTTTCGTAAATAATACGTGAGAAGTGCAGGACTAAAAGTAAAACGAGGGGCAATTGAAGTATCTGAAAGATATGACTGGAAAGTTTTGTAATGCTGTGCTGCAGCAGAATGTTAAAGATGTAGTGGTAGGTTTATTAAATGATGAAGTAAAGGGATATTTTACAGAATTTAATAATCATTTAACTTAAAATGAGAAAAATAAATAAAATAAAATAAATACTAATTATGCGTGTTCAGCTCGGCGGGCAAAACAATCGGATCCCTTAATTCCAAGTTAAACCATGGTTTACGGTAATTCCCGCAGGCGCGTCAAGTATTGACACACTTGGTAGTTACCTCGCGTTGATCTCTGACCGTGATCATGTGGCACCCTCGATCTCTCCGAGTCCTCTGTAAAACTGCAAAATTGGGGCTGTACGTCCGTCCCTGGCGTCGGTTCGTCGAGAAGTCTTTCTACACTTGCTTTACAGTCCCTTCGCTGGATGTGAAAAATCAATGTTGTCGACCAATTTTCGATCGATCTTTCCTGACCCAAGAAATGTGATTGGTTCAGGCAGTCACGTGTTAATTCAATTTCTGTGATTTTTGGAAACGTTTCACACGGTGCAACAGTCCCTTCCGAGGGTCAACAGCCTACGTGCTAAGACCAGACCTTAGGGATTATCTATCCGCCACGGCGGCGCCTGGTCAAATTCCAACTTGCCAAGTTCTCAACCCTTGCTAATATCTAATTAAATTAAAATAATATATATATATATATAAATATATATATACTAATAATAAAACTATCCCGCGCTACAAAGATCAAATGCAACGCTACCGTTATTATTATTTACGTTATTCACACAAACTTCTCAGTTTCATAGTTTTTTCTTTATTTGTTTTAAAATAAATACATATTATCATATTATTAGACATAAGTTCTATTAAGTATTGAATATGTGATAATGTGTAAAATCGAATAATTTCAGTTCAGAGATCGGGTTCTCCCGCCGTAGAAACCACTAATGACCGAGGTGCGTGCACCGGGAACTGTGGCTTTATTAACAGTGAGCTTTCTTGTGTGGTAACCCGCAAAACCAAGTTGGGGCCGCAAACAGTCAGCTCATTCAACAAAGCGTCAACATTCCCTACGATTCTGAAACAAACTGTGTTTACCGGCGCATATCAAAAGAGTTCCTTTCAACATCAAGCTTTATTTTAAGTCTTTGAGGACGGAAACCAGGTATAAATATTCGCTTAATACTCTAGCTGTTTAAACGATAGTTATGTCTACCCAAACGATTCAGATATTTATTTGTAGTTCATGAAATAAATTAACAGTAAATATTCTAAAGTAAGGCAAGCAAAAAATAAACAGATACAGTGAAACCGGTAACCATTTACGTTCTGTAGATCCATACAGTTAAAATGTTAACTCTACACGTAGTATTTTATAGCTTTACAATTATTATTTTTGCAGAAGATTACTGCTTGAATTTTTTTTTCCAGTGCTAACTTGATAATTATTGAACAACAAGCACAACGGTATTTAATAAATATTCAGTTAGACCATAACATTCATCCCTTATAATAATCCTCAACAATTGTAACAATGCGGACCCTTAAAAAAGACGCTAGTCCATTAATTATAGTCTGAAACCAGTTTCCGAATAAAATACCTCCCAAGGAGTATTTATTGCTTCTCTTCTTTGAAGAACATTTATTTTAGTTAATGCTGATTTTTACAAATATATTGTAGTAATCACTTTAAATTATATAAACAAAATACGATCACGCTATGGCCAAACAAATTATGTGGTATTCAAAAGATTAAAATAATGAAGGAACGAAATCCAAATTAAACCAAATATATAAAAAGATAACAAAATTTATTTATTTAACAAATTTGGTCTTCGTTGATTTTAAGTTAATGTCTCAGATTTTATGATAAATCTTAATTTCAGGGCCGCTTATCGGGCCTCTAATAAAGACTGTAGAAAATGAATTTATACTTACAATAACAAAAAACCTATTACAAATCTAAAAAGTTATATAAATCTAAAAAGTTATATAAATCTGGCGGTAAACGAAATTTACTTAAAGGTTTACAGATGAAAGTGTTTTTTTACATACCATTTAGTTTCAACTGCTCATGTTTGTGCACACGTGATTTGCTTTAATTTTTATCTAGAACACTATTTCACTGACAGGTCATAGCACTGATTCCACTCTCTTCTCACTTTTCTACACTTTTAAAAAATTTTCGGCACTTTTCTTCTTCGCTGAATATCAAACCGTTTAATGACTCGTTACTATCGCTGACTATCTAATTGTTTTACTATTCACATTCTGCTCTCTGACTATTTGAGTGACTGTATATCTGCGTAACTGTACATTTTAATGTTTTCTGATTATCTCGGTGACTTGCTCTGCTCTCTCAACATCCGACTGTCTCCAGTAAAGTTCTGAGCGTCTATATATGCCGTAGCAACCATTATCGTCTCTGCATTCTCACCAAACAATTGTTCTGTTACAATGCTCTTGCCTCAAAGTTATGCCACCCATAATTATAGAAACAAATGTTTAATTCATGACATATTTGTAATCTCTACAATATAGAATGAACAATAATTAATATTATTTAATTGCATATTTATTATAACACTGCATTACATTTCATTGACGAAATTGTGTGGACTCGGTTGATCATCATATGGGAGTGTTTATGCAAAAGGTTTATTTTACAATTTTTGTATAATATATTGTAGAGACAACCAATGTGTAATGAAAGGATTTTTTATATAATATATTTAATATTTGTATTGTCGGCGTAATAATTACAGTCACGTAAGAATGTGGTGTGCTGAAGACGTATTATTGTCGGCGTATATTTGAGGTTGAAAGCTTGGACGAGAAATCAAGCCAGTCTGTTTTTTGGGGGCCCCGCCGATGGTGGTCATGGATCAGTACGTAACGAATGTCGACCAAAGAATCCAGCCTATAATATTCATTGAAACAGTAAAGGGAAGAGGCTGCATTAATATTCAGAACAGTAAAGTACAATAGTCAGTTTTTTTATTAATATACAGCAGAGTAAAGGAAAGTCGGTTGGTAGATGTAGGATGAAAAAGTTTTATAACGAATGTTAGACACTTGTCCGGTGATCAGATGATCGGAACTTTAGCAACGTGAAAATTAGAGTTATGGAGTAAGATTTTGAAAAGTGGTTATAAGTTAATGAGAGAGAATGAAAACAAATTACGTCTGATTGAAAATAATGAATAAGAAAGATAGCCAATTCAGACAAAAAAAATTATATTATCACTTTTTTGTCTGAATAGGCTATCTTTCTTATTCATTAATCAGAGAGATATAACCCAGCGACGATTTAAAACTGATCAACATTGTATAGGACTTCATTAGCTGCAATAATGTGGATATTGTGTTCATTTAGGCCATGAACAGTGAATACCATATATAACCAGTGAAAATATCAGCAGTGTGTTATGAGAGCAGCTCCGATAATCTGGTATATGAAAAAACTTACATTGTAAACCTTATATAAAAATTGCGTACCGTCAGATTTCTTTAGATTTCTCTGGATGTTTACATTTTTTTATCTTAACATTTTCTTGTAAATTTAATTATTATTTTTGTAACATTTTGGTTTTCGTTTGATTAGGTGATAATTGCAAATTACTGTAACCATTAGAGGCCCAAAATGCGGCCAGAAGAATTAATAATTTCAGTAAAAGCTGTGGCAATTGTTTAACAGAATCCATTCTAAATAGAAATTTGTATCAAATGTTTTTTATCTTTAATATTTACTTGTTAAAATTCATTTATAAATCCCACATCGTGGTAGCGATGTCAGTCTACCATTACAGTTTTGGAATCATTTTATTTAAATTATTTATTTCATTAATTTGACGACGCGACGTGAGCTTATTTTATATTCTTAAATTGTTTATTAAGTATATAGTATTTGAGGCCGAAAAAAAATTCATCACGAATATTTGCAGAAGCTACGAAATAGAGATTTCGTGGCGGAAATAACTTGGAATTTTTCCTATCAGACCACGCAGAAGTAGGGTAAGGACATAACAGGAATGATAGTTTAGTAAATTTGTATTTATTCAGAGAGGATGACTCCGTATGGCGGACACTGTGTGCCGTACCTCGTCTAAAATTGCATGTAGTGTCTCGTTGCATTTAGCCTCTGGCGTGTGAATTAAAGGCGACAGAAAAAACGGACTATATTTTAGCTTTTGGCGGCCATTTTGGAATTAAAATTGGATCCACACTTTGGGCTTTATATGTTGAAGGAATTTACCCGCCTCGTGAAGCTCTCAGAAATCGGCAGAGTAGCTCTTCGACACCCGACCACGACGGTGTCTCTTGGTCTTTCCATTTGCTTTCATGTTATTAAAACTTATATATTTTTTACTTAAATTGTTGTGTTCTACATACATTTCCAGTCTCTAAGCCTGAGTGTGTTCACGGACCCTATTTCTTTCCTATTTCCTATCCGCAATTCTCCGTTTTACTTTTCCGTTCTCCGATATGTCTCTATATCATAGAGAAGTAAGAGATAACGACGATTGTATTAATTGTATATATGCCTAAATTGTGTATATTTTTAAATTAATTATTTCTTATCATGTATTTTTTATGTTACGATATATCCTATTTGCTCAACCGACAACTAATATAATTAAAAATAAATCGAAAAATCAAATTTCCTCGCAACACGATCACATATATTAACATTCGTCTAACACACTCAATGATTCATTTTGTAGGGAAATAATTAAAATTAACAGAATTCTTATTTACTGTTGAAAAGTCAGGTAAATTCAAGAAAATCATTAATGATTCTATTCAAAGAGATGTCGCTGGTAATGTACTTCTTATGAATAATTTCCAGGAATCTTGTAGTGGCAAAGAACTGTTCGCGTCATATTACGGTTATTCCTTAGCCTGCAATCCTCTGTTTTCGTTTAAACTTAAAACGGAACGATTTAAACATAATAACATCATCATAATAATTTTGCTACCGTAGTAAATATAAAAGTAAATGTAAATTAAAACTTGAAAAAACTATTGGGTTGATTAAGAGATAATTAACAATATTAAATTGTCTACTCCTTTTCAAAAATCTTACCGTTTCAAGACAAGTTTTGAGTTTACCTTTTACCTACGACTCTTCATTAATCCAAAAACTTTAAAATTAAAAATATTTCTTGAATTTTTTTAGAAAAAATTATCAGCTGCAACGTCTCCGAGTACTGCCAAGAATCACATCCCACGGGCGATGAATCTAACATTCTCTGTCGTCGAGTAACAAAGCAGTCAACGAACCGAAGGGAATGCGCGCAAAGCCTCCTCGCGTGGATTATTGGCTTTGCTTAATTAATGACCACAATTAACAGCATCCAGTTCGATTCAAAGTTGTTCTCAGTAGTTGGAATATAGTTACCAACGATGTCTAAGGTTTCATATCTCGAAAAATGCAGTTGTGCTTGTTCATTTTGGAAACGCAATTTATTCTTAGTCTTACGTAATTAAAACACTAGAAAAACAACCACAACGTGAAACGTGTGGGTACTAATTTACTTCTTTAACACAAAACGATAATTTTCACATTTCCATACGAATGAAATATTCACCACTACGCCGTTTAAAACGTAGGCCTACTACTTACAGTGGAAAGTAGCAAAACAAACAGAAATTAGAAATGTGCCGGAAGATTAAAAATTCTCGCCGTGTAGTAATGTATGTGCCGGGAACTTGAAATTAATAAAAATTAACGAAGGGTTTAATTATAACATGATTATAATTCCACAGCTGATTAATATTGTAATGCTATTCATGGCTTTTTGTTATTTCTTACTAATGAATAATTGCATTAGATTTTTCTGGTATTACAATGCCTGGGAGTAGAAAGGTGAGCAAGAAAAAGACAAAAAAGTGAAAAAAACAAAGAAAACAAGGAAAAACAGATAGAATGAGGCAGTTTATAAGAAAGAAGTTAGGTTAAAGAGATGACGTGAAAGATCGACTACAAGTTCACAAAAAGTTGTAGAGATTTGCTCCAACGTTTCGAACAGTAAGAAAAAAACTCTGTTCGTCATCAGGGAGAGAATAACACTCAGACACGCAACATGAGAGTCCGACACGCAACATGAGAGTCCGTACACATGGGGGCAGACTTACCGAATTCGGCCTGGTACTAGACTGACAGCAGTCCCAGTATATAGAGTTAATTCTCTCCCTGATGACGAACAGAGTTTTTCTTACTGTTCGAAACGTTGGAGTAAACATCTACATATTCTTCTGAACTTCTAGACGATCTTTCACGTCATGTCTTTATCCTAACTTGTTTTTTACAAACTGCCTCTTTCTTTCTGCTTTTATTCTTTTCTTTGCTTTTTTCACTTTTTTGTCTTTTTCTTGCACACATTTCTACTCTCAGACAATGGTATAATGGAAAAATATAAATAATAACGTTACGTCTTTGTCAATTAATTTCAAATCCAGATTAATGAATGATTGTGTCGAATAGGTAGACATTTAATAGTCTGTATAAAATATAATAATTAGATGAAATAGCCAAATACAGACGAAATTAAGCGATGTAATAAACACCTCACCACGTTTCTGGAATCTTCGTCCCTTTTGTCAGGTGGTTGGGAAAAACACGAGGTGCGACACAGCCGCACTTTACAGTTGACAAATTTTTAGACCGTAAAGTGTGTTTGTGTCGCTTCTCGCTCGCCTGTTTTTTCCAGTCACCAGACGAAAGAGAAAAACGTTGTGTGGTTTTATATCATCACTTTTTTATATATTGATTTATTTACAGTCGCATCAAGAGCTCAGATACTTAGCGAACTCAATTTGCCTTGTCGGGGGACATATTTGACGCCCACAAACATACATGGCCTCGCCGGGATTCGAACCCCGAACCTCTGTGATGCGAGGCAGTCACGCTGACCCCTTCGCCACAGGAAGTCGGTTATCATCACTTAATTTTATCTGTATTTGGCTATTTCATGTAATTGTGGTAGAAATTTACATTTCACCCATTGTTGATGAGATTTCTGAATGCAGTTGTAGCGAATTTATTTCCTACTATTGAGGTCGTCCGGATAGTTGATTTCGTAATTGTTCTTAGACATTTAACTGAAATTGTAAATCTTCCATTATTAAAGTCTTCACGGGAAAATTGAACTTACTGAGAAATCTGTTTAAATACAGAGAAAGTAACCTGCCTATTGAAAGAAAATTATTTTGAAGCGACGTGCCACGTGTTATTCCGTCTTATGACCCATAAAGTAGACCGCTAAATGCAAAAAGCATTTTATAAAGTGGGAGATAAAGACTGAGGTACATAAAATTCTTAAAAGGCGAAAACATTTCATTGTTTTCTTGTGGTCCATGTCATTTTAAAGTAAGTAATAATAAAGCGGCTATTATAAAGCTCTGCCAAGGGCTCCTTTGTTTTAAAAACTGTTGGGCTGGAACTTTATCTTAATTAATGTAGGGTAATTACAGA
This sequence comes from Zhengitettix transpicula, assembly GCA_037074705.1. Classification (NCBI taxonomy): domain Eukaryota; kingdom Metazoa; phylum Arthropoda; class Insecta; order Orthoptera; family Tetrigidae; genus Zhengitettix; species Zhengitettix transpicula. The sequence continues at coordinate 24,666,986 of CM073590.1, read as the reverse complement.
TTATAACTTTTCTTTCTCTGTATTAAACTGCAGATTAAATATCTAAATTAACATTACAGCCGCAAAAGCTTTTTGGCCTGTCTCGCTTAACTTCTTTATATTGGAATAAAGATAAAAGACTTTTTAAGAATCCTGTTACCATATTGCTGCGATGTTCTTATTTTTGCTTCGTAAAACCCTACAGTAGCCGAATAATTTTCAAATAAGAATATCTCAAAACAAGATAAAACAGGAAATATATGAGGCAAAAAAAATGAAAATATTAATCTTTAGTTTGTTACCACGCCGTAAATTGAATAAAATGACCTTTATAACAGACAAACTTAGAAATAATGGAACTTTTAAACTAAGTAAATTTGAATTAATAATGCCGGACGTTTCGACACGGATTAGCGTCATTTTCTAACGGGGAATAAATTAAGAGATTGGAATAAAGATAAAAACTTTTTAAGTATCCTGTTACCATATTTCAGCGAAGTCTGTTATAAATGTCGTTTTTAACATTATTATTTTCAACAGACGTTAATTTATTTGTTTATTTTAAAACTATACAATATATGCAAAGAAATTTATCTTTAATTTTGTTATAATTCTTTTGCGGGGCGTAATTAATTTAAGTTTATCACGGTTAAGAGTGGAAAGAATATAGTTTACATATGCAAATGAGGAAAAATTAAATAAAATATACATACATAAGACCTTCACTATGGAATTAAAATTGTGGTTGTTATACAAATGTAAGCCCCTTAAATAAGAAATATCAGAAAATTGATTAATATATTATTATTGATTCTATAAAATCGAAACTGCAGAAATTAAATATTAAACATTGCAACCTATTAGTCAGAAAAAATTATTCAATTTAAAACACAATAAACTTAAATTTTTGGATGTTTTGGTCATAGTTTATAATAATAATAAAGGTAGCCAAAAAACTGACAAAGGAAGTGATAATATATATATATACCACATTACGTTTTTGGGATCCTAGTTCCTTTCTTCAGGTGCAAATAAGAGCTTAGAGGGACACAATTGCACTTGTCAGTTGACAAAACTCAAAAGAGACGAAAACGCAGCGACACTGGGACAGCAGAAGGGTTAGCGTAACAATAAGGCAGCAACGACAATGGAAAACAAGTTTTAGCGTAATAATATGGGATCATAGCAATTATTGAGTTTCATTGTGTCTGTTTGTACATTAATAGCTGTGATGTTTGATTTAATGTGAAGCATCTCTGAAATGAGTCTGGAATTGTACATGGTGTCAATGTCTAAAATCTTAGCAAGTGTATGTTTAGAAATTATATATACTACAGATTGTTTATCGTTGGGAAGTTTGATTTTAGAAATATGTTCCTTGATCTGGGTATTAAGGGAACGTTTCGTTTGCCCTATGTACCAGGAAATATAATTAGAGAAAATGACACTGTGTAAGTTACAATATGTTGTGTAGTTTACAATATCCCTTGCTCTAATTGTAATTCCTGCTACAGAAGGCTAACAAAATGTTCCCTTAATACCCTAATCAAGGAACACATGTCTAAAATCAAACTTCCCAACGATAAACAATCAGTAGTCTCCAAACACATCATATATTCGAAACATCATTTCGATTGGCAACAACGTAAAGATTTCACATTAAGAATTCAAATATTATGCTACATTGATGAGTGAAATAATTCATATTAAATAGAATTTATCCGCCATTAATATTAAAAATTACACAAACAATTTAAATAAAATTTATTATGATTATTATTGCGGTCTATCTGTTGTACTATATGAGATCTGTATTTCCATTGTTTTTCACTAATTCAATTAATACTCGTAACAGCTGTGACAGTATAACAGTCATGTAGGACGTAAACCGCAGGTTAAAAATATCGTCACTTACATTTTCTTTATACATAAATACATTTTTTAAATTATCATGCATGTTAGACTGTTTCTTAATTTATTTTTTATGTCACAGATTGTAACATCTATACACATGAAGAGGTATCCTATTAGCAACGAAAAGTTGTGTTTGATATCTTTTGTGTTTTAAATTGCTTTTTAAAAATGTTCTTACTAATAGGCAGTTATGTTTATTATTTAATTTAAATGAAGTCAGATTGTTTTAATTGCAGAACCTAAGGCCTAGTTACCTAAAGGAATTGGAAAGGTGGAGGCTTCTGAAATAAGTGGTACAGGAGTTGACCTTTACGAACTGAACCTACAGTGATGAATTCTTTTTTCCCGACCGACATTCATTGAAATTTTACATATTATTATAATATCACATTTTATAGGTCATTATAATTTGTAAGAGCCAAAACATTTTATAATATATCTAAATTAAATTTATGAAACAATATAAAACTTGACATAGCAGGATAAAAGAAGATCTCTCTTTATACGAGAAGACAACTCTGAAAATCGTGACCGTTATCCGACGCCCTTCTAACATGCTCAAACTCCTGACATCGTGTCGTCAGACACTCGTTGTAGTGAACGCGTATCGCCGATGGGAACAATTTACATGATTACCTATTTTAATGTAATCTAGAGCCTTAAGCGTCACGACAGCACTCGTCAGTTGAAAACCTCAAAAGCTTTTGACGAGTGCAGTTGTCTCTCTCTAGGCTCTTCTTCGCACATGAGGAAAGGAACTAGGATCCCAGAAACATTGTGAGGTATTTATATTATAAATTATTTTTTTCTGAATTGGCTGTCTTTCTTATTAATTATTTTCAATCAGTCGTATTTTTTTTTTCATTTCCGGGACGTTATTCAATTGGTCATTATTGACGACGGTCGAAATCTGCGGTCAACAATATTGGGTTGGCGTTGCAACGGAATCTTGACGCAATGCGTAACGGAAAATTAGATTGGACCATATTTTGAAGCCGCAAAATGTACAAAACTATGTGATTTGTGGTAGAAGAATCTGCACACTGAGGAAAGAACCGCCGATAATAAGCTTCAAGTCGTAATAATTTTTGTGGAAAATGATGTGTTGAAAAGTGACATTTTCCAGTAAGACTGCTGGCGCAAAACCTACGTGATAAAAAAACAACTGTTCAGATATCCGATACTCATATAATTATGCTATAGAATTTCCCTAATAAATTGTGTGTTGGTTAACTAAATTTTATTCTTGTATGTGTGTAGTTTAAAAATCAAACATTAATAAATTTCTTTTCATTATGTGTGGTGTGGTGTTCTGATAGGGTGGAGCAGTATCTTTAACATTTTTCCTTTATTATAATCTCAAAGCTTTTATCACGTTCTCTGCCTATGTGGTAGTACGGCCGGAAGAATATTTAGAATAAAGCCAAACAAGGTCACGAACGTTCGTTACAAGTCAGCTAGCGCCTGACATTATCAAAAATTAAACCTTTTATATATATTGTAATGCCTGTTAAGTGAGGCATTGTTTGTGATGGATAGCCTGGACTGTTGGAGGGGCATTTTGTAACGTATTTATTTAGGTTCTTGGAAGTGCGGGGCTTGACATTTCGAAACCGTGCACGTGCGTGTGGGGGTGGAAAAGACAAGTCCAAAGTAATTGAGGGTCCTGTCTCGATTGTCGGCTTTTGACATGACAGAGTAGTAAGCTATTTGCTGTCTACGGAACTCCAGCTGCATAATATAAATCTCGGGATAATGGAAGAATCTGTCAACTGGCATTTGCGACTGAGTTTTCGAACAATGGACAAAGGAAAAGGCTGGGAGTATATAAGGGAAAGATAAGCTTTTGAGGGTTAGTCGTACTGCAATTACCGAGACTGGAGGATATGAGGGAGTCGTACTGCAATCACCGAGACTGGAGGATATGAGAGAGTCGTACTGCAATCACCGAGACTGGAGGATGAGATTAAGAGAGACATCTGTTAAGGGAGGAGAATGTGTTATAAGTTGCAGTCTGCGAGAGAAGTAGCCAAATATTCATCGATAAACATTTTGTATGCTGAAGTCTAATCTATTCTATTCTCAAATTATATCACTGTCTTCGATTGTAGGAGACCAGAACACTGCATTCAGCGTCAAATAATCTTCAGAACGAGCAAATAATATTTCTTTAACGAACGGAGAACCAACTTTTGTCAAACCTACAGTGATTATTAGAATCAGTGTTTAAAACGGCCAGTATATAAAGTGTGTGTGTACGAACACACTGAGTAATCGTAAGTTAAAATTTCATGGTATTCATAGATGTAAACCTAATTAAAAGATACAGTCAGATATCGTTCTTTTCTTTTGTGTTGATAAAATAAACTCTTTAAATTTAAAATCAATCATGTGGAATAAGTTCGTCGATAATTAATTTCGTCTACGTCTAGACGAATAAATATTTCTTTTTAATTTAAAGCTAAATTTTATGTTCTTTGATTATGTTTAAATGTTCTGCCGTTATCAAACCCAGTTAAGACCTTTGAGAGATTAAGAGTTTTTTAAATTAAATTGTATCATTGTTTCAAGTTTTGTTAAATAAATTTTGTTTGTTTTAAAGTTTATAATTGTTCATTTAAAAGCATATCATATTTGATATACATATATATATCAAGTGTTTTCATATCAGAAACATAAACAACGCAAAACTGCATTATAATTTCAACTATAGTAAAAAAAAATATTACAGACTTTATATACGAGGTAATATCAATAACAATAAAGATTGATAGCCATTTAATCAGAAAAAAACAATTAGAAAATTAATAAAATTAATGTGACAATTTTTTAATGTAATTAATTTATTAAAGATGTTTTGTCCTTGAATTAAGACCTCTTCAGTTGACAACAATTTTAATCAAGAACACCTAAAAATTATTGATAAATTAATTAATGCCAATACACATTCAAAATACCTCAATAAAACAAGTTATATAAACTCGCAATTAACTTACATTTAGTCACACCAAAGCTTTATTATAACGAATCAAAACCCTTCATTACTATTTAAATATTTCCATTACAGATTGTCTTAACTTTAATTTGTTGTCTGCCAGCCACCGTGGACTAATTTTAATGAGGTGAAAAATGAAATCAAGTAAATGTAAATAAAGCAGTTTAAACTTGATAAAATATTTATGAATATTCATAATTTGTAAATCTGACAATTGAAAGTAGGGTAATTAGTAAATTTTTATACTGAAATTGTAAAACCAAAATGGACACATTAATTAAAGAGTCTTACAATCATAATAATCATGAATCATAAATTTTATTGAGATTCTAAGTGGAATATTTTACATTAATAGCTTTATTATGCGATTTTAGCTTCAACATTTCGCTCATCAATCTGAAAAAATAAATACTCTTCTCAACCAAAATCTTGACATAAACCAAATCGATATTATGATTATGAAGATAAAACTGAATGTTTCAAATTGTAAAAATGTTCCTTAATCCAAATTTTAAAGACCTTTCGTCCATCATATATAGGTTGCTTCACAATCCAATCAATCGATCATGTGAATAATATTGTCTCTATCAAAATTTTGGATAGGATCTTTACCATTCCTTGCCAAATTTAGATTATTACATAAACTATAAATTTCATTTAAGGTCAGATAATTTTTATAATACAAATAAGTCACAGCGTTGAATTCTTTTATTACACAGTGATTTCCAAAGACTTTGGAATTATAAAATCTTTGATAAAACCATTTGAGGTATCATGAAAAGCAAAATTTACGTTTGAATCCTTGATATAACTGATTTTTAAGAACTTATTACTACTAAATTAGTTAAAATTATTTCAAATTAATTTTATTTATTGTTGACTATCTTTATAAGAGAAATTTTGTATTTATCATAATTTTTGTAGACATAAAATGATATTTAAATTAATCTCATGCGAATCAAAAAATTAATTTATAATATTTTAAAACCCAAGACTAAAAATTCTACTGTTATCCAACCGGGTTGTAGTTATCAGTAGTTTAATTTACATTACCATCACGATGTTTAGTAGCATTATCCGGTTACAAAATTGATCGATCCCTGTTTATTTTTCGTTCTATTGTAAATACTTTTCACTTTTGGAAATAGAATTCGATCTCAGAAAACAGCCATTTTTCCAGTTGCCTCACATTTAAAACGATTCAACTACATCTACTATTTTTCGTCACATGCACTGATAATGCTCTTTTGTATGGAATAGAATATTTAAAAAAAGGTTCCTCTACCAAAACGACCTTCAATGGTGTAATTGGCTATTTCATTCAGTTTTGTCCACCGTTGAAGCCTTGAAGCATTTACAACAATGTCCCATTACTATCAGCTAAGCTAATTAGCTGCACCTGTGCTGTCTCTCTGTCACACTAGACTGGTGATTCAATTTATTTTAGAGTGGAGGTTGACAAACGGTAACTACGGTGACAGCGTTACAGCCGTTGCGATTTGTTATACAGAACTCAGGTCCACCCAACCGACTGCAAATGTTGCCAGGTTCTGTCAGTTTTGAAACATTATTTAAGGAATTTTGTGGAAAACAGATAAATAGCTGAAAGTGGCAACTGAAGCAAGGGTCACGTAATTAAATACCGGCAGCCGATAGCAATAATATAATAGGATGGGAGGACCCTTAGGGTTGAGGATGGAGGGGCGTTGCAAAAAATAGGGCGAAAATAACTGAGATTGGAGTCCAATCCAGCGTTATGGATGTGTCTGAGTTTAAGTATAACATTCAACCTGCCGGTTAAGTTGTTCTTCTACCCCTATGAATAAAGCTGTAGGGGAAAAGCAATGTATGTTCCGCATACAAATCGAAATCCGTGGAGCAAATTTGACAAAATTTTGTACACGTGTTCCTTTAGAACTGAAAACAAACATAATAAAACGGTCGATATGTGCATCGAATATATATTTTGCGGGATCAATGAGATTCATAGTATTTATCCTCGATGCTTTTTGTCTATAATTTCTACCCATTTCTGTATTGGAGAGGTGCACCATTAAGGGTGGGAGGTTACAAAAAAATAACGCGAAAACAAACGAGATTAGTATTCAAATCCGGGCTTATGGATGTCACTGAGTTAAATAATTACAAGCCGGTTGTAGTTGGTCGAATGAAATCAATATTCTAGGAAGATCTCACGCCCATAACCGAATCATTCATACAAATGGATTTTGGGACACTTTTCAGCGGCTATTTATAAAAAGAAAACATCTACAATGACAATATAAAATTTATTTTCTTTTAAATCAAAACTGGTAGTTTTAATTAACGGGAAACAGACTCTAAATCTATGAAAATATACCTAATCGAAACGAGTATCTCTCTTGCACAGTGTAAGTGAATTATATGGATTGGTCGTTTTTTTTGAAGGCGTGTTGAAGAAATGGTCTGTAGTGGAGAAAGCTATTCTCTTTATTAATAGAGGTAACTGTAGTATCTGTGGTTCTTAAAGTCAAGTCTTGGGCTGAAGCTGTATGAACACATTTTTTGAAATGTTCAATTTCTGAAATAGTAGACGAAAGAAGATGATAATTATGATAAAGACAAACGAACATTCCACCAAACAAGTAAGGGACGTTACCAGATAAGTTATACCAATATTTCTTCCATAGTGTGTCATAATTGCTTAAAATTATTTAATTTAATTGTAAATTTAAAATAATATATTGCGAACAAAATCTCAACATATGATCTTAATCATGAATACAATAAAATAATTTAAATGTAATTAAATATCAGTTCATTGTGGCGCTTCATTCAAGCTTCGTGCTTCTTTGGAATCATCACAAATTATGTAAGACCACATTGATCATATATAACCATAATGGCTAATGTCAAAAATATAAGCTGAATTAGTGCGTGAATCAGTTGATAACTGGTATGTGCAAAGAAACCTTCGTTGGCAAAATTGAGGTTTAAAACATTAACTACATTTTTATAAAACAGAGTTGGAAACCACATTTTTTATACATTTTCGTGCATAAATTGCTCATAGGAAGTAAATTTCCTGCAGTAATCGAATGTCAGAAACATTCGCCAGTATGAGACCTACATACGCAATTTGCTGGAAATAAACTACGAACAACCGATCTGGTGTTGCCACAATTTATTTTTTCCTAAGTCATACAGAGACAACTCATACATTCTCTGTCGACGAACTACAATATTTCCATTAACATAACAGACAAGGTAAATAAACGAGTAACAAAAAACTATTTTTCTGTGAATTTAGTAATTTAAAAATTATTTGCAATTCTAAGAACAATATTTTTAATTTAACCCGACTATTTCTTTTTCATACTGCAAACTATGACTTCTGATGATGATTGCAATCGTGAGTGGGTTATGTCAACAGATAAAAACTAATGATAATGTGGGAGAAACCCATGTATGTAGTCTCTCTCTGTATCAAATTAAGTAGTATTAGCATTATAGGCATTCCTATTGTGGCCAAGGCATGGAGTACCTGCGAGGGATGTTCTCTCGTAGTCACAACCTTGTAGGAGAGACACGAAGGGAATGCCTTTTCCTCTCTCCGTTTTTGAACTACGGTTCCAACAAGCCGAGGCACCTCGGCCTTGTTTTGAGAGGTGTATGTTACGGGGTCACAGACCTTGGGCATACGGTAAGAGTTGGTCCCTGTTCCCATTGGAACAGTCGGCCAGCTGTTAAACTGGTCGAGGTACGGAGAAGGGAATGCTGCGTTCCCACAGAAAACTCTTCTCCCGCTATCGGAAGGGCATGGAACATGTACCAATTGCCCGACCTACCTGATGCAGGTTTTTTCTAGGGTTTTCCCTCCATCACTTTTAGGCGAATTGCCGGGTAGAATCCTTAAACCATAGCCCGGGTTCCCTAGTTAACGCTTGGCTACCTTCCTCCACCTTTTCGCATTCCTCTTTGAAATACCTTCCTATGCTATTAAATGGGAGTTGCCACCATGTGGATTATCCTCATGTAACCTGTTACCCTAAAAAAAGGTCAAGGCACGGAGAGGGGAAGCTGCGACCCCACAGCTAACCCCTCTCCCGCCATCGAAACAGCGTGGGAAAACTATCAAATTTCCAACCTACCTCATGCAGGTATTCTAGGATTTGACCTGCATCACTTTAGGCCAATTCCGTGTAGGATCCTTAAAATATAGCTCGGGAGACCTAGTTAACCTTTGGCTATCTTCCTTTACCCTTCTGCATTCCTCTTTAAAATCACTTCTATTCTATCAAACGGAAGTTGCCACCACGTGGATTACCCTCATGTAGCCTGTCACCTAAAAAAAAGGTTCCCACATAAGAAAGAAGCCTGCGAGAGAATTCTCTCGCTGGTGAATCTTCCCAGAGAGCACTGGAGGATGTTACCATTGGGAATGCCGTTTCCTCTCTCCTTTTTTGAACTAAGCGTCCCTCATGCCGAAGTACCTCGATCTGTTTTGAGAGGTGTATGTTCCGCGGTCACATACCTTGGGCAAACGAAAAGAGTTGTCCGCTATTCCTATTGGAATAGTAGGCCAGCTGCCTCCTAAACTGGCCAAGGCATGGCGAAGGGTAAGCTGCGACTCCACAGAGAAACCCACTCCCGCCATCGGAAGGGCGTGGGACAAGTAACAAATGCCCGACCTACCTGATGCAGGTTTTTCTAGAGTTTTCCCTGCATCACTTTTAGGCGAATTGCCGGGTAGAATCCTTAAACCATAGCCCGGGTTCCCTAGTTAACGCTTGGCTACCTTCCTCCACCTTTCCGCATTCCTCTTTGAAATACCTTCCTATGCTACTAAAGGGGAGGTTCCACAACGTGGATTACTCTCATGTAACCTGTTCCCCCCTACCCACTTATTACCTAGCGAGGATGTATCCATATAGAAATACTTCGTTTATCTTTTATATATCTGATATATGATCATGTCTTTGTTTAATTTTGCGATTTTTTTTACGGATTTATAAATTGGCAATATTATACCACTTATTGTCTTTTCTTTAAATATTCACACTATCTGTCCCATTTTCTCGTACCTAAGTTTTTTGAAATTTAATTTTATTAACTCAATCCTTAGAGTAATAATTATTTCAACTTAAATTGGAATCCTTTCTGCCTCCAGTTATGGTTGAACCCTATGTGGATTTCAGAATAACGCACTATGATCTACATTCGACCGAACAATTAATTTATAAGCATTTATTACAATTTTCTTCGTACTTTTCTTCTGCTTTTGTGAAGTAAAGTGCTCTCCATTCTCTACTAAAAAACCAAATAAAGTTGACACCCTAAGGGAAGTTCGTACATAATATTATCCAGAGGTAATTACTTTATTATCTTACGCTATTCCATCACTCCGTAATCCATTGAGTTGTAATGGACTGTTAAAGATATTTAGTAGTAATAAATTTTTTTTTTAAAACAGTCTCCAATTTTATTTATAACTTTAATTTGATAGCTTTGGTCTAACGTTATTCCTAAAAATTGAGAATTTAACAAAAAAAATTTAACATTTGTCAGCTACAGTAAAACTTTAATTTATAAATAATAGATGTCAAAATTATAATAGTTGCAATACAGGAATTCTTCAATCCTATTGTACAAGCGCATTTGACCGGAATCAATTAAATGATAATAAACTGAAAGATATAAAATTAAAGTTATAAACACAATTGGGGACTGTGCAAAATGATTTTTAATGCTACTAAATACTGTAATGCATATACGAAACATTCTTCCAATTTTTAAAAACATTTTTCTTGCTTTTAGATAAATGTATTTCAATTTTCATCAAACACTGTAATTCTCGTTGAAGAGGAACATCAACGGCCGTTTCTTCTGCTTCTCCATGTACAAAAATCTTAATATACGAGCTAATAACCGTTGTCAAGTCAACTTTATACCCCAGGAACAATAATACATCGATTACATCTGACGAATTTTCTTTAATTTTATTTTTAGCGACGTTGTAAAAGTTTTGCATTTTACCAGTAGGGGAACTAATTTTGTGGGGTTTCCCGGTATTGGATCACACAACCATTCTCGCGCCGATATTCAATTCCATTGGACCTCTGTGGCTGGAGGCAGTGATGCTACACCTCAGGAGGTCGGCAGAAGTATTTTATATGGTATCTGAGAATCGTTTGTTCAATCTGTAGTTACTAGCTAACAGTAACTACCTTCCGATTTTTCAAATCCTTTAATCATATTCACTATCAAAGAATCGATTCACGTTCTTCTTAATTTAACTAACAAACCAAAATGGCACTACATCATAAAAATCGATTAACATCGCATCGAAAATGATCCGTATCCAGTTTTGACTTATACATATTGACATACCATCCTCGATTGGCGCTCACATCAGTAACCTAGACAGAAGCCATGTCGACCTTCATGTATCAGACCACTTTTCTGCTACATAAATACTTCAAGCAATATAATTATTTTACTTTTTCCTGAATCCTGTTATAACCGTACAAACCAACAACGTTAAATTATTCTACCTGTTCTTATACGGCCCTATCGCGAGCCTGATTTTTAATTGGAGTACCAGTAACTGTTGGGATTCTCCAGTCGTCCTGAACGTCAGAATTGTTAATTGAAATTTCAAACAGACGCATCGCGTTCATTTCCATGGCTTCACCACCTATTTTAAGAACTTCCCCAGAGATTCCGTCTGGCCCAACAGATTTATGAGCTCTTAAACTTCTTGATATGTCTGCGAACGTCGCTTGCTTCTATTGCGAATGTGACAAAAATTTCCCGCATGAGCAAGTAATGGCTCCGTCGTCTTTTCGCAGAATACCGTAGCGTCGTATTCTGCGAACTTATTTCATTTTCGACCTTAGTCAGGAATTATGTTGTTAGTTATGAACATTTCAAAATCATAGCGTTGTTATATACACGAAGATCACTCCAAAAGTAATGAATTTTATTTTTATTTATTTATTTATTAATTTTTAATTCAGCATCTTTCAAATTTATGGAGCTCATAGATACACTCTCTCTCCTCGTTTTATTTTATTTTAACCCGTTCGTATGACTGGAACTGTTATAGCGTGTCTTCAAGATGTTCCACTTTACATTTCTCAAATCGAAATAGTGGAAAACGTCCACAAGAGGTTGGAAAAGGTGTATGGAGATTCTGCTATCGATCGCAGTACAGTTAGTCGGTGGGAAAGCAGATTTCTAGGTAAAAGACGGCACGCCAATATTCGGGATTCTCCCCGCTGCGGCAGACCCCACACTGAGCTGACTCCTGACAATATGTACAGTGTTAACGATGCGGTTTCGGCTGACAAACGCAACTCTGAAAAATCTTCAAGCACGACTGAGTAGTGTACATCGTGAGAAGCAGGATTTTTTGCTGTTGCACGACAATGCACGGCCATACGTTAGTCAGAAAACATTGAAACACCCGCCTTAGAGTCCTGACCCCGATCCATGTGATTACCATATTTTGCTAGTCTGAAGGAATTGCTTCGTTCTTTACATCTGGACGAAGACTATTGTATAAAGTGGTGAATACTTCTCTGGTAGAGAGCAAAGATCTTAGACCTGAGCAATTTCTAGTCTCATAATGGAGAGACTCACTATTCGTTTGAAAAAGATTCATGTTCCGCTTAAGAAAGTTTAAAATTTCGTGTATAAACACGCTGGAAGAGTTAATAATTGCAGACTTTTGAAAAACAGTTTACAACTGGATTTATTATGCGTATTAGAAAGTATTCTGATGCCAAGCTTTTGCAACTTGAATATTCCACTCCTGGAGAAATTACCCCAATTTGCAAATACATAAGGAATAAAAATACGCAAAGTACATTTTCGTAGTGTTGATGTAAACATGTTGCATTAAGGTTCTGAGACAATAACAAGCCAAACAGAGTTCCCCAGAAAGCAGATCTATATGGTGAGTCAACTTTAATTTCCTATCAATCTGAAGACCCAGAAAATGCGCATGAGCCAAGAACTTCTATAGAAGGTTGTTGCTACCATCCGCTGAGAACTGGACGAACTTGTTTTTATGTAGATTTAGTGATAATTTATTGACTTTGAACCACATATTTAGTTTCCCCAGAGTAATGTCTACGTTTATAACAAGATTGTAGGTGTACATATTGTATAAAATGCGTAGTTGGCAACACTTCGATTTTTGATGATCGAGTGCTTTTGAACAAGTAGAGCAGAGCAAGCAGAGCTGAAGGAATAGCCAGACGCTCAACAGTAACGTCTCGTGCGCATGTATGCTGATTACTGTAAAATATAATGTGGTGGTGTATAATTAATTGGTGTATTTATTTAAAAAGCCAAACAACCCCCTATAAGATTTTCAACATTTTTATCTGCTGTTGTGGTTTTTGGAATAAAACACCTCTGTGAATAACTAAAATTTATTCCATTCATGAATGCACATATTTTGATAATTACACAATTCTTCCTGTTTTCCAACGGCCATGCTGTCCTGGCGCCAAGTCCCCCGCGTTACCACCACTACGGAATGCTGGGAGACGTAAGGTCCGCCATCTCGCGGCAAATTCAAATAATACACCAACATATGCCGCCCACCTTGAAGGCACCGCCTTCAAAATTACACTAAGAACAATAATCTGATAATTATCAAATCAAAACTCAAATTATTATGTACACATGAAATGGAATCAAACGAAACAATAAATCAGTCTTCCTTTGGTAAAGGACACAATTTCCGCACTGCACGTTGAGTGAGCCCAGTAGCTGTCTTGACAGTCGCCAGTCTCACCAGTCCATCCTTCCGGGATGAACCTTCTCGATGCGGCCTAGATGCCATTACAGTTGCCTGCCACATGTCTCCATGGTTGCGCAATGAAATGAAATGAATCTTTTGATGGATTCCAAACTTCTTATAGAAGAATTATCATCTATCAGCTCATGGCTGGTTTCCTTGTCTGGAAGAGGAATATTGCTCAACAGTGTAGGGTCATTGCTACACCATTTTCTCAGTTTGAATCCTCCACTCAAAAGCAACTCTCGTATTTCCTTAATATTGTTGCTGATTCTCTGTCGTTGGTGCCAGTCAACAGATCATCCACGTAAAAATCACTCCTGATTATGTTTGAGGCAATAGGGAAAATCTCTTCTTCTACTGCCAATTGTTGAAGGCAGCGAGTAGCCAGAAATGGGGCACATGCTCTCCCATTTGTCACAGTTTTCAATCTAAATGTCGACAAAGGTAAAGTTGGATTCTCTCTCCATACAATTCTCTGAAAATCTATGTCACTCTCTCTTACTTCTATCTGGCGGTACATTTTCTCAATATCTGCTGTAAACACAAAATTGTGGCTTCTAAATCTGGTTATAATAGAAAATAAATCTTCTTGCACTGTTGGCCCCACCATCAAAATGTCATTTAATGATGTACCAGATGATAACTTGGAGGATCCATCAAACACCAACGCTCTGTTGGCGAAGTTTAGGCGCAATAAATCCGAGTTTTGGCGCCGATTAATTACTGTAGATAAAACTTGGATACATCATTATTTGCCCGAAAGAAAAATACAGTCCAAACAGTGGGCTTCAAAGGGGAACCGGCTCCAAAAAAAAGCAAAAACTGTTTTTTCGGCTGGGAAAGTGATGGCGACTGTTTTTTGGTATAGTCATGGAGTTATTTTAATAGATTATCTTCAAAAAGGAAAAACCACTATACGAGCATCATTACTTGACAAACTGAAGGCAGAACTTGCGGAAAAACGGCCATATTTGCAGAAAAAAAAATCCTGTTTCACCAAGACAACGCACCGTCTGACACCTCATCCACGAATTACGGTTGAAACTGCTTGAACATCCGCCTTACTCACCATATCTAGCTCCAAGCGACTTCTTGTTCCCTCATCTAAAAATTGTGCTCGGAGGACAGATATTTTCGTTAAATGAACCTTCGTGAACACTTATTTTGCAGAGAAAAACGCCGAGTACTTTCGGACGTGTACAGAGATGGGAGCATCGCTGGGAGAAGTGTGTAGAGTTACAAGGATACTATGTACAAAAAAAAAATCTTATATCATTGTTTCAGACCACTCTCGTATTCAGTCTGTCTGGTAGTTTGGATACACGACCACTTTTAGTGACTGTTATTCCTGTCGATAATTTTTGGGACGACTGTAATATTGTTTCACTGGATTGCTTGGGAGATTTGCTAGTGGGAACCTCATGTTCATCCGGTGTTGTGCTGTTGTCAGTTTCTGGCTCTACCATGTCCAACTTGCTGATCCCCATAGGGCCAAGATGGCTCCGGTTTCTCCAGATCTGTCCTTTCAATATACTAATAATGAATGAAAGAGGACTTGAATGGTTTACAACGATTACATGATTTAGTTTCTTATTATCAACCCCAAATAATGTACATGCTGGTTGTCTCAGTTTACAGTAGCTTAAAAATTTCCGGTAAGTTTTTCAGGGATTACCGACACATCAACTCGGGTATTAGTATAAAATGTAATTATTGAATTACTAATATTCACAGAAGCGGCCCACCGTTGTTTATTTGATTTGTCCTAAGCAATGGTTCCGATAAAAGCTTTATCTTCCTTATTCGCTGTTCGAACTTCTCTAATACTGCACGGTATATTTTTCTTTTTGCAAAACTTGGCATAATGACCAATTCTTTTACATGAATGACAGATAGATTTTACTGCTGCGCATTGACATTTGGAATGTTTAACTAGTCCACAATTCCAGCAGCTTTCTTTAACGTTTAGTTTAGCAAATTATTTAATTTGGGCTTTAACTTCGGATATATGCTTATTTTCCGTTTTAACACGCGCATTATATCGATCTGGTGGTTTTTTAGCAGATGATGTAATCTTTTTCGATTTGTGGCTTACCTCCATGAAGTACTGTTTGTTGAGTCTGCATTTGAGCCCTTTCCTTCGCCATTGTGACTGCCTTTTCAAGCGTTAGAGGATCGATCAGTTGCAACCTCTTTGAAAGCTCTTGGTCCTTTATGCCAACGAATACGCGATCACAGATTAATTCCTCTTTCAGTGTACCAAACACACAATGTTCCGCTAAAGTATACAAACTTGCAACAATTTCTTCAGCAGTTTCAGTTTCTTGCTGGAAGCGTTGATTAAACACCACGCGTTCATATGTACGGTTTCGTTTCACGTTGAATTGTTTGCAAGATGCAGCTATCACCTTATTATAGTCCTACTTATCAGCGTCCGACAATCCAAAGGCTGCAAATAGCTCGTCCGCCCTTGAGAACCTATGATATATAACAACATGTTAACTTGATTTGGTCCAGGTTTATTGTCTAATTCTGTTGCCATTCTAAATCTCTAGAATCTATTTTTCCATTGGTTCCATTATTGCGCTTTTGAAAAGTCAAATGGGTCAGGCTCACGCAGAGAATGATGAATTGTGGCCATTAACAAATGAAAACGTTGCTTATTACGTCCAGACAATTTTAAGGTACAATGACAGCTACCAAGCTCCAATTACTGCTACCGAAGTTCAATTAACGCTACCGAGGTCCAATTACCGCTACCCAGGTCCAACTACCGCTGTCACCATGTAGTATTTGGTATTATTTTACTTCAGCGACACGATTACATTGGATAACATTTTATACGAACAACAATCTGTTTTGAACAAAGATAGGTAATGTTTCATAGCAAAGGTAATAAACACATTTAAAAGGCTTGCCAACACAAAATTTTTATTATTCTACGAATTACGTAATATACTTATTTGACATGAAATTAAAGTCAACTTAGAAATTCCGCACGAATTATTCCACATACAAAGTGAGTCATGTACCACTATGATCAAAAAGTAAGGTGAAATTGTCATTTAAAACGCCCGGGTATTAGGAAGGCAGGTAATTTTTTTTCCTAGGTTGGTAGGACTAGCTATAATATTTGCCAATCGTCTGTTTGTTAAAAGGTTTAATTATCTCCGAGTTACACGTGTTTTTGTAAACAACCAAAAGTGAATTTTTCGATTTTTGCAATGGGTGATTTTGTTGAGCAAAGAACTTGCATCAAATTTTGTTTGCGGAACGAATATTCTTGTGCGGACACGTTGAAAATGTTGCGGAAGGCCTTTGGTGATCAAACTATGGCACAAAAAAAACGTTTATAAGTGGTACGACGAATTCAAAGACGAACCGCGCTCTGGACGACCATCAACGTCTACCGACGAGGGCCACGTCCAAAAGATCAAAGATTTGGTGCTTGAAAATCGTCGATGGACAATTAAAGATCTCGCTGATGGTGTTAGAATATCGTTTGGCTCAGCCCAAACCATTTTGAAGAATGTTTTGTGTCTCAAAGGCGTCACGTCTCGATTGGTGCCAAAATCGCTCTTTCTTTTTTTTTTAAAAAAAAGCGTCGCGTTGATGTGTGTGAAACTTTGCTGTCTGACTATCAGGACCACTCGAAATGCATCATTACTGGAGACGGTACTTGGATTTACGCATACGGCCCTGAAACTACCGACAAATCCAGCGAATATCGTGCAAAAGGTGAAGCAAGACCGAAAATCAAGGTCATGTTGACAGTTTTCTTTGATTATCGTGGTGTGGTGCACTATGAATTTTTTCCGCCAGGCCAAACTGTCAACAAAGAATATTATTTGATCGTTATGCGTCGTTAGCGTGAAGCTATTCGTCTGAAACGGCCGGAATTATGGGCGAACAACTCTTGGTTCCTTCATCACGATAATGCACTATGTCATACTGCATTGGTTCTTCGCGACTTTTTTGCCAAAAACTCGACTCATATCGTTCCGCAACCACCGTATTCGCCTGATTTGGCTCCGTGCGACTTCTGGCTATTCATTAAACTCAAAAGGCTAATGCGGGGACGCCGTTTTGACACGATTGAGGAGATAAAAACCGAATCGAAGAAGGTCTTGAAGGCTATACCGGAAAAAGACTATTCCGACTGTTTCGAGGACTGGTAAAAGCGTTGGAAAAAGTGCGTTTTATTGAACGGGGATTATTGTGAAGGGGATGAAATTGATTTGGAAGAATAAATAAAGAATTTATATTTTATAAATTAATTCACCTTATTTTTTTTTCACAGTGGTATACTATCAAATTGAACTTAAGACGCCCAGGAGTCTTAAAAATTAGTTGTAAGATAATTTTTTTAATTGTTTTTTTTGCATCAAACGTATTTCACACTGTTTATGATTATCATTTCTCTGAAATCATACGAATTCACCACTTTTTCATATCTGCTCCTATCATCGATGCGATCGCATGACATGCGCGCCAATTAATGAATTCCACCTGACAACCAGGGTTAATGTGATTGTCATTTTATCTGGTAATAGCACAGCCAAGAGCACATAGATTAATGTCAGAGCATTAATATAACGTACCATGTATCCCGGAGGCAATAGATTTCCGGTCTGTTGATTCTATTTGCATGTAAATGAGTCTGCAGGTAACGACGGAACCAATCCTTGGCAACACAACTACTCTCGTGCCGAAGTTGAGATCGATAAAGTCTCGATGACGGAGAGTTAAGGCCGCGGTGTATTCATGTACGCTCCGATTATTTAGTGGTTCGGGTAACGACCTATAAGCCAAAACGTTTTGGATTTAAAAGGTTTATAAAATTAATAATTTTCTTCTTTAAAATTTGTAGGAGTATAAATTTACATCAGGTAAAGATGCGTGTCCACAAAGCTAATTTAATCCACAATTTGCTACATGGATCTTTACTTGAACGATTATTCAGATCAGTGATGAAAAAATTATTTGAAAATAATTAGAATATTTTATAACTTTTAGTGTACCTATTACTGAAAAAACAATTAAAAAGATTTCATTACCTGTAGCTTTTCACCAAGTAATTATATAATGCGTACAAATTATGTGCGTTTTAAGGGAAACGTATTATTTGTTAAGTACATTTGAGGATTTTTTACACCGTCTTACCTCTATTCCACAGAAACAAGTAGAATTAATTAAGGATTTTTTTCTAAACTTGTAAACTATCTTCCAAAGACAGAACAAAACAGCAGTAACTTGAAAACTTGTCTTTTGGTGCACATCTGGACATAGGACAATTTTGAATTAATACTTGCAAAACCTTTCGTATTTCGAACATAAAGTTTGTGGTGATTTTATGGTGATATATTGTAATAATCAAAAGAGTAGGCTTTAATTAAATAAAAAGTTAATCAAAATTTAAAACATAAAATAAGTTTTATTATCAAATTGTGGCTTCAAACTCAAAAACAATTACAATCAATTTTTTTTAAAATCTCAGGGCCTTTACTGGGTTTGATGATTAGGACACGATAAATGTAGAATTTGACTAATTAACAATTCAAAATATAATTTACCTAAAATAAAACAATAATTCAATCAATGAAAGGAAAACTAGAAGAAACCGAACGAACAAAACCTGACTTATCCTTTAATTAGCGTTTATATATTATTATTCAATATTATGTTACTTACGGACTGTCGGTCTGGTACCAGAACAATCAATTTTTTTCCTCGTCGGACACATTTACACTTTAATTTTTACTCATCAGGCCTTGGTTTTCACTGACTCTAAATAATACTTTTTAGTTTGCCAAATGTTGGTTCTTTGTTCGTTAAGGATATGTTATTCACTCGTTCCGACGATAATTAGACGCTGGATGCAATTACTTGGTCTTCCAAAATTGAAACAATGGTCTAATTTGAGAATAGAAATAAGACTCCTGCACTCAAAATGTTTATCGATGAATATTTGTATGTTTATTTCACAAACTGTAACTTATAACAAAATTGTTCTAACTGGTCTCGCTGTTCTACTACCGGTATTGGACTCTTTATAAATATTTCATCCGTCCACAGCAATCTTTCGGCACCAATTCTAAAGTTTTATTACTTGTTCCGTACTTTGCAATCTTTCGGCACCAACTCTATCCTAGCAGGCTGTAGACGTAAAACTGAACCAGACTTTCGTGCGCGCATACGCCATTTTGACTTTTCGATAAAGCAGCCGAACTCGCTTCTTCATTGTTGCTTTGTTCGATCAGACCGCTAAAATGGATTTATCAAACAATTTAAATTTTATGTCCAAACAATAAATTAATTGGCATTACAATATATGTTGATTCGTCAACAGAGTCGTTACACGTAATTTTTCTGAGCAAATGGGACAACCGTGATAAAAAGAGGTCTAAATATTCGTGAGAATGAAAGGTTTTTAAAGAGAAATCTGAGTGATCCAATAAAAATATTTTACTTTCACCGCTTCATATCAAATTAGGCCAACTTGTAAAGTCACAACCCAAAGAAAGAGAATATTGAAATACCTTTGTTAATAGTTACAGCGTTTTTCTAAAGCAGATTTGTGCTCATCCGAGGACTCCATAAGGGTACTGCTGAAGTTCATGGAATTAACTGGTTTAGATTTATTATTCATTCCATTAGGATACTTCATAATATAATATTACATGAAAAGAATAATTATTACAAATACAAAGTTTAAAAAACAAACATTGTATTTACAAAAAAATATATGAATTAAAACTACGTTAAAGATATTAACGTAGTAATAGTAATTAAAGAAATTATAAGTGTTTTAATTGATCTTCAATTTCCATTCGACGGAATTTCCAGTGGAAAATCCTTTACAACGAGAAAAAAGGAAAGTTGTAATAAACAAACCACAAATACAACATTCACTTATGACAATAAAAAATTTAAGTGTCAAAAGAGAAATATTTTATACTAAAACCGAATAATCATCAGTTATTTTTACGAAAATGAAGTATATTATCACTCCGTACTAATGCGGTAATGACAAGAAAAATACTGGCGCGAGTGGTCGCAGTAGGTCCCCTGGACCGAAGAAACGCAACCTCCTTATTAAAACGTTATTTTTCGAGAACTACGGTAGATTTTTGAGTGCGGACTTGCCAAAATATTGTAAACACGTTTCTCTGACATGTAATAAAAGTTCATCCCTGTATTTGACCTGGTTCCGGAGATAACAATGAAATTAAATTACTTCGGTCGCCTGGAACTAGCGCAAGTAACGGAGGCTGAATTTTGTATTATTCTTCAAATACCTCTGTTTTCCCGAATACCCTTCCCCTTCAATAAATCAAATAATATTAAATAATTATACAGTGCAATTTGGCTCACTGCAACGTGACCAATTAAACAATCGTAATAATTTTAGACATTTGAAAATATATCTTTACAATATAGATGAAATCATCCATAAAAAGGGCTTAATTAACCTATAATAATGTACACGGTGTCCGTAAAATCCCTTTACAATTTACAAAGTTTTGCTAAAAAGATAAATGACGCGATACATTACAAAATTATTATTATTGTGTTTGGAAAGTTTTTACTATTAGTTAACTTGTGAATTTCATAGAAAATTGTAAAGAAATAGTACCTACATTTGAAAATGGCAATTCCCCAAGAAAACAACAATGCTTGAAACAAAATCTGTCACAGAGACTCGGCTAAACTTTCAGGAGTAAGATTGGAAAATAACAAACATCACGTCCAACATATTGTGAAGGGAAGAATAAATACTGACTCAGATTTTGATAAAGCGAGGAGTGGGGAAAAAACTAAGTACAGAGGAATCCATCGAACGAGTAAGAAAACCCTTTAGGCAATCGCCAACCAAAACGATTCGCGCTTGTACTTGACAGTTACAGCTAGTACATGATTCCTTCACCACAACCTGCGATTGTTACACATGTCATCCATATTGAAGGCGATTATGTGATGGAAAAAACTTCAATACATATACTGCTTTTATGTATTTATTTGTTCATATGTTTTTGGAATAAAGTGTTGTTGTTATAAAGAAACTTTCATATATCTTATAATTTATAAAACATGTTTGATTTATACGTATTTAGTAATAATGCTACTTCCGTTATTTTTAATATAATAAATTTTGAATTACTTTCCAGAAGTAAAATATTTTTCATAAATAACATAATTTTATTAGATTAAGCTAATATTTACACACATCGACAGCCATACACCCAATACCAATATACTTTCACTAATGTATTAGGCTTTATCCGTAAATATCTTGTTTGCATAATGAATATGCCTTGTTAATGATAATGGAAATGAGTAATATGTTGTCTTTATGTTAATAACCATTTATACATATATATTGTAATGAACAACTTTAATTCAAATGAATTTGCCCACGTTGAAATGTAATGAATAGATAAAAATTAATTAACAAACAAAATGTATTTAAATTAATTAAATTAATTAAAATTTTATTTTGTTAAATATAAACAAAAAGAATTCAAAATAATTTACCAAATTTTATATTTCACAAAACAATTAATTTATTCCAAGTCAAATAAAAACATTTTATTGACTTGATTATTTACATTTGTGTTCTTGGAATTTTACAGATTTTAACTACTCTCATCTCAGGGTCGTTTATTTGGGACTTCTAAATAAAGAACCAACCTTTGTACATTTAAATTAAACAATCAAATTTTACAACATTAGAGTTAAACAATGAAATGAACGTGAAACCGAAATCTGACGATTTGATCCGTATTTAACGTTTACAAACCTTTATTAAATTTCTTTCTACTTAAATCTCTGCTGGTACCAGGCTTTCGATTTGGGCTCTGCTGCACTATGCATTTTTCACATCTAACAGGCCATAATTTCACAGTTTTTAAATTTATTTCGAAAACACTGTCCAAACTTTGGTATCCACTGGAACGATTACTCCGTACAGCTCCTGTTATCCTACTCATGAAGTCGTATTCTCGCCGGAAAATATGGTATTTCTCGTTCTAACTATTGGTCAGCCAGATTGTTAACAACTCGTTCTCGATTAAATTCGTGAACTAGATTGTCTGCGAGGGCTATTCGCTCGCAGGCAGTACCAGGGAGGGATGTTCTCTCGCAAGGCAGAACCTTGTAGGAGAGACACGAAGAGGCTACCTTTTGGGATGACTTTTCCTCTCTCCGTTTTTTAACTAAGGTTCCCACAAGCCGAGGCACCTTGTTTTGAGAGGTGTATGTTCTGGAGTCACAGAAATTGGGCATCCAGTAAGAGTTGCTCGCTGTTCCCATTGGAACAGACGGCCAGCTGCCTCCTAAACTGGTCGAGGTACGGCGAAGGTAATACTGCGACCCCACAGAAAATTCTTTTCCCGCTATAGGAAGGGCGTAGGACAAGCACCCAATGCCCGACCTACCTGATGCAGGTTGTTTTAGGGTTTTCCCTGCATTACTTTTAGGCGAATGCCGGGTAGGATTCTTAAACTATAGCCCGAGGGACCTAGTTAACCCTTGGCAACCTTCTTCTACGTTTCTGCATCCCCCCTTTCAAATTTATTCCTATGCTATTAAAGGGGAGTTGCCACAAAGTGGATTAACCTCAATTAGCCTGTTACACTAAAAAAATAAAAATAAATTCCCGAATAGTTTTACTATTTGAATTTCTGCAACTTTAACTCAATGAATTACTGTCCGAAAACCTTTACTTGATCAAAATTTCTGCCCGCGACTATTCTTGATGAATATCTGCCCGCAACTGCCTCTGTTAGACTCGAGTTTTCGAATGCCTGCTGCAGAATAAGGCTCGCACACATGTTTACTTATTCTTGTTTTATATTTTCGCCGATAACAATCCACCACAAATTTCCAATTATCAAATGACTATTGGCCTCTAATTTGTATTACAATATATTGTAACGCCAATTAATTAGGACATTAATTGTTTGGACGCAAAATTTGAATTGTTTGAGAAATCCATTATAGCGGTCTGATCGAACAAAGCAACAATGAGAGAAGCGAGCTCACTTTGCTTTGTCGAAAAGTCAAAAATGGCGTATGCGCGCTCAAACTCGAGAGAAATAGGAGTTCAGTTAGCGGAGAAAGATTGTTAGGAGCTGATAGAACAAGAAATATAATTAGAGCAGAGACTGGACATCGTCAATGTATAACTAGTTAAAGTTGTAAATTAATACGAAGAAAATTACCACGCCGCAAGTATTGTAGCGTAAACAATTGAAAAGTAAGAGCAGTTTAAGTCTATAGCCAGGAGCTAAAGGAAAGTTAGTTCGCTCCGAAAGAATAAACAGTTACAATAATTCGTCAAGGAGATACGTTGCATTTTACGTCCAATTCAGTGAAATACTAATAAATCTACGAATCATAGGGTTCCGGTAAGGCGAGCAGACATCAGATAGCTGACATTAAGGAGGATCATCCGAGTTCCTGTGGGCCTATCAAATTTGACTTAATAGTGTAAAATCTGAGTGTCGACAGTTTAGAATCAGTTTAAAAGTTTGCCCCGAAACCAAAAGGAATGATGGTACCAGCTGGACAGATGTAAGTAACAAAACCAAAACTAATGATTAATTATAAACGCTAATTAGAGGATAAGGTCAGATTTCTTTCTCTTTTAATTGTTAATCAGAGTTAATTTCTTTACTTTTAAATTTCTTTCTATCGACATATTGTTTAGGTAAATTGTGAACTGTTTGTTAATAAGATTTTTAAATCAATTTGTTGTGTCCATTATCAAACCCAGTAGAAACCCTGAGAGAGGGAAAGATCTAAAATTTTGTTGTAATTATTTATATTGCCACAAAATAAATAAATATTATGCTTTTTAATTTTGATTATTATTTCTTTAATTAACGCCTTCCATTTAATTATTACCTAAATGGCGCTTCACGTGAGGTAAATTAATTAAATTCTTTGAATTAATTAAAAGCTTAATTGTTGTTTTCACAATATATATATATATATATATATATATATTGTAATGATTTAATATAAATGACTGTTAAAGCCCCACGTTGAGGTTTTTTTAGGGTAACAGGCTATGTATAGGGTAGTCTACATGGTGGATTAATTCAAACAATCAATAAAATATTCCAATACAGAATATGGGTCTGAAATTTAAAATTTGAACTCGGAAATCTTACGATAATATCATTTACTTGCGGGCTTACAGATAGTCAATTGTACAGTTTTACCTTAATGTTTTCTGGTACCAAGTAAATTGGCTCGTTCAGACACACACAATTATTAGCACTTTATAGACAAGCCATTTATACACTGAATATAATAGTCAACACTTTCTGCTTGCTAAAATGACTCACAACGCTTGATTCGCTTTTCCTTCTAACAATATCTTAATAACACACTCCAAAGTTTGTTATCTGCTGGACGCAATAACCGGCGGCTCCCAATAATTGAAGAAAAAATGTCTAACTCATTAATATAAGCTAGACTCCCAACTATAATAGTTGTAATTATTTGCTCACCGAATGGAACCTTTGGACCGTTTTTGAATATTTGAGCTGTTAAATTACATACAGCCAGACACTTTCTGAATTTCTGTCCTTTCTCGACCCTCTCTTACCATACACGTCGACCACTCTGGAGCACTGAGCGTCAAGTGAACGAATTTCTACAATCCCAGCCATCATGCATTATTGCCTCATATTCTTGTATATAACTTGTGTGTATTGCTTCCTTTGATGAAAAGAGTTCTGCGAAGATAGTCTTTACTTGTTGAAACTGGTGCATTCATATATATATATATATATATATATATATATATATATATATATATATATATATATTGTAATGCCAATAAATTAATCAATTAATTGTTTTGAAATAAATTTGAATTGTTTAGCGAAAAGTTAGTATTATAGCGAGAGCGATCCGAGCGACAATGAGTGGTGAGCTCTGTTCCTATTATTCAGAGCGCGGAACGGCGTTTACGCGCGCTAAAGCATAGTTAGTTGGTCGTTGTGGTCTGGATTGTACAGAGGTCAGACATCGTCGAGCATAGTATAATAAAGTTGGTGAATCATTGGAGAATTGAAGCGGCCGACGGTGAAAACGTTGCAGAAAACGGTCTTTATAAAATTGAGCAGAGTAAAATATTCACCGAGATATTGCAACGTGAATATTGTCAAGTAATACGAGTTTCGTCAAAATAGAACTTTGTACAATCTTCGTGGATGAGTTGTTGCGGAATAACATTGGTAAATTATTGTGGAGCGGAGAAATCAACGGAATACAGCCAATATTGACAAATTTTAGAGTGAAGTGTAAAATCAGTGAAAACTAAGGCCTGATATCAAATAATTAAACAGTGTAAAAGTGTCCGAACGAGGTAAAATTGATTGTTCTGATACCAGACCGACGGTCTGTAAGTAACATAATTTTGAATAATATTGTAAACGCAAATTAAAGGATAAAGTCAGATTTCGTTCTCTTTTAAATTGTCAATCAGAGATGATTTCTTTACTTTTTAATTTCTTTCATTCTATCGACATATTGTTTAGGTAAATTTTGAACTGTTTTGTTAATAAGATTTTAAATCATTTTTTGTGTGTTCATTATCAGAGCCATTAAAGGCCCTGAGAGGACAGATCTCAAATTTTGTTTGTAATTACCTCTATTCTTTGAAAGCCACAAAATAAAATAAATATTTTGTTTGTTAATTGTTAATAAGTTTTTCATTTATATTAACCCATCATATTTAATCATTTCGTCAAATTAATTAAAGCCAACTTATTGTGTATTACATAAATGGCGCTTCAACGTGAGGCAAATTCTTTAAATTAAATAAAGCTCAATTGTTGAATTCTTCAAAGATTAAATAAATAAAATGTAATAATTGTTGATTATTACAATATATTGTAGAGATTACAAATGTGTAATGTAATGTTTTATATAAATTGTTTCTGTATTGTTTCTTTAATTACTGGTGGCTGAACTTTGAGGCCAGAGCATTGTAAAGAACAGTATTGTTTGGCGCAAGAAAGCAGAGACTATAATGGTTGTTAGTAATTGTTGTCGAGAAAGCGTATATAAGACGCGCTCAGAACTTTGGACAGACTGTGAGTTTCGGAAACGTACAGTTCAGTGTCCGAGACCAGTATGTTGGGGAAATAGTCATGAGTGTTCTGGGAGGATGGCCAAAGGTGGCCGAATTCAGAAAATTATAAGCTTAATATATCAGTTTCTGTATTAAATGGATTTTCCACAGCAAACTAAGTGTGATGATACGTACAACAGTAAAGTAGAAAGGCGCTGGAAGTGTTGCAAACTGGTACGACGAAAAGTGAGACGATAATAAAGTCAGTGCTATGGCCTGACAGTAGAAATAGGTTCCATTAAAAATTAAAATAATCACGTGTGCACAAACCAGAGCAGCTCTGAACAAAAGGATATGTAAACACGTAAATTTTTTAAACCTTTACGTAAATATCGTTTACTGCCAGATTTATATAACTTTGTCAGATATTTCTATACCTTGTCAGACTTTTCAGATTTCTTTAGTTTTTGTTGTCGGTATAAAATATTTATTATTGAAAATTTAAATTCATTTTTTTGCTTTTGTAACTTGGAGAAAGTTGTAGATCACTGTCATTATTAGAGGCCCTCTAAACAGCCCTGAAATTTAAGAATCTCATAAAATCTGAGGCATTTACTTAAAAATATAATATGTAAATTCAACGAAAATCAAATTTGTCTTAATCTTCTTTTGAAAATATTGGTTTAATTTAAACTTCATTCGCCTTTGTTTCCTTGTAAATTTATTGACCTTTAATTTAGGAGTAGTAATTAATTTGTAATCTGTGCATACCACAATATATTGTGGTAATTAAAAATAAACTTGTCATTAATTAAGGAACAAAATTTTACGACTTTCATTGTCGGCGACATATATATAAGAATTTTGTACAATAATATGGCGTGCTTGCTGTGTGCATTATCGCGAAGGCCTGGCTGGACACGCGGAACTTTAGTGTGGTGTGGGAGCTCTAATCATAAAGTTGTAAGATTGTGTTTTTGGGAGACGTACACGATAGTCAGACTTCAGAAAGAGTGTGTGTCGGGAGTTGGCGGGGAATAAAGCAGAATATGTTCTGAAAAGCTTGAGTGTGTGTTGGGAGTCGTTGGAGAGAGAGAACTTGAAATTCAGAGTTTGTTCTGAAAGGCAGCAGAGGCATAATATTATAAAGTCCCGGGTTTTAAAATTACGAGGCAACAATCTGAAATATTTGCCCATTTGCAAATTTATGCAAGCATCAAAGATTTTAAAATACGATATCAACTATATAGGGCAGGAAGTGTTGTGTGTGGAAATAATAACCACATTAAATTCAGTGAAACATGGCCTATCTGTGAAGTGTTAAACAATAATCGAGTGAGGTCGAGCCCCCCCCCCCCTCCTCAGCACAGAAAAATGGTAATGTAAACTAAAGAAAATTTACTTTTTGTAAACCTAATGTAAATTATATTTATCGTTATATTTCAGATTCCA
Organism: Zhengitettix transpicula; assembly: GCA_037074705.1. Lineage (NCBI taxonomy): Eukaryota > Metazoa > Arthropoda > Insecta > Orthoptera > Tetrigidae > Zhengitettix > Zhengitettix transpicula. The sequence goes on along the minus strand of CM073590.1, from coordinate 24,638,762 downwards.
TATTTCACTAATTGTTTAAATTAAGAATTTCCCAATTTGTAAATTGTTTTGTCGTAATATTCTTTTTTTGGAGGCCCGATAGGCGGCCCGGAAATCAAGCCATGGCATTTTACCAATTTGTAACATAATTTTCAATGGTGATAAGAATTTTTTTAATAAATTAACTTTGATTTATATTTTAAATTCTGTTTTCATTTAAAATCCAATCATTTTATCTTTTAATTTGCTTAGACACAATCTCATTCAATTTTGAATATGACATTTTGTGCTTCAACGTCGCCTTCATTTAAAATTAAACTTAACTATTTATTATTGGAGGCCCGCTTTTGTAAATTGTATTTATTACTTTTGGTGCCTCAATTAAGTATTTAATTTAAATTAATATTATGTATATATATATATATATATATATTATTGATGGTTTAATTCACAAAAGTCATATGACTACGAAAAAATTAATAATAGGGTATCATTATTGCTTAAGAATAAAATAATTAAAATAGTATGGTTTATTAATTGCACGTTCGAGCCCAACACATACACTTACACGGATATACACTTGTAGCCTGGACACACTTCCTTTAAAATGGATTCCATTGTACATGATTTGCAATGACACGATTCAAAAGTAATATGAATTTTCAGAGTTAGAAAGCCCTTCACACAATTTTATTGACATTATTTAAAGCCGTTAAAATTATATCAAAATGTTATTAGCAACCAATAAATTATCATACAATTTTACGTATTCGTAATATACATCGAATACGTTTTAAACTGCGTCAAATACATAGATTTGGGTTAAATATTTTAGAGTTTTAAGTATGGCTTCCTTTGATGCAAAATGTTCTTTGATGCTGGTAGTTATCTCCGAAGGTTTTCTCTATTTGATTGTTGAACCAGGTACATTCCAATATGTTGCACTGTATTGTTAAGAGTTTTGTTGCAGTTATGACATGTAGGCGGAGGGATCCTACAAAAGAGAAAGCTGTGGTTTAAATTGATGTGAGAAATTCTGAGGATGGTTAACAGCACCTGTTGTCTTCTAGCTTTGGGAGTATTGAGATTTTTTATGGTTTCGATTGTCAATATATTCACTTTTTCATTCAGTTTGTTTCTGAATATTTTCCACGTATCCTTACTGTCACAAATTTTGTTCTTTATTAATGTTGATTTAGGGTAGCGAGCATGTTTGGCAAGATATTCCGCCCCCTCGTTACCTTGTGTGCCGGGATGCATAGTGCAGTTGTTGACGTTCGATTGAGTAATGTTGTCTCTAATACAGTTGATGTTATTGCTTATTTAATTGATGACTACTGATTTAATGACATTAATGGAATGTGGTTTTATTATGTGACATATTTAGAAGTATTGCCTACGCATTTCAAAACTGTGGCCCGGCAACATTTATGGCAATGTGTTGCCGGGAAATATGTTGCCAGCAATATCCCGGCAATACTCCCGGTCACAGTGTAGCACAAGTATTTCCCGCGTACACGTAGAACAATAATAATGATCGAAAATGAAGTGCTTATTGGCGCAGCATAAATTGTGATAAAAAATTTCAAGTAATTAAAGAAGAGAAGAACCTGGATTCGTCCTTACTTAAACAAACGAGAAACAGTTCACAATTTAAGCAACGAATTAATTCTTGACAATTACTTATTTAAAAACGTCACCAGAATGTCGAAGTGCGACTTTCAATATCTGCTTAAAAAATTGGGCCCATGAATGAGAAAAAGGACACCGTGATCAGGAAAGCAATACCGAGCACCCTTCGATTCTTGGCGACAGGAGACTTAAAAATCTTTGATGTAATTAATCATAGTATCCCATTGTTCAATTTCATACATCGCTCGAGAAGTATGTGTAGTTTTAATGGAAGGATTAAATTAATTTATTAAAGTATCTGAAGGCTATACCTCTTTATTTGTTAAATATTAATTTTAAAAATTAGATATAAACTTTCGTCTTATTTCAATTTTTCGCGTACGTCATAACTAATACCAAATTTGTTGGTTATTGCTTGCCAATCATCTTTCTTCATTTGGCGATCTCCATCTATAGTTCATCGACTTCATGTCCCCTAATGATGGATTTCAGCGAACTTCATCGATAAATTCAATAGTTTTCTCATTCGACCAATTTATAAGTGGAATACTGAATAATTTTTACTAGAGAAAAAGTGTAATATTAATTGATAACACAGATGATTGATTACAGAATGGGAACTATTGTGGCCCTGCAATGTTTTCGTAATTTCGACACAGGGCCAGTGTCACCGGCAACACGCCGGCCAGTACTTAAAATGCTGGCATCGATATGTATGTATTGCCGAAAATGTTGATGGATTTAGAGCAATATTGCCCAGCCAGTATAGCCACATATTGCCGTAAAAAATTTCTTGTTTAGATGCTCCGTAAGACTTCTCGGGCTTCCAACCAGATATCGACGTTAGTTTTCCACGACGTATCAATGCCATTTTTTTCAGGTGAAGCTTTTTTAAATGGTTTTCCTAATATCTACTTCGGAGTCCAGATTTGGCCAATGACATAACCAGATATTGATGCGTAACGCAACGGAATTCTCAACTACGGAAACATTCATGGCTTCCTTTAATGAAACACGTCGCTTTTATAAGTGTAAGAAAAACGCCAGCGTGATTACAGTAAAGGTATTATTATGACAGTGAAACGCTACTCTTCCAACCGCGTTGGATGATTCTCACTGCGTAGCGTCGCATAGTTGTCGAGGCAAAATGACATACTTTGTAAAAATTTACACGGTGCGTAATGTTGTCATCCAATATTTGAAAAAACTAAATATACATAAGATAAATTGTTTCATAATTAACGAAGTTCGCGTAGACTTTTTAAAATGAAATATTTAGTGCGATTGACAGTTATGGGTTTTATACTTTAAATAAAAGAAGAAAATTATTGATCTTATTTGTATCAGTCAAATGGAATAAAACTAGCAAATATCTGAGAACTAATAATTATGAAAGTAATATGCACATGAGAATTAAGTAAAATATTACATACGCTTCAAGTCGTTGGCATTTTTGCGGGCCGAAAACGTACCAAAGTAGTACACCAAAGATTCGTTGTAAATTACAAAAATATCGGACATAATGTGGCAGATCTTTAATACAAAAAATGTATCTTAGAAGGAAACAATTTTAATATTTCAAATAATATGAACGTTTTTCCGTGTATACGGTATTCGAAATTGTTAAAAGTAATTTACTAAATATTTTAAGATATTTTTTCTTAAATAAAAATATTTAGTAATACGATGTCTACTTTATTTCTGTTGGTTCTCTTATAGTTACAAAGGGACGTTGTTTCTGACTTGACGATGTTTACGTCGACGTTATATTTATTTCAGCCAGATGAAAGCTTTGAAAGGGCAGACCTCTATTGTACGAAGCGCAAAAAAAAACATTCGCAATACATAAAAACCCGAGTCGTGGACGTAAAAACATAGCCTCTCTAATAGCAGTAGCCAATCTATTTTGTTGCTGTCAGTTCTTACAAAGACAGCATCTTATGTCTGTCAGAGTTTCTGTTGCTGCTTAATGGAGCTGGAAAAGAGACAGCGGAACTGTAAAAGACCAATTACCAGAAATCACCAGGTGTAAAAAAAACTGAGAATGTAATTATTTTTCGAAAAACAGTGATACATGTAAGTTACTTGAAAATATTAGTTTATTTAAGAGATAACTTTGGAAACAAATTTTCTATAAACCTACTAGCAAACTTTTATCGTAGCCATAATAAAATGAAGGAAGATTATTTGTTAGAAAGAATATTTAATTACATAAGAAATTAACGACCTGTATAACAGACAGAAAACAGAAATTAATTTTGAACAATATAATTTGAAAAAAATTGTAGACGTTTCGATCAACTCTTGTGATCCTTGTCAATACTATCGCCGGACTGAAGAGATACAGCCAAAGTTACTACAATTTACAAATAATATGAATTCAAGATATAAATTAACAATGATTGTTTAATAAGCCATCATAAATACAGTATAAATTACAAAGGTCCTGTTTAATACTCTTTTAAATTTGTTATTTAGAATGTGGAACATTTATGAAATTAACCTTTTATTAAAGTTAGTTTCCTTATATAGAATAATAGTATTATCAATATTGAAAGATTTATTAAGATCCAGACAAATTTGTAATCGGAGAATGTTTATAAGGTGGTAAGCAAGAAAGAGTTAAAAATATTGGAATAGTGCACAGAGAAAGAAATCATCATCAAGTCAATGTAAAAAGTTATTATATAAGGTCAGTGTTAAACAAGAGTGGACAGATCAGTTCATATTAAAGGAGATTCTTCTCTTACAGGTGTTAAGAAAGAAATAATATGTGATATGTTAATGTTAATTTATAAAATAGATAATGATTTGCCACCAGGATAATTTTAAAAGTCTATTAATTTAGAAAAAGGATCTATAAAGTTAACAACCAGACGGGCAGAAAATTATCATACGGTTAAGAGTGAGACTGTGTGAGCTATAAAGAAACGGTGATATATAATAATTTAGTAAAACACTTGAAAGGAAAGAAAATTTTCAAAAAATTTACCATATTTACTGAATAATGCCAGATTAACATAACTAATAAATAATAGGTATAGAAAGGAAAGAGAGAAAGGTAGTGCCTTACCAGAAATTGAAGTTCGGCGTCGCCATTCACGCCAGAAGGAAGTTCTATAAATTTACGGAGTCGTCAGCCTCCTTCTTAAGAAAGAAAAGACAAACCGTGTGCCACCCTCTGAAAATTTGAAGAACTTCTTCCTGTATTGTGGCGTCGAAATTCAATTTCGGCTAAACCACTACCTTTCTCTGTTTCCTTTCTATACCAATTATTTTAATTACATATATTTCTTTATTTATTTATATTTTCAAAACATTCTCTTCCTCTGCGTGTGTATATATATCTATTATATATTTATATTGGATTTTTCGAGTGTCCGGAGTTTCGTTTCCACATGTCGTAGGCTCATTTGATTTTCTTAAAAGACTTCTTACGCCTCTACACTTCTCGAAAAATTATTTCATTGAAATATGTTGAGCCGTTTTCTTGAAAAAAATTGAATAAATTCAGCGCGAAGTGCAGACAGATACATAAAACCATATGAATGATATCAATTTCGGATCTCCAATGCTTGAATCGTAAAGATTTTTTTTAGGGTAACAGGCTACACGAGGGTAATCCGCATGGTGGCAACTCCCCTTTAATAGCATGGGAAGTGATCTGAAAGGGGGGACGCGGAAGGGTAGAGGAAGGTAGGCAAGGGTTAACTACGGCCCCCAGGCTAAGGTTTAAGGATCCTACCCGGCAATTCACCTAAAACTAATGCAGGGAAAACCCTAGAAAAACCTGCATCAGGTAGGTCGGGCACTTGGTACTTGTCCCACGCCCTTCCGATGGCGGCAGAAGGGTTAGCTGTGGGGTCGCAGCTTTCCCCTCGTCGTGCCTTGACCAGTTTAAGAGGCAGTTGGCCGACTATTCCAATTGGAATAGCGGACAACTCTTACCGTATTCGCAAGGTCTGTGACCCCGGAACATACACTTCTCAAAACAGATGCCACGATATGTGGGCTTCGAAACGTAAAGATAAACTGAAACGACTATATTGTAAGCAATTTGCAGACAAACTATTGTTTTATTCAAACATATGTTTGAAAAGTTCGTAATAACCAATAAGAATCGTGGTTGTAGTATGACTCGATTTCGAAATTAATAATTGTAAGATCTATTTCTTTGAGGACTATTTATTGAGAGATATCATGAATAGAACGATTGTTTTTAATACGAATGTTGTTGTTACCACATCACAGGCTGGGAATCTGTGGTAAAAAATAATAACATACTTGCGATACAAATCTGATCAAAGACATATTATTGAATAAGAAAGATAGCCAATTCTGACAAAAAGTGATAATATAAATACCACACAACGGTTATAGATCCTTGTTCCTTTCGTCAGGTGCGAGGAATAGCCTAGAGCGACACAACTGCACTTGTGAATGGACAAAACTCTAAAGGGGAAGTTGCAAGTGCAGTTGTGTCGCTCTAGGCTCTTCTTCGCACCTGACGAAAGGAACAAGGATCCCATAACCGATGTGTGGTATTTATATTATCACTCTTTTTCTGAATTGGCTATCTTTCTTATTTATTTTTTTTCGATCAGATGTAATTTTTCATTTTAAAGACATTATTGTTATGATAAACTAAACAATGCTGTATCATTATTTTACATATGATTATTCTTAACAGAGACGTAGTTTGAACGTTAATACAGCTATTGAATATATCGCAGTCTATCAACATTTGCAGTTGGTTCAGCGAAACAATAAGGGAGATATTAATGGGATTGGCAAATTACGATTTGTATGAGCCGCCAAATCACTTGAGCGTGAAACGGTTATCAGTGATCAACAACGGCATTAATTTCCTCCCAATTTATGAGGTGATAATTTATCCTTGTGTGGATCCAATATGATTACAGGTTGCCGAGATGGTGGTAATGAGTTTTAAGTGAAAATAATTATTTCGATGTTAAACATTCTCTGTTAAGCGAAATTTACCTTCTTATGGAGTCATACCTGTCCGACAGATTCTTCCAAATAAAATATGGTCAATCCTATTCTATAATCCACCCAATTACTTCCGGTGTACCGCAGGGAAGTTTGCTGGGACCTATACTCTATCAATTATATACAGCCGACATCCCCACAACAGCTGACACATATATAGGCACTTTTGCTGATGACACCGTCCTCCTATCTCAACATACCAACCCACACATGACCTCCTCAAACCTTCAAACCCATTTATCCCTTCTTCAAGTATGGCTCAATAAATGGCGGATCAAAGTCAATGAAGCGAAAAGTATACAAGTCAACTTCACATTAAATCGATCAGAATGTCCATCAGTGTCCCTAAACAATATAGAAATCCCATAATCAAACGAAGTTCGCTATCTGGGTCTACATTTGGACAAAAAACTAACGTGGAAAAAACATATATTAAAAAAAAGGAAGGAATCCGACCTGCGACTGAGAAAAACGTAATGGGCACTGGGGAGAAAATCGTGTTTATCGCTTGAAAACAAAATTTTACTTTACAAAGCTATAATAAAACCAATTTGGACATATGGCATTGAGCTATGGGGCTGCTCTTGCAAATCCAACGTCAACATCATCCAAAGATTTCAATCTAAAACACTCAGAATGCTTGTAAATGCACCTTGGTACGTCAGCAATCGAACATTACATACGGACCTCGGAATGCCAACCGTTAAAGAAGAATGCACCAACCACTTCCTGCGTCTCCAACTTCACTCAAACGAACTAGCGTCCACCCTGCAACATGACCCTCCCTACAGAAGACTCCAGAATAAGAAATGGTCGAATGACCTGAAAGCAGTATAAGTTCACAATCCGGATAACGTCATTGGATGGGTATCCGCTCACGTTATTGTATTATTGTGTCATCACATTAACTCATGGAACATGTACTATATAGTTCTTATTGTTAATTTTCTAATAAATAATAAAAAAAACACTTCTAAGTAAGTTTGATATAATAATAAATATATTTAAGGAAGATAGAGAAATAAGTTATTATATAACGGTATGAAATAAAGAAAAAATACAATATTTTTCCACATATAGAGGTTATAAAAACAAACTTTTTCCCTTGACGTTTTCTTGAGGAGTTTTAAAACTTTAATGGCAAATGATCGAATTTAACTTTTTTAGTTGATGTCGATATGAATTTCTGATAAATTCTGAAGGTTTCAGATCTTATTTGTCGTAGAATATTCGTGGAAAAACCTCGTTAAGTTGCCGCGTCGGAGAACATTATGTTGAGCCTCAGCTCGATTTTCTGTCTTAAGGAAACTTATCTGCACAAAAATATTAAATTAAATTTCTTATTTGTACTTTCAGTGCAGTAGAAGAATTTAGCTGCGTTGAAGACAATTTTTCTTATATCTATATGCAAGTTTAGAAAACGCTAAATACAAGGGAAGTGGATTTGAAAGGGAAAAGGTGAATCAATACTCTTTAAAAAAGCCATTGACACTTCTCTTCCCAAATAGTAACCGCTCCTTCATGAATTTAATGTAGAAAATACATTTCGCACTGAATGTTACAAATATTATTACAAGGTGTAGGATGAGTACTTCTACTATTCGTAGTTTCTCAGTTCCAATATTTACTTGTCTCCTTTGTTATTTTTTACCATTTACATATTTAATATCAGTAAAGTGCTAAATTTAACTTCCAAAATAATGTATTCTATAACCAAAAAAAAATTGAGGGTCTATAACTGAAGAATTTTACTCATATAACTTATTGCTACTATTGCAACTTCTAGTTTTATTGTGAAACCTATTTTTTAAAAGTGTTATATAAATAAAATTAATTTCCGGAGAGACGGAGAGGGCCATATTTGGGGATGCCCTCTCCTCTCTTCAGTGTGGAACTAAGGTTCTCACAAACCGAGGCACCACTGCCCTTTTTGAGAGGTGTATGTTCCGGGTTCGCATACGGTAAGAGTTGTTAACTATTCCCATTGGAACAGTCTAAACTGATGGCGTCACGGAGAAGGGAATGCTGCGTCCCCATAGCACACTCTTTTCCCGCCGTCGGAAGGGTGTGGGATAACTACTTACTGCCCGACCTACGTGATGCAGGTTTTCTAGGGTTTGTACTGCCTCACTTTTAGGCGAATGCCGGGTAGTAGCACCCCACCCTAGTTAACACTTGGATACCTTTTTCTACCCTTCCGCATCCCCCCTTTCAAATCCCTTCCCGTGCTATTAAAGTGGAGTTGCCACCACGTGGATTACCCTCACGTAGCCTGTTACACTAAATAAAGTATTACAACTGTTTTTACAAGTAAAAGTCAAGTTCGTAGTAAAATGAATTAACAATATTAAAGGAAATATTTTTATCCTATTTATTTATGAAAAAAGGATTATATTCTATCTAAAACCAATTCATTCGGTTTATTAAAATATTCATGAAAATTAATACAATTTATTTCAATAATCAAATGAAATACTGGCACGTTCGAAATTCAATGCATTTCAATTTGTTATTCGACCATTTATGTATTTACATATAATGCAATGTGAATACAAACAGAAATGTTTCAATTTATTATACAAGAAGTCGCTGCTCACTTTTTGCATGGTGTTCCCCAATATATTTTAGTACATTTGGGCTTGGCCAGGGCAACAGTTTCGAGACCCTTTCTATCCCCGGGCACCGTACGTTACGTGCCCGTCTCCAGCGAACTGGCACCACTTGGCCTCAGTGTTTTACTTAAAACCCATAAAAGATTTAAATTGATTATTAATTCCAAAAACAACGAACTATAATACGAAACAACATCGTGCAGATTAACAATTACCTGTTGCTGTTCAGCTTTGGATCTAGCTATAACAAGAAAAATTACACTGATCTCCAATTTTCAACTTTTTACTGCTGTTTTCAGGTGACTACACATATATGAATGGATTTTTTGAGCAGATTTCGTAAATAACCTTCAAAATTCAGTCTTTTTCCACAAATAACGGAAAAGTGAAAATTTTTAAAAACGTTATTTTTTAAGATATTTGTATATGGCAATCTTTGTAAGTAGTTGAAATGTGCTCTCGTGGGACAGAACGATTGTTTAACGAATACGTAACACAAATACATATTCAATATCAAACCTGCCTATCCTTCGGAACCTGTGCTCCTCAGACTCCACGGTGTATGTCCGTAATCATACACAGAAAAGCAAGGAAATTCGGGGTAGACTGCTTATTGGCTGAGAAATATTCCAAGAATCTTGAAATCGTCGCACAAATACCATTCATACTGTTAAAACATTTGTATTACCCGTAAGATGTTCATGTTAACGTAAACATAAATATCTAGTTGGTAATGAAACTGCACCTCTTATCTTTGGTAAGTGGCTGGTTAACAGATGTCTAAGCTGCTCCCAGGATGGTATCCGAATCGTCCGAGTCCAGGGACAGTCCACATGGCACCGTAAAACTGCCTGCAGTTCTTCTAATCTCACGTACGTAAGTGACAGTCTCATTCCTTCCAGTAGTCATGCGAGAGCAGATTCGAAAAGTTACTTCTAACAATAGTACTCTACGGATGACTCTCACATTCCGCGGCATTAAACGGTGGGATAACTGTCGCTTGAGGTGTGGTGGCATCCATTAGCTGCTCATGAGTGGTGGTTTCAGAAACAAAACCCTGGTAAAACCAGACGACATTTACTCCTTAAACTGAGTGCATTGCATCCAACTCTTACGTTTGTGGGTAACGATGTCAGAGATTTTGGTATTTCAGTTTTGGGAGAGGATGCACGAACGAATCGTGACTATTCTCGTTTGTGGGAGGAATCACACTAACAATAGTACTCTGGAGGCCTCCCCGCGGTTACGGCACGTGGGGAAGGTTCAGATGGAAGGGAGGGCGTGGTGTGTGCTTCACTCTGGGGGTCTGTCTGGGAAGACTGATTCAAGGCTGTCGTCCAGCCGTCGAGGCTTAGAAAGATGTTGATGACCTCAGGACCAATCCAATTCATGAATAATGTGTCGAATATTGGGGACTGTCTCCATAACTTGGCATCCTCTGGCGAAACCGCCTGGCGATAATTCTCCTGACATCATAATAGTCTGTTACTATAATAGGACGACAGCTCTAACTTGAGAGCCATTCTGGGTTACTAAAATGTGCCAAAACGTTTCAAAGACATTCGAGCAACGGCAACTCCACCTTGTGGGGTGACTCTGGGCACGTCATTGTTTTCGGAGCAATGCGCAAGGCCGTACTTTGGGGAACTTGGAACCTCGAGGTGCGACGGGCCTCTGGTTTTTCCTCCACAGTTCCAAAAGGCGGCTTGCCCACGTCTCAACCCAACGCAGGTTGGAGTCGGACTCGAGGGGGCAAAGGTCGAGCAGGCACATATTCTCTTCTGCCTTCCCCTGGGTGCAGGGAGTTAGGCATCAGGTATCCCCGATCCCTCCTTCGAGTGTTCGAAAATAGGTCACACAGAACGCAAAAAGAAATATATGTCATTCTATTTCTCAAATATCATTTCGCCCCTACGAAGATCACTTTCCCACGATACGTATTTAGAGATGGCAGAAATGTTTCTATACTATATACAGGAATGTTACTATATTAAAAATGTTAATTTGTAAGGACATATTTATTAATAACCGTCAAAATTCCGTAGCACGTCACATTTTTCACCGACGACAGAAATGTTATATTAAAAATGTTAATTTGTAAGGACATATTTATTAATTTTGACGGTCATCTTTTGAAAAAAAATCCATTTATATTTTTCACTCTAAAAAACAAAAACTTGTTATTTTTATTTTCGAGAGGAAAGTGTAATAGGTTTGGAGACAAGTCACGCTTTATTATTATTTGGGATACATAAAAAATTTATTTCCAAACTGAAATCTTCCATGACACATTCTGTATTTAGAGTGATAAGTGTAAAATCTCCGCGACGTTAGAGAGCCACTAGCTTGGAATTTTATATTTTTGAAGAGTTCTGACGTGACGTTAAATATACAAAACCTGAGATTTGAAAGTTGAGAGATTATGATGTAAGTCGTGTGTAAAGTAATGTAATAACGGAATAATTCTCACTGCGTTGGTGAAGCGTGGAAGAGAAAGTATTAGTAAATAGTATGAGTGACCTGAGTAATTAAATATCAAGTTGCTGCACTAGTAGACAAAGTGTGTCGGTTCGTATCGGTGTGTCGTAGTCAGAATAAGTTACCGTCCTCGTCCGGTTCATCGTACAGCAGTGAACAGCACCACGCGAAAAGGCAAAGCCAGATAATGTGCAACATAACGATGAAGATTGGACATAAAATCATAAAACGTTTTGATTATACTGTTATGATTTCAGCCAAACAGATAATTAAAATTTGTTACTTTTTTCATGAATCAAATAATTACTGAGTTGTTCGCCTATTTGATTTATGATTATCGTTTGCATAAAAATTAAACAAAAGAACAGAAATCATGTATAATTATAAATTATTGAGTTTTAAAATCACAAATTTAATAATTGGAACTATAAACTCTGTTAAATGAATAATTATTTATAGTGTACACTTGTTCTGTGAAATTTGCCTGGCTATATTTATTTATACCTCGCGACGCTCCTCTTATGCCACTATAAAATTCTCCCCACCAATGGAGCCCGAATAAAATACGAAAAAGTACGAATGAGATACATAGTAACCTTAAATTTGGTTGGAATGCATCTCGTGTCATAAACGGCAATTTTCATATCCATGTGTAAATATTTGTATGGTTTTATTTCACTCCTTCACTCTAGTTGATTCCTCAACAGTTTGCACAATTTATTCCTTCGCATATGACGTACTTCTATTGGTAGTCGACAAGCATATTGAAAGACTCTTTTTAAAAAAAATTGTATAGTAACAGGCTACATAATAGCATAGGAAGGGTAGACGAAGTTAGCCAAGGGCTAACTAGGGCCTCAGGCCTATAATTTAAGGATCCTACCTAGGATTCGACTGAAAGTGATGCAGGACAAACCCTACAAAACATGCATTAGGTAGATCGGGCTTTCCGATGGTCGGAGAGGAGTTTGCTGTCGGGATGCCGCATTACATTCTCAGTGCCTCGACCAACTTAGGAGGCAGCTGGCCGACTGTTTCAATAGGTATCCGCAGAAAGTTATAATATCGAATCTCAACCATAACAAGCTGAGCGTTAGAAATACAAAACTAGGACAGGAAAATTTTTCTTTGCGTGATTTTACTAATTGAACATTGCAAACCGAAGATGACAGTATGAAACATGTTATGGTAGATTCAATATTAGATTATCTGGCACTAAAGAGTTTTTGAATGTAGTTCCAAAGAACGACTAAACATTAATACCGTCAAAAGCGTAGTACTTTCTACAATTTAATGACAATCCGAAAGCGATTCAGATAATATTTAATACGACTTTAGAAAATTGCCTTAATAAACTGAATATGAGTACATGGCGGAGACTTCCAGTTGGATATTCTGAGCAATATCTGAAAAACTCGAAATTTTTAATATTTAATGACTGCTTTTAGTTTTCCCTTTCTCAGAAAAAGCACTATTTGAGTAACCATCGACAGCAATGTAATGATCTTATTTGAAGAATGTAATGGAATCGTCTAAAATCAAAGAGTTATTAACAATTTTAAATATTTAATTCATCCATTATTATAAATCTGATCTGCTTCCAAATTTGTCTAAAATTTCCTGGATCATTTTCTATCGGCAGTTGCAATATTTCTCAACTAAAAGTAACTTCAAAAGCTGATTTCAAGCGGAATAAATGGGTTATTAAGACACGAGGCAGATATTGTTTCACTTATATAAACTTATAGAATCGTTCTGGTGACAACAGTTTTAAGTTGTTTTAATTTTTATGTACATGTGTACAAGAATTGTAGGCCGAAAAGGTGATAATTGGAAATACGAAATTATAGTAGAAAAGTAAGCGTGGTAGAAAAATAAGTGCTTTTCTGCAGGAGTATTTCCGGTAGACCAAGCAGTACCTGAATATATGTATATATATATATATATATATATATATATATATATATATATATATATATATTGTAATAGTTACCGGGGACCTTTTTAATTTACCCCACGTTGTGGCAGCCAAAATGTAATAATTAAATACGATGAGCTTTTAAATGAACAATTATAGACTTTAAAACAAACAACATTTATTTACCAGAATTTACAATTATACAATTTAATAAAAAAACATATTTCTCTTTCTCTCAAGGGTCTTTACTGGTTTTGATAACGGACAGATCACTTAAATAATCGAAGAACCCAACATTTATCTTTAAATTAAACCGAAATATTTAATCGTCTAGACATCGACGAAACTTATTAACGAACTTAGAATTACCAGATTGATTCTAAATTTAAAAGAGTTTATTTTATTAACACAAAAGAAAAGAACGATATCTGACTGTATCTTTTAATTCCGTTTACACTTATTAATACCATGAAATTTCAACTTACGATTACTCAGGAACATTTGGCTCGTTCATTACACACACACTTTATAGACTGGACGTTTAAACACTGACTCTAACACATATAATTGGTTCAACGATATCTGATTCTCCATACTCGGTGAAGGACATTCCAGTTGCTCGTGGTGAAACTACTCGACGCTGGATACAGTGTCCTGGTCTCCTCCCATCGATGACAGTGGTCAAATTTTGATATTACAACAGATTGAACTTCTGCATACAAAAATGTATATCGTTGAATAATTTTGCTATTTCTCTCGCAGGCTGCAAAATTTCTCCATACTCGGTGCTCGCCGTACGCCTCCATAACTCTCACTCCCCTCTTGACTCCATGACTCAACTAACTCCACCTCCTAGCTCCAAACTCAACTAAGTCCACCTCCTAGCTCCAAAACTCAACTAACTCTGCAAAAATCTTATCTTCCCTTTATATATTCCAGTCCCTTCTCTTTTCCTTTGTTCCAAAACTACGTCGTAACTGCTCGTTGACAGTTTCTCCATTATCCCGAGATTTACATTCTGCAGCTGCTGTTCCTTAGCTAACAAAATATTTAGCCACTCTGTCTTGTCCCGACGCCGCCAATCGAGACAGGTCTAATTTGTCTTTGCACTTGTCTTCTTACCCTCGCTCACACGTGCGCGTTTCTAAATTCTCCAGACCGCCCAAACTGCCCCTCGATCCCAAGTCAACAAGTGACCTGTCTAGGCCATTAATCAGAAACAATGCCTTTCCTTAACAGATTTATCTTGCTTCCGGCGGCCCAGCCCATCAATCAACCTTTCCTTCAAGACATTACAATATATATATATATATATATATATATATATATATATATATATATATATAGAGAGAGAGAGAGAGAGAGAGAGAGAAAGGTTCATCTTTAGATATACAGAACTAACGACCAATTTCTCTTCTTACAATATTTCTCAAAACCTTTCTAAAGGCCATTCATAAGCGAATACTAAGTTGCATGAATAAAGCTGGCGTTATTTCTCCACCTCCACAGGTGGACGAATTCATGATAGAAAAATCTTCAGATACTGCAGTCGTACTTTATACGATTAGTTCAAATCATTCTCCATAAAAAAAGTGAAAGTAAGTGGATCCTCTAAGACCCAGAATATTTTGATACGAATACTCGTTCTCTATCATATTAGAAGTAACGTTATATTCGTTGTTAATGTCCTATTTATATAATTTGAAATATATTTTGTTACAAAACAAATAATTAGAATTAATTTATCCGATATAACGAAAATAATGTAAGTAGTGCCTCAGGGCCCCATTTTGGGCCCACCGCTTCAAATATATATTATATAAACGACCTTCCTAAATAATGACATTCAAAATAATACAAATAAACGTATACACGGATTTATGTCAGAAAATTATATTTATTAACACAACATTAAATAAATGACGATACGTCCCTTTTAGGACGTCTTCAGGTTTAATCTACAATTTATAAATTAACAACATAATGTTTTTTATTTCAATTTTGTTAAGAAACATAATTATCTGACATAAAACCATCCTAAATATATTGACTCTTCGAAATACGTCTTATATTATGACGATTTTTGTAATATCAGATTGTTATTCGGATATATCCAACCTGAAACTTGATGAAGCTTTCAGACGCTTGAATCTACAAAACTAGTAAACAAGTTAACTTTCAGATACAATAAACCATACGTTGGTAAATTTCTTAACATGTTTAAAAGACAACGATGATGTTTATAAAAAATTATGAGGTACTGAAATGTAATTATGCGATTAAATTTGTTGGCGATCAATCATTTTCACTCAATGAGGTGTTATGGAATTTTCAAAATGGTTTCATTCTCCTCGTGTCTTCCAACACTTCCAGATTCAAAAAACTAGCGAACAGAACACTAGCCCAAATGTATTGTAAATTATTTTATTAAATTATTCACTACATACAGTTTAGAAATATTACAATTTATTAACACAATTACAATAATTTTGTAACGATTATTTTCTTACCCCCATTGTTGACGCAAAATTATGTAGGGCTGTATAGATCGAGAGGTTTTCAGAAGTCGTGTCGGCAAAAGATGCGCAATCGTCCTTTACGCTTAGGATGTAGTGGGGGTAAGCTGGAGCTCAGTTGAACACGATTCTTTACTGCGGCAACTTGGTACTGTTGTAACTATTCTAAAAACATTGACGCAAGGAAATATATTTAACTCAGCTTATTCCAGTCTGACGGAAGTGTTTGGGACTTGTCGTTATATTTATAGGGTTCTGGGGAGAGAGTGACAGGCTTTGTTTACTCATTTGCTAGGGCAATTCAGTTTTTGTCGTAACGAATCAAAGGTCCTGAACGTTAACACTACAACCTTTCCAATCGGCGTCGTTAAATTTCCTTTTAAATAAATTAGGTTCTAGATCAACTACACGGAATTTATGAAAATTGAATTTATGATTAAATTCACATGTATCATCACCTAATTTTGATTTCGAAGTTTCTCCGGGTTGCACAATGATTTTGTTCTCGTTTATCACATGTCGACGTGTATTATTGCTTTACCAAAGGCTTCTAATTTTCATTCATGTTTTGAAAATGTATCGTAATCGTAGGCAAGTATGCAAATAGCTGTAAAAAAAACATTATGTTAACGAACTGGAGCGTTGGTGCAGAGTTGAGAAACGGTCTTGTTTATTTTTATTGCATTTTAAATATTCAATAATCGTTAGAGAACACGCAGCTCAAAGCAGAGATTAGTTACCCTCAACACTAAGAAAGCTGCATAATCATGAACATCTCTTATCTAAATTTAACTTAATTCGAAGTAATCTTATTGGATCCGTACATAACGTAAATTTCCTCTTTGTTGTTGTATTGATCTGGGTAAGGGTAAGAAATCAATTAAATGTTCCATAACGTAACAAATATTTCAATTTTCGGCTTCTTGAAATCAAGAGAAGCAATCGTGTGGATCTGTTGCATGAAATAGTAGAAAAATAAAATATTTCTTATAAAAGATTAAACCCCGACAGCTATGAAGCAATGTTTCTTCCGGCATTAATCGAACGGTATAGAAAATGGCCTGCCTAATTCAAACGCACAACTTTTTACTCTTACCAATTTTCGACATTTCGTATGTCACTTATTCACCTGCTATGTTCATTATCCATTTTCCTTATTTTTCATTATTCATTTCTATTTTATAAAAAATTAAATACTCGAATAAAAGCTTCGCAAGCTTCATTCCAGCACTGCCAAATAACTTTAATTCTACAACTTTCAGGATACGTTGTACCTTAAGAATCTCAATCGTAAAATATAAGAGATGATAAGTAAAAGGTATCTGTTTATCCCGTTCGTAAGAACACAATGAATGTTTTTAAAATTACATTGTAGCGTTTCCCGAACTACTTTCCAAGAAGAAGTTCTTCGCTGACACCCGCATCTCCTCCGTCTTCTCCCTACCCCTACATCGCGCGGGACGCAGGCCTTATTAGACCTCTCGACCTGTAAGTGGCAGGGTGGCTTAGAGCTGCTTAGTGAATTGACAACATGGTCAGTGCGAAACAATAATATGCGGGGGTGAATCCTCGCGTCTTGGCCGGAGAACGCCAGATGTGGTTTAGGGGGTGAGGAGGAGACAAGGGACTTAGCGATTGCTTGCCAAGTTGTCTTAGACCTCGGGCACGATAGAAGCGGCGAGCGGTAAGCATTTGAGCGACGGAGAGTCAGAGAGGCAAAGCGATGAGCGGGACCGGGTACGGTACAGAGCTGCTGAGAGAGAACTTACTGCAGTCGCCGTCATGATGTCGTCGCGTGAGGTAGCTAAGCTTCTCTTGTTGTTGATTGAAAACAAGAACTATTTATGGAAACGCGTTTTACAGAAAGGCAAGAGAAACTATCGCTTTAACCTCATAAATAGGAGTAGAAGGCACTGAGAGAACCAGCATCTGAATGAATATATAAATCCTCTTTTAAGGAATTCAATACAGTTTTATATCCCCAAGCAGGTGAAAACCCCTTTTATTTCCGATGGTAGTGCCAAAATAGATCCACGGGCAATTTTGCTACACTAAGAAAGTTTCTTTCTGCCATCGTGCTATTTCTGTGCCGTTTGAGGTATGCTAAAATCCGTCAGTAATTATTCCAGAAAAACATTTAATGTGCGTTTTAGCATCTTTGGGACAATTCCTAAACAGCATGTTGTTACTTTCTGTAACTATTTCAACTCTCCATTTGCGTATTAATTTGAACACTCCAAGCCACAAATAGTTGTGACAAGGATACCTCATTAAATTTTTTTTATATATATAGATAAACGTGAAGAAATTTTTTCCCCTTACATTTTTCAATATAAAAAAATATTTGATGACAAAAATACAACAGACAAATTAAAAGAGTAATTTATTAATTAATTATTAAATTGCGACATGTTTCGGTCGTCATGTGGATCCTCTTCATAGTAGCTTTTGCTATGTTATCTTAGCATGACGGCCAAAATATGTCGCAATTTAAGAATTAATTAATAAATTTAAATTTAAATTGGCTGTTTATCAACAAATGTAACTATACTGAATATAACTTTATATAATATAATAAATAATTTAAATAAATTATTATTGGCAGGTATACATTTTGCATGAAAGAGAATTTTGTTTTACTACAATGTTGTAAGATGAAAGCCGTAATTGCCTAACGGAAATATTACCTCGGCCTTTTAGCATCTTGCAGAATTCTGCAAAACCACGTGTCATTACCCAAAATATCAAATCTGTCTTCCAAATAAAATATTTCAAACAGTTACAAACCAAGGACTAGTATAATTTAGATTAACTGACTGAAAAACCAAATACGTTCTCCAAATTTAAGTAAAACGATTAATTTAACCTACGTCAATATAGACCTACATAGAATCTTTCGGCTTCTGTTAAAGTCATCGTCATCTTTTAAAATACAAATTAATATGTATAAGTAGCGAAACACCTGTATAAATAAATTAAACTAGATACACAGTTAAATATATAGAGAACTGAGGAAATACATACGTCATCTAGGTAACTAGCCGTTAGCATTGACGTAGGTTCAATAAATCATATAATTGGTTTTTACTCTGTTAAAATGTCATTTTACATAACTATATCAACAACACTCACTACGACTCCAAAATACTCGTTAAAGAGATGGCTCAGTATTCAGATATTAAATTTTATAATACAAAAATTGAAATAATTTTGCTTGCATCCCTTTTTACATAATATAATAAATACACTAAATATTTAATTAATGACGGACATGACGATATTGTACCGTGTTTAAATGTATTGTAGCGCGATAGTTTTATTATTGATATATATGTTTCATTTTAATATAATTAGATATTAGCAAGGGTTGAGAGCTTGGTAAGTTAAAATTTGAGCAGGCGCCGCCGAGACGGGGAGATAATCCCTCCAGTCTGGAATTTGACACGTATGATTTGACCCTCGGAAGTTACCTGGACTGTCACACCGTGGGAAACGTCTCTCAGAAAATCCCAGAAATTTGAGCGAACACGTGACTGCCTGAACCAATGACATTTCTTGGTTTAGAAAAGATCGATCCGAAGATGATCGAGACGATCGATTTTTGACAACCAGCGAGAAGGCTGTAAAAAGAAAGTAAGGATAAACCGTCGCCAGCGACGGACGTGCAGCCCCAACTTGCAGT
The DNA here is from genome assembly GCA_037074705.1 of Zhengitettix transpicula. Classification (NCBI taxonomy): domain Eukaryota; kingdom Metazoa; phylum Arthropoda; class Insecta; order Orthoptera; family Tetrigidae; genus Zhengitettix; species Zhengitettix transpicula. The sequence goes on along the minus strand of CM073590.1, from coordinate 24,618,935 downwards.
TTCGAGAGGACCCGGAGAGATCGAGGGTGCCACACAATAACGGCCAGACATCAACGAAGGTAACTGCCAAGTATCTTAATCCTTGACGCGCCTAGGGGAATTACCGTAGACCATGTTTAACTGAGATTAAGGGATCAGATTGTTTTGTCAGACTAACTGAACACTGTATTTTCTTATTTTTTGTCCATGTTCAGATAATTAATTAATAAATTCTGTAAAATATCCTCTTAATTTATCATTTAAAAACCTACCAATACAGTATAAAGTATTGTACAAGTGCTTTGACGCTGGGCGGTGAGAGAAAATTCAATGTCGCCCTGCCGCAGCTGCTTGTTGTAGCCAGCGGACCCCCAAACCCACTACATTCTACTGGGACTTAAATCTGTGCGGAGTCGCTCAGTCTACCTGCTTTTCGACGCTCGCCGCTTGTATCGTGCCCGAGGTCTTAGTGATTGAAGACAACAAAATCTTGCCATCCTGCCCAGATATATGTGTCTGAGACCTAGCGGTGAGGGGTACATTTAGCCCAAAGGTGAAACCGTGGCTGCGTGGCGACGAGAGAATTCGCGTCGGATGTAAGATCAACGCCGGAACAACTGAATGTCGGCATCTGGTATTATATATATTATAAAAAACTAAATCAAAGAGAACACCAAGACCAATACGGAAAAAAATTCTGCGTTCCTGGGCCTAAAATCCACTTTAAGTCTCCAGGAATAATGTTTTCCTTGCTCAATAAATCGTACAGGAAATTACTTGAATCATAACAATAGGTCGGAGGGATTTCTTGTTTCCTTAGAAAAATGTCTTCGCGTGAAAACGGGGTTCTGACTGTCACTGATATGCCCAGTATGTAGATATGCGGTCATATAAAACGAAATAGTCAAAGATTAATGAAAACTGTCTTCAGCGTTAGAGACACAGATTTTTTTTAGGGTAACAGGCTACATGAGGGTAATCCACATGGTGGCAACTCCCTTTAATAGCATAGGAAGGGATTTGAAAGGGGGATGCGGAAGGGTAGAGGAAGGTAGACAAGGGTTAACTAGGAACCCCGGGCTATGGTTTAAGTATCCTACCCGGCAATTCACCTAAAAGTGATGCAGGGAAAACCCTAGAAAAACCTGCATCAGGTGTGTCGGGCATTTGGTACTTGTCCCACGCCCTTCTGATGGCGGCAGAGGGGGTTTGCTGAGAGGTCGCAGCTTTCCCCTCTCCGTGCCTTGACCAGGTTAGGAGGATGCTGGCCGACTATTCCAATAGGGATAGCGAATAACTCTTACCCTAAGCCCAAGGTCTGTGACCCTGAAACATAGACCTCTCAAAAGACCGAGGTGGCTTGGCTTGTGGGAACCTTAGATCAAAAACCAGAGAGAAGAGAAGGGATCCCCAAAGTTAGCCTCCTCCAGAACTCTCTGGGAAGGTTCACCTGCGAGAGAATTCTCTCGCAGGTATCCTTCCGTTGACAGAAACAGAAAAAAAAATGAGATAGAAAGATATATAATAAGATATATGGATAGATAAAGAGAGAGTGAAAAAAAAACAGAAAGAAAAGAGAGAAAGATAAATAGAGTTCTCATTAGTTTAAGATTTGAGACATTAAAATATTGAATAAGTAATAAATTTTATTTGCCGCTTCCGTGTAAAGCTAGCGAGATGGGTTATAATATTTCATTCGTTATTAGGCACACTTTTCTTGGAGTAGATTGCTCTTAGCGGGGCTCAATTAGCGTCAAGATGCTGCCTGTGTTTGCTGAACGGGAGAGCTTTTAGCTAGCTCTCAGCTGTCACAGGAACAACCGAACAGACGCGCATTGTGGCCCTTGCTTTCATATAAAGCGCTCAACTGGGCCAACACTAATTAATCCCGCAGCATTTTCCCCTCTGATAGGGATTAAGACCAAGGTATTATTTTTCTAATCTTAAAGTTAACTAATTGTAATGGATTTTTTCTTCAGATATTAAGAATGTTATTGTAACGTAATAACTATAAAGTTTCAAAAATTCTAATTGAAACAATATTCTGCATCAAGGTAATTGTAAGTTTTAATCGAATATAAAATATTAAATTTCCTTTATTGACACAATGGAAGGAACAGATTAATTTCGCGACTCCAAAACCGTGAAATTCTTTACATTACATATTAAGGAAACCTAAGGATGGGTAAACTTTAGAGAGACCAATTTTGGAATTCTGGACAGCTTGTTGCGATACTCATAGAAAATATAAAATAAAATCGTTGGAGAATGTTTTTTAAAAAAAAAAGGGCAGCTAGATTTGTAAGAGTAGGGACTGAAAAAGGGAACGAAAAAAGAGAATATATGGGTTGCGTGTTATTAGCGCAAAGGAGGGAGAGAGAAAGGTTGCACATGCTATTCAAAGCTTATGTGGGGAAAGAGTCACGGTAGGTGAGACAATCAGATTAAAATAAAATGCTGGAAACAAAAACAGACTTGGAAAAATTTCCTTTTTCCTAAATAGTACGATTAACAAATAAAATATTTACTTGTGGGAATGTTGGTTAAAGTCATCCTCAATAAGTAAAATTGTTGTTGAATATAACAAAAGTACGAAGTTAGTGAAATCATATTCCAATGACCACCAGTGGTACAGGGGTACAGTTGCGGGCAGAAATTCATCAAGAAAAGTCGCGGGCAAATATTCATCGAGAACGAGTTGATAACAATCTGGCTGACCAATAGTTAGAACGAGAAATAACATATTTGCCGGCGAGAAAGAGACTTAATGCGGAGGATCAGAGGAGCTGAACGGAGAAATCGTTCCAGTTGAGAGATACCAAAGTTTTGGTCAGTAATCAATTTAAATTCCGTGAAATTATGACCTGTTAAACGTGAAAAGTGTATTGTGCATCTGAACCCAAAACGAAAGCCTGGTACCAGCAGAGTAAGTATAAAGAAATTTAAAAAAGGTTTTGTAAACGTTAAATAAGGATCAAATCGTCAGATTTCGGTTTCACGTTTATTTTATTGTTTAAACATTAATGTTGTAAAGAAAATTTATTTGTTTAATTTAAATGTAAAAAGTTTGGTTTTTTTTATTTAGAATGCCCAAATAAACGACACTGAGATCAGAGTTGATAAAATTTGTAAAATAGCAAGAACACAAATGTAAATAATCACGTCAAGAAATATTGTTATTTTTTTACTTGGAATAAATTAATTGTTTTGTAAAGTTTAAAATTTGCTGAAATTATTTTAAATCCTTTTCGATTAAATTTAATAAAATAAAATCCATCCATAAATAATTTAATTAATTTGTTAATCTGGTTATTCATTACATATAGGTTTCACCAACGTGAGGCAATTCATCTAATTCAAAAATTGTCTTCTATTCAGTACATTTTTGCACCCTCAACGTGGGGCAAATTAATTGTTTAATTAATTTAAATAAATGTTGTTTGTTAACTGATTTATTTATTTATTACAATATATATATATATATATATATATATATATATTGTAATGCCAATTAATTAAGATATTAATTGTGAAATTTAAAATCTAAATTGTTTGAGAAATCCTTTGTAGTGGCAGGAGGCTCTGTTCCTTTGTCGGAAGGTCTGTCAAAATGGCGTATGTGCGCTCAAATTAGGAGACGAGGTACAGTTCGCAGGAAGGTTTGATGGAGTACAGTTCGCAGGAAGGTTTGATGAAGTACAGTTTGCAGGAAGGTTTGGTGAAGGAGAGTTCACGGAAAGAACACGTCGACGTATAACAGTTTTGGAAGAAGAATTCAACAGGGTTGGAAATTAGCAGGACAAAGTAAAACATTCATAAAAGTATAACGTCGAAACCTGCTAAGAAAAAGCAGTATTTGTGTCCATAGCCGGCCAGAAAAAGGAAAAGTTTCGGTTTAAGTATGGAACAATAAAGACTACCGAATCGACAAATCGCAGAAGTCACATAGGGCGAGCGGTCAACCGATAGATGACGTCATCCGAGTTCCTGACGACATATAAAATTTTGGCTTAAAAATTTGGTGTAGAATCTGTGAGTTTAGAAGAAGCAGTGTAAAAACCTACAATAGTGTTTTCTAAAATTAAAGGTACGCTGGAATGCTGGACAGTCGTGAGTGACAATTTAAAAAAAACAATTAATTATGGAAACGTAATTGAAAGATATCCGTCAGATTTCGTTCTCTTTTTGATTAAAATTGTTAATCAGAGTCAATCTTTTTACTTTTAATTTCGTTCACAATTAACACAACAAATTAATTGACGAGTAAATTTCTTCCCTTTTAATTGTGATTTGTTAATGATAAGATTATAAAAACAATAGATGTTATCATTTTGTGTATATTACAATATATATATATATATATATATATGGATGTCTGTCTATTAACTTTTAGCGCCTAAACCAATAATCCGATTGCGATGAAACTTTGGTAAGTTGTTGTGCGCACCTCCGCAAAGGTTTCTGTCGGGTTTTCGAACCATTGGGGGTGAACGCGGTGATATTTAAAAACATGGTCAAACGGCCAATATTAGCTTTCATTAATTATTTTCGTGGTCTATGTGATTAACGCTTTCCATCCAGATGCATTTAGTGTATAGTTTCAACACTTTATAGCACCAATAAAAATAAAGCGAAACAACCGAGATTGGTGTCAAGTCCAGAGTTACAGATGTCAATGAGTTTAATTCTGACATTCACTATGCCAATTAAGTTGTATGTGTGGGGGTGAGAGAGGATGTGGGTGAAAGGCCGTCACATAAAAATAATTAGTAAACAACGGAGACTCGTGTGAAATCTGGGGTTATGGAAGTCACTGAGTTTAATTTGGATATTTACCATGCTGGTTAATGTTAGGCCGTTAGGAGTGGGGATGGAACGGGGTGAAACAAATTTACAATATTAAATGTGTAGACCAATTCCTACTAAACTTTATACACATGTTACTTACGATCCAGGAGGCTGTGGTGGTGGAGGGGCTGTAATTTAAAAACATTCATAAAGGGCTATTATCAGCGTCAAATAAAACGTTGTCTGAGTCGCTTTATTTGATAGTGTCATTCTAGAATTTTTAAGTGTCTAATTTCAAGTCCAAAAGTCAAGGGAGGGAAACACCCTTACCGTACGGGTGGTGGTAGAAGGGGTTTACATAAAAAGTAACGGCCTTTTTTTAGGCCGGTATTAGTGTCGATTCCGGAGTTGTAGAAGTCGCTGAGTTTAATTCTCACATTAACCATGGTGGTTAATGAAATTTTATGTTCCACTTCGTGGACGTAGACGTGGTTGACAAAAGGTTACGCGGAGTAGTTTTGAACCAGGTAAATATTTTATTTGCTCATGGTACCAGCTATATTGTGGTCTCTATTTAATTAAAGGCTGTATTTGTTTAAGATACCGGCACAGTAGCTTTAGACTTTATTAAGTTAGCGATTATTTTTTACTGTTTTAATTCATCGTTATTTTAGACACTTTTATTTGTAGTAGAATTCACGAATTAATTCATCATCTTGGTATATTTGAAGTTAGATGCCGACGAGTTAGGTCGGTGTTGGGAATGAAAATGGATAAATGTTTCAAACACTGGCGCTATTGATCCTGGTTAGTTGAAATGTTTACCAAGATGTTGCTGTCGAATTAATTCCTTCTCCGGGCAAATTTAAATAATACCTGGGCAACGCCGGCACTCAGCTACTATATAATAAAAATTATTATGTAATACATTAAATATTTCTAGGCTGTACCTTTGATAAAGACATTTAGTCTCGTTCCACAGATATTGTTAAGTAATGTAAGAACTTGCCTTAATTTTCTTCCATAATATTTTAGTACTCGTAATAATCCTTCTATTACAAAAGAAACTACTGGGACAGAAAAGTTGTCAATTAACTATATATAATGTGCCCAGCACCCGTACTGAACGGACGTGTCTTCGCAGCTACCGTTTGTTTACGGAACATAGTGTTCGAGCATTCGGCGGACCTCTGAATCAAGTGCGCCGGGCCACCGTGGCCACAAAAATCCACAGACTACAGACTAGATTAATTTATCAATTATCCAGCAGTATTAAAGTGCAACGAGTGTAAAATCAGTGTTCACGTGCTTTCGCGTACTATTGCGAATTCAGTGTTTTAACATCGGTGTCCAGTACGCGTAAGATAACAGCTTAGCGCCAGATGGAGGATTCCCTCCCGGCGGCGCTCTCTCAACAAGTAAACCCCTCATTCAACAATCAAGATAACCAAGAAAAGCCAACTCGCTAAGAAACCTTCGGACGACAATACTAAAATGCAGAGCCTACCGCCAACAAAACGGAGTCTCGCAGCAGCTAAGTCAAAACGAACTATATTCCTCTGTTTCGCCCCTCCAACACAATCCAACTTATGCACCATTGCTAAATATACCTCATACCATGTCTCAATTCACACCAACCGCTAGTAATATCACTTCAGCTTACTTCCAACCCGCACAAAATTGCCAAAATAGTGACACTATTAGCATCGAAAATATGAGCACAGATCCAGAAACTGAATCTGAAATCGAAGCTGACAATGACAAACATCCCTGGCAATATATGAATAAAAAGCGAAAAACTACAAGTATATCAAAGTTAAGTGACGACATGACTGTACTTAATACAACCAACAGATTTAAGATACTTGCAGAAATTGAAACCACCGCCCAAACTACAAATAATCCCACCAAAAATAACTTATTACATTCAGAGCAGAGACCTCCGCCTGTATTTATCTATGGTGTAACTGATTTCAAAGCAATGACCGAAGAATTAAACGTAGCAATCGGGAATGAAAGATTCTACTCTAAATCAACAACACAGTAAAAATAAACATAAAAACCATAGAAGCCTACAGGAAACTGATAAACCACTTGCGTAAAGAAAATATTGTCCACCACACTTATCAGATCAAGCAAGAAAGAGCCTACCGGATTGTTATTCGCGATCTTCATCACTCAATTCCTCCTGAAGACATTAAGGCCGAACTAAGTAGACTTGGACACCCCGTTAGAAACCTGATTAACATTCGACATAGAATAACCAAGGAACCCCTGCCAATGTTTTTTATAGACCTTGAACCTCAAGCTAACAACAGAGAAATCTATAAATTAGAATTCATTCTAAACACCAAAATTCGAATTGAAGCACCCCGAATTAAGAACAACATTATTCAGTGTATTCGTTGCCAGGCATATGGCCACTCGAAGACCTACTGCACTAAGCCCTATCAATGCGTCAAATGTGGAGGACCCCACGACAGCAAAACATGCAAAAAGTCAAAAAATACTCCCGCTACATGCGCCTTGTGTAGTGGTAATCATCCCGCGAATTATAAAGGCTGCACAATATACAGAGACTTAAAAAATAGGAATACACCAAAATCATCAAATAAAAAATCATATATCCATAATACCAACCCAGTGACAGACAAAACAATCACCCGCCAACCCTGCTATAATCACCCCCAAACCACTCCTAGCTATTCTCAAATTGTAGCTGGTCGAACTAACAATGACATCACAATCAACCAAGTAGCACAACGAGGCATCGAACAAAATCATACACAAGACCTAACCTTACACAATTTCCTAGAAGAATTTAAAGGTATGTTTTCCCAACTTATGCAACAAAATAGCATGATAATTAACATGCTATCCACGGTCCTCAATAAACTCATACATTAATGGCTAAAACCATACGTATCAGCTTATGGAACGCAAATGGAATCCTTACCAAAATATATGAATCTGAATTGTTCCTAAAATTAAATAACATTGATACATTACTGGTATCAGAAACGCACTTTACGGACAGATCATACCTTAGAATACCACACTATACGTGTTACCATACCGAACACCCAGATGGGACGGCCCATGGAGGCACGGCTATATTAATTAAAAGTTCAATTGTCCACCAAGAATTGCATCACTATGCTGAACCGTTTCTTCAAGCAACTGTAATCCAAATTGAGAAACTACCAAATCCAATAACAATATCTTCTGTGTACTGTCCACCTCGGCACAGACTTAGCAAGGGCATTCTTCGACCATTCTTCCAATCATTCGGTAATACTTTCATATGTGGTGGAGACTTCAATTGCAAGCATACCTACTGGGGATCTCGACTCATCTCGACAAGGGGTAGTGCATTATACAACTTGATACGTGAACAAGACTACGGATACCTCTCTACTGGCGGGCCCACATATTGGCCCACAGATTTGGCGAAAATACCAGACTTACTAGACTTTTTTGTCACTAAAGGAATGTCCTCCAATTATTTTGACATCGTCAACAACTATGATCTGTCATCCGATCATACAGCAGTTACAGCTACAATTAGTACAACAATAATCAAAAAGTCACCTAGACCGTCGCTATATAACCAAAAATAGACTGGGATACATTTAGGACAGTGGTTGAAGAAAATCTACAGTATAATATTAGCCAACGTAGCTTTCATGAGTTGGAAGAAGCTGTCGCTCACTTCACTGATACTGTTCAAAACGCAGCATGGAATGCTACACCTGAGATCACCAAACAAGTACGGAATGATATAAATATCCCCAACGAAATTCTGACTCTAGTACGACAAAAACGCAGAGCAAGAGCAAAATGGCATCGATCCCGAAACCCATTAGACAAAACAATATTTAATAGATTAGCAAAAATTATTAAGAATAAATTAAAAACGCTAAAACAAGATACTTTTAACCACTATTTAACAACACTCTCACGCACGGACCACAGTATCTGGAAGATAGCAAAAACGAACAAGAGACCACAAACAACAAATCCTCCGTTAAGAAAAACAAATAATGATTGGGCCAGAACTGACCAAGAAAAGGCAGAACTGTTTGCTCAACATTTCGCCAAAGTTTTCACACCACACTCCGTCGAACCAAACGATGAAGTAAAGCGCCTGCTAGATGCACCTCTGCAGCTGTCACTACCTATTAAAAACTTTTCCACTGTAGAGATAGACACTGAAATTCAACATCTTAATCAAAAGAAAGCGCCAGGTTACGATCTAATAACAGGAAAGGTCCTCGCCGAGTTACCGAAAACAGCAATAATATTCCTAAGAAATCTATTCAACTCCATCTTATGTTTTAAATACTGGCCTGCACCACTTAAATTTGCGCAGGTAATACTAATACTAAAACCTGGTAAACCGGCCGAAGAAGTCTCATCATATCGCCCAATCAGTTTATTGTCACAAATTTCTAAATTATTGGAGAAACTTTTACTAAAAAGATTAAAGGAAACTGATTCACTAGAGAACTGGATCCCGAATCACCAATTTGGATTCAGAAAGTTCCACTCCACAATTCAACAATGCCATCGAATAGTAAACATAATCTCAACGACGTTTGAAAACAAAGCGTATTGCCCAGCAGTCTTTATAGATATACAGCAAGCTTTTGACAAGGTGTGGCACGATGGGCTCCTACTCAAGATAAAGTCTTCTCTGTCAAGCGAAGTTTATCTTCTTATGAAGTCATACTTGTCCGACAGATTCTTCCAAATTAAATATGGTCAATGCTATTCTATAATCCACCCGATTACTTCCGGTGTACCCCAGGGAAGTGTGCTGGGACCTATACTCTATCAATTATATACAGCCGACATCCCCACAACAGCTGACACATATATAGGCACTTTTGCTGACGACACCGTCCTCCTATCTCAACATACCGACCCACACATGGCCTCCTCAAACCTTCAAACCCATTTATCCCTTCTTCAAGTATGGCTCAATAAATGGCAGATCAAAGTCAATGAAGCAAAAAGTACTCAAGTCAACTTTACATTAAATCGATCAGAATGTCCATCAGTGTCCCTAAACAATATAGAAATTCCAAAATCAAACGAAGTTCGCTATCTGGGTCTACATTTGGACAAAAAACTAACCTGGAAAAAACATATATTAAAAAAAGGAAGGAATCCGACCTGCGACTGAGAAAAATGTACTGGGCACTGGGGAGAAAATCGTGTTTATCGCTTGAAAACAAAATCTTACTTTACAAAGCTATAATAAAACCAATTTGGACATATGGCATTGAGCTGTGGGGCTGCTCTTGCAAATCCAACGTCAACATCATCCAACGATTTAAATCTAAAACACTCAGAATGCTTGTAAATGCACCTTGGTACGTCAGCAATCGAACATTACATACGGACCTCGGAATGCCAACCGTTCAAGAAGAATGCACCAACCGGAGTGCCAGCCACTTACTGCGTCTCCAACTTCACCCAAACGAACTAGCGTCCACCCTGCAACATGACCCTCCCTACAGAAGACTTCAGAACAAGAAATGGCCGAATGACCTGAAAGCAGTATAAGTTCACAATCCGGATAACGTCATTGGATGGGTATCCGCTCACGTTATTGTATTATTGTGTCATCACATTAACTCATGGAACATGTATTATATTGTTCTGATTGTTAATTTTCTAATAAATTTTAAAATAATAATAATAAAATAACTATATGTCACCATTAGTTCTTACTACGTTGCTTGATTAATAGAATCAAAGTATATAGAATTCTATTAAAAAAACCAGCCTAGTAGTCCAAAAATATTATCATCAAATTTAAAACATAATATTTAACAAACACAACGTTTCATCCCAGTCTATAAATTATATTTATACATAATTATACTAAAATTATCATGCATGTAATACTTCTTTTCTTTTCAGATAATTGTATTTAACTGTAATTCTACAGTTGAAGAGATCCCAATCAAGAAATGAAACGTTATGTTTCTTAATTTTTTTTTGAATCTGATGATAATTTTTTTCAGACTAATACGCAGATGTTTTTAAATTTTATATTAAAATATGTCAGATTAATATGATTATATAGAAACCATTAACATTTCTACTGGAATTTAAAGAAAAGTCGCTCAAAAATAGTTTGAATTCATAACCATTCTGTTCATTAACGAATACTTACGCTTTTCCATTCCTTTATTATTAAACTATGCTACAATGAAAGCATGGAATACTTTGCACTTTGTAATGAGATCTCTCAAAAAGGGAAATGAAAAATCCAAGGAAATGGCATATCTATCATTTATACGCCCACTAATGGAATATAGTGCAGCATGCTGGGATCCGTATAGGAAAAATCAGATAGAATCCTTAGAAAGAGTTCAGAAAAGGGCCGCGAAATTCGTACAGATAGGTCCTGGGCATGGGAGCGAAACAGTAAAGCTGCTAGGGTGGAAAACACTACAGACAAGAAGGAAAAATTCCAGGCTACTCGTTTTCTTTAAAGTCTTTGCAGGTCAATACCAGACAGCAAAAAACTGATGTTGGAAAATATTCATTCCTAAGTAGGAGAATTTAACTGGAACAATTTACCTGCAAGAGTTTTCGGAGAAAGTCCTCTTACGGAAAGAAAATTTAGACTTAATCTGAACTCTCTAGTGAATATAGGGTGGTGTAGTGAAGTGAAGTGATCGTTTTCCGTTTTAAACTAAAAAGAAAATGCCAACATTCCTTGTCTTCCTAGAAAGCTAAATAGTTAGTTAATCTCTATTTTCATATATTTTCCACTTTTCTTCTTTTCATGCCAGTACAGTATTAATTCTTTCTTTAACTTTTTCAAAATTAACCTTTAATTAATATGTTATATACATGTATTTACAGTTCAAATAATGTCCCTAAACCTAGCTTATATTTTAAAATAATTATATTAATTTACTATATTTTCCTTTATTGTAACTTCCCTTATTTAATTTGTAATGAAAGTGAATCCTTGAAGGTTTTTTGGATTTAGAAAAGTTTGGCGTTCTTTATACATAATTAGTGTCTCTGTTTTTTTAGTCCAATTGGACCTGACATTCTGTGCTCGCAATGCATCTCCTGTGCGTATGCCAACTTACAGCTACGTATTTCAGAGGGCAGCACGCCTCAACCGATCTATTTTATCGTCATATTCATAAAATATAGTCTCCTGCACCCTTTTCCCTGATTCTCCATTCTAGATCCTTACTAATCGCGTCGAAAAGATATTTACAATCGCCCTTCGTACTGGATTGAAAACTTTGCTTTTATCGTTATGGTTAACTTTCAGCACAAACATTTGCCTACAATGGTAGAAACCTACTCATAACATAGGACTTGAGGTGTGTCTTTTATTTCTAACCCGATACTTAAATTCATTGTTCGATTATTACATTTTTGTATTTTCATACGGTGTCACTTATTGGGTCTTTCTTAATATTATCTTCTCACGCAATTAGACGCCCAAGATTATTTTTGCCAATGCATGCTCCTTAAAAGTAACAGTATGTTCAAGAACAGAAGGAATTCTCAGTCACATAGCCCATGAAGCTGAATTAAAACATCCTTATCTCTTGTGAGGTAATTCAACAGCCCTTTTATCTCCAGATTTTTCGGTTTTGATTTGAAAATTTTTCATTCTCTTAACAATTTTTGAGCGAACTTTTTCTTTAACAATGCTGCTTTACGAACTTGGCTTCATGACTAGGAGTTCTGTTCGATTGTTGTAGACGTAGCTTATATTTGTTGTATATATATATATATATATATATATATATATATATTTATTATAATAAGTAAGTTATTACATTTAATTAAACAATTATTTTGCCTCTCGTTGGCACGCAAAAATGTAATAATTAAATGAATTAAATGGTTGGCCACACGTTGATGACCAAAATGTAATAAACAAAGAAATTAGATGAGTTAAGCAATTAATTTTCTTCTCGTTTGCACGCCAAAATGTAACCTTCAGAAGAAATTAATTAAATCAATGGTTAATTAATGGATGAATTTATTTTATTAAAATTTAAAATCAAAGGATGTTGAATAATTTACAAAATTTTAACCGCAGAAAACAATTAATTTATTTGAAGTAATAATAACCAATTTTCTTGTTATGATTGATTTACATTCGTGCCCTTACTATTTTGCAAACTTATCTACTCTCATCTCAGGGTCGTTTATTTGGGCCTTTTAAATAAAGAACAAACCTTTTCTTACATTGAAATTGACAATCAAAATTTACAATATTCAAAATCATTATAATTGAACAACAAAATGAAACGTGAATCCCAAATCTGACGATTTGAACCTTAACGTTTACAATAACTTTTATAAAAATTCTCTCTCTACTTACAGTTTTATTTACTGGTACCAGGTATTCGTTTTTGGGCTCTTTGACTCACTATACACTATTCACATATAACAGGCCATAATTTCACAGAATTTAATTTGTTTCAAAATCACCGTCCAAAACTTTTGTATCTTTCACCTGGAACAATTACTCCGTACAACACTGTGGACCTCTGCATTAAGTCCCTCTCTCTCTCCAGCAAATATTTTAGTTCTCGTTCTGATTAAGGGTCAATCAGAATGTTATCAACTCCTTCTCGATGAAATTTTGTAAGAGTCTTTACTTGTTGAATTTGTACCTGTGGCTTTTCTTATTCAAATCTTTCCTGCGTCCTTTACTTGATCGAATTCTATGTCCAACCTTTACTCGATGAAATTCTCTGTGCAACTGCTGTTAATGAAAATCTCCCTGCTACTGCATTTGTGAGCCCCGAAGTTTTAAACGCTCACCGACAAAGGGCTGCCTGAACTTGTTTTACCGATTGTTGTGTTTATATTCTCGCCGATAACAATTTACTACAATTTCCAATTATTAATTCTCTAATTGTCTCTAATTATTATTACAATATATATGAAAATATAAGGGCACTTTCTGTCGAAACTGGAAATATGGATGATTTATTTTATTTAAAGAGAATCCTGCGGCTCCCGATCAGTCGGCGGCTACCTTTGGGGATGCCTTCACATCTCTCTGGTTTTTTTGAACTAAGGTTTCCACAAGCCAAGGTACCTCGGCCTGTATGTTCCGACACTCAGGCCTTGGGCACACGGTAAGAGTTGTTTTCGCATCCCCCCTTTCAAATCCCTTCCTATGCTATTAAAGGGGAGTTGCCCAATGTGGATCACCCTCATGTAGCCTGTTGCCCTAAAAAAAATGTTGCAGGTTTTCTAGGGTTTGTCCTGCATAACTTATAGGCGAATGCTGGGTGAGATCCTTAAACTATAGCCCGAGAGCCCTACTTAAACCTTGGCTACCATCCTCTACCCATCATAATACCCCCTTTCAAATCCCTTCTTTTGCTATTTTCACCACATGGATTATTCTCATATAGGCTGTGACTCTTATAAAAATGGGGGAGTTGCCTGTTACTTATAAAAAAAAGTTTCTTACAAGAGTCTAGAAGTTTATTTTCGGGTCGACGAACCTTTCCCTTCAAACGTCTGGCGATTTTCCAAAAGCACTATTATCAGTGGCACGTATTAGAACGTAAAGACGCAACATAATAGGTCATATTTATTATGTGGGGCATTCTTTTAGCTTCAAATATTTTTTCCTTCCGAACTTATATTACTAAATATATAATTAATCATCTAATAGGAATAATTTTGATAAATATTACATTACAAAATTTCCAACAAAAATGATATATAAATATATATCGAGGTAATTACGAATATGTAATTATTTAATAAATAAAATTTTACTATTTCATTATCGGCGGCGTAAATCTGACTTATAACTTAGGGCATTGTCGACAAGAATACGGAGCCTGTATTGCTTGCTTTCTACGAAGGACAATGAAGGCAGCAACTTTGGTCGAGTCGGAGTTTCTGGGACCACGACAGAGCGAGTGTGTTTTTGGAAGCTGAGAATGGTGTTTTAAAAGTCGCCAGTTCTGGAGTTGCAAGTTGGGATATTGAGAAAACACGATTTCTCAGATCGAGTTGCAAGTCGTCAGTTCGGAATTGTATTTTGCCGTTGCCATGTTCCAGTAATTATCCAAATTTTTGGAGAACAGAGACGATCTATCAACAGTGATTGTTTAAACAAATCTACCAATAGTTATTATCCGAAACAGTGTTTAGGGTTTGCAAACGAAAATATCATAAAAATGGCCTGTTAGTGATGCGTGAAAAATAAGTTAAGTGAGATCGAGCCCAGATGACCAGACAATGGTAAAATAACTAAAAAGAATTTTGTCAACTGTAAACATTTTTTTTGTAAATATCATTATTGTCAGATTTCAGATTTCGATCATATCAATTAAAAAATTCATAATTTTAAGTTAGGGATATTTATGCTTTGTAAATTTAATTGTCAATTGTCAATTGTCTATTGGAGGCAGCCCAAAGCCATGGCACAGCAATATTAATAATTTGTAAAATTTCCACAAAGATAAAATTTGTTTATTAAATTAGTTTTGTTATATTTTTAAAAGTTGTTTTATTGTAACTTCCTTACATTATTTGTATATTAAATTTTGATGCCTGTCATGAAGGTTATTTGTAATTTAATTTAATTTTGTTTAAATTAAATTTGGCGCCATAATGTTGCCTTATCTACAATAATTTCAATTTAAAATTTTGTTTATTACAATATAGTCCTGACGATATGACGGTATAATATAATAACAATCGATATATTTCACGTACCGGCTATAAAACCTCTCAGCTCGGCTACCATCTTAGTCCTCTGGATGGTCAATTATTATAAGGGCGCCAAATAATATTTTTAATAAATAAATTATATAAACTTTATTGCAATACATCAACATGTATTAACTTCGAGACCTGGATATTTACAGAGTTCTCAGGACGTGGCTCCAATTGATGCGGCACTTCCTAAACGTATAATTCATTTATCTCGTTTGCACCCTGCAAGTTTGAGATTTTATCGTCGCGGTAGACTAACCTATCAGCGAACTACCATATCGCATTGCCACGATATCCCTAGTCGGGACTGTGCTTCTCACCCCGTGAGCTCCCAGCGGAGTTTGAAAACTTCTAGACGCGATCGCCAAAACTGCGACGCAGCGCTACAAAAATTAAAGCCGGGTGATCATGGCAAATATAACATAATAAGAGACTCAACACTGACCGAGTGTCAGTTTACACTATATATATATATATATATATATATATATATATATATATATTGCAATTAAAAGAATAAATAATTAGAAACTATTGAACTGAATTGTTACCGGGAAACACACAGAGATACAATAATGGACGAGAAAACAGGCCAAGACATTGTTGAACTTAGCGCGTGTAGGATGGAGCAACAGTCAGCCATGATACCTTGCTGAGAACGGAAGGAGTTAAAATTTGTCAGTCAGCTTCGAGAAACTGTGGAGTACACTATAATTAAATTTAGCAGTTGGCGAAGGATTTCAGTCGAGGACGGAACTAAAATATATTGAGTTGGAAATCAGTTAGCAGTCTGCAAGCAGAGGCTGATGATTTTGTGGTAGAAGTTTCTAGTTTCCGTCGCAAGTTCCAAAATACTTCGCAGAGGTCATCAGTTTTAAGTGTTTGCAAACAAAAATACATATATAATATATAAAACATAATTCAGTGATATATGGTCTGTTCATAAGTGTTCGAGGTGAAAGTGCGTTGCAAAATCTTTACAATTGCCCTGGTACCGGTACAAACACTGAGTAAAACAAAAAAGAAACATTTCAAATTAAAATTGTAAAAGTTAATAAAATGTAGAATATCGTCAAATTTCGGTTTTATTTCGTTTTTATTCTATTACATTTCCAGAGTTTATTAAAAATCTTTGTCAATAGTAAATTGTAAAATTAATTGTTCTTTATTTGAAAGGCCCAATAAAGACCCTGAGGTAAGAGAAAGGACATTTTGTAGAAAATTGTTGTTAAGTTTAGCACGTAATTTGTTTTGTAAGGTAATGTAGTTGTGTATAATAAACTAATTAATTAATTAAATTAAATAAATGTTATTATTTCATGTTCCATTCATTAGATAATTTTCAATTATTACTTTAATTTAATTAATTATTTTCATTATTGCGTACCACATTTTGACGCCTTAACGTGTGGCCAATCAAATAATTTCAATTATTATTCTTGCTTATTACATTTATGCCTTAACGTGGGGCAATTCAGATAAATAAATATTATGATTGTTTCTTACATAAATGGCACATCAACGTGGGGCCATTTTAATTGACGACTATTACTTCTGTTTATTACAGTATATATATATATATATATATATATATATATATATATATATATATATATGTATATATGTATGTATGTATAGAAGAGAGACCGTAGCCGACTTACCAGAAATAAAAAGTCGGACCAGTCGGCTGTGCAAAAATAAAAGTTCAAATTTTCGAGGACCTGAGTCCCGTTCATCATGGAAATAGTTCTGTGTCAGTTAAGTTGTGGTTCAATTCATAGGTGTGGAAAAGCAATCAGTAAAGAACCGAGATTGGAGTTGAATCTGTGGTTATGGATGTTACTGAGTTTAATGATACATAACACGTTACGATCCAGGAACAGGAGAGGTTAGATACACCTACCATATCGAGGTGTATGTGTGCATGGGGTGTTATTTTAAAAACATTGGTCGAAATTGGCAACATTCAACTCCAAAAGGCAAGGGACGAAATAATCCGTACGGGTGGTGCTGGGGTTTACTTAAACAATTATGCAAAAAATACTGAGATTAGTGTCGATTCCTCACTTATACAGTCATTGAGTTTAATTTTCACATAAACAATGGCGATTAAGGAAATTTTATGATCCTCGTCGTGGATGAGGGCGTGTTGACAAAGCGGTATTTTGAGTATTTTTTACCTAAGTTAACTGCTCTATTTTTTTAGTGTATTAGGCATGTTTTTGTCTCTATTTAGTTCAAGATTAATTTTTGTCACGCTTTTAAGGTATCAGGAGTATTTTTGAAATTATCTGAGTTAGCGCGTACTATTCATTCATTTAATTCCTATTTTATTAGTAGAATTCCTGAGTTTTTAAACAACTGTCACCATCTAGGTTTATTTGAACTTCCCTGTCGAGGGGTTAGGTCGGGAAGAGGAACGTAAATTGGCAAATGTTCCAAACAATGACGCAATAGATGCTGGTTTAATGAAATGAAAGAGGTTACTGTGATATCAATTCCTTCTCTCGGATTATTTAAATCAATATCCGGACAACGCCGAGCACTCATTTTTATATATTGTAATGCCTTGAAGGAAATTCATTGTTTCAGATTAATGGTCTTGGCCGTCACAGGAAGTTTGTAATGTTGAGTACTTAAGATTGGTATGGAGAAGTCAGCGCAAGGCATCTGCGGGTGGCCTGTCGCAAGATAAATCTGTTAAGGCAGGCATTGTTTCTGATTAATGGCCTGGACAGTTCAAGGGACAGTTTGTAATTTTGTTTACTTAGGATCGAGGAGCAGTTTGGGCGGTTTGAAGAATTTAGAACAGCGCACGTGTGAGTGAGATTAAGAAGACAAGTCTAACTTTGGAACAAGACAGAGTACCGAGCTACTTGCTAAATAAGGAACTGCACCTGCAGAATGTATATCTCGGGATAATGGAGGAAACTGTCAACGAGCAGTTGCGACGTAGTTTTGGAACAAAGGAAAAATGAAGGGACTGGGATACATATAGGGAAGATAAGATTTTTGGAAGTTAGTTAGAGTGGGAGAGGGGGCTGTGATCACCGAAGTTGAGTGTTGGAGTGAGAGTTGTGAAGGCGTACGGCGAGCACCGAGAATGGAGAAATTTTGCAGCCTGCGAGAGAAATAGCAAAATTATTCAACGATAAACATTTTGTATGCAGAAGTCTAATCTGTTGTAATATGAAAATTTGACCACTGTCTTCGATGGTAAGAGACCAGGACACTGCATCTAGCGTCGAGTAGTTTCACCACGAGCAAGTGAGATGTTCTTCACGAACGGAGAAGCAGCTATCGTCGAACCAACAGTGTGTGTTAGAGTCAGTGTTTAAACGTCCAGTCTATAAAGTGTGTGTGTAATGAACGATCCAAATGTTCCTGAGTAATCGTAAGTTGAAATTTCATGGTTTTAACATGTGTAAACGGAATTAAAAGATACAGTCAGATATTGTTCTTTTCTTTTGTGTTAATAAAATAAACTCTTTAAATTTAAAATCAACCTTATAGAATAAGTTCGTCAATAATTAATTTCGTCTATACGAATAAATATTTCTTGTTAATTTAAAGATAAATGTTGGGTTCTTTGAATAAGTTAAATGTTCTGTCCGTTATCAAACCCAGTAAAGTCCCATGAGATTCTTTTTATAATTTTAAATTGTATAAATTGTTAACTTTTAATAAATTTTGGTTGTTTTAAAGTTTATAATTTTTCATTTAAAAGCCTATCATATTTAATTATTACATTTTGGCTACCACAACGTGGGGCAAATTAATAAGGTAACCGTTTGACTATTACAATATATATATATATATATATATATATATATATATATATATATATATAAAAGTAATGAAGTGTAGGAACGAAATTCAGAATGGAGAAATAATTATAAACAATAAGTTAAATTTAGAATCTGGAGATATCTATGCATGCAAATACAATACACTTATTTAGGCAATATTGAGGTAAGTGGGGAAACTGTTGGTCTTATGGAAGGAAATTTCATATCCCGCTCCGCTACAGGGATGAGCTATTTCACATTTTAAGAAGCGTCGTGCGTGCCGTGAGATAATGTCGCAAGCACTCTGATGGCCTAAAACAGATTGGGTCTCTAACAAGTTCTGCCTTCGTGGAGAGAATTGTCTCTACTACTCGAAAACCTTCCTACCCCTGTATTGAGACTAATAATTCATATTCACGTTGAAATATTTTCGTTATATACTCTTATTAATCTTTCGCATTCCTTCATAGTTTTTAATTTGAATGAGAAATCTACATCAATTAAATTATTCATGCGGAAACACCTATCTATTAAAATTCTTCCCCATTATTGAAGTTCTATACACGATATAGTATGTTGGTGTAACAAGCAATTTTAGTTTTCAGTTATTTTTCTGAATCAAAAATTGTATCAGATTTAGAATGTCAGCATTTTTGGTACAGAAATAATATAAATTACTGTTTACTATATCTGAATATGTCTATCACACTATGGAATTTATTATTACTGACTAATTTATAGGCGTGTCGCAATACTCAAGCATTATTAATCATTCACTTCTCGACTGCCCCTTTTCATGTCCTCCTCTAGTTCCAACAAATCTTTTTAAATTAGCTAACCTTCTTTTCTTCCGAAGATCGAAAACTATTTGGCTTAATATATATATATTTAAAAGTTTTTTTTGTCATTCTTCAGTGCACCTGTAACGGTCCACACGTTTACGAGTCCAGGAGTGACGACTAGCTGACTCAACATATTTTATATGTATGGCATTTCAAGTGCCTTAACATGCAGTACAAAGAAACCATAAATTAAGGTTTGTTTTCAGTGAAGAAAATAAGACGGGCACTTTCTGTCGAGGCTGGAAATATGAAAAAAAAAACTTGACCGACCTACCTGATGCAGGTTTTTATAGGGTTTGTCCTGTATTACTTTTAGGCGAATGCCGGGTAGGATCGTTAATTCGTAGGGCCCTAGGTAACCTTTGGCTACCGTCCTCAACCCTTCCGCATTCCCCTTTCCTATGCGAAAAAAGAGGAGAGTTGCCACTATGTGCATTACCCTATACATAGCCTGTCTACACCCCCCCAACCCCCCCACAGCTAACCCCCCCCCCCCACAGCTAACCCCTCTCCCGCCATTGGAAGGGCGTGGGACAAGTACCAAATGCCCGACCTACCTGATGCAGGTTTTTCTAGGGCTTTCCCTGCATCATTTTTAGCCTATTTGCCGGGTAGGATCCTTAAACCATAGCCCTGGGACCCTAGTTAACCCTTGGCTACCTTCCTCTAACTTTCCGCATTCCCCCTTTCAGATCCGTTCCTATGCTATTAAAGGGGAGTTACCCCCATGTGGATTACCCTCATGTAGCCTGTTACCCTTAAAAAAAAATCCTGCGGCTCCCGATCAGGCGGAGGCTACTTTTGGGGATGCCTTCACATCTCTCTGGTTTTTTGAACTAAGGTTCCGCGATACCGAGGCACCTTGGCCTGTTTTGAGAGGTGTGTGTTCTGGGGTAGCAGACCTTGGGAATACGGTAAGAGTTGTCCGCTATTTCTAATCTGGTCAAAGCTCGACGAGAGGAAAGCTGCGACCCACAGCAAACCCCTCTCCCGCCATCAGAAGGACGTGGGACAAGCAGACAGTGCCCGACCAACCGGTTGCAGATTTTTTGTGGTTAGTTATGCTTTAGTTTTAGGCGAATGCTGGGAAGGATCCTTATTCGAAAGCTCGGGGGGCCTAGGTAACCCTTGGTCAACTTTGTCTGCCCTACCACATCCTCCCTTTGAAATCCCTTCCTATACTTTAAAGGGGAGTTGACACCTCGTTGATTACCCTCATGTAGCCTGTTACTCTAACAAAAAATCAATCAATTTTGAAGGGTTATAAGTTTATAATAGGGGTATATTTAATAGGAATATATTGTTAAAAAATATAGGCACTTATTACAAAAAACACTGATTAAATTTTTATGAACATTTCTTTCAGGAACTATTTTGGACAATGAGGTTTTCATCACTATTTACTCTACTGAAACTTAAAAAACTACATATTTTATAATATTATGTATCGTTACAACTATATTAATTATTGATCATGATATGCCATCTTAGTAATTATGTTGTACTCGAGAACGCGTGATGTGTATTAACCGTATAAATTCCCTTCTCATTTCATTAAAACTCCGAGTTTCGAGTGTTTCCTTGTGTGGGTTTGGCCGTAAGCTGAAGTATTCACCATAAGACCTAGGAGAGAGATTCCTTTTATGCGGGGTGAGCCGCTTGAGGCCTGTCCCACAAATCCCTTCTGCTGTCTCCCTCGGCCATCTTCCACAGAAAGAGCTGTTGTATTTTGCATAGCGGCGCAGAGGTTGTCTTACGCCCAGACATGAACTTATTGTGAAAGATAAGGTATGCATATGTCATGCAAGACATTTTTCAAACTTAATATTTGCGTATTTTTCATTTAATGATGAGATCGTGTATTTGGTTGTATAATTATTAATCCATTATACTCATATTTCATGAAACATTAGTAATTTTAAGGAGTATTTTGGATTGGCACCTTTGTATCATTGGAATGGTTGCACATACCCATAATTCAAGTTCGTAGGCCCATATTGGTTTGATGACTGCTTTGTATAATAGGATTTTATTTTCTATCGATAGCCGTGATTTTCTTCATATCAGCCATTTATTTAAAATTTAAAATCAACATAGCTTAGATTTGTAAAATAAATAATTTTTTATTATTTTTTAAAAAGTAATTGTTTAATTCTAATTTCCTTCTTGTAATTTTATTTATCATTATGAATACCACGTAATTCATTCACAACGAGGTGGCTTAGTTTCATTTGCATGAAGTGATTACTACAATATATATAAATATATATATATATACTTATTGCATTTATTAAATTTTATTTGGTCAGCTTATTAAGCGGTGTAGTGAAGTAATTTATAAAAAAAGAATAAAAAATAGTGAATTGAAATCAGGGGGGTTCATGTATTTTTCGGTTAAAAAAAACTTTCCAAGTTCAGTAAACTAAATTCGTCAGAACTCCCGGAAACAACACTAGTAAGATATCTCGCCCTTCTTTCAGATAGCCGTCTGACCTGGAAACCACATACAGAAATAAAAAGGAAAGAATCGTAACTCAAAATAATTAAATTATCTTGGCTGATTAATAAAAGGTCTAAGCTCTGCTTATACAACAAAATACTACTGTACAAATCAAGAATCAAGCCAACATGGACAGAACTATGGGGCACAGCCAGCAAATCCAACCTGGAGATTCTAAGAAGATTCGAAACAAAATCGTTAAGATACGTATGCAACGCGCCGTGGTTCGCATCAAACAAAACTCTATACGAAGATTTGGAAATGTCAACTATAACAAGTTATCACCGAACTAAGTAACCATCCAAATCAACAATCATGTAGTTACCCGGGTGGAAACCCGAGAACTTTTTCTTCATCAGTGAACATGCTGGACAAAAACTGAAGAGTTACCCTTTAGATTTCCTTAATTGTGACTCATACCTTGTATATCATTTACTAATTTTTCCAAGTGAACAGATTGTAAATTAGCAGCAATTAAAAAATACAGTTAGTTTAGGTTACTCATATTTTTTATGTTGCATTAAGTAATATAATTTTGTATTATAGCTGCCACCAGGAATATGCCCAATAGTAGATTAATAATAATAATAATAAAATTTAAACATATTTTAACGAGCACTGACAAGACACCAAAGTTTCTAATAAAGTTTCAATAACTAACAGAAATAATATAAACCAATACAGTGGAGCCGCCTTCTTCTCAAAAAAATAAAACTGGTGACGACGCGCTGTAAACTAAAAGATGACCGAGTCTGCGTAACTTCTCTTTGTATTTGCGTATACCGACAACAACTTGTCTGAGTTCATTGTGTCAATAAATCGAAAAAATGGTAGTTGACAGCAAATGCTACTGCATCTTTGACTTTCTCAGGTTAGGTGTTCCATAATGTAGCTCAATCGAACTCATCGAAAAAGCTGTAAAGTTGTTTCAATGTTGAAAGAAATTAGTTTTCAACCGTTAACAGTGCGATATGGAAGTAATGTAATTCATAATGATTTAAAATTAGTGAAAATGATCAATTAAACATGAAGATATAAACACGCTAAATTTAAAATATTTTAATTCCAATAAGACTCTGTATTGTCTCTCATATTTGAGTAGTTGAAACAGATTTTTCAAGAGTTCTCCAGAATAATGCAAAAATTAATTTAATTTTAGATTTATTATTCACTCCATTAGTCCTCGGTCGAGAAAATAGGATACGTCATAATATAATATTACATGAAAATAATAATTATTACAAATACACAGTTTAAAAAACAAACATTGTACTTTACAAAAAAATATCTGATTTAAATCTACGTTAAAGATATTAATATGACAGTAATTAGTAATTAAAGAAATAATAAGTGTTTTAATTCATCTTCAATTTCTATTCGACGGAGTTTGCAGTAGAAAATCTTACATCGATTCCCGTCGAACATTAAAAAGAAATTAAGTCAGCAGTTAAATTATAGAATATTATCATCGTAAAATAATAGCGTAACTTGATACGATACCAGCAAACTATTTTATTAAAGAGGATTTAATCCTTCCTTCCTTTTTTCTATCAACTCTTTCACCGAGATCCATTAATTAACACAAATTGACAACTCTTTATAAATAAATTTTGAATACTTAAAGTTTTTATTTCTTATACATTTGTATATTTATATATTTGTATAGATTTATTCCGCAATAACGAATGCTTGATTCAAAAAGGCTTATGCGATGTTTTCCTGTGCGGAGTTGAGAGGCGATTTCTAGTGTGTATAAATGATTTTCTCCGTTTAGGGCATATAAATTGATGTTTCTCCAGACAAACTTTAAAATTTATAGAATATACGTACAAAGCGATGTTAAAATCCCAATATTCCGAAACAAAGGCTTTATAAGTGGAATTACAATCCGCACCCGATATGATTCGTACGACACTCTTTTGAAGTTTGAAACTTTACAACGCGAGACGTGAACGACCCCAGTTTGCTATGCCGTAAGACATGACAATGAAAATATGCATGATATACCATTTTATATGTAGATATATCACTTTTCGGAGCTAAAACTCTTAATGTGAAGCAAATTTTACTAAGTTTTCTAGAGAGTTTATTTATATGGTGATTCCATTTCAATTTATTGTCAATCAACAGACCAAGAAAAGTAGCGTGCTCCGAAATATGCCTGCATTTACATTCTATGCATTCAGAATAGACGATGTATTCTCGATGTCCGAATTGATATTAATTCAATCATACAAAGGAAGGAAGATTTTTCCAAATGTATCAGACGTTCTTCTTATTTTATAATGTTCTTCTTATTTTATAATGTTCAGTTTCGTTTGAGTAAAGAATTTTTGGTTGTTTTGTGAGGATTTACTGCAACATTTATAGCTGGAGGCATATCTTACTACGTCATTGATCATATTATTTTAAATGAAATTTTGTGTGGTGTGGTACGTATTGATATCGTAGTTGTTTAAGCTGTTTTGACATTTTCAAGTTAATGCAATGAATCAAAAACAATGAGGGCAGTACACAAGAGTGATCTAAGAGGTCTGCAAAGAGGGAGCTAAGACCGCCGAGAATGTTGTAGATCTGGTGGTCTCAAGGCGCGGACATATAAATACGGGTAGAAAGTTGGAGCGTTGGACAGTCATGGCGGAGTCGTGAGAACTGCCACGAATTCGATAGAAAAGGGAGCTCATGTATTTTGGCAGTTGGTGTAAAAATAAGAGGAAGGTTGCATGCGTGAGACGAGTGCTAACCTGCAATACGAATGTGACTGGTTACTCAGTCTAGGATAGGATGAGAAAAATGTGTAAATAGTCTACGCTCAGTGCGACAGTCGTGGATTCGAGTATCGGTTTTAACCTGGCAACGAGCCACGCTTTCATCACTGGATACATAAATACGTTCGATATTGTCAATTTACGTACCTGTAATAATTACATCATTTCTCGTACTGCCATATAGTCAATTAAGTACTATTAATTATCGGGATAACTGTCTGCAAGGGCTATTCTCTCGAAGGCAGTACCTGCGAGGGATGTTCTCTCGCAGGCAGAACCTTGTAGGAGAGATGCCTTTTCCTCTCTCCGTTCTTGAACTAAGGTTCCCACAAGCCGAGGCACCTCGGCCTGTTTTGAGAGATGTATGTTCTGGGGTCGAAGACCTTTGGCATACGGTAAGAGTTGTCCTCTGTTCCCATTGGAACAGTCAGCCGGCTGCCTCCTAAACTGGTCGAGGTACGGAGAAGGGAATGTTGCGACCCCACAACAAACTCTTTTCCCACTATCGGAAGGGCGTGGGACAAGTACCCAATGCCCGACCTACCTGATGCAAGTTTTTCTAGGGTTTTCCCTGCATTACTTTTAGGCGAATGCCGGGTAGGATCTTTAAACTATAGCCCGGGAGCCCTAGTTAACCATTGGTTACCTTCCTCTACCCTAACGCATCCCCCCTTTCAAATCCTTTTCTATGCAATAAAAGGGGAGTTGCCACCATGTGTATTACCCTCATGTAGCCTTTTACTCTAAAAAAATGCCGACCGGACCAGGAATCGAACCCGGGTTGATCCGTTGCGACATTGCTCCATCTATTAGTATTGATGCAGGCTCACCTACAATTTTTTTTACAAATCACAATTATTACATGGCCTAAATTTTAGTACCTCAAATAAAGATCGTATTTAATATGTTAACTGATCAATGTTTTTCCTCAGAAGTTTCAATTAAGTAATATAGAGAGAAAGCTCTTCACAAGCCAGACGACTAAAATTGTTTTACCGGAACCGAATAGTAATTAATTCATTTTGCCCTTGTTACGAGTTTACGGAATATATTTCACTTTTCATTACTTATTTTGAAGAAAGGAAAACCTGAAAAATATAATTTCTACATAGAAGTAACGGTATATTTTGGAAAAGTTTCATTAAATTGAACTGATTTTATTTAACACTACATTCATGTATTAACTTAATATCTTTATTCAGAAATAACTAATTTCAATTAAATGAGACCAAAACCATATTTCATAGGTAACGGGAAACGAGTAGACTTTGCTTTACATATTTGCTGATTCAGAAACGGAAATCGCTTGCATATGACGCTGATGCCTCAATGTCTATTTTAAACTTTGCGTCCTTATTGTGGAGAGAACTACTTATCGTGTCGGGAGCTTCTTCCCGCGCCATTGACGAGACTTGAGTGAAATGGACTGGAAGAGATACGCAACCTCAACGTCGTCAGTACAAACTTGCGCCAGGAAGGTCCTTAGCCGATTTGAATACGAATTTTCAACCTGTACTACACTTGCTACATATATTTCCGAGTTATCCGTTAACTAAGAATATGTATCGAATCTGTTATCAAACTACCGTGGACATACAAAACACTTTTTTAGATATACTGGTTGTCAAAACAGATGTATATAATGTAATATGAGAATCAAATTAAATTAAATAGATGAATTGCCTGACGTTGATGAAGCCAAATTGTAACAAACAAAGAAATTAAACTATTAATTTGCCTCTCGTTGGCACGCCAAAATGTAACATTTAGAAGAAATTAAGTAAATCAATGGTTAATTAATGGTTGAATTTATTTTATTAAAATTTAAAATGAAAGGATGTTAAAAATTTGCAAAATTTAAACCTCAGAAAACAATTAATTTATTCAAAGTAATAATAACAAATTTTCTTGTTATGATTGATTTACATTCGTGCCCTTACTATTTTCCAGACTTATCTACTCTCATCTTAGGGTCGTTTATTTGGGCCTTTTAAATAAAGAACAAACCTTTTCTTACATTCAAATTGACAATCAAAATTTACAATATTCAAAATCATTATAATTCAACAACAAAATGAAAAGTGAATCCGAAATCTGACGATTTGATCGTTATTTAACGTTTACAATAACTTTTATAAATTTTCTCTCTCTACTTACAGTTTTATTTACTGGTACCAGGTATTCGTGTTTGGGCTCTTTGACTCACTATACACTAATCACATATAACAGGCCATCATTTCACAGAATTTAATTTGTTTCAAAATCACCGTCCAAAACTTTAGTACCTTTCACCTGAAACAATTACTCCGTACAACACTGTGGACCTCTGCATTAAGTCTCTCTCCCTCTCTCTCTCCATATTGTAGTTGTCGTTCTGATTAAGGGTCAATCAGAATGTTATCAACTCCTTCTCGATGAAATTTTGTAACAGTCTTTAATTGTTGAATTTCTAACTGTGGCTTTACTTATTGAAATCTTTCCTGCGACCTTTACTTGATCGAATTCTATGTCGAAACTTTACTCAATGAAAATCTGCCCGCGACTGCCTCTGTGAGCCCGGAGTTTTAAAACGTCCACCGACAAAGGCCCACCTGTACATTGTTGTGTTTATATTCTCGCCGATAACAATTTACTACAAATTTCCAATTATTAATTATCTAATTGTCTCTAATATTATTATAATACATATGAAAACATAAGTCTTAGAAAATATTTAAAATTATTGACACTACTTTTTCTTAGAGTGACAGGCTACGTGAGGGTAATACACGTAGTGGAAACTCCACTTTAATAGCATAGGAAAGAATTTGAAAGGTGGGATGTGGGAGTGTTGAGGAATGTAGCCAAAAGTTAACTAGTGCCCCCGGGCTATAGTTTAAGGACCCTACCCGCCATTCACCTAAAAGTGATGCAGGAAAAACCATATAAAACTTGCAACAGTTAGATCGGGCGTCCTTCCAATGTCGGTAGAGGGGTCTGCTGTGGGGACGCAACATTCCCTTCTCCGTGCCTTGACCAGTTTTGGAAGCAGCAGGCCAACTGTTCCAATGGAAACAGAGAACAACTTGTACCAGAATGTCCAAAACTGGCGAGG
This sequence comes from Zhengitettix transpicula, assembly GCA_037074705.1. Classification (NCBI taxonomy): domain Eukaryota; kingdom Metazoa; phylum Arthropoda; class Insecta; order Orthoptera; family Tetrigidae; genus Zhengitettix; species Zhengitettix transpicula. Next base: position 24,590,427 of record CM073590.1, on the reverse strand, counting down.
TGCCTCTACTTGTGGGAACCTTAGTTCAAAAACGGAGAGAGGAGAACACATCCCCAAAGGTAGCCCTCTCCGTCTGCCGTATATTTTCACTGGAACATGAAATTATATTTACGAATAGTTTTACTCCACAATGCTGTTAGTACAGTTTCCATCGATGGTCTTTGAATTCAACCACATTAATTTTGAATCATTTAAAATAATTTTTGCAGAACGCAAAGAGCAAAGGAAAACGTTTAACTTTCACGATTTCCTAATTTCTTACCATTTATTTACGAAATGTGCGAACTATCCCAATTATGTAACACAATAAAGATATTATCTCAAATACGTAATACTAATCCTAACATATAAACTTTAAAAGTCCGGATATTGCAAATTAATTTTACTGAAGATAGGAAAATGGTACAAAGGAGAAATTATTAGAATTTTCGCCAGAATAAAATAACACCTACAGGATACAGAAAAAATTCGTTTCATCACAATAAAGTAAATCAAAGTATTCGAATTCTTCATGCATAAGTCATGCTTGATAAATTGGTAAGCAAAATAATAACAAAACAATTTTCTTTCTCTTTTTTGTCTCTTACCAGAAGATTGCTATTTTAATTGTAAGTGTTTGATATTCCAAGTAAATTTCATATGAGATAGGCTAAAAATATGGAGTTGCAAAAAACGTGACTTGTCCTTTGCTGACATGGTTTAATTTCTCACACCTTGGTAGTAAGCACAAGCTAAGCATCCACCAGTAAAAACCAGTTCACTTTTTGTAGTACATAGCACTTTTGTATGCAAGAGACATTTTGTGCTGTTTCTAGAGTTCTACGATGATAAATTAATTTAGAACTTAAGACATAAGTAATTTACGAAATTGTCATATTCACAAATGCTTCATATATTTTACAGTTATACAATTATTTGTTCATATAAGTATAAATTAAGTCTTTAATATCCTTTCATTACAGTTGCACCTTAAGCGGAGAAGTTTCTTTTCTTTCTGTAATTTAATAAATAATAATAAAAATCGAATAGGTTTTGTGAGATTAAGATCAATTACATCATTGCCAAAATGTTTTACTACTAGAACTGCTATGGAGAAGTTCATCAAATCAGGTTTTGATCGAAATGGAATTCATATTGTATTAAAACAATGATTGCTAGCTGAAAAACTATGAAAGTTTTACTAGTCTGAACACTATGGTCATGGTTCAAAATTTTGATTTCCAAACAGAAGTTTACAAATAAATCCAATAGCAGACAAAATTCTTTTCACTTGATTATTCATATATAAAAATAATTATAGTAATATTTAAACCAGGAATAATACTATGCGGAATACAAAACTCCCCTTGGTTGTAATCAGAATTACCTAAGATTTAGATTCCTATAGACATTAACTTGAAGTCTTCTGGGTTTATTTGAAAATACCTTATTATTATATATTAACATACAGTTACGTCTTTTCACGCGGGGGGGGGGGGTGACTATCGCGTAAGAATGTTAAAATATTAACGCTACTAAGCCTATACAATATTTGAAATATTAAAATTAATACAACGTTATACGAACATTGTATCTATAGGTGAATGGCATCTATAAAATTACTGAAATGCACTAAGACATGAATAATTTTACTATTTTTTTAGATTAACAGGCTACATGAGGGTAATCCATGTGGTGGAAACTACCCTTTAATAGAATAGGAAGGGATTTAAAATAGGGGATGCGGAAGGGTAGGGGAAGGTAGTCAAGGGCTAACTAGGGCCACAGGGCTATGGTTTAAGGATCCTATCCGGCATTCACCTAAAAGTGATGCAGGAAAATCCCTAGAAAACTATGAATCAGGTAGGTCGGGCATTTGGTACTTGACCCACGCCCTTCCGATGGCGGAAGAGGGGTTTGCTGTGGGGACGCAGCAGTCCCCTCTCCGTGCCTCGAGCAGTTTAGCCGACTATTAAATAGAAATAGCGGACAACTGTTACCAGCTGTATAAAAGTCTACTTCCATATCTGAGAAACATCAATAAATATAATGAGTTAGTTAAAAAAGTAAAAATATAATACAATTGCTGCATATTATTCCATCACAGAGTTCATGAACTTCAGTACAGAACATCCGAATAGTGCGTCGTTAAAATATTGAAATTATAATTATGCAGCATAATAAAAATTTTGTGGCCTCACTAAATGTTATGTGATTTCTTAAATTACATGAAATACTTGAAGAACGATTGGCGCGAACTACTGTCGTCCATTTACGTCGCGATTTATATAAAAGTGACAAAAAGTTAAGTATTATTCGTGAAGTTTAAGAGTACATCTTACAAATCGTCCATTATACTTTAACTTTTCGTTTAAACTTCCTAACTTTTGGAGTCATTTTTCCGTCCAGTGTTCTGAATTCTTAACTTCACTTCTCTTATTTACAAATTCGGTATTATTTATGATTCCAAATATTTTTAATTTAGCTGTTCTTCTCTATATATTTTACAAATATGCGTTGTATCCTAATTAAAATGTAAACGGTTCAAATATTTTTTTTGTACAAACGAATATGACAAATTGATGAATGCTCCTCAAAATTTAATGTTTTGAAACTGGTCTAATATTTTTTCATTTAAATTTGAGAACTGATAAAAAATATTGGGGATACTACTAAAACAATATATTTGCTTTTGAAATCAAGTAATATACTTATCTATGTCCGTAAATATCCATTTACGCATGTAGGTATTTTTCCTATTTATATTTGTAAATTTTCCTATTCCTCAGCCGAGGAATAATGAAATTAATCTATATATATATATATATATATATATATTGTAGTAATTAGTAATTAATCCATTGTTATAATTGCAAAGTAAAGAACTCATTATTAGACTATATAAAGCGTGCACCGCGACACAGGGCGGCGAGACAAAAGAACCATTGTTGAGACGTACGCAGTCAAAAATTCTACGAGACGAACACACAGTCAGCGAGGAGGAGCGAAACGAAAAGGTTCCAAGTTAAAATTGAACAAAAAGTTTTTCAGTCAGTAATTCATCGAATAAGGTTACAGGAAAGTTTCTCAATAAGTAAAGCCAAAAGCAGTAACCTAATAATTTCCTGCCGCAGTAAAAATTTCACAAGTAAAGACTGTTGCAAATGTCATCGAGAGGAAGTTGTTAACAATCCATCTAATCATTAATCCGGAAGGAGTTGCAGTTTCCAGTTTCCAGAAGAGAGACCCAAAAGTTTCGACAAGTGTTTTGTAACCAATTTAAATTCAGTGATATCCCCAAAAACGTGTGCACAGAAAACCCCAAAATCGAGACCTGGTCGGCCGTAAGTAAAAGAACTCTAAATTTATTTGTAAACCATTTCATTAAGATACGTCAGATCGTTCTTCAATTATTTCTTTTCTTTAATTATTTCTTTTCTTTAATTGTTTTGTTAGATAAATTTAAATTCAATTCACCCATTTATCAAACCCAGTAAAGACCATGAGATTTTAAATATTAGTGTGTAATTTTATATTGTATTAACTTCATTAATAAAATTTGTTTAATTGTTCACCTTTAATAATCTTTTATTTTATTTAGACGCCATTTTTAAGCAGTTTATTACAAATTGGCGCATCAACGTGTGGCACGATTTTTTGATAAATAGGGTAGAATAATAATTAAAGAACGAAATCTGACAAACCTCGGTATTGGTGCAAGAAAGTATTTTAATTTGGATAGGATGTGCATGAAATTTTTGGAAATGAATGTTACGCGTGTGAAAGTTAGAGGGTTATTGAAAAGAAAGAAAAATGATTAAATGTGCATTTAAAGTTAAAGATAATAGCTTAAGTTTAGTTTTTTTTTAAGTTAAATTTAATGTAGAGAAAATGGGCTCTAGAGTTAATAATTCCCAGAGACAGGTGGGAGGAGATAGTGGATACATGAAGATATTAGAATTATTGAATAAAAATGATCAGAAATTGGAACAATTAGCAGAAATGGGTATGAAAAATGATAAAAATTTAGCAGATTTGGGTGCAAAATGGGAAAAATTGGATAAAAATTTTGCAGATTTGAGTGAAAAAGGGGATAGAAATTTAGCAGATATAAATAAAAATTTAGAAGGAATGAGGGAAGAGATAAAGAAAGACGTAGCAGATTTGAGAAACAGGTATGATGCAAACATAGTAGAATTAAAGGCTGAAATAAATGAATCCAAAGTGGAATGTAGGAGGAATTATGAGAGGTTAGCAGCAGAAGTAAGAGAATGGAGAAATGAAAATAATGAAAGAAATGATGAAAATGTTAATAAAATAGAAGTGATAGTCAGTGAAAAGGTGGAAGAGAATAAAGTGGGGTTATTGGAGCTGAAGGATGATGAAAATGTTAATGAAATGGAAGTTATAGTTAGTGGAAAGGAAGTAGAAAATAAAGTGGGGTTATGGGAGGAGAAATATGATGTAAATGTAGATGAAATAGAAGTGGTAGTTAATGGAAATGTTGAAAAGAATTTAATTTTGTTGGAGCATAAGGCTGATGATGTTAAAGGAAAGATTAAAGGGTTAAATATTGAAGGTATTGATGAGCAGGGAGATGAAATAGTGGGAGAAATAGGTGGTGAGATAGTAGCAAAAGTAAATGAAATAGAAAGTTATGAAAGAATAGAAGAATTACAGGGTGGTGTTGTGAATCAAAATATGATAGAAATGTTTGTTTACAAAGATGAAATGGGAACAGCTGATGGGAGTATTGCTATGGAAACATTGAGAAATATGGAAATAAAATTGATGATGATAAAGCAGATGGGATTTAAGAATTTGAAACAAGTTGTGGGACATATTGAATGTTATTTAAACATAGAATTTGGAAATAAGATTCTAACATTGGTGAATTTAGGAGGGGAGAAAGATGTAAATAAAGCACAGCTGATCAAATGTAAACATGGAACAGCTGGGGAATTCTGGCAGAATGCAGGTCAAGGCATATTTGAGTTCAGAGATACTGGATAGATGTAAAGTTTAGAAGGGATTTAGATAATTAGAAGGATTAACATTCTTTGTTAATTACACGTGTGGCTAACGTGGTTACTTCAGCTAACAGAACTATTTTTCCTATATTTTCAAGATTCTGTTTTTCTTCCATCTTATACCTGAGGGGATAGTCATGTTTAACTATCATAGGTCTAGCACACCTAGGGAACCTTCTTGCTACAAATTGTAGTTTCCTTTCAACAATTTGGTCTTCATCACCTTTAGGTGCTTATTCTGTTTAAACTAAAGCTATTTCTTGTTTTCTTCAAATTGAATATTGATGCTATGCTAACCAAAGTTGGTAAAGAAAAAGGCAGAGGTTAGGAAGTTGGAAAGAAAGACCATTAGGATATGGGTTTCTTATGATTGTATTGAAATACTGGGGGGGGTCAAAATTCTCGCTTAATTCATTTTGTGATAGGGGACCACTAGGATGTGTTTTGCGGATAGGCGAGCGGCATTCGTGACCGAGAACGTTTCTTTATTTTCTTGATAATTTCGTGGCGTGTTGCTACAATGTTTTTGTTTATTAAAGATAGTGATGTTAGAGAAAAGGGGGCGTGACATGTTTAAGCTGTCACATGAGAGAATTTAAGTTTTGAATGATTGCTCACTCACAATTGAAATGTTTTGAAGATGACTTTGAGAGGTTTAATGTGTAAATAGAGGAGAAGGTGTAGAATTGAGATGAAATAGTTTAAGATAATTTTAAGAGATAAATTAAATGTTGGAAAAGAGAAAAAGGGGCGTGGCATGTTAAGCTGTCACATGAGTGAATTTAATTTAAGTATTGAAGTAGATGTTGTGATGATGATTGAACATAGGTTAATATGCAGAGAAAAAGGGGGCGTGGCATGTTGAAGCTGTCACATGGCTGATTTTAAATTTTGTGTAGATGTAGAAGATGTGATGTTTCAAGTAATATTTGTTGTGTAAAGAAAAGGGGGCGTGGCACTGTGCTGTTGTCACGTGAGACAGTTGAAAATTGGAGGGGGTAGATGTAAACAAAAGAACAGCTGACATCTGGAGAAAGTAGGTCAAAGCTTACTTCAGACTAAGAGACAGCATAGATATTTAAGATGAATGATAATTATAAATTAAATGAATTTAAATTAAGTTAATTAAAGATAATTAAAAAAAAATTAATTCTTAAAAAAAAAATTATTTTATGGCATTAGTTGAAAGGAATGCACAATTAATTTCAAACCGTAATAAATTGTAGGATCTAGACCATTTGGATAATCAAACAAATAATAAGTTGCACCAATATTTGATGGGACTGTGTAAATCTTTTAAAGGAATGGTAATTAGGTATAAGTTTCCGAGCGATCTGACAAATTAGGGCAAAATTTGTAGAAGAGAGAAAAGAATAAAATTCAGTTTTCGAAGAGTAAAGTCCAGACATTTCCTTTCTCAAACGGAATTTGGGGCGTAATGTAGTAATTAGTAATTAATCCATTGTTATAATTGCAAAGTAAAGAACTCATTATTAGACTATATAAAGCGTGCACCGCGACACAGGGCGGCGAGACAAAAGAACCATTGTTGAGACGTACGCAGTCAAAAATTCTACGAGACGAACACACAGTCAGCGAGGAGGAGCGAAACGAAAAGGTTCCAAGTTAAAATTGAACAAAAAGTTTTTCAGTCAGTAATTCATCGAATAAGGTTACAGGAAAGTTTCTCAATAAGTAAAGCCAAAAGCAGTAACCTAATAATTTCCTGCCGCAGTAAAAATTTCACAAGTAAAGACTGTTGCAAATGTCATCGAGAGGAAGTTGTTAACAATCCATCTAATCATTAATCCGGAAGGAGTTGCAGTTTCCAGAAGAGAGACCCAAAAGTTTCGACAAGTGTTTTGTAACCAATTTAAATTCAGTGATATCCCCAAAAACGTGTGCACAGAAAACCCCAAAATCGAGACCTGGTCGGCCGTAAGTAAAAGAACTCTAAATTTATTTGTAAACCATTTCATTAAGATACGTCAGATCGTTCTTCAATTATTTCTTTTCTTTAATTATTTCTTTTCTTTAATTGTTTTGTTAGATAAATTTAAATTCAATTCACCCATTTATCAAACCCAGTAAAGACCATGAGATTTTAAATATTATTGTGTAATTATTTTATATTATATTATTGTATTTAAAACTTAAATAAAATTTGTTTAATTGTTTCTCGTAAAAATCTTATTTTATTCCGCCACAACCATTTGTAATTTGCCAATTATCAGTTAATTTAATTTATTACAATATATATAAATTCCTATTTTTCTGCTACCGAACCTATGTTCGTTGACCTTTGTAGCCCGTGTAGTTCCTATAATATTTTCAAGCTTTCATATTTAATTAGAATTAAATTAATTATGAAATAATTTATTTCATGTTGTTATACGCACATTTCCTATTACGCGAAGAACAGTGTTCAATATAAATATATTCTCGATTCTAAAAATCAAAACGATCTGTTTCTTTATTCTACCGGGTTTTCGGGACATTTTAAGAACGACCTGTAATTATTTGAAGTGCGAGATCAACAGTTGCAATAGCGAGAAACTTGAGATCGTCTTGAGCCTAGTAACTTAATGAAATTTGGTATGCATGTCCCCTGTGAGACAGGTAGTAAATTTTACGTCGACTCGGCGTAGATAAAGCAAGGAAGATGCAAGCGGGCCTCTTGGTATTTCGAATTCAATTCCCTCCTTCCGCCTGTAAGGTAATAGGGTGGGGGAATCGAATGGAAGCGGAAAAGCATCAGGTGGGATGAAACAGAGATAAATAAATCACCATCCAGACGCAATAATCGCCACCGATCAAAATGGCGTATATATGAAATTTTACTAATGTTACTTAATTTCAATCGATTCTGTTGCTTCATTTCTCCTATTTAACAACATTTCTAAAATTTAATTATTGGTTGTGAATTTTAATCTCGCAGAAATTATGAATTTACGTCAGATTCTGGATTAAATACAACTCAATTTTGTTTGTAAATAAAATATTCCGTTGGTATAACGGAATATATATTAAATTAACAACGTTTCATAGCTTAATTTACGAACTCATCAGGTCCCAATTTTATTTTAAAGAAATGGATGGACAGGTCATTCTATGTTGTAACCTAATCTATTTTCTTCTTCTTCTAATAAATAAAGCAGTGTGTTTGTTTGTATGTATGTTCCTTATACAAATCTACACCGGTGGAGAAAATTTCACCAAATTTCGTACTCGTGTTCTTTGTTACCAGGAAACGAACACTGTCGGGGTGAGACACGTCTACCATCCCCAGGAGTCGGGGTGGACGGGGGCGGAAAAATTCAAACATGCCAAAACAGCATGAGTCGGATAAATGTTATTAGGGCTTAAAGAGATGGATGTATATTTTTTATAATTCAACCCTTTACGGCATGCGAAAGGAGCACTTTTGGAAGTGGGGGTGAACTGGCGTTACAAGAAAATAACGCGAATACAACCGAGATTGGAGTTAAATTCAGGGTATTGGATGTCGGTGAGTTTAATTATGACAGTCAATTGACTATTTAACCCCCACAGGTGGGGGTTGAATTTTGCAAACATTATAATGGTCGATATTGGCGTGGAATAAATAATTTCCGGGGTCATCGACGTTGATAGTATTTCTACTGATGTTGTTTGCAAAATTTCAACCCCTTGTGGCATGAGAGGTGCACGCTCAGGGCTGGGGATGGAGAAGAGATTCAAGAAAATAACGCTAAAACAAGAGAGATTCTAATCAAATCGAAGGTCATGGATGTCGCTGAGTTTATTTATGACAATGTGGGTCAGTGAGTTCAAGCCCCTCCCGAAGAGGAGATAAACACAGTTAGGGATAGGGGTCGAGTTGCGCTACATAAAAATAATGCAAAAGCTACATAGATTGGAGTCAAATCGGGGGTTACGGATAAATGACATCCCGGCAACGCCGGGCACCCAGCTAGTAATGAAATAAAACATTGTTGTCGGCATGGCTTAATCATTACATTTCGATGAACAGAAATTTTGATAAGAATTTTTTTCAGTTACTCAGTATTATCGAAATTATGTGATTGGTGAAATCCTCAGAATATTGAAACCTGCATTAGTAGAAGACATCGGACAATCCGTAGGCGCATATTCTGACCAAGCTGGGTCACACTCGTTCACCGCCGATGCCATCACAGTAAAGCAGCAGTCACATTATCGAATAAAGTTTTTTTTATTAATCTGTATATTCTCTATAAATTGTAGTAGATTGAGTTATCTGAAAGACACTATGAAAATTCCTAAAAACAACTTCAAGTCGTAGATGGAGAATTTTTATACGGAGCGAAGCGAGTTTTCGCATTGGAGCGAATTATCCCGTCCTGATTCCGGCCGAGACGTGAAATCCGAGTCGTGACCAACGCGCGGCGACGTACCCGAGAGCAGCTTAGAGCAAACAGCTCTCTCTACCTTGCTGTTTTGGGACGGTAAACTACAAGTTCTACGGAGACCTATCTGATCTATCTACGCTCCTGCTTACCTGGGGCCGTGCTGAAACTTTCGTGCTGCTGAGGACTTAACGACATTTTTACTTTTATTTAGGTAGAGTATACACATTGAAATTTCTTAATCATAAAATCTTGCCCACGACGACTTCTAGAAGTGATCCGATAAATGGCGAATTAAAGCCGGAGTAATTCTTGCGATAATTTAGTACAATTTGCAATCTGCTGGAGACCAAGACAATAAAGTAAATTGTGTTGTAAATAATCAAATCCAATATTAAATCTGTTTCTAGTGCTAATTAATGACTGTGTGATTAAATTTGTTAGTGTTACAACCATAATTTCCATCATTTATAAATTCACGTAAAATTACGAGTTAGCGATTTGAGACTACGTGTTCGGCGTGCAAGTGACTTAACGTCCGAGACGTCGAAAATAAGAACTATTTAATGACTGCAATAAACTTAAGGTATTAAATAATCCTTTCAATACAGATATTATTAAGTTTCTTGTTATCGTGGAAAATTAAAGAAATTTTTTCCAACATAACATCGACCCATTTAGAAAAAATTTACTTATACAAATTTTGGTACTTTTTTTCTCGTGAAAGTGTTATCGATAGACAAAGCCGATCTAATTTTCATAACAGAGGTGAATGTGTTGCAGTATTTTCAAAAACAAGGAACAACATATTTATATAAATCAATTTCTTAATAGTAAGCCTATCAATAAAGAACAACTTATTGGCTTCAAAGAGCAAATAATTGCTATGAAACTGTCTGCTTTAAATGTCTAAAACGTCTTTAGGAAAACTGTTAATTATAAAATGGGGAAATTTCTAAAACGGGGTGAAACACAATAAGACAGAACATCAGTCATAATAAATTTATAATATATTGAAAAAGAAGTATTAATTGCAGTTTGGAGAGGAACTAAGAAACATATCTTATATATATTGTAGTAATTAGAAATTAATTCATTATTATAATTAGAAAGTTTTATTGTAGAGGACTTATTATTTGATATAAAGCGGACACCGCAACAAGGCGGCGAGACAAAGAATGTATTGTTGGAGTTAAGAGAGTGTACGCGCTCAAAAATCTACGAGACGGAGTTAGTTAGTTGGACGGCGGACACAGTTGCAGGCAGACATCAATCCAGCAAATTCATATTATAAAAAGTTGGGCAGCGGACATAGAACAGTTCGAAAGCAATCTTCAGTCAGCGGCAAGACGCGAAAGGAAAAAGTCTACGTCGAGAACTGGGACATAGCAGTTCGGTCCACATAGAGAAAAAGAAACAGTAAAAGTTTGCGGATCCAGAATTATGAATAGGGCTATCTAGGAAGTCCAACGGCGAGTTAATAGTTTACATAAAACGCAAGTAACCAGTTTTGACGAAGAGACTTATAAAATCGCAGTTTGGAAGCAGAAGTTTTGCTTCACAAACTGAACAAATATTCGCATAGAGAGACTTTGAGGAGACCTACGTCCGGAAACTGGCTGAGGGTGAGATGATCGAGGTTCCAGGATAGCAGAGATCCAGAGCAACTACCGTGTGTTCAAATTCTAATGAGTAGAATCAGTGATATCCCCAAATCGTGTGCACAGAAAAACCAAAAATGAGACCTGGGCGGCCGTAAGTAGTAAACTTTAAAATTGATTGTAAACCACTTTTAAAAGATGTCAGATCGTTCTTTAATTATTTCGTTTTTTAATTATTCACTTCGTTAATTATTTACTTCTTTAATTGTTTGGTTCTTTAATTTAAATTCAATCTTTAATCTTATTTTCGTCCGCAACAAAATTCGTCGAGGTTCAGACGAATTAATTTACCTAAAAAGCTAAATGTAATTGATTGTATAAATTCACCCATTTATCAAACCCAGATAAAGACCCTGAGATCCCAAATATTATTGTATTTAAAATTGATAATAAATTTGTGTAATTGTTTCACTTAACTTCTTTTTTATTTAGACACAGCCATTTGCAGTTATATTTTTTATTTAAATTATTACAATATATATATATATATATATATATATATATATATTGTTGTGATTGGCCTCCATTGCATCTTAACAAGATAATTAAATACAAACCGTGCCCCATGTTAAGGGCCTATTTGTGGTGATCACAAAAGTAAAGACAATTAAATAAAACAAATTTAAAATGTGCCACCCATTGGTGACGCTAATTTGTAGTAATCACCAATTAATGAAAGTTAAATCGCGACGTTAATGGGTCAATTTTTAGTTATTTAAATATTAAAATGATAGGATGATTTAATAATAAGCAAGATTTTAAAAAACAAATTAATTAATTTATTCACGTACAAACAATTAAATTTATATAAATTTAACAAATGAATTTACAAAAGTTATTAAGAAATTAACTTCAATTTACATTATTTATTAATATTTGACAATAACATTTTACTCTTTCCCAGGGTCGCTTACTGGGCCTTTAATAAAAAAACACTTGCTAACAATTTAATTTTTATCTAGTTACTTTATCAATAGATTATTTAAAATGCAAAAAAAAACATAAGATATGACTTTAGATTATCAACGAAATTCGAAATCTGAAATATGACGATAATTACCTTTACTTATGGGTTTACAAATATGAATTCAGTGAAATTTTACCTTACGGTCTCTGGTACTCAAGGAAAATTTGGCTCGTTCGTCCACACACACACACACTTATAGGCAGGCCATTTTTATAACACTGATTCTAATAACACTTTTAGTTTGACAAAGTGGCTCACTGTTCGTTTAGGAAACACGCTCGATCCGTAGTTTATTAACTGCAGGATGCAGTTACCTGACTCCCAAAATCTAAATCACGAATATAATAGGTTAGACTCTGCACTCAATATGCTTAGCATTAATATTTACGTATTTATTTCGCAGACTGCAACTTGTAAAAAAAACAGTTCCAATTGTTTTATCTGTTGTACTACAAGTATCCAGATACTTTCTGGATATTTTCCTTCTGGTCTGTTCACAGCTATACTTCTACGACGACTGGCGCACACACTCCGTTTAGCGAGCCAACCTACAACACCCCAAACATGTGCCTTATTCTTGTGTTCAACTTCTGTGTTTTCTGCCGCTAACAATGCGAGTCCAAATTTTTTTGTTTATTAATTAATTATTTCCTTTTAATTACATCAATATATATTTCAATAAATGAAATTGGAGAGCAAGCACGGAACACGTTTTGACTGACGGAGTCGTTGAAGCACTTATATGGGACGCTGTTCGAATATTTTTTTGACTGAGTTTGTGGCTGTCATGTATATTGGGCTTAAACCATTCGACGTTCTTGAGGGACTCGTACATATATTTTAATACCATGAATTTTCGAGCGGAAAACAAGGCATTTACAGTGGATTAAAAATCTCAGTTAACTTGTTATGAATACAGTGGTGTGTTTGACAGATTTCGGGTGCCTAATTTAGCAAACTGGTTTCAGCAACTACAGATTTGTGGTTGTTCAAAACCATTTTTACGCGCCACCGGTCACCGGAGACCATGTCGTGATCCAACTGGATGGGAATTTTATGCTTTTGTGAAGCAGCGCTGATGTAACCACCTATTATGATGTAGTTTTCTTGCTTGTACAGTGACAAAAAAACATTTCTTTGAAACGCCAACCGAACCATCCTCAGACACGATTTGTATTTATTTAAAATATTATAAACAAATATATTTAACTCTTTGACCCTTCATATATTTATTTTTCATTAATATTTCGATAAAGAAAAGTAACAATGATCCTTAAAAACGTTTGAACTTAAAAATAGTAAAGTTTATACTTTTCATAAAAAAAACTGACGTGTTTCATTGAAACAGAAAAAAGTGCATAATATGCAAAAGTATTTTTCACAGATTAAACTAACAAAAATATAATATTAACCATGAGGCAGATAACAGTTGTAAGTATAATAAAGGTTAAGAATTTAGAATGAATATATATATATATATATATATATATATATATATATATATATATATATATATAGCTACATTGAAAATAATACATTGAGCACATTATTAAAAAATTGACCGTCGTATGCACGTATATAAAATTACTAAGGTTAAAAATACAACCGAAGAAAGTTGAAATTAATAATGAGACTTGAGTAATTAATTAGTAAAAACGTACGTTAATAAACTGTTTCTGATCTTAAAAAAATTGATTAGTAATCCTCTCCCACAAATGTTAAAAAATTACATACTCTGAGGTGTTATATATCCATTCACAATAGTTTTGAAGTGAACATCGTTATTCAGTGGTTTATATCGAAGCTCTATATTGGAGTTTAATGGTAAAATTAAATGCTAAGTGGCTGCAATAAATGTGCCCTCTGAATTTTCGTGGCTAAATCCGGTCAGCGCGGTTCTGACGGTCGTATTTGCATAGTTGTAAAAGTCCGGCTATTCTCGCCTTTCCTTTCTCTCTCCGGTCGCAAGATGCAAATGTAGTCGCTGCCACCCGGCGCGATCTTAATTGCGAACAGGCTCTCTTCTGGCCGGCCAATTAGTCGTGCTTATTACTCAAATCTCCGCGCTTCCTAAAGAGTTGAACTATTCCTTAATTACGAACATTTTTTATAACGGTAAGTTCCCTGATTAGTTCTTTACATTGGTTTATCACGGCCTTATATTCTAGATAATAAATTGTAATGTTCACTGACAATGGTTTAAATTGTATTAATTATTTAAAATTTCAAAACATTTATTCATTCAAAATTTAATAAAAAACCAATATTATAATTATTCAAAAATTGAAATGTTAATTAAAAGATTTTGTTTGCAAGATTCTAGCTCAGTTTGTTGAATTTAAGACATTTTTATCACAGGGAGTTTAATGGGAGGCTGTAAATATGTCGATATTGTAGAGTGAACTATTCAGAATGAAAGCCACGTGATTGAACATCACATATGATATCAATACCGGCACATCTTACTTTTACATTTCTCTAAACATTTACTTGAGTGCAGGAATCCACGCTTCCGCTCACCGACTGTCGCTTCCTTTATTGTTAACATGCGCTTCCCAACAATACATAAAACAAAATCGAATTCACTTCATTACGATATATTATAACATTTCCTAATTTTCGCCCTTTTCTAAAATTCTGCCGAAATTATCGTAACAATATATATATATACATATGAACAAGCGAGCTTTGATTACTCAGATCCAGGTTACAGGCAAAGGCTAAGAGACATTGGAGACGTAGAAGTATAGCTGTGAACAGACCAGAAGGAAACAGTACTAAATACAAAAAAATTATTTTAATTAAATTTAAAAAATCTAAAACATGAATTTTATGTTTTAATGATTTGGTTATAACAACTGAATCCCTAGAAATCACTTTATTTGAAGGAGAGGCTTGGTTTAGTTTTTAATAATAGTATTCTTTAAATAAAAATTTTGGTGACATACATATCAAACGCTGACTGTTATGAGGTTTTTAAACTAAATTAGAAATTATAATTGTTTTAATCCCTCCTCCCATCCAACTGTGAATTATTATTGACAAGAATACCACTATAGAGAAAATATTAATATTAATTGGAAGGAAAAGAGCTCAGCGAAATCACTGAAATACCAACGTACGAAACTAACAATATAAAATTCATTAAAGCAATAAATTATTGTCTAGACATTTAAAAATAAATGTGAATAACCAATATTCAATGTAGTATTTAAAACTTTTTAAATTAAAATGTAATTCAAATGCATAGTCGCTGAAACCCTAGATGTTAATGCAACTCAAAAACAAAATAAAATAAACTTGAAAATTTACGGAATTTATTTTATAGAGATAAAATGAAATTTTTGATAAATTTTCATATTCTGACGCCAATTTCTGGGCAGAATGATTACTAACTTTTTTTTATATTTACTACTATTACACTAGAATTCATCATAAAGTTCTATAGAGTATAAATTTATTCACTCTGTTGTTTACATTCCTTTCATGTTAAATACAAAAACAAATTCATATGACTGTTACATATTCAGTTAATTTTATGCCAATGAATTCATTATAAAAATAAATATTATGGTGTATACACAATCATAACTAAATACTGTCGACGAAACAAAACGTGGTACAGAATATTCTGAGTCGTACATTATTGTTGATAATAAAACAACTGCCCCGTTATCAGTAACGGTTACATAAATTTAAACGAGTTCAACAAGAAATAACAGGTAATTTAGTCTAATCGACACGTTATGTGTCTAGGAGTTTTCCGTCTGTATAATTTAAATGAGAAATAATGACAAATTCGGTCAAATAAATTATTATTTATGGACCTAATAAGACCATAAGAAATCCTAGTATTCACAATACTTTAATTTTATTCTTGTAACGTCACAGTTTAATTACAAAATAAAATTATTCAATGATATCGAGGAAAGTTTAGCCTTGATATCAATAATCCTTAAATAAATTCATTATAAATCTGTGGACTTAAATATTTATCCAAAACACGATTCTCATAAATAATATATTACGAAACAATAATTTAATTTAACAAAATTTTACGGTCCTAATGTGGACCCTCATCAAGTTTAAATATAAAGCTATTAAAATATTTATTATTAGGAAATATATACAATGATAGTAGATGATAATCAAAGGTTATAAATAGAAACTTAAATATCAGGGATAAATGCTAGGAAGTTATAGGGAAGATTTCTAAAGGTTGGAAGATTATATATAATGAATTATTACTTAATAAATCAGTAATAGTTTTGACATTAAATTAATATGTATTAAGCACAATGTTTAACATTTCTAAAACAAATCTACATTTGAAATTACTGCCTTTGACACAATTGTTTTTTGAGCAAAGGCTACGTGAGGGTAAACCACGTTGTGGCAACTCCCCTTTAATAGCGTAGGAAATGGATTTGAAACGGGGGATGCGGAATGGTAGAGGAAGGTAGCCAAGGGTTAACTAGGGCCCCCGGGCTGTAGTTTAAGGATCCTACGCGACATTCACCTAAAAGTGATGCACGAGAAACCCTAGACAAACCTGCAGGTAGGTTGGGAATTAGGTATTTGTCCCACGCCCTTCCGATTGCGGGAGAGTTTTTTTTGTGAGGACGAAGCATTCCCTTCTTCGTGCCTAGACAAGTTTAGGAGGGAATTGGGCAGACTGTTCCAATATGTACAGAGAACAACTGTTAGTGTATGGAAGAAGAAGAAGGTGTAGACAGGCTATGTATAGGGTAATTCACATAGTGGCATCTCCTCTCTTATAGCATAGGAAAGGGATTTAAAAGGGGGATGCGGAAAAATAGAGAAAGGTAGCCAAGGGTTAACTAAGGCCCCCTGGCTATGGCTTAAGATTCGTACCCGGCAATTCGCCTACAAGTGATGCAGGAAAAATCCTAGAAAAACCTGCATCAGGTAGGTCGGGCATTTGGTACTTGTCCCACGACCTTCCGATGGCGAGAGAGGGGTTAGCTGTGGGGTTGCAGCTTTCCCCTCGCCGTGCCTTGACTGGTTTAGGAGGCAGCTGGCCGACTATTCCAATAGGAATAGCGGACAACTCTTGCCGTATGTCCAAGATCTGCGACTCCGGAACATACACCTCTCTAAATACCGAGGTGCCTTGACTTGTGGGAACCTTAGTTCAAAAGAACCAGTGAGAAGTGAAGGCATTCCCAAAGGTACCTCCTCCATAACTCTCTGGGAAGGGTCACCTGCTTGACGTAGTGTATGGAAGTAACCCAGTCAAATATATGGTTATATCTTAAAAGTGCCTGGAAGTAACAGATAATTTATCCTGTGGAAGCTTGATGTTGTGTGTATGTAATACTGGTAATGATGACTTTTTATGATTTGATCTGTGTATAAGCATGAAGAATTAATGCAATTTAATTTGAAACTATATTATGAATGTTCAATGGTAGATAAATTATATTTGGATTTCGTGATAAGCTAATATATAGTATCTGAAAGAGGTGTGTTAAGGTTGGTGTAATGGCATTGTAATGTGAGGTGTTAATCCTTTAGTAAGATATTTGTTGGATATGTCGTCTTTGTGTTTCAGTAATCCTTTTTTATGTGTGTATACATTTTAATGAATATCAGATTCTCACGCCATTACCAAAATGTTGCACCAATTGGCACAGTAAATCAAATGATTACTGCAGGACTATTAAATTTCTACTCAAAACACACTATCAAACAAAAAATTCTATCATACTTTCACGAGTTCAATACTTAATAAAGGCATTTCATTGACTCATTTTTATGCCCAAGATTTCAGAAACAAATACATTTTTCAAGTATATATTTTATTTTAATAATTTTTAACAGTCAAAGGTTCAATTAAAATTTTCGTTTTCCGTTTTTCAACGTTTTAGTTTCACATGACGTTTCAATTGACAAGTTCTGACACAAAAATACATTGAGAAATTTCAATTGTCTCATCTATAAATGACTCAATTTCTTCCGTCTTATATAATTTAATCCAAGACAAAAGATTCTATAAAAGTATTCTTAATTGAAATTTTAACCTCTATATATGGTGATACAAATATTTCTATACAGAGAAAAATAAATGTCCCACAAATTCTGCTTTTCTGTGGAGTAAAAGACTATTATCAGTACAGTACTCGACTGTGCTTAAATGTGCTTAACGATCCCTTTTGTTTGCAACCAATGTTGCACATGTCTAGTTAATGCGACGGTGCTATTGGATATTCCTTTCCTCTCACCTTTGATGCGGAGTTATTTCCGCGTTTGAAGGGATCCATTAACCGTATGAGTGATACACGTTTGACGAGCGGATCATGTACTTGAGGGATTATCCTCGCCCTCCAACAACATGACAGCAGCAATTCCGTCATCCAAGCCGAATCGACCACTTTCTAATATTGAAAACGTCTAGCGACCAAGTTAAAAGTAATAGGATAACTGTGACAGCATCAAGAAATTTAATTTTATATTACTTTATTATAAAACCATTTAATGTCAATTATTGTAACAAGTCTTAGTTCATTGGCTTATTGGCTAATAATGAACTGTCAGTTATTGCGTATCATGAAAATATTATATTTGGTACAGCCTCTTATCTAATGAGCAGTATAAAGACTTGTTATAAAGATGGTAAAACTCCATTATTCAAATAATTTCAATTATTCATCGATTTACACTATGTAAAAATAAAACATGAAAGAAAAATATTTTCTCCCCTTTTATAAAGCGCCATGTGAAACCACTGAACACTCGTAAAATTATTTTAAGTCCATTATTATTTATTTACTTTTTCGAAAATAAATATGCCAAATGATAATATAAGAATAATAAATATATATGATAAAAAGAAAGTATTACTGCGTAGCGTATCAATTTTTTATGGTACATCTGTTTTAGCAAGTTTCTGTACCATTTATTTTAGATTTGGATCCCACGTACGATCTCTAATTCGTCATGTGCCTGTCAATTAATTAAAGTAGAAATATAAATCTGATTCTCCCTTTTATACGAAAAAAACGAGACTCTTATCGAAATTTATTAATAAATAAAGTATTCAGTCTTGATTGCTGCGGAAACAGTAACAACGCAAATATTTGATACAAATAACGTTTTATCGAAGTCCACCGAAAAGTAAAATCGACATTATAGGAGCATATTTCACGCCTCCGCGGCTTATCCCACTTGAAAGGAAGCTCTGAGAAGATCTTCCTTACGGCCGCTTGTGACAAGTCTAAATGATGCCTATTCCCCTCAGCGTGTTCCAGAAGCATCAAATCAGTTTCCTCCATCAACGAAATATTTCTATAAATTTTCACGATTGTATCAAATCAGTAATTTTATTTTTGTCTTACACAAAATAAAATGTAAGATTCGTTAGTATTATTAAATTTACAGATACTAATAATAATATGTTGAAAATACCTTTGAGGTGCAAGTTTGAATTTTCACTTCTAATTCGAAGTGTTAGGAACTTTCTTTCTGACTTCTCACATCACTCACCTGAAACAACAAAATATTCCTCATTTTACAATATGCATTTATAGATATTAAAAAAGGGTTTATAAGATATACATAAATATATTTTTCAAACATATTAATCAGTATTTAAAATTAACGTCAAAGCTATTAACAGAAATTTTACAATCAGTTTAAGAAATATAAAATGTTTAAAAAAATTCTCTCAGGGTTATATGTGGGTTATATTCACTGATTATGATACAGATTTAAAACTGAAATGAAACAAACGTGAAATAGAAAAAACGGCATGTAAATAAACTACCTAAAAAAGCAAAATCATAACCTTTGTTACGCCACCGTATATTACTAACAATTGATTTAATGTGATTTTATATTGACGCGTAATTGTCAGGTCCAGAAGTACTGATTATCTTGAAGGATCCGAGATAAACTTTGACATTTTAAATCTGCTTCCTATAGGCGTTTTAATACGCGAATTAAATGTTTTGGTAAAAAGATTGAAGACTTTCCCGCTATAATTGTTCGATAAAAAGTTCTCGTTTTGCGTCTTAATATATTATACTCGTGTGAAAACTTTTTATCGAAATGTTTTGGTACTCTGTCAACGATATCCGTACGAGTCTATCGCGTTGATTATTTCTCTCTGTGTCTAACTTTGATTGACGCGTTTCCTTCCCGATTATCTTTTTATAACTTTTCCGCCTCCCATTGCACAATTTATGTTATCACTTATTGGATATCATACCCGGTCACCTTGATATTCCATTTAAATCTCATGGTTACCGCTCAGCACTGCAGACATTTTGTTTCTTCCGACTACTTGTTGCAGAACAAATTTTTCAGAAATTAGATTAATCTGGAGACATCGTGTGTTTATCCTATCTGGGGTTTAATGGCTCTGAATTACTCTCAGCTGCATACAAAGGCAATATATACATACCGTTATCGCTGGGAGGTTTCCGTCAGCCGTAGGTCTGTTCGCCTGGAAACCGCAGGCGCAAAGACTTTAAATACTTCTACAAATTTTAATTTAGCTCTTAAATCGTTGAACAATTCTGATGATTAAAAATCATACATTTCGATACAGTGCGTGTGTTGACCCTAGATTATTTTTTTATCTATTATTCTGTACAATTTTGTTTCTCAAATAATATTTTTAATGAAATCAATGTCTTGTATTCAGCTGAAGGAAGTTCAAAATCATCACTGATTATTTAATTATAGGTCATTAACTTTTTGGAGCGTATTACTTCACGTTAAGGAATGATAAGCCTTTCTAAAGACTACTACATGCTGCAAATTGTAAACCGTATTATTCGTATTATTCTTAAATCTATTTAAATGGTAGTATTTCAGCATCACTACACTCATATTTAAATAAAGATCATAACATTTTAGTTGTAACAATTAATTTACTCTAAATAATATAATATTCCATGTCATTTATAAAAGTTGTTTAATTTAACTTCATGCCACCTTAAAAACCGATGTTTGGACAATTCACGTGTAAACTTCATTTCAATTATTTAGTCCGGCGCCGTATTATGAGCGTCCGTGCCCTGACCGGACAACAGTTCCTTCCTCAATCCTGACCGCTGAGAGAGTAGGCTTTATCAGTCTACATTAAGTGAATGGAATACAAGTTTAATGTATAACATTTCTGAAACTTATTTGGATTTATAATTTCTATCTCTATATATAATATTAAAACTGTTCCAATTGGTAGAATTCGTTTAATAAGTATGCTTAGAAATGATCAATTAAGATACAAATATTTTAACAATTATATTTAACTGAATATATTTATCCTTAGATAAATGAAAACATCAACCTATTTAGTTAAAAGTTTATTATTAATTTAAATTTTTAAACATTATAATAGAAAAAACATTCTTAAAGTGGCATCCCTAATTTATTAAGACCTCTTCAGGTGTTGTAAAGTAAATTACTTGATATATTTTCAAAATCCGTGTTTCTAAATATTCCATCAAACAAAATTTTACAAACATGATAATTTATAATAAACTTATTTAAAAATTTATTGAATACTCCTTAAATTAATTACATAAACTGTAGTGTGGGTAAATCACATCTAAGAAATTTATGTCAACTACATTTCATGTAATTAATTGTACATATTTCGAATGAGGGATAGAAACTGTTTTACTCTTTCCGTTTCTATTTAAGATATCGATTCATATACATTGACACTCACTATATTGTCTTCCAGAAATAAATTTCTAGAGAGTTCTTTTATCTAACCACACCTACGCCGTAAGAATATTAATCTAAGTGATCCTGAAAATATTGATTCGGCACAGTATCACTCATTTTTATATTATTTTCTTGTGTCACTCCTTCCACCCACATCCCTACGGGTGGTAGGGTTGTAACTCATTATGCATCAAGTTTGGTTGAAAATTCTCCAAGTGTCTCCGAGAGTATATGGAATTTAAACAATTGCATCCATATATATATATATACATATATATAGTTAGATCGATAGACAGATAAATGGATAGATAAAGAAGATAATGTATATAACGATGTGGTTACCGATAGATTGGTATGACCAGTTTATCGAGAGCTTTTTATCAAACACCTCTGCCGGTACAAAGACATAAAAGAGGATTTAGCTGGATTATATGTAGTTTTGGCTTCGGTTTTCACCTTTAGCGTTCCCTGCCTAGAGTTGAAGGAAGAAGACCGTTATTGCGTCTGCCGAAAGCAATAATAGTAATAACCGGCAGACTAATAGCCACCAACCAAGAGATTCGTTCACCCTCACAACGAAATAGAGTCACCAGTGAAATATATCGAAGCGTATATGCTACATAGTACTTTCGGTGCTTATTCGTCAGAATGTTTTTATTTATTAATACTTTAAAGGTCCACAATTGGAATGTTTTTTTATTTAGAATGAAATAATATTTTTTATAATAAAAATGTTTAAAATTATTAATTTTTAACAAACAATTACAAATTTTTTTTGTTTATAATAATATTGGGAGCCAATATAGAGATTATAAAATAATGAAAATTTTAGTAAAATTACATCATGATATTCGTAAACATGGAGTATCCATAAACTTTGTGGCTATATCTGTGCAGAGGCAAAAAATTCATATCAGTCTCGATGCCATATACAGCTGCTGTGAAATGTTAGCGATATGTTACAAAAAAAAATCTCTGTGGAGAACTTCGTGTGTTACGGGCAGCCAGCCCCTTGTTTCAGTAGTAACTTTCAGTTTCCATTGTCTCCATACAATCACTTCAAACAAAACTCACAACTGCAAACTAATGGTAATTATCCAATAAAATAATTACAACATCTAACTAAATACTTCCTCTGCGTTCCGTTTTAAAACTCCTAGACTTCCACCACCTCATTGAAATTGCTTTGTCTAACGATTTCCACCAGTTACTCTATTGACTTTTCGTCTGCTCTGTAACTCGACTTTCAGTGTCACAGGTTTTTCTCACATGATAAATTTTGCTCAGTCAAGGTTTTCTACCTGATGGTAGTAACGATTTATTGTCGCCAACGCATGACCAGGTGTACTGACAGACCACGTGTTCTCATTCTAGTTTAAACACGGTCGTAAAACTGTCCGAAATTCCCAATAGTATATCTGTCTGCATTATGACCAACATTACCTGTCTGAATATTCGATTGTAATACTAATATTAATTAAGGAGGCCATTAATGATTTTAATAATTGAATAGTTATGATGTATTGTTTAACGGTACCAATTTCAAAGACAACAATGTGTCGGCGGGATTTGTCGTGAGCCACCAGAATTTTCTGGTACGGCAGTCGATCTGTGTTGTAGTTGCGTGAAGAAGTCGTAATTTATAGCAGACAACAAACAGCGTGACCAACGTATAAATTCAACATTTTTTTAGGGTAACAGGCTACATGAGGGTAATCGACATAGTGGAAACTCCCCTTTAATAGCATAGGAAGGGATTTGAAAGGGGGATGCGGAAGGGTAGAGGAAGGTACCACCATTAGTATCCACATAAAGACTATTTAGCAACAATCTGTCTAACTAAGAATCCGGAGGAAGAAGCAGTTACAGTTCCCATAGGCGAAATTCCAAAACTACGACCGTGTTTTGTACAATCAAGTGTAGAGTCAGTGATTCATGGCCTTTTTAGTGTAATTTGTGTGCCCGAGCCCAGGAAATTTTAGTCTGGTACCAGCCAAATAATTTGTAAGTAGAAACCAATTGAAATTAAGTTTTTGTAAACGGTAATTAAAAGAATTCGTCAGATTTATCTTTCTCGTTTCGTTTTGATTCTTCAACTTTTAGTTTGTAAATTCTATGATTGTGTAACGTAAATTCTATAAATATAATTATTTCTTTAGTTAGCAGGCCCAGATAAATGACCCTGAGAAAGAGTTAGAAAATCTCTAAACAATGAAACGTTAAGTGTAATTAATCTCAGATAAAATGTTATAAATTTATATTGAATTAAGTAAGTTGTCTTTTAAAGGTTTTGTTTTATTTAGAAGGCCCAACAAATTATAAATAAAGTAGTGTTTGATAATTTGAATTGATTAATAAATTTTGGCGTGCCAACGTAGGGCAAATTAATTGTATCATTAAATAAATTTTGTTCGTTAATTAAGCCTCTATTGTATTAATTACATTTTGGCTTCCACAACGTGGGGCAATTCATTTAATTAATCCATTTATTCATTACATATTTGCTTCCACAACGTGGGGCAATTCATTTAATTAATTCATATAATTATCACAATATATATATATATATATATATATATATATATAAATTGTGATAATTACAAATATGTAATTAATTAATAAATAAAATTTATCATTCATTATTGGCGGCGTAACTCTGAGGCCATTGCATGGTGACACGGAATTGTCGACGAGAAAGCGGAGCCGATAATGCTTGCTACCAAGGGCATTGTCGGCTAAGACATAAATAGACGTGCAGAACTTTAACGAAGGGGAATGTTTTTGGAGTGTGGTAGAGTGTGTTGGGAGGCAGAATGTAGCAGTTCAATTGGCCACTAAACTTTAGCAGAGTTGCAGTTGCTCGATGGAGTATGTTTTGGAAGGCTGAAGAGAGTGATTTTGGAGGCTGATGATGTCGTGTTACTGGTCAGATATTTAGAGAGAGCAGAGAGTGAACTGTAAACAGTGATTGGTCAGCGAGTGATGGTTAATCAACAAACAATTATAAAGTCAGAAACAGAAATACGTTGGCAGTATATTAATGTGTTCTCAAACAATAATAAAATTGGAATCAGTGGAAATGGCATGTCAGTGAAAAATGTTGAAATAAAATTCCGTGTGCAGACGCCCCTAAATCCTAGATGTAATAGAAACAAAATTGTTAATATGTAAATATCCACCGTCATATTTCAATATGATTTCAATCAGATTTAATTAAAATTATATAATTTACAGGTTAGGAATAATTCTTTACTTTAAATTTAAAGTTCTTTTGGTTATATTATCTTCATTGAAGGCCCTGAATTGGAGTTCTTTACAAAAGCTGTGGCAAAACTAAATATATTATTGTAAATAACCGAAAACAAAATTTTGTTTAATAAATTGTTGTATCTTTAAAAGAGTTGTTTAATTTCAATCTCCTTTCATTTTGTTTATTACATTAATCGGCCACAACGTTCTGGAATTCTATCTTGTTGTTTTCATTTCAATCATTTAATTTTTATTTATTACATAATTTGGCGCCTAACGTAGTAGCTTATTTTAATTTAATTTATTTTTGATTATTACAATATTATATATATTGTAATAATTAATAAAAATTATTACTAATTATTTTACAATATTTCAAGATATGAATTATGTGGCGTTTTTAAATGAAATAACTATTACGTGAAAACTATTAAACAAGATTTATTAACAATTTTAAAACAAGTATTCAAATTACAAAATATTTGGGATCTCAGGGTCTTGAAAAGGGGTTTGATAAATGGCAGAATTTATATAATCAAAATCACAAAAATTACATTTACTTTATATGGGAATCGATGCGTCTGAACATAGACGAAATTTGTTGCTGAAGAATTAATACTAAAAGATTGAGTTTAAACAATTTAAATTTTTTATCAATAAATTAAAGAATTATCTAAATAATTAAAGATCTCATTTTATCGATTATTAAAGAATGATCTGAATAATTAAAGAACGATCTGACGTTTATCTTTTAAAATCGGTTTACAATAATTTTAAAGTTTTCTTTCTACTTACGGCAGTCCAGGACTCATTTTAACTTTACGTGCACAATTTTGGGGTTTTCACAGATTCTAATTACTCACAGACTCTAAATGTTCACAGACTCTAATTAGCGTAGTTTGTTAGTTGGTTTAGAATAATTTTGTCGATTCTCGATGATTTACTGCAAACTGGATTCGTAGATCTCGTGAGTCATGTTGAAAATGCCAATCACTGGTTTTGTCTGTTGACTGAAGATTGATTTAGTTTCTGCAATTTGATATAACAGCGTACATATTACTGGAACACATTCTCTCGTTCTTTAAATTAGACCTTTTTCATTTCCGCTGCTGACTGACTAAATTGTTCAACTTTTCGTGTATTAGAATTTTGTGATCTTTACACCTCGCCGTTAATTGCCTGACTGTATTACTTTTGTACAAAAACTTTGCTGGTCTTTATGCCTCGCCGTTCATTGCCTGACTGTATTACTTTTCGTCTGTTCTATTTGCTGTCTGCTGCCCGACTATTCGTTCGTCTCGTAAATTTTGAGCGCGTAAAACCTTCTCGACCGATCAACAATGTTTTCTTTTCCTTGCCGGTTTGTTGCGGCGTCCGCTATATCCAGCAATAATGAGTCCTCTACAATTCAACTTTTCAATTAGAACAATGCCTTAATTACCAATTACTACAATATATATATATATATATATATATATATATATATATATATATGTGTGTGTGTGTGTGTGTGTGTAAGTGTGTGTGTGTGTGTGTGTTGTAGAGATTACAAATTCGTAATAAAATGCTTTCTTAAAATTAATTATTTAATTATTGGTTGCTTAACTTTAAGGCCAGAACATTGAAAAAACAGTATTGTTTGGCGCGAGAATGCAGAGACTATAATAGTTGCTTACCATGTATTGTCGAAAAGGTATATAAGAAGCTCAGAGCTTTTAGCAAACAGTTATTCGGATATTCAGAGAAGGAGTTTGTCTTTGGGGGACAGTGTGTTTTGGTAGACCTGACCATGGTGGTGTGAGCTAGACTATGTGATGGTTGAATTCAGCAAAGTATGGTCTAAATATCATCAGTTTCTCTATTCAAGATGCTCCACAGTAAACTGAGCGTGATAATACGAATTCAGCAAAGTAGAAATGCGCCCAAAGTATTGGAAAGTGAGACGAGAATAAAATAACTGCTATGGTCGTCAATAAAATATAGTGTTCTATATAAAAATTAAAAAATCACGTGTGCACAAACCAGAGCAGCTCTAAATAAATGGTATGTAAAAAAAAACTTTCTTGTGTAAACCTTTACGTAAATATTGTTTACCAGATTTATATCAAAAATTCAAATTTCTAATAGTTTTTGTTATTGGTATAAAAAAAATTTATTGTAAATTTTAATTTTTTTTTTCTGCTTTAGAAACTTGGTGAAATTTTCAAATTACTGTATTTTTTGGACGCCCTATAAGCGGCCCAAAAATTTAGTTTCTCATAAAAGCTAAGGCATTAACTTATAAATATTTAAGTGTAAATTCAACAAAAATCGAATTGGTTAAATAAATAATCTTTGTTATCTTTTCAAAAAAAATTCAGTTTATTTCGATTTCCTTCCTTTATTCCTTTATTTAATTTTGTGAGTACTACAATATATATAAAAGATCGCTCCCTCGTACGTTTTACACCAATACCAAGGTATGTGCTTTATCATGAATGCACAACACGTTAACAACGCGCTTAAAAAATTAATAGATATTTGTCGTATACCAAATGCTTAAAGTTAAAATACTCATAATTATTTTAGACTAGCTGTGTGCAGACGTTGCCCGGGCTGTCATATATACACAAACCCCGATTTGAGTCCAATTTCGGGTGCTTTTGCGTTTTTTTATGTAACGCAACTCGAAACAAATCCCTAAATGTGCTCATCCCTATACGGCGAGGGGTTGTACTAATTTACCACCAAAATGTTTCTTTCAACGAATATATCGGCCGCTAGAACGTGTTCGAAAATTTCAATATCCGTCCATCCTCGCTACCGAGGGTTAAACAAAAAATTCAGTGTCATAATTTATCTGAGACACATTCATAAACCAGGATTTGACTTGAATCTTGGTTGTTTTTGCGTTATTTTTATGTAATGTCTTTCCGTCCACAACCATAAGCGTGCTCCCTTCCCAAGCCGAAAGGAGCTGAAATTATACGCAGAGATCATGTAGAGAAATTTTACGAATCTCATTGAAATATATTTATTCAACACAAAAATTGGCGGGTTACATGTATGAAAATTTCTACCCCTGCCCACCTCCTCCCAACCCCACCAAACCCCGCACGTTGTGAATTTAGTCAAAAAATAAACTCAACGACATCCATAAACCCAATTTGACTCGAATCTAATTTATTTTTGCGTTAATTTTATGAAACGCTCCTCCAGCCGCACCCCATGCCGAAAGGGGTTAATTGCAAGTAAAATGTCCTAACTAAACTCAGCGACATCCATAACCATGGATTCGACTACAATCTCGGTTGTATTTGCGTCATATTTTTTTGTAATGTCTCTCCCACACTACCCCTAATGGTGCTGTATAGGGTTGAAATGAAACACAGATTACATTGGAAGAAATACTATCTTCGACACAGAAAAATATTTATCTGACTCAAATATCGGCCGTTTCAGCACGATTTTCACCAAATTTGGAACACGTGTTCTTTGCGACCAGGAAACACACTGTGGGGGTGAGAAACGCCGACCACCCCCAAGAGCGGGGATGGACGATGGTGGAAATTCTAATGACATTAATGGCCACGCTTAGGGGTGCGACTGCAGGAACGTTTCATAAAATTAACACAAAAATAACCGAGATTCGAGTCAAATTGGGTTTACGGATGTCGCTGAGTTTATTTAGGACAACATTGGCAACGCGCAGGGGTGGGATGGGCTGGTTGAATGTGGGCGGGGGAAAAATTTTAAAACATGTTAACCCGCTGATTTTTGCGTCGAATAAATATATTTCGGGATCAATAAGATTCGTAAAATTTCTCTACATGATCTCTGTGTATAATTTCAACTCCTTTCGGCTTGGGAAGGGAGCACGTTTATGGTTGGGGATGGAGAGGCTTTACATAAAAATAACGCAAAAACAACCAAGTTTCTAGTTAAATCCGGGTTTATGAATGTTTATGAGTTAAATTATACATTGAACTTTTTGTTTATCCCTCTGTAGCCGGAGTCAACGCGTAAGAAATTTATATATATATATATATATATATATATATATATATATATATATATATTTAATGTAATACCCAGTTAAGAAGGACATGAATCTTGTTCTTATTTCATCAGATTTGTTTACCAACTCAGACTAGGGATTCTTGAGTGGTTTGTATAAAAAAAGGATAATAATAAAATGATGGATACGTGGCTCTTAGAGAAGGGGAGATCTATAATTGGACGTTTAGCGGCTCTTAGAGCTAATGGTTGTGGCCGACATCTGGACGGAACCCTGAAGGCGTAATGACAAGTTTTATGGACATACAATTATATTAAAAGGAAATATTTATTTTAATTGTATTGAGTGGCTCTCGGAGCGTGAGAAAGCCAACAGCTAGTGTTTGTTTGGCGAACGTGGAAACTCAGAAACTGTGAAAACAAGGGAATATTCTTGAGAGGGGAAAAGCAGATAAAAACACAGTTGGACTGGAGACCTAAGACGAGTTGGACAGAAGCAGTCAGACAGTAGGGAGAGAGCGTTGGGGGAGGTCAGCAGGGTCAAGTTAAAGGGGCCGAAACAATTTTATATAGTCAGTTAGTCAGTCAGTCAGAGGGGCAGGAGAGAGCGTTGATGGTGGGCCAAGTTAAAGTGGCCGAAACAATTTTATAAGTCACTGAGTTTTGCATTCAGGAGAGAACGTTGGTGGAGGCCAATTTAGGTGGCCGAGAGGAAAATCAGTCAGCAGTCGGTAGGAGTTTCGTCGTGGAAATCTGTCTGTCAGCAGGGTTGGTTGTTTGGAGGAAGTCGCTGTGAGAGTAATATCATCGAGAAGAGGTGGTTCTGAAAGCAAAGTGTGAGCACAACCTAGTGCTCTTTATGCCTATATAAAGAGAGTGTGTGCTGGTATGCGAGAGATCCAAATTGCATGGACCAGAGAGATAGTAAGTTAATTTTTTTCTGTATTCATAGTTGTAAATTGTTAAATAAGGGTAATGAGTCAGATTTCGTTTCATTTAGTTTTTCATTTAGTTTAACTGCATTGTTTAATTGTAAATTTTGTGTTCCGTTTCCTTATCAACCCAGTAAAGACCCTGGGGTACAGAGTCTGATTTATTAAAATGTATTCTATATTAATAAAATTGTTTTGTTGATAAAATTTAACAACGTGTTTAATTTAATTTCCTATAATCATAATTATCAATGAGAGTGGTATTACAATATATATATATATATATATATATATATATATATATATATATATATATATATATATTCTGTTCTTGCAAAAGTGGATGATTTATCTCTACAAATTCAGGACACAGTCATTTCGCCATGAAAGATAGTTGGAAAAATTCAATGTTTCCTTTACTATTGTTTGAAATTCAAAAACTTTGTCAAGTTCCTTTATTCGCGCACGTGATTTTGACTGATTATCATAAATTACATATTCAGTTAGTACTTTGGACGATTATTATCATCTGTAACATTATATGTATCTCAATTTTTCATATAAAGTAACGAAAAAGGTTGGTGTTAAGAAACTCTATATATTATCAGATTATCTACTTCCAGTATCACTTGAACGATAGTGGTGTCTGCTATTTGAAAAATAAACACAATATTTTGCAAGTATTTATTTCTTACGCCAAATAAAACTCCAAACAAAACCAAAGACATCAACTCCACAGAAACCAACGACATCCTCCATCACCCAAAGATAAATATTTTCCGACATATATTAATATATTATTAAATTTTTACGAATGTAATGACTTTATTATAGTGGGTTTAAGTGGAAAATTGTTTAATATGGTGATTCGATTTCATATTATATAAGTATCAAGTCATAAAGATAATTATGTGATATACATGTTTAAATTTTTATATATATATAAACAACTATTTTTTGGAGATGTGACAACGAGGAAAAATAGAGTAGAAAAATTCAACATGATAGAAACTGTTCTTGTGTTACTTTGGTAACACAAAATTTGAGAAGTAAAATCACATCATGTAGAATTTTGTTAACACGGCAAACAGCCAATCTGGGCAACCCTGGCCGTAAGTTCATTGTAGCCGAGCAACACAAACCACTGTCGAGATCCAAATTGGTTAGTTAACCAGGAGTCACAGTAGAGCTCAGCAGCTTCATACATATGTAACGCTGGAGTAGCCGCGAGTGTTTGAGGGTAACGTATAATAGAATCCTTAACTCGAATCTGAGGTCTCCTCAATTATTTTTTTTTAAAAAAAAACAGTGTTATAAGGAGCTAAAAGTAGTTTTCGTGGAACTATAGTAAAATTTTCTTCTTCACGTTGTTTTTCATTTATTGAAAGTATCCGTCATTTATACGATTCTCGGTTTTACATGCATTCTAATCATTAATTTTATATGAACAGAAACGTTTATTCCAAAGCTCAACTTGAGTGTTTTGGGAAATTATCAGTAACTATTAGGTCAATATACTGCAAAAGCTGTTTTCCATGTATTTATTAAACGGTAATAACTTGTACGTCCTCTTAAATACATATGTACTACTGTTAATTACTTATATAAGCAATATAAGGTTGTATCATATCATTTTTATTTTTAGATTTTTATAGATATTTTTACTAAATGAGTAGTACAATTGGAAATATTAGATATTTCACTGGATTCATTTATTCTCTCATTTTTACATCATTAGTAATGTAATGAACAACTGAAGACAAATAATGTCTCGAGAATTACTGTAGTACACTGTAATAATATTTTATATTCAAGTGGTTTGTGTTGAGATAAATTGAATTGGATATCTTTGAAATCAGAGATAGTAGGGGGCAAGAGTGTCTGTGGAGGTGATGGAGATCTAAAAGTTGTTATTAAAATAAGTATTAATTAAATGATGTACGTTGGTGGATCCCAGAAATAAACAAATAAGAAGTGAGTAAATGTATTAAATTTTACTGTATTGGTTCTGTGAGGAATTATATTATTAGAACACGTTCTCTGAGGTGGAAATAAAGACACTGGAAATAGTCGTTTGGAATTTCAGGGAACTTTGCTAAAGGGTTCAGAGATATGAAATTTGATTCGTAGTTAATGACAGGAAATAATTGAAAAGAGGCGTGACACAAAAATGAATACTATAAAGTTGAAATTAAAAAAATTACGTCTGTTTGAAAATAATAAGAAAGTTATCAAATTGAGACAAAAAGTGATAATATAAATACAACACAACGTACCTGGGATCCTTGTTCCTTTCGCCAGGTGCGAAGAACAGCCGAGAGCGAAATTTGAAATGCAGTTGTGCCGCTCTCGGATCTTCTTCGCACCTGACGAAAGTGATAAGGATCCTTTTTTGTCTGAATTGGTCAACTTTATTCATCATAATTTTCAATCAGACGTTATTATTTTTCATTTCAACCTTGTAGTATTCAGTTTTGTGTCACGCCGCTTTTCAATTAATACCTGCCATTAACTACGAATCAAATTACATATTTCTGAAACCTTTAGCAATGTTTTCCACCTTCCCTGAAAGCCAGTATAAAAAGAAGTAATGTAGTAGAAGTCAGGGAGAAGGTTCCGTATGTGGCAGATTATTTTAAGTCCTGAAAATATTGTTATAAGTTATATTTAAAGAATATCATTTAGGATAATTTGATGTTTAATGATGATAAATATCAGTGTTTAAAATCCAAACATTTCAGGTAACTCGTCGTGAAGTGGTGGAAGTATATTAAAACAAAAAAAGAAGAAATGCTTCCAACCGAAACTCAGCACAAAAGCCTATGAAACTGTATTCAGTGTATTAAACCATACAGGAATTTTTTTCATGTCAAAATGGGAAATACATGTTGCGTACATAAACTAACAATGCTCACTAAACTTTCATACCGCTTAGATGGATACAAAAATGTAAAAAAGATGTGTATTCCTCTTGATAGAAATGTAGGCTGGGTTCGTAAACATGCATCTATATGGAAATTTGAGCTTAGTATTGAAATTCAAAGCTCAGGCAGTTCAGAGAAGAAACAAGTTCTCGAATACGTCAGGCAATGGAGGCGAAAATTTAACGTCTCATATCACTCTCTAGCATGTACGAGTAATGTTATTAATTGCTCTAAGCTTCAGATTTGAATTATGAAACTACTGCACAAGTCATGCAGATGTGTTTCATTGACTTGTAGAAAATTTTAAAATCAACATAATAATTCTGTGGAACAAATCTCAGTCTTATATAATGAATCACTACACTTCTTATATAAGGAGCAGACAGAACGCCTTTTGAATTGAAAAAGACAATTAATTATTTTTTCTGTCGCACACGAACTGTGGTATATAAATTAAAGATATTAACAATCTTGTGGCGTCAATTAATGTGATATACAATTTAATAGAAAAAGTCACCACGTTGCAGTAAAGTAATCCAATGTACAATTTAATAGGAACAAAGACCACGTTGAAGAAAATTAATGTAATAAATTATGATTTGATAAATGAAATAATTTAAACAATTAAATTTTTATTACCAATTTATATTTTGCTGGATTTGTACGAAACTTTTTCATACATGCCAAAGTTCTATTGAAATTCTTAAAACCTTCAGGGTCGCTTATAGGGCCTCTAAGAGTTACAGTAATCAGGAATTATAATCGAATTAAAGAAAAACAAAATGTTACAAAATAATGAATTAAATTTACATGAGAAATAGGAAAAATCTATAAAACATTTTAAGAAATTTGACGAAATCTTAAGAAACCTGACGGTACGCAATTTTTATACTAGGTTTGCAACGGAAATTTCGTACATACCAATCATGGAAGCAGCTCTCATAAAACACTACTTATTCACTTCACCTAAAATTTAAAAAGAATTTAATTAACAAGGCCTGGGATTTCACTGTTCACAACCCTTGTCAGCACAACAAACCAAATTTCCACATTACCACAGACAATGAAGTCCTAAAGAATATTTTAGCGGAGAAATCAATCAGTTTTAAATCGCCGCTGAGTTATATCTCTCTCATAATCTTATACCACTTTTCAAAACCATATTCCATAATTTTAAGTTTACTTAACCATGTTTTCGGTCAAGCTGACTACCGGATATTGTTCCTCCTACAATCATTTCGTCCAAGATCTACCAGCCAAGTCTTGGAGTCTAAGCTCTGCCTAGTTGGAGTCCACATGTAAAAACTCTTGACCGCTTTCGGTCATCAACCTGCGCAACCTGGTACTTTATTGTCCTAATTTTTATCGCCGTATGACTTGTTCTCTCGTCAAAGCATTCCACCACACACATTTCCAACAATAATAAGGCTGAAAACTCCACATTATTATGCAACGCTGACTTTTTGCAAACAATACCTGAGCTATAATATTACGCTGACAATATAAATATTAAAGAAATTATAAAAAAAACCTTTCATTATACACATTGGTGGTCACCACAATATATTAATGTGAACAGGTTATTAAGATATAGAAAAGTTTCAAGTTTTCTAAGGACCTATGTAAATAGTTTTGAGTGAGATGATATACCTAATTTTATAGTGTTCTGTGAACCGTAAATGTTGAAAATCAGTTACCTTCTACGTAATGATGCAGACTATCAAGAGCAGAAGAAATTATGTCAATCGAAAACGAGCACTAAAGACTGTGAGTCTCACGAAAATATTTGTGACAGCCACCAAAACGTTACTGAATAATCTTACAGATCGGATTAAAACCAAAGAACATTTTATTCGTGATGTTTACTTCCAACGTTAATAAATAGAATAAATATTTTCAAACGTAAAATAGGAAACTACTTCAACTGGCAGTTTTCGGTTCCACCTCATTTTAATGATTAAAATGTATAGGCTGTGCTTTAAAAATATGTTTACCGCAATCATTCTGTTGATAAATATGGAGTAAAAATCCATATCGCGTGTTGATTTGCGGGTAAGTATTCTAGGCGTGCACAGGGGCATAGCCGAATTATTTGATTAGTTAGAGGGTAGAATATGAATAATGTATTAAGCGAAGAAAAATATTCAGATAAAAATTTAAAGGTAAAACGACGTAATATAATCACATTTACATAGCGCTTCTATTGAAATAAGTACAATAATTCTTTTCGCATCAAAATTCAAAGAAAATGTATAAATTTTGTTATTATATGTACATAAAAAATTTCTTTATCAATTAAATCAGTTTCTAATTGGTTTATGCGTCTTTTACTGTTGTCCTGATGTACAATATAGTAATTGAGTTCTTCTTATCCGAAATGGATATTTCTGCAATATTTTGCACTGCCAAAGCTTAAAATGGCTGATGTTATGATAATAGAATAACGTGAAAATAGACTACACGTAGAAATAATCGGCATTAATGTAAAGTAAATTATTGAAGACTTATTCTTATTTTTCACAAGATTTACCAACTAATTTTTAAGATACTGTTAACAGAAATTTCCCTAACTAAATTCATTTCCAAACTTTGACAATCTTTGTACGTCTATAGTTTTTACTATGAAGATTTGGAAAATATGTCAGAATGTATAACTAATTTACTACAGAGAAATTAGTGTTGAAATATACTAAAACACAATAATTTGTAAACATGAAAAAACGGACTAAAGATTTCCCAACTAATTTTTAAGAATACGGTTAACAGAAATTTCCCTAATTAAATTCATTTCCAAACTTTGACAATCTTTGTACGTCTATAGTTTTTACTATGAAGATTTGGAAAATATGTCAGAATGTATAACTAATTTACTACAGAGAAATTAGTGTTGAAATATACTAAAACACAATAATTCGTAAACATGAAAAAACGGACTCAAGATTTCCCAACTAATTTTTAAGAATACGGTTAACAGAAATTTCCCTAATTAAATTCATTTCCAAACTTTGACAATCTTTGTACGTCTATAGTTTTTACTATGAAGATTTGGAAAAGATGTCATAATGTATTACTAATTTACTACAGAGAAATTAGTGTTGAAATATACTAAAACACAATAATTTGTAAACATGAAAATACGGACTCAATATAAACCTGTTTCGAAAAGGTACAAGATGTTTTCTGTTGGAGGGCAGGATTACTAAGGGTGTACGAAGCAATTACAAACAATTATAGATACAATATACATAATATACTCAAGAGTTATTTAAAATGAGAAATAAATGTAATAATTTAAATTTAAATGTTTTTATAATTTGACTTAATTAAAAATTTAACTATTCTGTAAAAATGTTTAACAATTCATGTCATTACGTTAAATCTTCATTGAAACAATAATTATAATTGAACGTTCAATAATGCAGTTTTCTATTATTAACAAAATACCAATTTTAATAATTAGTACAATTTAAAATATGAATGAATTAATAAAATTATTTTAAAATTTTTATTTCATTAAATCTGTATGCACATCATAGTGTAAATAATTTCAGAAACTAATACTTCTGTCTCAAATAAAACTGTTTAGTATATTTGCTAGCTTTCGAATCCGTGAGTCCTATCACCCAGCACTTGGTTACTGGAATGTAACAGATGGCAGTTAAAGTCATTTCAATAACGTCTGTAAAATTGTTACGAATGTATTTCAAGCTGTACGTTTTAACTAACTAGAGATTTTTTACGTTGCTCTTAATGTCGCCTTAACAAGAGACAGTCTACAAAAGCTAACCATATGCGTTCAGCGTCGAATTACTAGAATTTTCATTTATAAACTTTATAAATCAGGCCAATTTCAACCATTTTCCTTACTAGTTGTCTCTGATCGATAATAGCGTTTAATGAACCATACGTTTTACATTATGTTACTTCTAATGGTCCATAACATACGAATTCTTCAAGATTTTTTGGTGTTTTATATAATTTTTAATTGGGCAGCCCCAATCATTCGTGAACATTCAAATTCGATTCCAACGCGTTCGTTTCTGATTCGTGAGTCACAAATGAAAGTTGACTCTGTTGATTAACTCATCAGATAAGTACATTGTGATGTATGTGACAATTAAAAGGATGTGTGAAATAAAATAATTACAAAAACGAAATAATTTTCCATCAAATGAGGTATTAATAATTTTTTAATTTTTTAAAAAATTACATCTGATTGGAAATAATTTTCCCTTACTTTTGTAAATGAATAAAAAATAGTAATTTGATGTTCCTGATTTGTAATCATGATTGTAAACCCCATTCTCCCTGTCCCAATTTGTCTACATGTAATTACATTATATATATATATATATATATATATATATATATATATATATATTGTAATAACCAACTTTTAAAGAAAGGAAATTTAAATTAAACAAAAATTTAAATTTAACAAAACAAAACAAATTTATTCACACAAAATACAATTCAAATCTCTACTTTATTTCGCCACATTTGGATCAAATTATACTAACAATTAATTTTACCTTTTGTGGCATTTAAGAAAATTTATACCTTTATTTTTTTGTTACAAATAATGAAACTCAAAATCTCAGGGTCTTCACTAGGCCTGATAGAATGAACAACAATCTAATTACACTTGAAAGAATTTTACAGAATATTAAAATTCAATTTATTGAAGTTACTAGAAACGAAATCTGACCTTTCACCTTTAATTTACGGTTTACAAAATTATGTATTTTAAATCGCTACTTACAAGTTTTATGCATTTGAGTTCGGGAACACACTTCACTTTAATAATGGCCACTCTGTGCATAAAATTTACACAGACATTTTACTGACACACGTTTCACAACACAACACTATCCTTTCAGTATCCAAACTCCAGACTGCAGACTTCCGACTACTCGTATGGATGTTTCGCTCGCGGCCACCAATCAATTTGTCTAGTATGATTGACAATTCAAATGCGTTTTGTCTTATTTAAAATGTTCTGGATCTCTCATCCTTCACCAAGACAGAGTTCAAATCTGGTGTTCAACATAACACTCCTTTCTCCTTCAAGCTATGACATCAACTTCTATGTCTTTCTCCTCTAAAATCTTTTACACAAACATTATTCAATTCTAACCCCAACTTCTAAATTCTTCATTACTTTGGCTGTATTTACTGCCAAAACCGCTCACTTTATCCTCCCTTGCTCTCTGACATCCAACTATCTTTCATCCACGTCCTCCTCCCTTGCTCCCTGACATCCAACTATCTTGTTCGCTCTCTGGCTTCCTATCAGTTTCCCCCTCTCCAGAATATTCATTTTTCCCACAGTTTTGATTTCCCACGTTCGGACATCATCCGGTTTTCTCACTCTAAGAGAGCTACTCAATATTGTTTGATAAGCATTTCCTTATCTTATAATTGGATGCCAACAAAAAAACTGTTGTCATCTTTCCTTTGCGGCTTTGTGGCTTTGTTCCGATGTCCGTCAGACATTAGATCTAAGAGCCGCTAAAGACCCCCAATTAAAAAATAGTTCTCCCTTTTGTGAGCCTTTATCCGCTGTCAATCATCATTTTTTATACGAGCCACCCAAGATCCCCAGTCTGAGTTGGTAAACAGATTTTAAATAATGGCCGTCCACCTCTAGTCTGTGCCGTGAAACAAATATGAAATTTAAACAAAATAATGGCCTTCTTAACTAGATATTACAATATATATATATATATATATATATATATATATATATATATATATATATACATATATATATATATATATATATTGTAACATCACATGTTTATGCAGACATAATATAAATTTAATTTATAATTATTCTCATCCCTTTTGACAGTTACATTGATAGGTTTCGTTTTTCTTTACCGCAACTGTACTTACAGCCCATCTTATTATTCAACAATCGTAAAGATGTCTAGCTCGCGCGATTCTAAACTTTTATTATTTAAAAATTCTTGTTTGGATAAAGGATAGATTCTAATATTTATTTTTAATTTTTCATTTGACTTAACATTCTTTATTTATATTTTCAAAATTAATTAATAATTTTTTCTTTATTTAATTAATCCCGATAAAAATGTATGTTTTAACTCGCAACAATCTTGTCTACGGAAACATCTGAATCTAATTATTAGCTTTTTATTCCGTTATTGGATTCCATAGGCGACAGCTCCAGAATCTCAAGCGGCCATTTACACTAATAAGTCCGAATTAGATTAAATTATTTGTAGCATATTTATATAGTCTTCAACTTGGACATTAAGTTTTTTATAAATTTGGCGAATGTTTTTTACGAGAGAGGGACACTCTGAAGACACCGCCTCCTTCCTGGAGGATTGTTTTTCTTGCGAATCGCGTACGTGAAGTGCGATTCCGGGCCTGTACTGTGCATCGTGGTATCAAGGAGACTCCCGAACTTTAATAGTTATTTTGGTCCTGTCCAAATTCTTGCCCTGCGCGGCATTTCGAGCGCTGAAATTTTAAAACATTTTTTCGATCCACGATCGACAATGGTCGAATAACTTTTTGTGCATGTGGAGCGACGTTTTAGCTCAATTCAATGTGTTTTTTATTGTTAACATCAAGGCGTATATAGAAAAACTTGTGTTTGTTTATTTTTCCTTCTTTAAAAAATATTCAGACACACAGAGAAATTGGTTTTTTATGTATTTTTTCCGTTTCAATGTAGAGACTTTAAGCAGTCTAAGTGAACATTTATATGATTATTTAGAGGTCATAAGATCATTACTCT
Organism: Zhengitettix transpicula; assembly: GCA_037074705.1. Lineage (NCBI taxonomy): Eukaryota > Metazoa > Arthropoda > Insecta > Orthoptera > Tetrigidae > Zhengitettix > Zhengitettix transpicula. The sequence goes on along the minus strand of CM073590.1, from coordinate 24,550,854 downwards.
TACTCAATTATGTTGTTGTATATATAATGAGTTTGTATAATTATAGTTGTGTTTTGTGTGAATCTTTTGTCATTAATTTTTTTTTAAAAAAACAATCTTTTTCCCAGTATTCTGCACGGTAAATATAACTTTCTATCATTTAAAATTTAAAATTCGGTTTTCCAAACTCAAGTTAAGTTTCTCATAAGCCTTATAATCTTGAGGACCTTAAACCCACCTGAGAAGTTAACCGAATGGAAAGGTTATAATATATTTGTAACAATTTGAGAAATATTTGTAGCTAAACTTTATATAAATAATAAATTGTATTCATTACTGATATACACGTTTATTCAGCACGAATGCACTATACAATCGCCATCGTTCGTCTGTCATGGAAAAACAGCAATCATAGAGCACCGCGATGTAGTAAACTCTTTTTACTTCTAGGATGCATCGTCTGCGGCATATAAACATTACGCTACATAACATATATATATATATATATATATATATATATATATATAAGTCTGTGTGTGTAAAACTATACTTACTCATTCATTCTAAATTAAATTATAGGCAAAACATCTTCTCCACCTCAATTTTATAAGTAAATTTAAATTCAAGGATGAACTGGTAAGTATAAAGGCGAATACATTATTGTCGTAAATTTTATGAGCCTCAATGAAAGTAGTTACTACATTTATTGCGCTATATAACACTTCTCCATAATCCGTAGCCTATTTCACAAGTGCATTTCATAAGGAAAACTACTGACCTTTATAACTTCCATATTTTTTATTTTCATATGTAATTTCAATTATCTGACGACTAACTTACTACCGCATTAGATTGTATCTCTCTGAATAGGAAGAAGAAACGTTTGATGATTATTTTAAAGCAAATATACCAGAAGGGTATATGGAAGTTAAAAAACGATTTGATATTTTATACGGAAAATTTACTCTGTTATTAAAATATTTGAACTAAACAGTGGCATACCACTTTAATCAAATCAATTTCAAGAACTGATCGCTTGATTTATCTTAGGAACATGAATTCATATTTTAAAAATATCGGTTATATTCCCATACGAAAGCAAAGTAGGAATGAAATGTTTCTGTTTTAATTTAACTCAATGAGCTACTATAAAATATCTTCGGGAATTTGAAAGTGTCGGGTTGAAGTTTTCACATACCTTTCAGAGAAATAAATTTACAGCTTGGAAATGTATTGTCTGTGCAACGATTTGGTATCGAGTCATTCAAAAAGACAAGGGATCAAATTTCTCTGTGATTGAATACCACACAATGTCGTTTACAAAATGTATTCATGTACTTCAGATAATCCTTATAGTTTATCTGGTAAAACCTATACGCATTACATCCATCAAAATTACTATCAAATTACTGAATATTGAAAACTGGCGTCTGCAGTATTAGCCTCATTTGTTCACTCTCGTGTTTTACTTAAATTTGTTTATAATGTTTTGTACCTTAATAAACTGCCCGGTTGAGTTTATTCAAAGAAAAAGAAAAATAATGATTTATTTTATTTTACATTTTCTTGGACTCATTATTTGGTCAGTTAACATTATTCTACATTGAATAGTGCACGTATTCCAGGGTTTTCCTTACATCACTATTAGGTAAATGGTAGCCATGTTCCCTAAACTGTAGCCAATGGACCCTAGTTAACTATAGTTGACTATATTGTTCCCATTTCGCATTCCTTTTCGAATCCCTTAAAGAGTAGTTTCCACCACGTGGATTACCCTTATGTAGCCTATTACTCTAAAAATCGACTACAATCTCGCCTCGCTTTTATTAATTTACGTGGTAAACGTATCGCAACACTATTATTCAATCAAAAAACATTTTACTACGTAACAGTGGTCCTCGGAAGTTCGACGTCATCTCCCGCTCAGCCAGTGAGGCCTTCCCATAAAAATTTAAGCTGACCGCGACAGAACCCAATGAAATGTCACTTCCAACTCACATTGTTACGAACTACAACTAGGCAAACGGCTGTAGGAAGACAATTATAATCCTAATTTGAGTCATATAAATTAAAACAATAAAGAGTAATATAATTAAAAATACAGTGGTGGCACAAATTTAATACAAGAAACAATGGCTTACGCATTCCATTACACATAGCTTTAACTATCTTACTTTTTACGGCTTTTATCGTTACTGCTATTTCTCCTATTTGTTGAATTTTAACATACAACTTTTTCTTGGAAATACAAATTTTACTGCAGTTTAAGTTGTAGTTCAATTATTTATGCGCACAAACGTTTAACATATTCAAGATTAATTTTTAATTTCATTATTAATAATAATGAAAATTTTAAATTAGCTTTCCTCGTACCTTCGCATGTTACAAACGCAATCTGATATTATTTCCTTTAACTTAGCTTCATAATTTCATCAATATTTTACCTAAAACTGGAACATCCGTCATTGGTGATAATTTGATAACACTTCTTGAATCGGTGTTTGACAAAATATAAATTAAATGCACCACTACGTTACAGTATGAAACGAAAAGAATTTATAATGAAGCAATCAGAATATAAAACGTTTTCCTGGCGTCCTTGAGCAAAGCTTTTATTTTCTGGAATAAGGACATTCCTTAATTTGTGCAAATATTTTATCTGTATGGGTCGCGAATTCTACTGTTGGCGTAACCTTCGTGTAACACAATTAATGCGTACGGGTCGCGAGCACTGGGTTTCCTCTCGTCCGTATTTCCGTGGCGTGTTTATACAGCAGACAAGTCATTACCTCGCAGACGGAAACGTGAAAGGGCTTCATTCACGATCTCAGCAGTCGCTCCGTCGCTCCGGGCAGCCGCTTCAAATCCGCAGGATTAAAGGAACGTCTATCACAACTCTTCAACGCAAGCGTTTAGCTGTCCTGGCACTATGCAAGCAATAAGTTGGTAAAATTGACTCGAATATGATACATGTTTTTCTTGGCTTTCTATGGAAGTGTTCATGACGAAGAAGATCCGAAAACAGAAAAGGCGAATAAAATCATAAATAAACGAGAAATAAATATTGCAATTACCGGTGATTACAGTAAAAACAGCGTACATATTTAAAATGATTTTAAAAATTTAGACTAATTAAAATTAAGATGGAGCCCCGAGTCTACGGAATTGGTATTATTATGATTATAAATCACAATACGGATAGGAAATCGAGTTGTAAACATTTCTTGGGATATTTGAAGATACTTTGTGAGACTTATATATTTTTGAAAATTATAGTTAATAAAGGAATAATTGTATATAATAGTCTTCACATTTTCCTCTCAGTAACAACGACTACTACAGATTAGTCAATTTCTATTAGAATATTCATTCATAGGGAAACGAGCTGAATAAATTTGCAAATAATTGTAAGAATATTCTATTCATCAGATGATTTTGTTTATTCTACAGCATTTAAATGTGATTATAAATGAGATTTTAGAATGTGTACTCTATACTCTTATCTTTTTCACTTCCGTACACACGTCATTTTTTATTCTGCGTCGAGACCCGGCGGAAATTTCGGTCATGAATAGGATATCGGTCGTTTTTGTTTTGTATTTCGTGATGTGGTGATTTATGTTAGGGTGTTTTGTGCTATATATTTAGTAAACGTGCGTTGAGTCGGTGAATTCGCAAAGGTGAGAATTGTTATGCGAAACCACTTATCATCATTCTGAAATTAGAAAAACACTATGGTGAAGTTCTTCGTTAAAGATTATGTAGAATCAGCACACTGTTCTGTTATGCGTGATTACAAGAAATGCACTATTAAATTCAGGTTGTAGTCCTACAGAAAAATAATAATAATTAACGGATTAGGACCGATAAATCTCAATCCAAATTCGTTCATTCAGTTTCATTTGATAGTGCAGAGTTCCGATTGAAACAATTTCTTCCATCGCTAATTAATATTTTTGTATTTAAATTTTAATATTTATGTGATGTCTTTTCTATTTCCTAATCAGTGGGGTAATAGGTTAATTAATTTTAAACACTGGCTTAAGTGTTATCTAAATTACTTATTTTATTTAATATTTCTATTAAGTTTAAGGGTGGAAATTATTACACATAATATTGTCCGATTTTCAGAGGTGACGAAAAGTTCCACCTGAGTAGGGCTGAACCGAGTAGGTCCATGCCTGGAAAGGTTATCTAAATTTCCGATACCTAAATAAAGTTTACTTTAATTTAGTGTTCTCGGTGATTGGTATGCATTAAATTGACATAAATTTCTTTTAAAACTCAATATAGTAACTCTTTTTCTGGAATAATTTCAAACTCTGAATGCTAATTTACTTTGGTTAAAAAATTGAGTGTCTTTATATTGTTTACCTTTCCTTTAGATTTCAACAGTTATTATTAACACTACTAAAATTTGGCATTAAGTTTCATCTGTTCTCGATTGTCTTACAATTTTTAGATTTTCAATCAACAAACCTTATCTTTATTCTGTCCACGTCTTCTTTGGTCCTCTGGCGTGCATTACCTTTTAACCGAAGAGGGATGATGATGATGTCATTGTTATACAAGGCCGTCTTTAATATGGGAATAATATGGTGGTTCTTTTATTATTATTATTTATATGGGGACGTGAAGGGCGCAGACATTCAAATTATTTTTAACATTATTTCGTTTGGCAGGAGTTTGGCTTTTTTTAAAATTGTTTTGAGCGGGGGAAAGTAATACAAATGGCACTTTTGAGTTTGAGATTCGATTTTCAACTGTTCTTGGATGGGACGGTTGTAGTACGGCCGAATCGCTGAAGCACTGCCGGCCCATTCTGGCGCTCTTGTGCGTCGCTGGGTAGCCTAACCTATGAGCTAAGCCGCGGATGCAAAGGCCAAGCACTCGAACCCGAAAAACGGTACTACAATTATTTATATTATTATTTTAATCTTATAACAGAAGGTAATTCTGCGGCCCGGGATATCGATTATTCACCCTTTCCTTTTTTTCGCCTAAATAATGAGGCAAAAATTTTAATGCCTCAAAACATTATTTAAGTGTTAAAGGCTTTGCAAAATTAAATATTTTTGACGAGTATTTCTCTGATTTGGTTGGTTTCTGCTTGGCGAAACTGCATGGGGCGAAGTATACTGACAGGATTTGGTTTATTTTTGAGAGGATTCTGCTGTAAAAACTTAGGATTTTGGAGACGGTCACTATCACATATCTGTCTGGCAGACAGTAGAGTGCGGCGTGAACGAATGAAATTTAAACCTAAATTGTACAGTTGTTTGCAGAGCTCCTTGCAGCAAGATCATGTATTTAAAAGTAAAAAGTCGTCAATGTGGTTAAGAGTTTATTAGCCGGATCAGTTGTCGATGAAAGAAGCTATGTTATAGAATTTAATGTTGAATAAATTAATACGGTGTGACAAGAGTATTAGAGGATCAAAAAGTTAAAACGTGTTATTAAAAATCAGAATATAATTAAATAAAAATGTAAACGTTAATTTTTTATTTCCAGATCTCCGCAGCCGGTATTCAGCTCATTCAAGGCGGCCATATCAATCCCTCATGTTCTCTTTGACTGCCAAAGATTTAGCGAAATAATAATATCAACAATAGCCGTCAAATGATGGATTTCTGCAACTCACCAACAGCCGTTTACACCCTTATAGAATTTACTATCATAACTGATTCATACAAAGTAACGCAAATATAAAACGTAACATATGAAAGACGCTAATGACCAATAGGTTTATGCGACTGTAAATAGTAAATAAAAATAGTGCAAATGAGGGAATTTTTAAGTGTAAGAGTGAAAACTATTTCAAGAAGAAGAGACAGCTTTGGAGTAACTGGCCGGTAACGGAGGACCGGACACGGGCTTTCATACGACAAATCCTGAGACACACTAGCATAGAAGATAAGATTTAAATGCATATAAACATTGTCACTGAAACTCGTTTACCGATCCACGCACGGCTCCCGTTCCTCACCGACACAGGACTGGACAATAAAATATATATAATCCTCCATAGCTTTTTTAATATAAATACATTAAAAACTATCTGCACTGAGTTTCTGAAAAAGTTGTATTGTTATATTATATTTTGATTATGTACTATCGCCAAGAACATTATAACTTGATGCGACTTTAAAACGACCCAAACAAATTCTTTTTTATTACCCCAAAGGATTTACCAAATTTCCCCACGAAAATTTACCCCGAAAAGGAGAGTCAATGTTTTAAATTTATTGAAGTAAAATTAATATTTTTTGGTACCTTAAAGATTTCATTGTTAATAAAAATATTTTCCATATAGACTGTAATAAGTTATAATATACTGTAATGCCAATTAATTAGCCCATTAATTGTTTGGACATAAAATTTGAATTGTTTGAGAAATCCATTATAGCGGTCTGATCGAACAAAGCAACAATGGAAAAGCGAGCCCGCTTGCTTTGTCGAAAAGTCAAAAATGGCGTATGCGCGCTCAAACTCGAGGGCACTAGGGATTAGTTGGTACGTAAAGTACGGAACAATTAACGAAACTTGAGCAGTTGGTGGAGAAAGATTGTTAGGAGCAGTTGGCGGAAAGACATTATGAGGAGCAGAACAAGTAATATAATTTGAGCAGAGACTAGACATCGTCAATGTATAACTAGTTAAAGTTGTAAATTAATACGAAGAAAACATTCACGCCGCAAGTATTGCAGCGTAAATAGTGGAAAGTAAGAGCAGTTTACGTCTAAAGCAAAGAGCTAAAGAAAAGTTAGTTCGCTCTGAAAGAATTAACAGTTAAAACAAATCTTCAAGGAGCTACGTTGCAGTTTATGTCCAAATCAGTAAAAGACCAATAAATCTACGAATTATAGGATTCCTGTAAGGCAAGCAGACATCAGATAGCTAACAATCAGCTGACAATTACATTCTCATTTAAATAAACCCTACCTCTTGATTATTACAATACAAATCTCAAATAAAATCGTATTTACGTAGATAATACGTAAATGTAAAACGTAGATTTAATTTTTCAACAGGAACTATATAAATACAGTATTGATACATTTGGTACGAGACTATAAATTATATTAAAGTTTCGTATTTTCGTAAGTCAACTAAGCAACGATTTAGAATGCTCAAATTATTTAGAGTTACATATTCTTCTGAATAAAAATAATTAATGTTTATTAGAGAATAGTGAATTTTGATTATTTTGCGCAAATAAAAAAAATCTAATTGAATAATTTTCAATTAAATTTGTTCGGCAAATTTTAAAGGACAAAGCCTGCGGGTGTTTGTTAAAAAAATTAGTCAACTGGACAAGGTATCCGTAAACTATTCATATATTTTCCCGTTCAGAAGTTTAATATCTTTACAACGCTCTTCAGTGGATTTTCAAATGGGAAAATTGCACCAATATTATTTATCTTGGTTATTATTGGTATTTTCTTGTTATTTTGTTTTTGTTTATACTTATTTTACAATAATTTCTGAAATATATTTTAATATATCGTTACAACATTACTATTTATAACGGAAATGGCTTCAGTATCATCATGAGGAAATATTAATATATTTTTGTTTAGGGTTTTAAATAACTTTAAATTTATAAGATATTATATAGAAAACAATGACTTCACTCGTAAATGTTTGTATGATTATGGGCAGAAATATTTTCAGTCGGAATGAGATATGAAAATGTTTTTGAAAATTCACCAAAAAGTCTTAGTAAACAATATCTGTTTAATATTTATCCCCCTATATTTCATTTTCTGTGAAGCGTTTCGCATGCATTGAATCTTTTACGAGTATTAATACAGAAACGAACATCCATTCAACAGCGTTGAACCTGGATGTATGCAAACCGTTAACTGACAAATTTCACAGTTCAATCGACGAGACAAATATCGGTACATCGTCGATATCTACTATGTGATTGTCAATTGTGAAAGCTATTGGTTTTTCAAACTTTATTACTCTGTAAACATGGTTCGCTAAACCGGTGCTGTTTTTTAATGGATCTTTTGTTACCTTACCGTAGTATTCGAAAAAAAACTGTTTTAGTACATTTTCTTCAACTATCAAGCGTTTATTTGAATCTACATGTCTTCAAATTCATGCAGAGTAACACAAATGTGAATAATTATGAGAACTATACACAATTGTTTTTTAAATCTCTTTAATAGTTTCAAATGCACGTACGATACATCCTAATTGGTACTTTTGTACTTAATTTTTCTTCACTGAGAAGGCACAGCTCTGTAACAGCCAAAGTCTTTGTCTAATCAATATGTTTCACTAAAATTACATACATTTGAGTTTAAAAGCCACAATTAATTTAAAATATTACATTACTCATTAATATTGCGACATTTGAAGTTAATTTTTTTTGAATAATAGCCGATATTGTTTAATTATTCATGACAGTTAAATAATATATAAATTTATCGTAATGAAGATATTTCCTAAACGCGGGAAAAACATACTTCACTCATCCTACATGGGAAAATATAAATTAAGTGACGTCATTTCAAACGGTTACCTTTACTTAAAAATGCACGTTGTATGTATGATGATGGCGTTGACCTGCAAGAGAACTGTCAGTCTGTCATCTTAAATGGCTCATTCAAGCATACATGTTAACGATGTAATTATTATATTAATAATTTTAAATAGTGAAAATCGCACTTTCGACTGATAATGATTCAGTATCATCTATTAATTGCTCGGGTTGAGCCCCAATTAATTAACTGAATGAATATGACAAAATCAAGTACACAATAAATTGATGATTTTATACTGGACTATTTTTATTATTGTCTACATTTAGCACAAAATGAATATTAATACAGCAGCAAACGTTATTTAACTATACTTCTATTTTGAAATATTAACGAATATCTAAGCAATTATTAGCAGTACGAAAATTAAAATTAAAATTCCAACGCATTGCATTATGACGAATAGATTGCGATACTTATTTAAAAACTTGTTTTTTAACGAATTTAAGTGTCTCGCCCGATGCTGCATAACCCCTTTTGGTAGCTTAGAGGTTCCAATGTCGGAGAGTACAATTTCGAGTGTAGTAGACGTTGTAATCGGCATAATGTTTTTCATTGTTTCTTTCCGTTGAATAGTTATTCTGTAACTTTCTGTAATTATAACATTCTACCTCTCTTTGTTTCTGTAACTTTCTGACGTATAGCTTCAAACTCGAACTCTGCCCCAACAGTTCATCTCGCATTACATTCAAAACTGCTCCGTAGCGTCTGCATCCATTTTGAAACAATGGAAACGCTGAAGTTATGAATACCGCTCTCTTCTGTCTCTGTCGGGTTCTGTTCAATCAGAGTTTCTAGACCCGTCTCCGTAATCCAAGTTTGTTCTTAGTAGGAGTTCATGTAGGAGTTCTGCCCTCATGTTAGTATTTTGGCGCCCCAGCCTTGAAAATTCTGCATTGTAAAGGGATCGTTCACAGTCGTAGAGACAACAGTCAGAGGTCAATCTTAGAGACGCGACAGAGTCATAAAAAATGTCTACAAGACAGCTATCGTCCGATGTGAACAAGTAGCAATTTTAATAAATACTTATAATATACTAGCTAGGTACGCGGGAATTTATTTTTATTAAAAGTATTTAATTCGGCACTAATCTAATATTAAGTTAGTAAAAAATAGTCCCTGTGCATTAAGAGTGAAAAATACTTGCGCCTCCTCCTACACATATACGTGCTAGGGGCGTTTAACTCATCCCGTGTTTGTTCCTCAATCGTAACATGTGGACAAAGATTGGTATAAATTGCTCCACGCATTGATTGTCCGCATAGCTTTGTCTCACTTTATTCCCCATCCACACCAAGGGGTAGATCTTCAACTTAACCTGAATTTTGTGTGTGACTTTCATAGCTCCCAATTCGACACCATTCAAAGTTGTTTTCGTAGTATAATTAAGTTACGGCCGTTCACCCCCTTTCTCCCCCATTCCATCACATAGTGGTTGAACTACAATTTAATCCACATTTTGAATTAAACCCAGCGATTTTCATAATACAGTGATATACACTATCCACGGTAGTTTTCTCACATTTTTAAAGCCTTTCCGTCTCCACCCATACGGGTGTTCCTCTGCTTTGTCATTAGGGGTTGATATTAGGCACTCTTAGTAAATGACACTATCAAACTCTGCGACCTCCCCCCAAAAAAAACATAAGACGCTAATAATTGTCGATTTAGAATGTTTTAAAAATGGCGCCCGTCCACCGCGAAACCTACACGAGTACAATGTTTACCCAGACTGTGATTGGTCCAGAATCGTATGTAACAAAGTTTGGTAGAAATTGATCCACACGTTTAAGATTGTACTCGGATCACTTTTCCACACATTCCACCCCTAGTGAATGAACTACACCCTAACCGTCTTGTTGAATGTCAGAATTAAACTCGGTGACTTCCACAAATCTCGGTTGTTTCCACGTTGCTTTTATGTAACGCCCCTGAATCCCCTGTCGTAAGGTTGCTCCCCTCTGATACCGAAAACGGTTAAAATTATACACAAACAACAACGGGAGAAACACCATCAACCTCATTGACCCAGAAAAATAATTATTCGATGCAAATATCGGCGTATTTTGAGTGTTTTAAAAATTCTGTTCAGTCCTGGGGAGTTGCCAAACGCTTTGAGAGTCCGGCAGAAACCTTCGTGGACGTGCGCACTACTCACCATCTCAATCGCATGAATGGCATCGGAAGGCATAACTTATTTTGTGTTTGATATCTAGCTGCACCATATTTCTCCCGCCATAGCTTGTATTCCCTTTATTTTATTTGTTACTTTTAGTTTTAGTGTCTAGATCAGTGAAATGCTTAAATTTATTACATCCAGCAATCCACTCGTGTAGTATCAAACTACGCCTTCAATTTTATTTATAGAGGACTAAGACGTTCCTTGAAGTAAATTAGCTTGGATTTTGGAGTCGATTCTCTTTGCGAATGTTGAAACGGTAAGCGGCAGTCATGATATTCTATTTCGAGGCGTGGAGTGACGCAGACGCATAGCGTCGCTATCGGCGTCGCCGCCATTGTGCCGGTAACACAATTACAGGCTGTAGCTTTGTCTGGTCCATATCTCGCAGTCGTCAGTTGCATGTAAACTCGCCTTTCTTGCGTCTGCAAACTTTTCCCGAGAACAGTACTCCTCCAAGTTCCCGTGATACCAGAGCCGCCTTGGGCCATCTACCTATCGAATTTGCATATTGTTGCTTTTAAAATAATTACTAATTCAATATGCTTTCAGTATATTACAAGCATCTAGAGTATCAAAAAATTCCAATAAAAATGTCTTTACTCTTTGATTGACTTTTAGAGAGATATAAAATTAAATTAATTTCTAATAATTTAAGGATATTAAATGTGAACGTAAATAAAAATAAATGTTAAAAACATGAGTCAATTAGTCTGGATTAGTTTTAATAAAATTTAAAAGATAATATTTAACAAACACAACGTTTCATTCCTGATTGGGACTTTTTCAGGTGTTAGCAAATTTCTGATGTGCGTTTTGTAACCGTTGCGACTGAAATGATTACTATTGACACAGCTTTAAAGAACATTATTGAATTTTAAGATAACAGTGGAAATAAAAAACTATATAATACAACAAATAGATAATAATAATAAAGAATCATATTATTTATATAAATTATTTGTGTCATTTTTGACATTAATGGCCGAAACATTAGATCTAATATGCAATATTTCACTCATTAACCTGGAATAATATTTACATTCTTCTACTAAAATCTTTCCATTGTGCCAATAGAAATTATATTTTATAAATAAATATGTTTGGACATTACTGAATAATTTAGGACGTTAAATTTCAAATTGTTTTTATGTTAATTGATTCTAGTTTCCAGACATTGTTTCCCTGACTAACAAGAATTACAACAACTTAACTTAAATATTGTCCGAAACACGTTAATCTTCAATGAGTACCCTTTAAATTTTATTATTAAACATATGAACAAAATACAATATCCTACTGTCAATCGTCCCCAAACACTTCAAATCAAATTTTTTCTCGTAGTCCCTTATTACAAATTTCTACATCACAAATTTATCCAAATATTCAAAGAATATCAAATATCCATCATTTACAGATCCACTAATACCCTTTCCAACTTGATTAAAAACCACAAGGACCCACTTGAAACCTACAGCAAACATTGTGTTGTTTAAAAAATCTCTTTCTCTAATTGTAATTCCTGCTACATAGGGCAAACAAAACGTTCCCTTAATACACGTATCAAGGAACATTTATTTAATATCTAACTTCCCATTGATAAATAATCTGTAGTATATATCATCATTTCTAAACATACACTTGCTAAGTTTTTAGACATTGACACCAGGTACAATTCCAGACTCATTTCAGAGATGCTTCACATTAAATCAAACATCACAATTATTACTGTACAAACAGACACTATGAAACTCAATAATTGCTATGATCCCTTATTATTACGCTAAACCTTTTGTTTTCCCATTGTCGATGCTCCTATATTGTTACGCTAACCCTTCGGCTCTCCCATTGTTGTAGCGTTTTCGTCGCTTTTGAGTTTTGTTAACTGACAAGTGCAGTTGTGTCGCTCTAGTCTCTTCTTCGCACCTGAGGAAAGGGACAAGGATACCAGAAACGTTGTGTGGTATTTATATTATCACTGTTTTCTCTGAATTGGCTAACTTTCGTATTAATTATTTTCAATCAGACGTAAATTTTTTCATAATTTTAATCTATAAATTGTTGAAATTAATCATTCCCATTTGAGATAATAACCTGATTATTCCTGGATATTCATTATATTATTGTAGCAGAAAGTCATATAACCATATTGTACCACCTTAAGATACCATTTATTATTCTAAATTATTTATCTATTTAAATCATAATCACCAATACATTTTTTGGCGCCCAAACATGTGGAATTCAAACTCCGAAACATAGTGTATGACGTCCTACTGGAAAAGTTCTTAATTACTAAAAATAACTGGAAAATATAGTTGTTTCTTTGGAATTTCTTTTCAATTATTTAATCTAAAATTCACAAAATTATTTGTACTTAAGTGAACAACAGAATACAGTAAAAAAGTATTAATTTAACGTCTGTTTAGAGTTAATAAAAACAATTATAGTTGTCAGGTCAAAACTCTCAAAACTACAGCTTGTCATTTAGTCTTTCTTCAATCGTGTTAGCGTTGAGTGAATATTGTGCGTTGGTTCATCATTCAAAACTGTGTAAATTGAATAACTTGTTTCGTTTCGTTGTGCTAGTTTGTTGTGTTAATTTGGTAAATACCCGAAGAAGATACAAAAAAGTATCGAAACGTCGTTATAATATAAAAAATAAAGTGTCTGTATAAGGTCATCAACTGATTTTTTAAAAGAATAAAGTATAGTTATACAGAAAAGGCTTGATGGAACTTAATTTATTTAACCACAGTTTTTTTCGAATAAACTTCATCATATACATGTCTTTCAAAACCACCGTATGACTTTAACTAGAAAACTATTTAGTACTACATTAGTATAATTAATTGAAGTTCAGACGTTAAGTTAATTATTACAATTTATATGATATAATATTCATTATAAACACTTGTTGAAAGGAACACTTGTAGTCTTCCATTTACGCCGTAATTCCATTAATAGGTGAAACTAGAACAAGTCGGCAAACAACAACAAAATGGAGTTGTCTCTTTGGAAGACATAAATAAAGGAGGCGAGTCGCTAATATCTGCACCCAGAAGCGCCATCACTGCATACATTAGCAGCTAATCTCCGCAGCTTCCTTGGGCCTCATTTCCCCCTGACGTAAGCCCAGTCTTGGCTTAGTGGATCCTATAACTTGTCACGAAAGCTCACCTTAAAGTAGCATGAGGAAGGATATACAGTATTCTGAATAATCATAAATATTTTCTCAAGAAATAAAATACTTCATATCAGTTTACAAAGGGTAATATGTTGAAAAATTTAATTATCAAATCCGTTTCCAGGAATATTAAAATTTAAAGGAATTTTTCCCAATACCTATAAAAAATTTCGATATAAAACATTAATATTACGATATCACCCTGTCATATGTGTTAATATTATTAAACATTTCGTGAGCGTTCACTCAAAATAAGCTTCAAGAAAAATTAACTAACATAACAGATGTAAGTCGTTAATGACCAACAGGTTAATGCGACTATAAATTGTAAATAAATAGATAAAAAATTTATTGACCGCTTATAGTTGGACCAAATTTGAAATATGTGACTGTAAATTGACCCATTATCAATGAACCAATTATATTTATTTTTTATTTATCAGATGCTTTCGTTACGAACATAGCTTGAAAATAGCACGTTATGTTAGTAACATAAGCGGATGAAGCCAAGCACGTGCCAATTTTGACATTGTAATGTATAATTGTACTATTTTCTATTATATTGATAAATTTAAATTGTTTATAAATTGTATGGTATGTGTGCAACAATATAATAACAAAATATAATATAATAACAAAATTAATAACACTGCAGCTATTTATACTTTCATTTACATTTCAGAGATATTATTAATAATAACATTTGATAATAAAATGAATTAGCGTTAGATTGAATTTTTTCTTGTTTGCCATCATTTTCTTGTCATTTTATGATTAAATATTTAATTTAATAGCATTTATTGTATTTTAAAAGTTACACCATTTTAGGTTTTTTTTATCCTTGCTTCATTTTTCATCGGATAACCTCCTCCTACCCAGTGTTTTTACTGCACGCTTAGATAATATTTTATTTATTTATATTATGACGACGTTTCGATACTTTTTGTATCTTCTTCAGGTATTTTCCTACAAATTATTAGATTTACAGTATAATTGTACTAAGAAAACAAAGATAAGCTAAAGTACACAAAAAGAAACAACTTACCAAATTAATATAATAACCTGTAGGAAAATAGCTGAAGAAGATACGAAAAGATCATTGGGCCGTCGAGGCAAGACTGTGAGGATATCGTGCGATTGTATACGTTAAACCTAGGTGAGGCAAATCATTGGTGTTTAGCGTCCGAAAAATTTGAAATATTGAAGTCTTTGTTAAGATGCAAATAGAATAGAGCACAGTTGTTTTTTATGGGATAGCAAATATAAAAACAGTGACTCTGCATAAACTCTGGGAGTTAAGTTTATTGGTAGACAATAGATATCTGTAAAATAAAGAACGAAGGCTTCTTGGGTTTCCAGCCTGGCAGCGACAGTTGATACGTAGCCGTTAACCAACATTACCGTGGTGGAAACCTAATAAGCCCTTCTTAATTACTGTAAAATGAAGTTTGCGACCACAACATTAGCTATATAGTCGGTATAAATTCCTTGTGATAATTTATTATTAATAAGTTTTAAGAATATGATTCCATTTCACAGTCATCGGAAACATAGAATAGAGAATCTATTAATTAAATGTTGTAACTTATATTGTATCAGATTCGTAATTCTTAGTCATGTAATATTTCTTGAGAACCCATTAAAAATTATCATATATATTTTACTTAACGGAAAGTACTGCCGATGTAATTGTTAAGGCACAAAGGCCAAGACGACTATTGTTGGCATGACGCTAGAATGTTCTAGATCCAGCATCCACGTGATATGAAACTTAAACAGCCGTATATTTTCATGGAGTTGTTACTTAAGTAGATCTGGGACGTTGAAAAGTGCCACTTAATATAGTCCGTCGATAGAAAGATATTAAAGTTGGGTCGTCGAGCCAAGAATAATAACACGTGTGAGGGTGTCTTCAGTTGTATATCTTCGACCCAGGTGAGGCTAAATAATGGCATGTTTACCCTGAAGACGGCAAATCATTGCTGTTTATTGATTTCTTGTTCCTGCTGTGTTGCCCCGCCCCTCACGGAATCTGGTCTTCCCGTTGACATCCTGGTTGATGGTTCTGGACATTGTAGCAGCCAAACCGCCTAACTGGTTGATACTTTGTGAAATTTTATTTATTACAAAAATATCGGTTAATTTTCACTATTTCTGCCAGATCTCGTGTTCTCTTAAAAAGTTACAAAATGAATACTTTCTTGCATAACTCTTAAATGAACTCTGAGCGACTCTCATGTTCTACGCTAAGCCATAAAATTTTATTTTCATTCGCAACAAATCAGCTGGCCATCATTGTATCACGCTTTGGTGATTTTCTTGTTAATTCAGTAAATAATCTTAATTGTGTATTAAAAAAGAACTCCTCCTATAATCTGATAATATTAAATAAGTTTAAATAATTGTACGTTAAAATTAATCATATCACAACGTGGGGATATTAAATAATAAAAAATTCGTGATCCTTACATTGTGAATGGTAGAAACTTCCTTACTCGCGATATTGATTAACGAAAACAAAATTTGAAACGTGATATACGTATGACTTTCCCACAATTGCTTGGAGTATTCAATTTTTTTAATTGAGTAATTTATATAAAACACACAATTTAAATTCTAAAAAAATGTAAAGCACAGTCATAAATTTATATTCACAAAAACGAGAATTCATTAGTTCCAGAAAAAATATTTACTTATGAGATAGGTTGAAATGTAATACTACGAATATTTAACTCAGGTTACATGATTACACAAGTATCATCTAGGAACGAAATGTACAATTTCTTTTAACATTTAATAGTTTCAGAACATCTGACATAAAGGTATTTCAATATTCATTAATTTTTTAAGTATTTATTAGTTTCTTGTAATTGATAAGAGGTAATATCAAAATTACTCGTTCAAAAAAAAAATTTTAAAAAAATTTCATACGTAGATACAAATTAATGAATAATTTATTATTGTCATATTTACATGAAATAACTGTAATACAGGCGTATTACATTCCTTTTTCAACTTATTAATGTCTTCCAATTTTTTTTTATCGGTAAAGTTTTTCATTCCGAACGCATCCACACTTTCCTTTTCTGTAGCCAAAGTTTCATTTCAATTTGTTTCTTTACTTCGTTCGTTTCTCGTTTCTATTTATATAATACCTAAGCTATTTCAACAATTTAGGTTTAATTGTAAGCATTCTGGTGAGTCTGCGAGGGCTATTCTTTCGCAGGTAGAATCTTGTAGGCCAGACGGAAGGGGCTACCTTTGGGGATGCCTTTTCCTCTCTCCGTTTTTGAACTAAATTCCCATAAGCCGAGGCACCTTGGCCTGTTCTGAGAGGTGTATGTTCCGGGGTCACAGACCTTGGGCATACGGTAAGAGTTGTCCGCTATTCCCATTGGAATAGTCGGCCAGCTGCCTCCTAAATTAGTCGATGCACGGAAGGGCGTGGGACAAGTACCCAATGCCCGACATACCTGATGCAGGTTTTCTAGGGTTTGTCCTGCATTACTTTTAGGCGAATGCCGGGTAGGATCCTTAAAATATAGCCCGGGGCCCTCGTCAACCCTTGGCTACCTTCCTCTACCCTTCCACATCCCCCATTTCAAATCCCTTCCTATGCTATTAAAGGGGAGTTGCCACCATGTGGATTACCTTCATGTAGCCTGTTACCTAAAAAAAATTGTAAGCATTACAAAATAAATGGTACTATTTTGTCTGTCGTCTCGTGGCTAGGATAAGTATTTTCTGCATGAGCTACTGAAGCTTGTCGGTTTCAGCAGTAAAGTGAACGGCCTGAAATTTTTTTTTTCCCAATGTTAATTAAAACTTTCCCACCGCCCAGACCGGTGTTAAAATTGCATATAAATGAAATAGCTTAACAAACCAATCACAATTTGATGTTCTCGTATATGAACAGCATAGAGCATAAAAATTCTATTGTGTCAGTTCAATGGCAATTTTTAACAGGAATCAAAATTTAGTATGTGCTCCGTGTCAATATACACGAAAAATCAAAAAATTCAAGGGATCGTTAGAATTGGATTCATGGCCACTAAATTATTTTAATTATTAAACCACCATACTGTTCCCTTTATTTGTATGTAAAATTACAACAAAAGTCTAACAGAAATATTAAGCGATTGAAACTTCTGGGAATGATAAGAATTTCTTATTATTAAAGAGTCTTGCAATCGATTATGTCATTTTGGATTCATTAAAGACACATTGAATGAAAGAATGATTCGTTCTCATCTTCGTTGCAACAGTCAAACCTTTTTCTATTTTTTCTGTTACGAGAAAATTTCTGGATTTTATTGGCTGAATGACGTTGAAACCTCCAACTTTTATCAGGAAGGAGCTTACAGAAATATTGGTAAGAATATTATTTGCATCAGAGGGTGTGGGCGCAATGTTTTTAAATCCCTCGCATACAAGAGTTATGAAGTTAAAGTTAGTTGGCGATGGTCATTGCGCAAAAGTTTGAAACGTGCAAATACAAAGAAAAAATTTAGTAGCTGAAAATTAGTAAAATCAATCAGAGGAAGTAATGAATAAGAAAGAGAGCCAAATAGAAACAAAATAGGTGATAATATAAATACCACACAACGTTTCTGGGATCCTTGTTCCTTTCGTCAGATGCGAAGAAGACAACTGCACTTGTCAGTTGACAAAACTCAAAAGATTTTGACCCAGTTGCAGCTGTGACGCTCTCGGCTCTTCTTCGTACCTAAGGAAAGGGACAAGGATTCCAGAAATGTTGTGTGGTATTTATATTAACACATTTTTGTCTGAATTAGCTAACTTCCTTATTCATTATTTTCAATCAGACGTAATTTTTTTCATTTCAATCAGAAGAAGTTGACTAATTTTAGGAGAGGAAGTTGGAGAGTAGAATCACGGTTACTTCTCAACAGCCAATAGTAACGACTTTCATCAAGATAAGAAAAATACTATAGGAATGAAAATTTAGGTAGATTTCGTGGTAGAATATTTCAGCGGAATTCGTAAGGCTGATATTATCAGAAGAAGAATCAACATAAACGATTTACGGGAAACAGCGTCGCGTACAGTTTATTTATACCTGACCAACAACCAACCAGAGATATTTCCAAGTATTTTAAGCAAACCACTTCTACGTACGTCACGGTTACATCAAATTCCATTATTTTTAAGTAATTATTAAATTCCTTCACTTAAGTCTTCTGAATGGCATCTGATTTTAAATTTATTTTTAAAATATATAATGATATGATTGATTGTCCAGATTTATTAACATCATTAAATTTTAAAAGTTTCTGGTAAAATTTAAAACAAAGAAACATGTTTGTGATAAAATATTATAAATATAATTAAGCACAAAATAATTCGTTAACCAGAATTTGTAATATGTTTAATGAATATGATATAGATTTGTATAACTTGAATTATTGTCAAGTAATGAAATTGTTATATACAAATATTTATATTTATGAATAATTGTTGTGAAAGTTTATTATACATTATTTTAAAAATTGTATTGTATGTACATTTATATAAGCGTTATGTGTATTATTTCTGAAAATTGTGATTGGAAATAAAGTCAATTTTGTTAAATAAATAAAACCCGTACCTAATCATAAAGCAAATTCAGCACTCTAGTTTATCTATATCGTTTTACAAAGCCGGAAAAATGTATGAAGAATCTGCCGGTGGTTAAAATAATTGTAAATGTTGTAAGAACCAACAGCAAACCAAATTCGATAAGAAATTATTTTTTTAATTACAGACGTACCACTTCAAGTGCAGTAGTGGATGAAATTATGGGAGCAAGAATGTATGCATATGCATGGATATCGGGGCAGCAAGAAGCGAGACATTCCTACTGGCATTCCGGAGCTGGATAGCTTAAATACCACAAGGTGCTCCAATACCATCGATCTCTCTGGAGAGCATTTCCTAACCACTTCAACTCACTCATCACAGTCGGATGCCAGAAAATTGACCGAATACACGTGTATTTCCACTTAAATATTTGTAATTGTTAAAATAATTAGAGAGATTCTGTTTACATAAATTTTTAATTGAAGTCGTTCTTTTTATTGAGCTACGGAAAGTAAGATAGTTGAACCTGGCATTTGATAATGATTGTTTCTTTGGTGAAACCGCTGAGTTTGGTATATTGTGCACATACGAAATATTTGAATAAGACCAAATAAACAAACAAATTGCTCCACCAGGCGATTTTGAGAAACTGGTCAGTAACCTACTAGAACGACCACAGAGTTGGAAAACAATTCGCCTGAGTGATTATCCAAAAACGGAGAACGTAGAGCTTTAGAGGTTCATCTTCTGTTAAAGATAAAAAAAAGTTTATCATTGGGCATTGACTCAAGCTTTATTCAGGGACGATTTGTATATCGAATCAGCGTATTCATAGAAAATCCAATGAATTTCTCCTAAAAATTGACTCGTATACACATACAGACGAATAAATAATTGTAACTTTAATTTGTAAATAACTTAACGGTTATTGGGTATATTAGTCATAAAAGCCAGTACTTCGAATATTAAATAACTTGGAACAGGCTATATAAAGAGCAGTAAATTGTATTAAATTTGTCAGACTATAATTATGCGACTTAATTTACTGCCATCCAATGCAATCTGTAGTATCCGAATACAATTTAACATTTGTTTCACCCTTTTAATTCCTACCTTTTTCTTCATTATCATTGTTTATGAAGAAATTATCTTCAGCAAAATAGATATTTTTATTACATACTCGATTATAACGTTATTTGTGAGAGTTGACTTTATTGACGGTAAACTATAGGACTCAATCGTAATAAGAGATTTACATTTATATAATATCTATAAAAAAAAGAGAAAAATACGAACAATGGATTCGGTGGATTCTCTCTTCGAGAAACGAAAAATTGAAACTTTAAGACACTCAAAAAATTTAATGTTGTATTCTTCAAGTTTCAATAACGTTTCTGTTTAAATTTACTACATTCCATATCTTCTTAATTGTTTTCGGAAAATTTTCTACAAAACTAGTGGCGTCGTGAAACAGATTTTTATCTAAAAGCAGTTGAATTCTCACGAAACTTTCTTTCTCAATAAATTTAAACAACGCACTCACCCACACTCAGAGATATATATATGGCTTTATTGTAATAAAAATTATATAGAATTTCGGAATTCTAATTACTTGTCTGACGTTTTCCAGCTGGCGGTAATAGCTATCTCTTTCTCTCTCCCTCACAAGTGTGATTTAGAGTACATTGCTGAGATAAACTTTAATTTTTAAGGGACAATAAAGATTCAAATAAATCAACTTTAAATGGGCTCAGGGGTAGAAGGTGTAATATCCGGATCGCAGATTTGTGCTGAAAATTTAGTAGATACATAAAGTAAAATACGGATCATAGAGGTGATTTCGCTTGAAATATAGTGACACGTCAAATTAATTCACAAGATATAAATTTGTCGTGCATCTCGAATAATTATGCTATGAATACTTCTTAAAAAACGTAAAGACACCAACTTGCTTAACTTTATATAGACCCATAAATTTTAGTTATAAATTATTCATTTACGGCAAAATATCAGCTTAAAACTCGCTTTCAGACATAGCCAGACAAAGCAATTGAATTGAATTTATATAATGTCTATTTACTTGATAAAAACGATAAAGGACTGTATGTTTAAATTATTAATATTATGATTGATTAAACTCTTATTTTAATACAGTTACATATTATTTTTTTAAAATGTAAATTACATTAAAATGTCATTATAAATATATCGTCAGGAGCTTTCGATTTTTACTAACCATATTCATCTGTAAAAACAGTAAAATTATTAAGTACATTGTTGAATTTAAATAACGTGAATACCATATATTAATATTTTACGTCACAGAGATTTAATCACATTTTACATACCATATATATTTAAAAATATATTTAAAATATATCTTTAGGCCAACATTTATGTTATATATCTTATCCTATTATTTTCAGAAGGGTTTGGTGTTTAATGGCCAAGCTCCTACTAACTGCTCGTGTTGTATCTACCACATCAACTTCCACATCGATATATCAACTATATCGTTTTGAGACAGATAATTGCAAACGCTTCAACTTAAATTCTTATTTATACGATATCCAAAATTTTTGCGTAATGCTTACTAATATCGAAAAGAAAAAAATAATATTAAGAAAGGTAGCCAAATACAGACTAAATAAGTGATAGTATAAATACCTCATATTGTTCCTGGCATCCTTGCCCTTTCTTCAAGTGCTAAGAAATGCTAGAGCGACACAACTGCACTCGCCAGTTAACAAAACTTAAAAGCTTTTGAGAAAAGGACAAGGATCCCAGAAACGTTGTGTGGTATTTATATTATCACTTATTTTGTTTCTATTTTGCTCTCTTTCTTATTGTTAATGTTTACCAGTATCACCTATTACATATCTGGTGTTCATAGCTATTTTATTATTTTTAAAAATATTTGTGGATTCTAAAATTTTTATTCTTTGTTAATTATACATATATGCAAATTATACTTATATTCACGTTTTTATGTTATCAAAATTAATGTTATGTTTCGTTACTTTGTAATGCCTGGAAAGCTCCTGACGATCTATCATGACATTTTAATGAAATTTAAATTAAAAAAAATTATATTATATATATTGTAATGATTAACTACACTTTAATTGAACAAATGAATTGCCCCACGTTGTGGAAGCCAATTATGTAATGATTAACTACACTTTAATTGAACAATATTATTTAAACAAAATTACCTACATGAATTTAAATCAATAGTTCATTTATGAAACAATTCATTTATTTTATAGTGACGGATAGAGAAATTATTACAACATTCTTTGAACATTACTATACAATTTACTTTATTCAGTAGAAATTTATAACATTTTAATATGAGATTGATTACAGTTAAAGTTTTCAATGTTTAGAGATTTTATAACTCTTGTCTCAGGGTCTGATAAGTAAAGAAACA
This sequence comes from Zhengitettix transpicula, assembly GCA_037074705.1. Taxonomy (NCBI): domain Eukaryota; kingdom Metazoa; phylum Arthropoda; class Insecta; order Orthoptera; family Tetrigidae; genus Zhengitettix; species Zhengitettix transpicula. The sequence goes on along the minus strand of CM073590.1, from coordinate 24,527,941 downwards.
ACCTTTATATTTACGTTACAATCATAGAATTTACAAACTAAGAAGTTAAACAATCAAAACAAACGAGAAAGCGAAATCTGACGATTACCTTTAATTATCGTTTACAAAACTTAATTAAATTGGTTTCTACTTACAAAATATTTGGCTGGTACCATACTTCGCTCTGCTGTGCTTGGGCTCACAATTCATACTAACAGGCTATAAAATCACTGACTCTACACTTGATTGTACAAAACACGGTCGTAGCTTTCGAGTCTCTTCTCTGGGATCTGGAACTGCTGCTCCCTCCTGATTATTAGTTAGATAGATTGTTACAAAATTGTCTCTATGTGGAAACTGATGATGGTCTCAGTTCTCGTAGAAAATTTAATGTGGCCCTGATTATTAGGCTACTCTTAGTAAGTATTACAATGTATCCTGCTGTCTAAACTTTATACTCAAATTCTAATACTTGTAACCTTGATCTATACGCTGGCCACTCTGTTCGTTGTCCGCTCTCAAATTTTGACTTCAACACCAGACCGACTGACATCCAGAAAGTGCTCGCGGCTCAAACAAAGCCCGGCTATACATTGTTGTCTTTGAAGATTGGTACCGCTAACAATCCATCATAACTATCCAATTATAAAATCATTAATGGCCTCTAATTAGTATTACAATATATATATTGTAATAAACTAACGTGGGTCAAAATAAAAAGAGTTGATTTATATTTTAACAAACAAACAATTTATTTATTTCTCATAACTTTTACAATTATTATAATTTAATATTATAAAAAGATCTCTTTCTCTCATGGGTCTTTACTGATTTTTATTACGGACAGAACACTTAACTAATCAAAGAACCCAACATTTATCTTTAAATTAAACAGAAGTATTTAATCGTCTAGACATCGACGAAACTTATTAACGAATTTAGAATTACCAAAATGCTTCTAAATTTAAAAGAGTTTATTTTATTATCAAAAGAAGAGAACGATATCTGACTATCTTTTAATTACGTTTGCACATATTAATACCATAAATTTTAACTCTCGATTTCTCAGGAACATTTGGCACTTTCATTACACACACACTTTATAGACTGGACGTTTACACACACTGACTCTAACACATATTATTGGATCGACGATAGCTGATTCTGCATACTCGGTGAAAGACATCCCAGTTGCTCGTGCTGAAACTAGTCGACGCTGGATTCTGTGCCCTGGTATCCTACCATCGAAGACAGTGGTCAAATTTTGATATTATTACAGATTGAACTTCTTCGTATGAAAATATTTATAGTTGAATAATTTTCTATTTCTCTCGCAGGCTGCAAATTTTCTCCATTCCCTCCGCTCTGACACTCAACTCCAACTAACTTCCAAGTTCGATGCCCACAGCATCCCTCCTCCACTCTATCTCCAAAACTCAACTCACGATGCTCATAGCACCCCTCTCCCACGCTGACTAACGCTGACTAACTCTGACTGACTGACTCACAATAGCTTATCTCTCCCTTATATACTACTAGCCTCGTCGTTTTCCCTTTGTTCCAAGACCATGTCGCAACTTCGCGGTGACAGTTTCTCCATTACTGAGATTTACATTCTGCAGCTGCAGTTCCTTAGCAAATAGCTAGCCCCTCCGTCAAGTCACATCGAGACAGGACCCGTAATTACTTTGCACTTGTATCCTCACCCTCAATTACTCTGGACTTGTCTTCTCACACAACTTGCGCTGGCCCCTCCTTACATATCCTAAGTAAATACACCACTAGTCAGGCCATTAATCAGAGACAATAGCCTGCCTTAACATAATTATTTTGGGACTGGATACTCGCCCACGTCCTGCGCTTCGGATTCTCCATCCCAAGTCAACAAGCCGACGGTCAAGCCCATTAACCAGACACAATGCCTTTCCTAAACCGATAAATCTTGCGACAAGCCAACCTGCATGTGCCCTGCTTTGCTTTACAAATCCTAAGTACACATTGCAACTTCCTGTACCGGCCAAGACCATTAATCCGAAACAAATATCTTGCCGCTCTGTCTTGTCACATCGAGACAGGACCCATAATTACTTTGCACTTGCATCCTCACTCCCCACATGTGCGGTGTTCCAAGACAATGCATTCCCTCGGTACATTACAATATATATATATATATATATATATATATATATATATTAAATGATATGGACCTGAATAATTACCTTGTTTTATGTACGTTATATGAACTTAATTAATTTAGCTACGCTTTTTTAAAAAAAAATTCTGAACGCCACGTTTTGTGTGTGAATAGTGTTTACTGTTACTGGCAGATGTTTGGGATACACTGACTCCAGTAAATGAGACATTGTGAGTGATAACGTACCTGAAGATAAATCAATCGTGAAGTTTTCAGCCGGAAAATCAGTGACTAAAGACAAAGACAAGAGTTTTGAGGCAATCGTTTGGGAGATAGAAACGAAAAAGGATTGGAAAAAATGGAACATATGACCTGCTGAAAGGAAGATTGAACATCCAATTTTACGTTCCAGACGATTTTGCGGACAACTGGAATTAATTGTTTTGATTTTGTGCGGGAAATATTTTTCGCGCAGGAGTGGAAATAGTGGAGTTTGAATGATTGGAACAACAGCAGGTTGTTGAAGTCGTGAGAGATAAAAGGTGATAAAGTAGTTGATATGTATGTTTGAGAGGAACCAGTGGAAATGTAGTTGCAGTTAATAGCGTGTATGACGAGGTGAGAGAAACCTGTGTCGGGAGAGAGAGATCAGTGAAGTTCACGCCGAGAACGTAATTGAAGTAATGTAGAGAGCGAGAGAGAGAGAGGGGGGGAGAGAGAGGGAGAGAGGGTGGCGGAGAGTGAGGGAGAGAGGGAGGGGGGAGAGAGAGAATGGTCTAGCGTTATGACAGCAATCGTTCGATGATGGCATCAGAAACGATTATTTTCGGAGTTGAAAGATTAGGCTCAACACACAGCAGTCGTTGTCGAGACGTCACGTTGCGCCAACTGGGAACTCTTCCTAGTTTCTGTGAGTGAGGATTGTTTACGACCGCTGAGCCTGCGACTTTCGCCCAGAGCCTGTCTGCGGAACAGCGTGATCGCCGCACGAGTCCACTCTGGCCTGCCCTACTCCATGCGAATAAAACTGCTAAGGATTAATTCGAACCATATTAAAGATTTTATTTTTGACTCCAGAAACTTTCTTGAAATCAATAGACTGACTTGTATGGCTCAAATACCCCTTGAAGTACATGTACTTATTTTTAAACGTTCCCAATTTACACAATTAAATCAATCAAATTTCTAGCCAAGTCCAACATAGAATTTTAAGAAACCCACGGAATCGAATATATAATTTATTAAAACATTGGTTTCTTCAATAAACTTTGCCATTCTATTTTCATTACGTTTTAAACTAATCAAAACTTTTTTCCTGTCCCGGAACATTTTTTAGATCTATAATTAGAGGAAAATAATAAAAAAATTAAGTCTACCTTAAAGATTTATATGTTAACGTCAGATTTTGTTGTATTAAGAATAATTTACATTTCCATATATCAATTTAAACTAATTAATTTTCCTGTATTTCCAAATTGATTTTTCATGGTATGAATCTACTAATTTTGTAGTCACTACTTTAATGTCATTATGAGAAATATGAAGTGATTCGCGGTCATGGGACAAATTTTGACGGGTGGTACAGCTTACTTAAGCATTTTTTTGTAAAGGTGTGTGAAATGTTGAGCCACTAACACAAAAAAAGTGCGGCTGTAATTTTTGTACAATAATCAATTATTAAAGTCGCATTTTTTGTCAACTATTATTATATTCACCAAATGAAGTCTAAAATTAGTGACGAACATAGTATTTTTCTGTTTGTATTAAATTAAATGTCATTTCAGCCAATTGAGTTAATATTTGTTATTATACTTGTTCTGACTTTTTGACCACTGTATTTATTTATTTAATGAATGAAATTATTATTAACTTGTTTTATATTTTAGAAATTAATAGTAAATGAATAAATAAAAATTTCTCATATTTTATTAAATTGTTTTTAAAGTAAATTTGGCATTTCACCAATGATAATAATTCAATTAAATGGTATCTGTTAATCCTTTTAAACAGCCTTTCAACACGAGCAGAGAGGCATGCACATTAATTATTACAAGAATTTGAAATTGAAAGGGGACGGTGTTTTTCAATCTTAGAAGGATATGTACCAAATATCTATTTTAATATAAAAAATAAGTTAAATAATTGGGTTAGAATGATAGAAACTTTAGGAGTGAAATTGTCCGCATTTGCTTATGTGGATGCAGTTAATTGTTTATGTGAAAGAGTAGAATAATTCAGGATATTTTTGATCAGATAATTATCAAAAAGACTTCAATCAGTTTGGTGTGCAATATTGAAATGTCCATAAGGAAATATCTTTAAGAGTTCGCTCTTCTTGTTATGCATAATAATTTGCACTTCATTCAGACTATAAACGCCCCGTTAGTTCGTGGCGGAAAATTGAAAATCATTCGCAGGGGATATTAATTGTGCAAAGGTCTGAGATTGGATCTTAGCTCGCTGAGTACATGTGGACCTTTTCCCCCCTTAGCACCAGTTAGGAAAGTTTAAAGAGCTATTTCTCCGCGAATGATCTCTGTTGCCGCTCGTTGGACCATTGTTCCTAATGGGCACCCATTACGGCGGAGAAGCTGGATAATTGACAATTAAGTGCGAACTGGCCCACAAATTACTGTCATAGCTACCTGTTACCGCAATCGTCGCCTGGGGCCTATAATTTCGCATTACTGTAACTGTATGCGAATTGCCTCCAACTTTGGTACGGGCTGTAAGTTTGAACGATAATGGCCAAAATCTACGCACGCAAACTGCAAATCTGTGATACTTCTCGAATGGAGTCGTCTTATTGGATTTCTTTACTTACGAAGAGAGTTACTGTAGTTTTTATTTCCATTAAGCACAGCAATTATATAAGAAGTTTGTATAAAATTTATGTTTTTTCAATTTTTTTAAGCAAATGATGTCGGCGATTGGTTTGAGACTACCTGATAGTTCTTTCCACTTTACAGTAGTTATTAAGTGAATTTATTTTACTTTTTGGGCTATAAAAATAATGTGGTTTTAATAAATATAGTGTTATTATAAAACCGAATTATTAATGAATCATAAACAGCCTCTGCATACAATAATTTAAGACTACGCAGAAAGTAAAATGAGCCAAAAGCATTTGTTCACGCATTAGTTCGGTTTCAGACCAGTTGGCGTCCAGGTTAAACCAAGATTATCGTAACGCTTCGCAGGGTCAATATCGTTATCATAGAGTTGTCAGGTAATTTGTGTCGAAATCATTCGAATAGGGTAGTCTAACCATTTACGAGTACTCATAATCGTCTGGTGTCTTTAATTAGTCCTTTTGTCTGCTCTTCATCGTGTATTATCGTGAAGGTTAGCCTCGTACAGCAAGACAAAAAAATGATAAAGGTTCCCTCGTAACCACGGAAAAGACCATCTATCTACAGAAAGCTCTGCTTGTAAATACTATCTCTCACAGCTAGTAAGGGTTTCTGCAATTCAGCTTCGGCTGTAGCAAAGAGAGAAGGGTGTATTTAATTGCATGTTCACCTCCTCTTTAAAACAACGTTATTACGGTAAGCGTCGATCGTCCGCTGCCATCAAAACATAATTTGACCCATGAGTCGAAACAGCACTAAATCAAAAATTACATACCATTAAATAAATGAGAAACAATAGGAATAAATTATTTAGAATTTAGTAAATTAATTGTGTTATTAATGAAGAATGCGACCTGAGACACCAAATCCTTCGCCCAAGAATAATTAATTGATGAATGATCACTTAATTTGACATAATTACGTCGTAATTCCATGCGTTCCGCATAAAATTGTATTTAGTAATTCGAAAAAATACAATAATCCGAAAATCTAGAAAACATTAAAATACATTAAAATATATATTAATGCCAATTAAACAGCCCATTAATTGTTTTTAATATAATTAAATTGTTAGCGGTACTAATGCGTATAGGCGACAATGAAGGCGGGTTTTTTCCTTTGTTTAACAACGGAGACCGCGCTTAGCGAACTGAGTATGCGCTTGGAGAAAGACCAGTTGGCGGCGAAACATTGCAAGGGACAGAACAAATAAAACTTGAGCAGAGACTAGACGTCGTTAATGTATTACCAGTTAAAGTAGTGAATTAATACAAAGTAAAACATTTACGGAAGTATTGCATCGTAAATATTGGAAAGTAATAGCAGTTTTGTCAGAATAGAACTTTCCAAAATCTTCGTGGAAGAATTGTTCCAGGAGAACATTGGTAAATTAATGTGGAGCGGAGCAGTCAACGAAATACAGCCAATATTGCCAAATTTTAAAGTGAAGTGTAGAATCAGTGAAAACCAAGGCCTGATATTAAAATTAAAGTGTGGTAGTGTTCAAGATACAAGAAATAGATCTGGTACCAGACAGACATTCCGTGAGTAACCAAAACTTTTATATAAATTTGTAAACGATAATTAAAAGGGTAGTCAGATTTCGTTCAGTTTTCATTTCGTTCAGGTTTCTTTTCACTTATTTTCATATTGTTTTAGGTTAACTTTTATATTTGAATTGTTAATTGACAGATTATACATTGATTTTGTTCTAATTATCAAATCCAGTAATGACCCTGAGATAAGAGATTCGACGAATTTGATTGTGATGATATAACAATTGTATGTTCAAAAATGCCGCGAATTAATAAATGAAAATTGAAGTATTTGTGTAAATGAATGAAATTCGGCATGAAAATAGGTTTTGAAAAGTGTAAAATTTATCAACAATAATAAATTCGTTTTAAGTTCAATCTTTATTGTTAATTATTCCTATAATTTAATTAAATCTAATTGATCATTACATAGATGGCTTCAACAATGGGGCAATTTAATCGATAACCAGTTATTCATTATATATATAAACATATGTAATAATTCTTAATAATTGTTTACTTGCGAATGTAAATTTTCTCAAAAACAAGTATCCGGAAGAAAGGTTAATCAATTCAAATTTACACCTCGTAATTGTGAATTTGATTTATTTTATCTTTGTTGCTCAGGTGCACAACTATTAGTATAGCGCGTAGTATTTGGTAGGATGGTGTTTACATTGAACTTATATTTTAGTCATTAATTTAGGCGCGAACCCGAATATGAGAAATGAGGTGTTTCACCTGGAATTCCACATCTGGAGAAAACAACGACGCCAAGATAGAAAAAATTTATGTTGTTTCTTCAAGGTTGGAAATTTTAACAGAGCAGCCGACTGCTTGCTTACGCTTACGGCAAGAGTGTGGCACCCTAATATTGATTGAAACATAATCAATTTCGAATACGAAATGACGTTATATCGTCAGGGTTTCTTATTGCCACTGTTGTTCAAAATAACAGCCAATGAAAAGGAAAGGAAAAGTGGTATCGAGAATTAAGCAGGACTTTCGCTCTTGAATCAGTCGGACGATAGGGGAGTTATTATCGGAAGATAGTAGAACTTGATCCATCAGAGGAGTGAAACAAGAGACATCAGAACTCTGGTGAACCAGGATTAAGTACAACTTAATAAAGAACTTGCGTCCAGTCGCGTGTGTGGATTACAAGCTCCACCAATTCTAGCGATAATCTCCGCATGAGTTCAACAGTCTTGGTAAACAATTATTCTCACTTCTCATCATTGTGTAGACAAATTTTCCGTTCTCTTTCTTGTACTAAGTTTTGTACCTCTGTTTAATCGCAGTACAAGTTCATCATGCCTATATATATCTAGTTACACAAAGAGGTAGAAGAGTTATATACGACCAGTAAGTTCCGGGTAACGTTCCATTTTAATTATTAAATAAAGTGAAAAATTGTTGTATTATTCATTCGTATGACGAAGTCAGCTATTAGGTTTATATCTCCTACGTCTACTGAGGCTTAGGTATAAGGGAATAGTTTCCAGGAAACCAGATTGCAGGCCAAGTAAACTGGTCTTTACACCAAAATTAGATAGTACAGATCCATTATTTCAATTCCCTCAAAAAATAGTATTTTTATTGTTCATTGCTTAAAATTGCAAAATTCGTGTTGGTAAACCTTTCAGGAACCACTAAAAATATGGAAAAACAAATTATTAAATCTCCATCAAAACATTCCCCTATATTTGACTGAAGAAATTTGTGTATGGAGGTATTACCAGATAATGTTCTTACAAAAGAACTGACAAGAGTAAATAAATTGACGTATCTGACAGTACGTGGATTATCAAATGTGATATACAAAATACTGTAATTGTGATAATTATGTTTATGGAATTTAGTTGGTACGAGGAATGTTAAGATTATCAAATTAAGCTTCTTGATGTTATCGAAAATTTTCTGAAGCAGATTTAATTATTAATCTTGTAATGAGAGCAAATTATCATAATGATAAATGTTATTTATTATCTTATTTATGACAAAAATTTAAATTATTACCAATTGCTATGAAAAATCCACATTTTCAGGAATAGTTAGTAATTTTATATCCAATCATCCTTTTTTCCTAAAGAAAGTTGTGGCTTACAATATTCTAGATAAGGTTATCAAATTGTCACACCACAGGTACCACAAAGAAAATGTAAATAAGAACATAAGAAAATATCAAATGTGATGTTAAAAAACATTCAGCTGTGTCGAAGCACATCAACCTCATAAATCATAATTTTTATGGACAAAATTTTAAAATCTTAGATGAGGAAAATAATTACTTTACAAGACTAATGAGTGACATTTTAGATACTCGTTCTAATCCTGCTGCATTAAATGTTAAAATGACTCGAATAATTTGAACAAAATAAACGATACGTTATTGATAATTACTTCTTTATGTATGCAGCGGAAATCGCATGTTGGCAACAGAGTTTAAATAACGCGTCGCAGGGGTTACACGCGACAGCGAGTTAATATCGCTGAAACAATGGAGTAGCGTCTTATTGTTTTTGTTAACATTATTACATTTTTTCAAATAAAGTTCCTTACAATGAAAAAATATTACCTATGATTCAAATTAATAAATACGAAAGATAGCCAATTCAGACAAACAGGTAATATATACAAAAGGTTTCTGGGATCCTTGTTCCTTTCGTCAGGTGCTTTTATAATTATTATTGCTTCTCCAGGCAGTCCCTTACACAACATTTCCTCCTACATTCGTAACATGTTTCTAAAACCCTCTATGAAGATAACCTATTATTCTGTTAAAAATTCGTACCAATTTTTATAGATAAAATCAAGCACATCTCCGTCCCTCATTACCACTCTTTAATTTCTCTTGATGTCGTTTCCTTCTTCAACTCTATTCCCAATGATTTAGTCATTAACAGTAGCAAAAAAAGATGGCCCATTTTCAGTAAATATACTAAACTTCCACTTCCTGAAATTTTATGCATTATAAATCTAATCCTCAACTCAACTTATTTCAAGTTTAATCAAATCAAATCAAAGGTTGTCCCATGGGAATCTCCCTTAGTCCATTTTATGCTGAGATAGTCATGAGAGATTTAGAAAATTCTTATCCTTCTCTACTTCCTGTCCAACCACTTTGCTACATCAGATACGTAGGTTACATTTTTTGTATTGTTAATACCTCTCAAATCAACCTTATAGTCAATACTTACAATAATTATCATCCCAACTTTCAATTCACCCATGAACTTGAATTAACCATTCTCTTAATTTACTTGGTGTCACTGCATCCATTCACAATACTTCCATTCTCACCAATTGGTTCAGAAAGCCTACATACTCTGGACGTGATCTCAATTATCTTTCTTATCGTCCTCCAATCCAAAAGACAGCTATTGTGTACAATCTTGTAGACAGCGCTAAATTGCTTTCTAACTCCAACTTCCATCAACACAACTTAAATATTGTCCGAAACATTTTTATCTCCAATTTCTACATCACAAATTTGTCCAAATATTCAAAGAATATAAAATATCCATCATTTACATATCCACTAATACACTTCATACTTGATTAAAAACCACAAGGACCCACTTGACACCTACAGAAAACATTGAGTTGTTTACAAAATCTCTTGCTCTAATAGTAATTCCTGCTACATAGGGCAAACAAAACGACCTCTTAATACACGTATCAAGGAACATATATCAAACATCAAACTTCCTATTGATAAACAATGTGTAGTCTCCAAACATATCATCAATTCTAAACATACAATTGATTTGCAAAATGCTAAGATTTTTGACATTCACACCAGGTACAATTCCAGACTCATTTCAGAGATGCTTCACATTAAATCAAACATCACAGCTATTAATGTACAAACTGACACTATTAAACTCAACAATTGCTATGATCCCTTATTGTTACGCAAAACCTTCGGCTCTTCCATTGCCGTTGCATTTCCGTCGCTTTTGAGTTTTGTCAACAGACACGTGCAGTTGTGTCGCTCTAGGCTCTTCTTAGCATCTGACGAAAGGGACTAGGAACCCAGAAACGTTGTGTTATATTTATAATACATTTTTGTCTGAATTGGCTATCTTTCGTATTCATTACAGTTCCTTAGTTTAACGGACTTGAGAGTTTTTATTAATTTATATAGTGCAAAAGCTATAACTGTTGACTCCCGACTTCAATACGTAGATTAAACAGACAGAACTATCACAAAAACATTGCTTGCGATGAGTATCCCCTTCCGATTCAACAAACTGATGCCAGTTGTCTGACTTTGGCCCTCAATGCAGTGGAATCCGTCAAGATTCCGCCTTTCTGGAGAAATAACCCTGCTAAGTGGTTAACCGTCGTCGAAGCTGCTTTCAACCTACGCAGAGCAACGTGTGATGTAACAAAATTTAATTACGTATTAGTCAACCTCGATGATAGCACTCTGGATTCGGTTGGTGATTTGATTCAACATCCGCCTAGTAAACGGGTATGATGCATTAAAAAGTAGAAGAATTGATACTACTGGAGAATAGGAAGAGAAGCGTCTTCGACCACTTTTGAGAGGTCAGGCTCTCTACTTCATATGATTATTGATTTAATTTATACCCATAAATTTACATTATTAACTTTAAAGGTATACTATTTAAATGTTACTCTGTTTACTGTTCGTCCTTAGAAACACATTTCTGTAACAACCGTCATAAGACGCAGTCAGTGACTCTAAATTTATATTTGAATACCTAATTTTAATATATACAGATATGCATACATTGCGAACTGCAACTATATACTTTATATTTTAACGAAATTAATTAAAATCTGACTCTTTGAATAATTTATTTAAATCTATTGTCAATTTCACATTTCTAATTAATTGTATAAGTTCTGCTTATTTCGGTCGATTATCTCATGAAGTCCCAGAATTGTGGACGAAACATTTCTAATATTGTAATGATTTTTTATTTTAGTAGAATAATGTACATTTTTCTGACAAATTGGCCGGTTTTCAGTTCACTTATTAAATTATAATTGTCATATTATATTTAATATTTTATATTTATTATTCATGTACACACCTTAACGCGAATACTCTGATTATTCAACTCCCAAGGACTTTTATACGCAGTCTATAAAGAGTTTCATTGGATCAATGTGAAATGTTAAATTAGTCTTGTACTTTTTGTTTCAGTAACTGCAAATTACTGGCGCCCGATAAATACTCTTTTGCTTTTAGAGTTAATTTCTGCGTTACTATTCGGTTAGTAAATTTGTGTTGTGAATTAATTTATTTTATATGAATAAGTAATATTAAAATACCCTACATTTTAAATTCAATTGAATTCCTAGTGTTTTCATTGCATTTGCAGGCTGAGTATTTAAATTATTTGCAGAGTGGTGTTTTTAATTCGATAATTAAATGTAATTTATTTGCGATTTGTAAATATAACAACTTACACTTATTATATTGACTCAACAACAACAACAACAAAACCTTACTGAAAATACACTGACGCTCCGGAGTTTATAAATAAACATGGTGGGGTAAACCAGAGTGAAGCTACATTCGTAAATTTGGGCAATGTCACTGCGCTACTTAGAAAAAAAAAATTGTAATACGTCACGTAGTCCGTGAAGGTGAAAGTCGTTTCGGTGTTTGGCCGGAACGGTGTCAGAACAGAATGCTTGGTTGTAGACATCAAAGTGCAGGTGGCGTCGGATCGGAGGGAGGAGCGTCATTGGCAACAAAATTGGTTGTCAGGGCGCCGGGGCACGGACATGAAAAAGTCAGGGTATTGGGGAGAGAGCCGTTATAAACGAGAAGAAAAATGACAGACTGCGCGTTATTTAAATATTACATTGATCATAAAGCGTGGAAAGATGGACGAGACAAGTGACCCAACAATGACATACGCAGAGTGAACCACAAATTAAAAATTAAAACCAGACATTAGAAAAATGTCAAATAAATTATCATTATTCTTGACGACTGGAATAAATTTCCAGCAGCGTGTTCGAGGAGAGTCAACTTTTCATTATCAGTTTTAACAGAAATATTTAAACGCTATTATCAAGAGAGTGAGATGAAGTAAACCATGCATTCGTAAAATGATTTATTTAGCATATATTACAATTTCAAGTTTTTCTTTTGGCAGGGTTGAAGAGGAAAGTGGTGATAAACAGTCATACTGAGTCGCTAATGACCTTAGCCGTTGATGTGTCTAAATAAACTAAAGAAATACTAATAATAAACAGTCTATTAATCCTATATTTTATATTTGTTAACTATATTTTTTATGTTTAATCTTTTTTGAAAAAAAAATTAATTGTGTAAGTAGATGATATTCTTCTTCCATTTTATTTAAATTGTTCTTGTGCTTAAAATTTTATTGTCAATGTAAATTTATGTAATTATCAATAAACTATATTATACCCGCTTGATTATATTTGAACATGTCTGTTTTCAGTCATTTACATGTTCAAAAATATGTCATTTTCATCGGGCTGATACTAATTTGTAGTCCAATTATACATATCCTATACACAAAAATATTCAATATCGAACTCATTGACGTAATGTCGTTTCTAAATATTTTTATAATTCCAAGCATTATTTTTATTGACAATTTTCAAAATTTTACGTTTAGATACATCGTAGAATCATATTAGAATAATTACAATCAAGAATTATATATGAAATATTTTATATAATTAAAACGTACAAATTGATACATTGAAACTTTTAAGCAAATTTCATTTGTTTATTTCGCGTAAATTTGATGTTTGTGAAAAGCCATTTCTAATTGTACTTCTTCAACAAAAATCATAGAAAAATTCTATTCACATCTAATTTGGTATTTTACTATTTTATTTCTTTTTAAATTTGGTATTGTTTATTGTCAGTCGTTTCATACTACATTTTGATCGATGAAATCATATTGTAAAACACGTAACACTTGCGTAACTTACACCTATACAAGTAATTATATTTATTTCATTTATTCGCCGTTTTAGTTAATGTTACTGAGAACATTTTAAAGAATTTGATGAATTCAATGGTTTATTGGGCCGAAACTATTAACTGTGAACCTAGGATTATTCGTTTCTAATTATCAGCAGTATTGGCAGTTATGAAGGTCATACAATAGTAATTAGTTAATTGCTTCAGTAATTGCTAAACCTTTGCGTGTAACTAATTAATTCGATCAAAGGATCTTTTAATTAACAGTGGAATTAACCCCACTGCCTCATTAGATCTATTGAAAATTCAATGACTATTCTTTAATTATGTAGTCTACGAAATAATTACAGCCACGTGTAATGCTTTACTCAAAACGTCTACGAATGGAGTTATCCAGCAACTATCGCCATGGGACTTTAAGGAGTTCATAGAACCACTAAAAGATAAGAAAATGGATACATTTATTCTGTAGAAAAAACCAAATGTATATTCAATCTTAATATTTATTATTTCTTTCAATAGTTACTTGAAATATTTGAATTAGCTATTGATTTCTGAAGTTATATTATTAAATAAAGACAAATTCAAATGTTAATGGTAAACAATTTAAAATTGTTTATCTTGTAGTTATGATTTATTCATTTGGAAACAAATAATAATAATAATGTGAGGAGCCAACCTCCACCGAACTTCACGCGATCGTCTGCCAGCCTATGACTTTCTCTGCAAGCCTTAGCGATCCACCTAGTAGTAATGCTGACTCCTTATCCCCCAGCTATAGCGCAGAGGAAGAAGAAGAGATTTGATCGAAGAGAGAAACTCGTCACCGTGGAAGTCAAAGAATAAAACAGTGAGCCATGCTCAGAACCTTTATAAACTTGAATTGTAGTTTTACGAGAGCACATCGCATCTCGAACATTCAATCACTTCATCTCAAGCATTCAAACAGTTCATTTCGAGCATTCGTTCAGTTCGCACGCAACAGATCGTAGTTCTTGTTAGTAAAACATTGCAAGAAGGAAAAATATAATATGTTTTCACTTCACAAATCTCGTAATTAATCGCATCCAGTTACATGACGATTATTTAATTTTCTTCCCGTGTTGCGCAACAACACACGGAGTCTCCACCAAGTAAAATCCGCCACAAAAAATATATTGCAATCGTCAGTACATAGTTTGCAAAGGAAAATATAAATAGAGTATAAAATACTCCCAGTACTTTAGTAGACTAAAAAATAATCCAATTAACATATAAGGATTTAAAAATATTTCCGGTACTGTAATACTGTTACATAGACCAACAGTAAAAAGTACTGTTGCTAACTGAAGAGAGGTAAAATTACTTCTGTTACCGGTTTCTTCAAAGAGTCAAAAATACTCCCGGTACGTTAAGAGAACAAAAAACACTCGTGGAACGTTAAGAGAATCCAAAATTACTTTAAGTAAAAATTCCATCCGGTACCTTAAAGAGACTCAAAACTATTGCCTGTACGTTAAGAAAATTAAAATACTCCCGGGACCTTATGAGAGTCAAAAATTCTCCCAATGATTCAAGAGAATTAAAAATTCTTTCAGTACCTTAAAAAATCATAAATACACTTGGTACTCTAAGAGAATATTAATTATAACGTGTACTCAAAGAGAAAACTAAATTATTCCGGCACCCAAATATTTAAAATAATAATATTGGACAGAAAAAATATTATCGGTACCATAAAAAAGTAAAATATATTAAACGTACGTTACGAGCATGTAATATAATACCCGTAAGATAGTCTAACTTAGTTTTCGTACCTTTAGATAGTTTAAAATACTCCAGATACCTTATGAGAGACAAAAATACTCGCCGTATGTTATTTGAGACAAAAACAATCCCATTACCCTTTGATTAACTCATACTCGTTAGCCCACCCTTATAAGTACTAGGCGTGTTTTAATCATCCAGTGTTGTTTGCTGGGACATAAATAACATGAGTACGAAAATATTGGTAGATATTGATCACGCGTTTAAGATTGTACGCGGAACTTTGTTTCACTCTTCCACCCCACGCCTACTGGTTGAATTAAAACTTAATAAGCACATTGAAATAAGAATTAAGCTCAGCGACCTCCATAACCACGCATTCAATTACAATCACTGTTATTTTCGGGTTATTAATAAATAACACTTCCTCACCGCACTCGTAATGATGATGCTCCCATACCATGCCGAAAGGGGTTGGAATTATACACAAGCAACATCGGCAATATCACTATCAATATCACTGACCGCGAAAAATAATTATTCGACAAAAAAATCCGCCGGTTTTGCATGGCATAAAATTTTTATCCCAGTATAGCCACGCCTCTAGTGTCATATCCCCTACAGTTTTTGTATTCAGTTTGAAAGCCAATTTTATTTATTAAGTAGATAGTTTATATGGTAAGTTAGGAAGAATCGAACACTATAGTGCAAGTGATTTACTTAGAAAACATTTTAATTATAGAACACACCGTTAACAAACCGAAATTGAACAGATTATTGCTAATCTGTTTATAAGAGAAGCAGTTTAGGATAAATCCTCGAGATTTAATTCATAAATATTTCTATATAATTAAAACTGGATCGCTTCTTAGCTAACAGACATTTGATACATCATTGTACGATGGAAGAAAATTGTTGGTGTATTAACAATCGGCGTAACGAATTTCGCGACAAAAGTAATATAAAATTAGCCAACATGCAAAATAAATATCAATGGTTATATAACAATAATAATAATAATACATTTATAAAGAAAGTCTTCTCGGGCTTCAAACCGAGTAAACAATTATATTCGCGACGTTTCCATTCGTTCACTGCCATCGTCTTCTAAGACTAGAATACGATGACAGTGAACGTCATCGAAACGTCAGAAATACAATTGTTTACGCGGTTAGTAGCCCAAGAATACTTTATTCATTCACAACACCGACTACATTCTTTATGTGCAAACAGTATATTTAAAAATATTCTCATTACATAATTAGGAGATATCAGTAGTAGGCCTATATATTAAAGGTTATGAGGCATTAAGTTTTGGGAAATATTACTAATCGTCTATCCAATTCACTATAATTTTAAATAATTACAACTAACAAATTCACATTTAATAAACTCCGTGTAGCAGTTATTTGAGTAGCCCACCAAAATGAAATAATTTTCCCTTCACTGTTTCTCACGGAATGCTCATTAATATATCTCAGTTTGTTAACAAATTTGAGTGGCTTTTGAGACGAACGTTCGCTAAATTTTTATTTCGTGTCTAAGGATCTAGGGTATTTACCGTAATGAGCCGAAGTTACAAATAAACTTGATAAATATACAGGTAATTCAGATAAGCCATTTGAAAATAGAGTTAAGCAGATATTTAGGGTTCGAAAGTTGTTCTAATTGAGGGTTACAGTAATTACACAAAGTTTTAAAAAAAGCCAGATTAAATTAACAATTTGAATTCCTGTTTTAACTGAAGCAATTCAACGAATTCACAATTTCAAGTGAAATCCGTCAACAGCAAAGAGAGTTGATATTATTTATACATAGACATTTTAGAAAAAAATAATGCAAAAGAAAAAAATCAAATTCTTCGTCCATGAAATTATAGTTAATAATTATTTCAAACAATTAAAAATTCATGAGCATGATAACAAGTACAATTACAATACCCCCAATGTTAATTATTCTGTAAGTGTATATCTCAGTCTGAAAGATAAGATTTTTTATATGTGAAGGTAGGAAACAGTTTTTAGTTAAATAATTCCTTTTTCAAATCGTAATTTGTTTATTTTCGTTAACAATTTTTAGATATCTTTTTTTTTTGATTTATTAAAATTAAATTTTAGTCCGGAGACTTTACAGTTGTGATAATAATATAATAACAGTATTTACAATTGTAAAAATTAAACAAATAAAACATAAGGTATTTACAATTTGTAAATATTTACATGTAAACTTGTGGTCTTGGATGTGACCACATATTTTTCTGTCACATATTTAATATTATACGTTATAATTCCTTATAATGTAGGAATAGTGAAACATTAAATTAATATAATAAAGATACTCTGATTATTGTATTTAAAATTATAATTTTAGTTGTTGATATATTCTCTACCAAAATAGTTGTATCATGTAACCACTTCCAATCTGTATTAAGCTGATAGAATGCTGATGTTTGGGAAGCGGCAATTTCTGGCGGAATTGATAAAGTGAAAGTTTTGTTTTGAGCAGAGACAAGTTTGGGCAGTTTCCTGAGGCGATGATGCGACAGCTTTTCTTACGCCGGGACAAGTTTTGGCGTTCTCAGCCTCTGGGGAGGCTTCAATATTTACGCCTGTATATTTATTCAAGACGGCTGTTGACATTCACTACTCCACCTGCGACGCGGAACAGCGCTCTGGGGCTTTTCTTCGCTTTCATAAGAGAGGTGTCACAATATCGTCAACTATGAAACTAATTTCCCCTCGCGACAAACTACGCTGAATTATTGTCGTATTTATTTCTACTGAGGTCAATTTTCTGACCATGGGGACAGAAACTTTTACATAATTCCTTAAGAGGCTTTACGTAAATATTGGTTTATTATGCATCATTCATTAGTCGTCATAAAACAAATAAACTATCATTATAAAAACAGAGAAATATTTTTAACATTATGAGCTCCTGTTATAGTTTGAAAAGTTCTATTACTTTTGAGGAATTTTTCAATGTATCCGCACCGGAAGCTATAGTATTGAAAAAATAATAATTACTTTAATTCTGACCGTTTATTTCGTAATAGGACATGGAAAATGAAATTGTATATAGCCGTTAAAGATTTATATATTTAATAAAAAAATGTTCTAAACTTTCTGCTCTAATAAAAAATTGACCAGCTATGTATATACAGAAAAAAAAACTTTTTCTCAGGGCTTTGTGGGCTCAAAATATTGTGGTCTTAAATATTTGTATATTAGCTGCTGTGGCTCTATAACACTGACGTTCACTTCAAACGCTTTGTAATTTTATTCGTACCAGGATAGAAAGATTTTTCTGTATTTTAAGGTATGTTCTATTTACTAGAAAGTGTTTTTTTTAGATAAAGTTAATACATAATTAGACGATCTTTCAAGTTTAATGAAGAAAAATAAGCATTAACGGTATCGTTTCTAATCCATACTTAAGTGCTCTTTTTAGAGTGTTCCTAGCATTGGCAATTAATTAACTTTAACGATTTTAGTTTTGTTCTTACGTTATGAATTGATGTACATTCTACTCGTGGCAACAATTTCGTACTTTCTTGAAAATTAATACATTATCACCATTCTTCGAATCCCTTACTCCGTCATATACCACTTTACCACTTGTTCTTAAGTACAAGTTCTTATTCTTTAATCCGTATTACGTTCTGCTTATCTGTACTTACATTTCTTTCCATTTTCACAAATACCTTCGCCTATGTTTCCATACAGTCAAAATTTACCGGTAGTTCTGTTTTTGATTAGCTTACGTCCGACGTCATTTCTGTAGAGTTTCTGCGCTATTAAATATAGGTCAACTAAACGAAACATAGTTAGGAGCAATGTATTATAAAGTTTAGGTCGAGTTTCATGTAAGAGGCAGTCTGAGCTAATAATCTGTTTCCTTACGAATTTTTCCGAAGCAATTTTCTGCCTTTATAGAGACGATGCTGCAGTGGGCGAATGATTCAATAACGATAAAGGTTCGGGGCGCCAATGGGATTGCCAGCATAACGCAATCCTTTCCGTTCCGAGTGGAAGCGACAGATGACTCCAGTGGTCGATAAACGTTGGAGACGGATGAATTTTATATGCACACGGCCAGTAGTAACTTTCAAGTGGAATAACAAATTTCGAAAATGTACTTTACAGGAAAGTGAACGTTTCTGACAGATGTGTCCTGAATAGCTAATAATTATAATATACATTCATGAAACACATAGTTGAATCATGTGTAAATAGGCAAACATTCCACTGAAAACATACAATAGGCATAATTATAGCATATGAAATATTTATAAAACGAAGAAGTGATACTATAAATTTATAGTGTGATACTAATTCAGTAACAGCATATCTGATTCTACTTTACGTATACAGTTTCTTTTTACAGTTAATTTTAACGTATATGTACAACCGTATAATTGTTTTAATTAAATACTTGACGTTTGTAAATTTTAACATTTTAAAAACCTGAAAAGATATACGGATATGTAGGAGAAAATTTGTGTGTTCCGATTTTAAGTTAATTGTGTGTCTGTTCTGTGATCACTTTTTAGATATTTAGAATGTAAATATTTTTTAAGATTAGTGAAATTGTAATTTAAAAAACCCAAGACTTAATATCAGTGTCGAGTTGTCCGTTGCCAATTATCTTACAAATTCACAAGAATTGTTGCTTTACTGGTGCTGACAGAAAAAATTACATATTCGTGTCGAGAGGACGACCACGTGACTTCCATCAACTAAGGAGTGTCACTATATACATTGTAGCAAGGAAGCGCGCCGCCCAATTAATAAACAATTTATTGTATTGGAGCATAAGCAAACACAAGTAGGCCATTGGAAATTCTGATTCTACCATTTCAGCACCGTCGTGTCGGGATTTCAAGATGCGTACATGCCAAAATAAAAGTCGAATGGGTTAGGAGGGGTGCTAGAGCATTTCATTTACCCTCGAATGAGGAAATCAGGCAAATTGAAGCACAATTAGAAACATAGAATTTTTTATTAACTATACGCTCCTATGAGGTAAAAAGAAAAACATACACAAGTTAAAACAATACAAGAATAATTAAAATACAGTAGTAGTGAATACAGAAATAGGAAACTATATAAATTATATCAATTGAGTAACATTTAAAGGAATAAAACATATTCGCGAAAAAGAATTAATATATACTCTTAACAAATCATTACATAAAAAGAAAAAAATTATATTTAATGTTTTTTTTTAATGTATTTAATATTGTTATTATTATTAAAATATTATTACCAGAAGCTCTTCAGACGGAAAGTGAAAAGCGATTCATAGTAATCAGACGACAGTATAACTTGTCCGCGAAATAGTGATGAGTTTCCGTCACGTTACGTATGTAAGTTGTTATAAAATAGCTTTGTACCGGAAGAATGATTGGTGAATCGTTAAATCTTAAACGAATGTTTCAGTAGGTTAAATACATCTGGGTAATTAGTGCGTCTCTAAAATAGGCCCTTGTGGCACTCCTCACATTATTTTCTGCATATGTGACGAATCAATTTTACCACTTTTCTTTTGTAATTAAACTTGTTTCCCTGTATGCAAATCGGTTTTAACAACGACAAATTATTGCCTCTAATAGAATAAAAATATTTTTTGCGTTACAAAATATTTGTCTTGGGCACATACAAAGGTATACCCGTTGCTATCAGTTTATTGTCGTGCTAACTTTTAATTGATTGTATAACATTGTACATTCAAGTATTAGTATATTTTTCAGGAAACTATTCTGCTGAGGCGAAATAAAGTTAATTTTACTTATGTTACATTTCATTCATCTATAAATGGCCATTTCACTAAATAATATAGTGAATAAATAGTAACTTAATCCAAACAGATAATTTTGTTTTATCGATATTACTTAGTCTTCAACTCTGTATTATTCTCCTGATAATCCACATGTCAAAATAAATTACTTATCTTAATACAGACGAATTGTTAAGCGAAATTCCATGTATTTAGCCGGCAGTCAATACAAATGCGTAGATAAAGTGCAGATACAAGAACGGAAACCTAATGGCTTTATAATTCAAATTCGTTCCGATAAGCAGACACGCTGCACAAGATATTTAGGTTTTCATTACGAGAAATTCAATAACATAGTATAAAACCACGCGTTATCACTGCCAAGAAAAT
Organism: Zhengitettix transpicula; assembly: GCA_037074705.1. NCBI lineage: Eukaryota > Metazoa > Arthropoda > Insecta > Orthoptera > Tetrigidae > Zhengitettix > Zhengitettix transpicula. The sequence goes on along the minus strand of CM073590.1, from coordinate 24,506,575 downwards.
AATTATGGCTTTAATTTAATTCTTCGTTAAAATAAAAAAGTCTTAGTAATATAGACTGTTTGTAGACAAGAGAAGCATGTCTTTGAGCATCATCTATGTTATTAACATAACTATTGTTTATTACGGAACTTAACTATCAAACTTGAAACTTTCGTTGCAAAATTAAGATGCAGAATATTCTTTTGTTCCTACTCTATTGTTGTTGTTAACGTGCTGCTTCCTGTACATGTTAAGTTTTTGAGAATACATCTTAAATACATAGTGTGTGCTGTCTTTTTATTAAATACACCCAACAGGTTATGTACCCAGTTACGCATTGAAGTTGTGCGTAAAAGACAGGATAACCCGTATTTAAAAAAATCTCCACGTACTTTACTTCGATATTATCCCGGCTCGGTCAAGTGATGGATTTAGCTAGGAAAATCAATGTTGGACTTCTGGAAGGAAAATCAAACTAGAGCACATGGAAATACAAAATAAGTATTTATCTAAGAGGAATCCCCGGAGCACTCGAAGTAATTGAAGGCAGGTTAGTAAAACCTCCTCCACTTACCGGAAGTGAAATCACCGATGAAATTGCAGTGCATAAAATCGCATTACAGACATGTAATAAGGCAGATAGCGTTGCTTTACACATAGTTTCTTCAAATATGACGTTACGTCTGAAGATAAAGTATATAATCTGTACATGAATTGATTTTGTTTGAGAAACAAACCTGATGATGATATCGCTAAACATATCTCTAAACTGAAAAATTTATGTAGTAAACGGAGACGAGAAATGACAACGGAGTCGAAATTGCAACCAGAGATGCCAAATGTATTTTTAATTTGCAAATTTCTTGACACTTTGCCAGAAGAATATTTTTCTTTCAAGTCCAGCAGGTTTGTGATGTCGAAAAGTGACAGAATAGTTGATAATTTGACGAATCAATTGTGTGCTTATGAAAGGACTTTGAGGATCATGGCATGTGTATCAAGTGATCAGGAAGCTCTTGTCTTAAAATTCCAGTAAAATGACACTTCAACAAGAAACTTTAACCCATGCAAAGGTAAAGAAATTATTGTAAAAAGTGTGCAGGAAATAAATCTCTGATGGTAGACAATCTAAACCGACTAAAACTGAACAAAACACTAATATGATTCTTACTGCTGCTTCTTCTACAGTGATAAATTCTGAGTGTGTCTTAGAGATGTTTGGTACAGAGACGATGATGCAACAAATCACATTTTGAAGTACAGGAGCCTTTTAAAGACTTTTGAATCATTCTCATCAGCGCATTCAGTGACAAGATTGAAGCCATTCGAAAAGGTTACTCTTGACATTGAAGCCTCAGTCAAAAGGAAAATTGCATAAGAGCACGTTGGGAGATGTACCAGGTGTTCAAAATAATTGTTTTTCAGTTATAGCAGCACATGATAAGCACTCAAAAGCTAGTTCTCCTCAACCGCAGAAGTCTGCAACTTCAGTGTCAACGGAGAGGTGAAATTACTTGATGTTCGTGAACGTCATGGAGGTCTCTTCAAGTTGGCAGTAAGGTGTGTGAAGCCTGTGTCGAATGAAGCAAACACAATCAAACACTGAAATTTATTGCAGTTGTACCATGAATTATTTGGACACAAAAAGAAACGTCATCTGAAGTCTCAGCTGAGCAGAGAGATGAACATAAATTTAAAAATGGACAATAATATCAGTGAATGTTGGCAAAACTCACAGTTTACCTTTTGGAACGAGGTCAAGAGCATCCAAACCGATAGAGCGAATTCACACAGACGTGCGTGTTCCATTTAAACCTTCAGTGACTGGAGATAGTTACTTCATAGTTTTCAAATATGACTTCACAAAGTTCAGGACAGTTTTCGTTTTGAAAATCTGATGTTATTGAAAAAATCTGTCAATTTATAGCTGAAGTGAAGACTACAGGTCATATCATCAAGGAGATGCTAAGTGACAACGGGCTTGAATTAGACAACCAACAAGTCATGAAACTCTTCAAAAAGAAGAAATTGTTCAGCGACTCACAATTCCATATACTCCAGAGCAAAATGGACCCAGTAAGAGAGAAAATCGCACGTTAGTGGAATCAGCTAGAGCAATAATACATGCTCATGGTAATATTCTACAACAACTGAGATGATAAGAACTGCTAGCTACATACTGAACCGGATAGGATCTTCAAATGTGGTAGGAGTCACCACATATAAACTGTGGAACGGGAAGAAACCTGGAATGAAACATCTGCGTATTATGGGGTCAACTTGTTATGCCCATGTTCCGAAGAAGAAGAGGCAGAAAATGGATTTCTCATTGGCTATGACCATGACGACGGGTTCACAATTAACTATGAGGAAGACCATAAACTCATCAGATCAAGGGATGACATCTTCGAGAAAAATTTGTTACCTGGAAGGAGGGACACTACTTTACCAGTGCTGTTGAAAACTCTAATCAACATATGATTGATATAAATGAAAGGGATTCCGATTTCTCAAATGAAAATGTAACTGTGGATAGTGAAGAAAGCACAGAAGAGGAAGAGGAAGTCACAAAAATTCCAGACGCCGATGGTGAGGATCGTGTCAGCAGAGGTCTCCGTAACCGGGAAAGTCTCAGAACTCCATCAAGATTTCAAGATTATGTTATGAACACTTCGACAAGTCCTGAAGAACGGGAAACCTACAAAGAAGCCATGATGTCAGAACAACAAGATTATTGGAAGGAAGCCATGGTTCGTGAAATAGAAACACTGCTAGAAAATAAAACTTGGGAGTTAAGGATTTACCTACAGGGAAATGGCTATCACAAACAGATGGGTCTAAAAAGTTAAGACCGAAGCTTATTGTACAATAGATAAGTACAAGACCAGACTGGTGATAAAAGTACGTTCAAAGCAAAAGGGAGTTGACTATGAACAAACCTTTAGCGCAGTAGCTAGAACATCAACAATTCGTTGTCTACTAAGTGCATTAATCTCTTATAATCACTGAATTTTTCTCATATAATTTGATTAAAGCTTAATAAAAATGCATTTTATTTTATTCTTTATTTAATAGATTTTCAGGGTTTATGGTGGGTATTGAATCTTAATCACTTGTTTTATTGATATTAGTATTTAGCGTGAAACATATACTGATTAACCTATCGTACATTTTATATTATGAACACTTGCATAAAGGTGACCGTTAAGCTAACTGCTTAGTATGTAGCAATGAATTAAAGAAAAAAGTAAATGATATGACAAGATGATCCTTTCAAGGGTTCGCCCACCGACGCATCAAATTACAGACCAATTTCTCTACTTCCTATATTTTCAAAAATACTAGAAAAAATTTTACACAAAAAGTTACTTGAATTCTTGACGAAGTATAAAGTAATTACTCTGGCTCAACACGGCTTCCTCAAACAAAAATCCACGAGCACCGCTATGTACGAGTTCATTCAGAGTATACAAAATTCCCTTGATGAAAAACTGAAAGTAGCCGGAATTTTTGCTGAGCTCTCGAAGGCATTTGATCTTGTAGATCACAGCATACTCCTCCAAAAATTAGAATATTATGGGATCAGAGGCAACGCTTTGGCACTTTTTAAATCTTATCTCAACAATCGGAAACAGAAGGTAGCCTTAAAAAACAAAGCTGGTGAGGTGCACTTGTCAGAATTGGAGTGCATTTCTTGTGGCGTGCCTCAGGGCTCAATATTAGGTCCCCTGCTTTTTCTTTTGTATATTAACGATCTTCCAGAATATATGGACCCTATAAAATCTGTCTTATACGCAGATGACACTAATTTGTTAATTACGGACATTGATTTAAATAATCTCAATGCGAAGATTGAGACTGCATCTAGAGACCTAAATACTTGGTTCGCCGCCAATAAATTAACGCTCAATGTACAGAAAACTAAGTTAGTTCGTTTTACAACAGAAACCAACAACATCGTAACGGATAAGTTCTCTGATCATGCGACTTTCCTCGGCTTGCAGGTCGACAGTAAATTAAAATGGAACTTGCACATTGATCGCCTGGTGCGCAAACTTAGTTCTGTTTGTTACTCATTGAGACTATTGATGCAACAAGTTGATACCAAAACTGCTTCACTAGTCTACTTTGCCTACTTTCATTCACATATGTGTTACGGTATTGCCAACTGGGGCAATTGTTCTCGTAGTGTGGATGTTTTCAAACTGCAAAAACGAGCCATTAGAATTATATCAGGTTCAGATGCTAGAGAAAGCTGCAGACCGCTGTTCAAAAGACTTCATATTCTGACTCTACCTAGCGCTTACATATTAGAAATACTAAAATTTGTTAAACGTAACATGAACCTTTTTGCAAGTAAGGGGACAATCATGGCTATGACACAAGAAACCGTTCAGTTCTTAGGTCTGACAAGCACAGCCTCAGTCTCTATGAGTCTAGCGTTCATTATTCCGGTATCGCACTATTTAACAGCCTTCCTGAACATGTAAAGAACATCAACAACTACAACTTATTCGTCAAGGAGTGTAAAACTTTCCTTGTCAATGGAACTTATTACTCCGTACACGAATTTTTGAATCGGTCTCACATTCTTACCTACAAAATTGCCGAATATGCTATAAATATGTAAATAGTTTGTCCAGTTTTCCCCTTTTGGTTCTGTTTTCCTGCCTCTGCTTTCTGTTTTAGTAAATATCTATGACGACATCCCTCCGTACCTAGTGACAGGAGATTAATACCAGGAAGTGATTTGTGTCGTGTGCGTGTTTCCTAAAAATAGTGTGTATGATTGTAGTGACTAGACTAATGTAAACAGATATGAATTTTTGTGTGTGTTTTTGTGTATTATAAGTTTATATGCAATTTATCTACTGTACATTTGTGACGAATCCTATTTCCTCTTTAGAGGGCTAATGGTGAATAAATCTATCTATCTATCAAGTCCTGCCAGTTGACATTAACTTATGAACCTCTTGAAATCAATTTATGTTACTTATTCGCTCCTTCGTTACATCTCTTATACTTTATTCTTTGTTACGTTTAATAATTTTCCTCTCTTGTATCAATATCATTGGGTAAGAACACACTTTAAACGCATATTTCTACTTATTTAACATCATCGTGACTTGATCGAAAGTTTATTTAATTTTATTTGTTTGGAATGAGATTAACAATACTTAGTTTGTAAGATTTCCTGATTACTTCTGTACCAAGAAGGTTCCCATTTTCTGTGTAGATTTAGTCAAACAGTGATAAATTATAATTTATATAAATTTTGAATAAAGAATTATATTCGTGATGTATACAATTAATAAACGATTATTATCTAACATTTTCATTTTAACATACGAGTTTGTCCGTAACCATTTTTTGAGGAATTGCGGAGAAAGACGCCGTGGACTTGCATAAGTACTTCGTAGAATTGTCGGAATAATTTGATGAACCGCTGGAGAAACCCAAATCAGTATAATGGGTTGGGGATTTGGACCTCGTCTTCACCATTGATTTTTCTGTTCCCCAACTCGTTGAGAGTGTTAACAAATAGAACTTATTTTATGTCTGATTCAATACTTGAAGTAAACTTATTTTATAACACATAATTCATTGATTTTATGTTCATAATCATGCCCAGTTTTATATACAATCTAAAAATAATCATTTGTTTCCATTCTGACACTAGTGCTCCTGTAAAGATAACAGGGGTGTATTTTTAGTGTGGGCGTTAATAAAAATAAGGAGGCATTGAACGCATCAAGATCCGATAACTTCCATAGTTATGGTCTACGGATCACACAAAATACATCTTGTGTTATTGTTGTTTGAATAAAATATTAATTTTCATTTTCTTACACTACTGCTGTGTGCTTTTAGGTCCGTCAGTTTTAATAATCTTGTGTTAATTAAATTAGAAGAGTTAAATTATAAAAGAACTAAACCAATATTACTTATTTATATATAATAAATCATAATTATTAGTGTTTAATATCTATTTAAGTATTGTGAAGCTCAGCCAGTACTCAAACTACGAACAGTAGAAAAAATGATGACTTACTTGGTTGTTATGCATCACGACTTAAGGCTACAATTTGAAGATCATTAATAAAATAGAAACGAAACTTGCCTCTAAATTTACAAGAGAAATTGATAGGTGTAACAGCAAACTATGGATTGAGCTTGAAATTAAAAGGTGACTACCAACAATTCTTAATGTAAAAGTAGATATCTAGAAATTAGGACGTAGAGACGGTTAAGTTTCGAATCGACAGCTCTAAGCAAATTAGCACTACTTTATTACATCTTCCTGAATGCATTTATAATGTGGTGGTTTGTCGTGTGGAAGCTTTCACACAAAGTAAGAAACATAACGTCGTTAAACGTTGTCAAATTTTACCATCCATTCTTATCATAATGGCGCTGTGATCTAGCGGTCAACGCCATTGTCTCACATCACAAAGGTCCCGGGTTCGAAACATCCATGGATGTCTGTGTGCGTCTATCTCATTTTCAACGTAATCAACAAACCCGTCACAGCAGCTCTCAAAAAATATTAGAAGCACCCTAATATCAACAATAAGATAGCCTTCAAAGTGTATAGGGCGAATTTTAGAAGAACGACTAGAGCAGCTTGGATAAAAAAAATGGCAAGTCTTAGTAATATTACCAATACTAGGGAACTTTGGTCTTTACTCAAAGCCATGAAAGTAGTCAAACGTCACTCACAGATAGCTATGATATTATTTTGTTTAAAAGACACTACAATATAGAAGAGACAACGAAACAAATGCAAAACACATTGGATAAGATTACTCCATGGGCCGCCAAAATAGGTTACAATAGGTGACAAAACCAAGGCAATTATCTTCACCAGGAGAAATAAAATTAGACACCCCTACTATTAGAAGGATAAAATAAACAGTTTCATCAGCACGTAAAAATACTTGGAATAATATAGGATAACAAATTAACTTTCAAATACCACATGGAAGAACTGTGCACTGTTATAAAAGGAAGAATTTATATACTCAAATGTATACTCAAATGTATAGTGCTGTTATTTTAAACTGCAAACACATCCTTACTAAACAAAATAGCCACAATAGAAAATATAGCCTTCAGAACGATTTCAGGTTGCTTGAGAACAACAAACTGAGAAAATTGCTATTCGAATCGGGACAACCCAACATCGTTAGGCAGAGCACTACATAATAATAAGACCTTTCAGAATACTTTGCTTACTCTAATATAATGAAGATTAGTATAAAAGTGTCAGCAAGGTTAATGCTAAAGAAGAGTATTTAGGCATTCTCTATTGTCGTGTTAATATTCTAAAATTTCTCTACTACGTTAAGTTTTGAGTTTGAACTTGTAACCATGTGTTTTGATACATAGAATGATAAATGATGACTTATGAAATATCAAAACGTAATATACAATGCTAAATTGAGTTATATAATCAGAAAATTCAAATCCCCCAATTTACCAGAATTATTTTTAAACATATTATTATATTTTAACTAGTTCTATTACTTCATTTTTATTTGTTCATAATAACCATATTTCAGTCACAAAAGGCAGTTCTTATCATTAATTTTTATATTAACAGAAACAGGACGTTTCGACCATATTCCCTATTAACATAAAAACAAAAATTTATATGTATAAATCATTATAATTTTTGTTGATTGGTGGCCAGATATAAATAATATTATAATAAATTTTATAATGATTTATATATGATTATTATTTTCAAAATGGCAAGGAAGATTACAGTCAGAAACTCTTGTTACTGTTAATATAAAAACAATGAGAAAATATTCATTTTATATGTGTTTAATTTGGCTATTATTTATAAATAAATGAATTGAACATATTTTTGAATTGTAAACATAGAACGAAATGGCTAGTAAAATAAGATTTTTATTACATTCACGACATTTTTGGAATGTTTTAATATTGTTACGAAGTTGTTAAGACAATAATCTATATTAAAAAAAACTTTTCACCCCTTTCTGAGAGTACGGATCTGATATACCGACACGCCAGTCGCGTATTACAACAGTAATTTTTGTGGTGAAATTCATTCTCCTAATCGCGTTGAAGATTAGACTACACCTTGATGGTATTTCACAGGAATGAAATTGTTTTCACCGCATATTCTCCTGATAGTCAGAAGTTTCTTTCTAATATTAAATTGAATTATCATTTAAATTGAATTATTATTTTAATTCCTAAATGTTAGAAGACGTTGAGAGAAAATTTCAAAATATTAGTTAAAGAATAAACAAATTATGATGTGAATATATTTACTCTATATCAAATATTAGTTTTATTTGGTAGAAAATTTACACAAACACTAAATGTTTTCATTCGCCGCTCTTCGACAGGCGTAACATTTTTAGAAGTGACGTAGAAATATTCCTAAAGCACTGTGTGAGCCGGTGGGAAAATAGAAAGATTTTCAGCTGTTGAGGCTCTTGTGAAAAATTCACGACGCCCAACAAGCACCGTCCGCGGGTACATCAGCGTTCATCTAAGCGGCTTTGCTGACATCTGGGCGCTAATAGTTAATACTCCAATGCACCTGCTTTCGATTCTCTGCATATTTTATGATTACAAACATTCTCTTTATGTAACACAAAAATCACTTTGTGTGAGTGCTGAATTTACGTCCAAATACTACATTAATAAATTTCAGTAAACTACGTATAATAATATTTATTGAGCAATTAATAACATCATTCAAGTTTAACGTTTTAATTGCTCGGGAACAAAACTGTGGCTCTTAACCCTTTAGAGCATAGTGTAGCATATATAAAACATAAATTTTAGTATCACCCCAGAGGTTTATAAGGGAGCTAATATGTGATGCAGATATAAAACAACATGCGCTTAAGGAAATATGAAATTTTTGTTAAAACAAGTCTGTTCGAGCTTTCTGTGAGTCAACTCCTCAAGATAAATTTTCCTACCCGACAGTCATCTTCAGAATATTTATTTTCTGCGGTTTTGTTATGTTGTTTTCAAGATAGAAAATTTAACCGTCATTCTTAGAGAATTCTAATATACTAAAATAATAATTATCGAATTAATATGAATTATCGTTAAATCAGACCTAATTATATATATATATATATATATATATATATATATATGAGCTAAATTGACTTTGGTCGCGTTTGATATTTTTGGTTATTTTTTCCGTATTCTATTCACAAAACTACATTTTAAGAAATGTAGTTTAAAAACTACAAAAAATCACGCGCTGAAGGGATTAAAGTATAATGAAAGAAAAGTGAACATTTACGTGTCTCAGCTTGAAATAATTAAGGATATGAAAGCCAAAAGAAGCCATCAGGATTTGCACTTAATTTGTTTTGAAGAGATTGATTTATTACCAAGGTTTGTTTCCAATTGGTTTATATACAATAAATATTATTTTTATCCGGAATTTAAATTCTAAAATATCATAAATATTTCTTGTCTGATAAGTAGTTATGCTTACAAGTAGTCCATTGCTAAATAAAGTAATATTTATAATATAATGTTGGGAATGTTGTACATGATAACGTCAATATTTTAATGTCCACGCTATTCATCATGTTACATAAAAATATATAATAAATCAAAAGAAACCTGAGGTAAGATTTCCCGGAACGAAATAAACGACTCAGATTAACACATATCTACAAATACTGTTTTCAAAACTAAGGGAATCGAAAATTATTCATATTTTCCCTTTCCTATAAAAAATCCGTACCCGTATTTGAATTATCTGTACGGCACTGGATTAATCTTCAAATAAATTACATCTAAATTAGTAATTAATTCTCTTTTCCGCGACAGACAAGATTAAAAACAGAAAATTATGAGCGTTTTATCTGACTTCCATCACAATATTTAAGTCACTGATAAAAAAATCTTGAAGCAAGCATATACAGTGCAATAAAATACATATTATATTTAACATTTTCATGTTTGGGAATATAGACGAAGGGTGCTTTTGAAGTCAAGGAACGTCACTCTTATTATTTATCTGACCGCCGTTGACGTTTAATATTATCCTTACGATAGAGCTTCGGCATTTATTTATGAATTTCCTCAAATTTCTCGTACCTATTCCTTCATAAAGATTGAGGTCGGGTGGTGCCGAGTCGGGAGGTGGAATAAATTAACTCGCCAAGTTATTAATTTCTTGAACATATAAATATGCGGCTCGGAACACCTTGATGCTGCATGATGCTCATCCCAAGTAGTTATAGAGTAGTATTACTTAACAGACTTGCAATATTAGAGAAAATGCGCAGACGTTCGGTGAGTAGGGAGGTGTTTGCCTGCCAGTCGGCAAAATTAATGACCTTCCGGGGCATCCGGCTGCAGAGTTGCTCAAGCGAACGTTTGACCACGTGCGTACTGAACTGATGACCGATATCCGCGTATTTATAAAGGACGGTGTATTTACGTTTTCGCATGGTGTGGGCCGAAGTAGCGGATACATATACTTCGAACTCGTACAGGAGAACTGATAGGGTCGTTTCTTCTTGTTAATCTTGAAAGACGCATGAGGGACAGGAGCCACATTAGTCATTCTTGCCGTTTGTAACGGAAAGGTAACCAAATTAGCAACAATTTCACTGGAGAACATCCCTAGGACGTCACTGACATTAATATTTCAAGGTTCCCTGACAGAAATTTATCCATGTTACGAATGACCTTTTTTCTTTTCTTCAATTTTTCATTTAAAATTCTATATATTGTAGTAATTCACAATTTACAATTGTGAAATCTGGCGTCCAATAAAATAATAACCAAAAAAAAAATTAAAAAAATAAAAAAAATTAAAATTTACAAACAAAGCCACACGTTGAGGTTTCAATTTTGTAGTAATCAATTAAAATGATTTAATCGTGCTAGCAAATTAAAATTAAGTAATTGCATTTTAATTAAAATCAATATTTTGAGCATATAAATAGATTAATTTATTAAAACAAATTATTGCAGTTATGTTACATATTAAATTTGACAAATATACTAGGGCCTTCAATAAAGAATATTTATGTTAAACAATTAAATTTACAAAGTTATTAAAGTATTAATTTAAACAATCAGTACAATATAAAATATGAAATCTGAACTCGGGAAATCTGACGATAATATATCATTTACTGGCGGGTTTGCAGACAATAAGTTGTGCAGTATACCTTAAAGTTTTGTTGTACCAACAAATGGGCTCGTTAACACACACACAATTATTAACACTTTAAAGACAGGCCATTATGCACAGAATTTAATAGGTAACACTTTCTGCTTGCTGCGATTATTTTCAACTTTGCTCCGCTGTTCTCTCAATCAATATCTTACTACCATTGTCAAATATGGTTATTTGCTGGATTCAATAACCTGGCTCCCAATAATTGAAGAAAATGTCTAAGTCGTAACGTATGCTAGATTCTGAAATTATTTAGCAACTGGGAAAGAACAGTCGGCGTAGTATCGTCGTAATTATTTGCTCTCAGACTGGACACCGTAGACCGTTATTGAATATTAGAGTTGTTAAACTACATAGAACCACACACTTTGTGAATTTCTGTCCTTTCTCCACCGTCTCCTACCGTCTACCTCCGCTCCCCACAAATTGGATCTCTGCGCGTCTCGTCAAATGAATTTCGACAATACCCAGCAAGCAAAAATAATCAACACACATTTTTGTACAAAACTCGTGCGTGTAGGCCACCAACAATACAATACAAAATCTTTTTCATCAATTCATTATTTTTCCTTTTAATTACCACAATATATTTGTCATTGTTCCTCAGTACCCACTATGGGACATACAAAGGCAATTTGAAAACAATTTTAATTATTTTAAAAATATTGTAGAGATTAAAAATGTGTAATGGAATGTTTTAAATAAATTGTTTCTTTAATTATTGGCGGCATAACTTTGAGGCAAGAGCATTGTGAAGAACAGCATTGTTTGGCGCGAGAAAGCCGAGACTATAATGGGTGCTACGAATATTTTTTTGAGGTGTAGAGAGGCTATGTATAGGGTAATCCACATAGTGGCAACTCCCCTCTTATAGCATTGGAAAAGGATTTGAAAGGAGGGATGCGGAAGGGTAGAGGAAGCTAGCCAAGAGTTAACTAGGGCCCCCGGGCTATGGTTTTAGGATCCTACACAGTAATCCGCCTAAAAGTGATGCAGGGAAAACCCTAGATAAACATGCATCAGGTAGGTCCGGCATTGGGTACTTGTCCCACGCCCTTCCGGGAGAGGTGTTTGCTGTGGGGACGCAGCATTCCCTTCTCCATGCCTCGACCAGTTTAGGAGCCAGCTGACCGACTATTCCAATAGGAATAGCGAACAACTCTTACCGTATGCCCAAGGTCTGTGACCCCGGAATTTTTTTTTTAGGGCAACAGGCTACATGAGGGTGATCCACATTGGGCAACTCCCCTTTAATAGCATAGGAAGGGATTTGAAAGGGGGGATGTGGAAGGGTAGAGGAAGGTAGCCAAGGGTTCACTAGGGCCCCCGGGCTATAGTTTAAGGATCCTACCCGGCATTCGCCTAAAGAAATGCAGGGAAAACCCTAGTAAAACCTGCATCGGGTAGGTCGGGCATTGGGTACTTGTCCCACGCCCTTCCGATAGCGGGAGACGAGTTAGCTGTGGGGACGCAGGATTCCCTTCTCCGAGCCCGAACCAGTTTAGGAGACAGCTGGCCGACTATTCCAATGCGAATAGCGAACAACTCTTACCGTATGCCCAAGGTCTGTGACCCAGAACATACACCTCTCAGAACAAACCGAGGTGCCTCGGATTGTGGGAACCTTAGTTCAAAATCGGAGAGGAAAAGGCATACCCAAAGGTAGCCCCTTCGTATCTCTCCTAAAAGGTTCTGCCTGCGAGAGAAAATCCCTCGCAGCTCACCTGCGAGAGAATCCTCTCACAGGCTTCCATGGCCTGGTTTAAGGATTGTTTTTTTTTAGGGCAAGAGGCTACATGAGGGTAATCCACTTTGGGCAACTCCCCTTTAATAGCATATGAAGGGATTTGAAAGGGGGGATGCGGAAGGGTGGCGGAAGGTAGCCAAGGGTTACTAGGGCCCCCGGGCTATAGTTTAAGGATCCTACCCGGCATTCGCCTAAAGAAATGCAGGGAAACCCCTAGGAAAACCTGCATCGGGTAGGTCGGGCATTGGGTACTTGTCCCACGCCCTTCCGATAGCGGGAGAGGAGTTTGCTGTGGGAACGCAGCATTCCCTTCTCCGTGCCTCGACCAGTTTAGGAGGCAGCTGGCCGACTATTCCAATTGTTGTCGAGAAAGCTTATATAAGACGCTCAGAACTTTTAACAGCGAGTGTGTGTGTGTGGGTGTGTGTGGGCGTGTTTGGAGGTTTTGACGCAATGTATGTGTCTTCTGGGAACAGGGAACATGGTGGCCGAATTCAGCAAAGTAGAAGCTGAATATATCAGCTTTTGTATTAAAGGTATTTTTCACATTAAAGCAGAAAGTCGCCGAATGTGTTGCAAAGAGTTACGACGAAAAGTGAGACGATAATAAAATCAGTGCTATGGCCTGTCAATAAAAAATATAGTTCCATTAAATATTAATATAATGACGAGTGTACAAACCAGAGCAGATCTGAATAAAATGGAATATAAACACGTAAATTTTGTAAACTTTTACGTAAATTCTAGCTCCCGACTCGGCACAACCCGACTGCAATAATTATGAAGGAATAGGTACGAGAAATTTCAGATTTCTATATTTTTACCACATTTATATATACCTTAGTCACGTATTTCTATAGCTTTGTCAGACTTTACAGATTTCTATAGTTTTTATTGTTGGTGAAAACTCTTGTTATTGTAAATTTAAATTCAGTTTTTGCTTTTGTGCAAATTTCAAATCACTGTCTTCATTAGAGGCCCTATAAGCGGTCCTGAAATTTATATTCTCATGAAAGCTGAGGCATTTAATTAAAATATCAAATGTAAATTCAACGAAATTCAAATTTGTCAAATGTATAACCTTTGTTATCTTTAAAAAAATTTTTGTTCATTTCAACGTAAACTTGCTTCCATTATGTATACTACAATAGTTTTTAGAGTGAAAGGCTACATCAAGGTAATCCATGATGTGGCAACTCGCCTTTAATAGAAATGGAAGGAATTTGAAAGGGAGGACGCGGAAAGGTTAAGGAAGGTAGATAAGGGTTAACTAGGGCCCCCGGGTTATAGTTTAATGGTCCTACGCGATATTCGCCATTAAGTGAAGCAGGACAAATCGGGTAGGTCGGGCGCTTCGTACTTGTCCCCTGGCCCTTCCGATGTCGGGAGAGGGATTTGCTTTGGGGACGCAGCATTCCCTTCTCCGGGCCTTTAATATTTTAGTCAACAGAAAATCTCTCACAGGCTTCTCCTGTTTGTTTTAAGATATATATATATATATATTATTATATATATATCTCTCTGGTTTTTTTGAACTAAGGTTCCCACATGCCGAGGCACCTCGGTCTGTTTTGAGAGGTGTATGTTTCGGGGTCGCAGACCTTGGGCATACGGCAAGAGTTGTCCGCTATTCCTATTGGAATAGTCGGCCAGCTGCCTCCTAAACAGGCCAAGGCATGGCGAGGGGTAAGCTGCGTCCCCACAGCAAACTCCTCTCCCGCTATCGGAAGGGCGTGGGACAAGTACCCAATGCCCGACCTACCCGATGCAGGTTTTTCTAAGGTTTTCCCTGCATTCCTTTAGGCGAATGCCGGGTAGGATCCTTAAAATATAGCCCGGGGGCCCTAGTTAACCCTTGGCTACCTTCCTCTACCCTTCCGCATCCCCCCTTTCAAATCCCTTCCTATGCTATTAAAGGGGAGTTGCCCTAAGTGGATTACCCTCATGTAGCCTATTGCTCTAAAAAAAATATATTATATATATATATATATATATATATATATACATATACATATATTATCGGAAGGGCGTGGGACAAGTACCAAATGACCGACCTACGTGATGCAGCCCTAGCTACCCTAGCAGCCCTTGGCTACCTTCCTCTACTATTCCGCATCCCCCCTTTGAAATCCCTTCCTATACTATTAAAGGAGACTTGCCACCATGTGGATTACCCTCATGTAGCCTGTTACCCCCCCCCCCCTAAAAAAAGTAACAGGCTACATTAGGGTAATCCACATGGTGGCAAGTCCCCTTTAATAGTATAGGAAAGGATTTGAAAGGGACATGCGGAAGGCTATAGGAAAATATAATATTCATCTTGTAAATAAATAACTTGCTACTTAATACGCCTGAACTCCAACTTCAGTAATAGACATAAAATGTTTATCACGCAGTGAAAAATTATTATATAAAGAGAGTGGATTTACAAAGTCGTTAATTCAAATCGTATAACTTAAATGGAATGGACACATCAGCATATCGAATACCTGACTCCATATTTGTGTCAAATGTTTAGGTTATATGACCACCAAAATTAATCTTAAGCCAGTTTTCATGTTTATTTTGAGAAAATAGCTTTAAAAACGAACCGCGTTGCTTTTTAGTGTTTTTTTACTTTTAAAGTCTTAGTTATGTTTATTGGAAACTCAGTAAAAATATAATGTCACTTTATTATCCTTAACTGCATTTTTCTTGTTTCAAAATCATACACACAAAATTATACGAGCGATTTCAGCAATTAATTGCAATGAATTTTACTTATAATAAGATAAATTAAACGACAGTAATAAGACATTTTCAAAGTATTGTATTCGACGTCGTTTGTGTAAAATTTTACACTTTTTTAAGATTGTTTATGTTTAAGAAAGTAATTTCTGTTATAATGGTCAATTTTATTTTATATTATCAAACATCGAAGATTTTCCGGGTGCATATTCTGGAAAAACAGTTCTTGGGTTTCCACCCAGGTTAGTGTCTCTTCACTTGAGAAAGATGTCAGAGTACGCCATCGAAACGTCGTGGCTTAAGCTTACTTTCACTCGAGTTGAAACTTAAGAACCTTTTATCCATTATGAACATTAATTTTTTGTGTCCATTTCATAAATCTTAGGGCTTAACAGTGCTTAGTGTTTTCTCCGGTGATAAATAAGAGATAAAAAAACAATAATCAGTATCATTGACCGGTATGAAATTCGCAAGGTTCTTTGTATACTAATACAATCTTACTTGAAGGAAAAAATACTTGTGACTTGATTAAAACCTACAAAACCACGTATCGGTTAAAAATTTATATAAAATTAATAATGTCAATATTATACATATATTAGCATTGCTCTTCAAAGATTCGGCGCGGTAAATATGCGGAAAAGAGTTTATAACAAAACAATAAACGAAAGTACTTTTATTAATTTTCTTTCGGTATGAATTAACTCTTCTTTCGAATGGCACAGTTCTTTTGCAAGAAAACTTTTGGAAATTCCTATGACCCGACGAGAAAAACAGTGTAGAACTCATAAGAAAATAACCGACAGACATACGTAAAACTATAAATTATTTGGTGACATCTTCGCACATGGAAATTTGTAGGAATATAATTTTCTACTAATCACCAACATAGATACGACAATATTGTTTTATTTCAATATGGTTGTCATTACTGGTGTTTATATTACGTATTATTAAATCAGGAAATGGAATCGTATCTGAAAATTTAACAACAGTCTGTCACTTTTCATCCAGCAGTAAAACAAGGAGAATTTTTTTTTGATACGTTGTCCAATTTTTTTAACAATTTAATTGTAATTGAAAAAATGAAAATAACTTATCGACTCCGAGCTTGGATGGCAAAGTTCGCGATTAGTAATGATTGTATAATCATATAAGGCATAAAATCACTTGGACTATTTAGCGAGTTCGTATCGAAGAATGTCAAAGAGTCTGTCACTGGCGAAAATAATAAGAAGAAATAAATTTATAAATGCGCTTCTCGAAGCCACTTGAGATTCCAGGAAAGGCACAGTATTCAGCATGTTTATTTTACTGTTTATATACGGTCAAAAGTTTTATTAATATTTTACACAAAACTGAGTCTATGACAGTTACACCTGGTTCATAAAGGAAACAACTTGGAACCCACAAATTATATTCTAAAAAAATTACGTTGGATACAGCTGTTGTTATACTTAGATGAATCTTAGCGAACGCTTTGTTGAATGAAATTACGTCCATACTGCCTAATTTCTTCCAATTTTTACTGAAGTGGATATTACAATGTTTAGCACTAAAAGATCATAACGATAAAATTACTAATAAGACTAGTTTATATAAATTGTATTTGGATACTATCTACCTACTAAATAAAATTGATTGTTTGCTTGTGTGTGTTTGTGGTTTGTGGGGTTGTATGTTTGTATGTTCCGGATACAAATCTTCAAATTTCGAACACATGTTTCTTGCGTAAGAAAACACTGTGGATGTCAGACATGGCAGAAGGAGTATAATTAACTCTCATAAGGTAGTGTGCGTACTTTTTACTGCATGAGGCTACCGAGTATATTTTTAAAACTCTTAGGGTACAAAGATTATTTTTGATTCGACGTACCGGGAGTATTTTTTTACATTTTTAAAGGTTCTAAGAGAAGATCTTCAATTTGATATCGGGAATATTTATGCTTAATTACAGACACGGAATGGTGGGGTTCTGATGAAATTATAATTCCCTTTGCATAGGAAAGTTAAATCACTTCTTGACTAGTAGATGAATGTAGAATTAAACACTTTTTCTGGCTTATATAAGTATATACCCGGGAAATCCGGGCACCCAGTTAGTAGGTAATAAAATTTCATTTATATTTAATGTTAGATGTTTACATTATGGACTGATATATCCGTCCAGAAATTTAAGTTAATTGTGAAAAAAAAACTGTTTTATAAAATGGTAGATAAACAACTGTAGTAAAGGTTATCGTGAAGTAGAGGTAAGATGTCTCACATGACAGAGGTCCCGGGTTCGAATCGCGGCGAGGGCATGGATATTTGTGTGCGTGAGAGAAACTCGTCTAATCAATCCCCCGACAAGGAAAAATGACTTCCAATATTGAGTCGAGAGCTGTGATGCGACTATAAATAAATCACTAAAAAAAGTTTAATGAATAAGAAATATAGCCAATTCAGACAAAAAAGGTAATATAAATACCACACAACGTTTTTGAGATCCTTGTTCCTTTCTTCAGGTGCTAAGAAGAGCCTAGAGCGACACAACTGCACTAGTCCGTTGACAAAACTCAAAAGCGAGTAAAACGCAACGACAATGGGAGAGCCGAAGGGTTAGCGTAACAATAAGGGATCATAGCAATTATTGACTTTAATAATGTCTGTTTATATATTAATGTGATGCATATCTGAAATGTGTCTGGAATTGTACCTGGTGTCTAAAATCATAGCATTTTGCCAATCAATTGTATGTTTAGAATTGATGATATGTTTGGAGACTACAGATTTTTTATCCATAGGAAGTTTGATGTTAGATGTATGTTCCTTGATACGTGTATTAAGGGGACGTTTTGTTTGCCCTATGTAGCAGGAATTACAATTAGAGCAAGAGATTTTGTAAACAACACAATGTTTGCTGTAGGTGTCAAGTGGGTCCTTGTGGTTTTTAATCAAGTATGAAAGGGTATTAGTGGATATGTAAATGATGGATACTTCATATCTTTGAATATTTGTATAAATTTGTGATGTAGAAATTTGTAATAAGGGAGTACGAGAAAAAATTTGGCATGAGGTGTTTGGGGACAATTAACAGTGGGATATTGGATTATGTTCAATCTGCTGTTCATGTGTTTAATAATAAAATTTAAAGGGTACTCATTGGAGATTAAAATGATCCAGACAATATTTAAGTTGTGTTGATGGAACTTGGAGATAGAAAGTAAAATAGCTCTGTTACAAGATTGTATATCATAGCTCTCATTTGGTTTGGAGGATGATCAGAAAGTTAATTGAGAACACGTCTAGAGTATGTAGGTTTTCTGAAGCAATTGGTGAGAATGGAAGTATTATGAATGGATACAGTGACATCAAGGAAATTAAGAGAATGGTTAAATTCCAGTTCATGGGAGATTTGTAAGTTGGGATGATAATTATTGAAGGTGTTGATTTGAGAGGTATTAAGAATACAAAAAATGTCATCTACATATCTGATGTAGCAAAAAGAGGTTGGACAGGAAGACAAGAATTTTCTAAGTCTCTCATGACTATCTCAGCTAAAAAAAAGGACTAAGTGGGCTTCACATGGAAGAACCTTTGATTTGATCATAGTGAACTTGATTAAACTTGAAATAAGTGGAATTGAGGATTAGATTTACAATGCATAAAATTTCATGAAGTGAAATATTAGGATATTGACTGAAAATGTCCCATCTGTTTCTGAAACTGTTAATGACTGAATCATTGGCAATAGAGTTGAATAAAGAAACGACATCAAGAGAAATTAAAGAGTGGTAATGAGGGACGGTGATGTGCTTGATTTTATCAATAAATTGGTAAGAATTTTTAACAGAATAATGGTTTTCTTCATTGAGTGGTTTATAAAACACCTTATGAATGTAGAAGGAAATGTTGTGTAAGTAGAAGCTATAATAATTATAAAGGTAGGTCAGGTTTGTGTTGTGGTGAGCTTACGGTTAAATTAACTATTGTTGGGCGCCACCTGCAAGAATTGTTCTTGCAGGAAAGGTAAATACAATATCTAGTTAATAAAAACAAGAATTCATTTTCTCAGAATTTATACAAAATGAAAAGCTCTCCAGCCTGCCAGGGATGCAAGTAACCCCCTCCCTTTCTCAAGATTAACCGTGGTTTTCCTCGTGGCAAACCGACGCGATACCCGGAAGCATGGAACGCGACTTACCAGGTCTGCAGCTCGGACAAGGTCGACTCCCGTTGGCGGCTATCTGTCTCATCAGCATTCGCAGAAGACCGGAGACCCACGTGCAAAACCAAAATCTTTCAGGATCAACTCTCCCTGACCACTCTCACCGACGGTCCAAATTCATCTCTCTCACCACTCTCGCCGACGGTCCGAATTCATCTCTCCGACCACTCTCACCAACGGTCCACATTCATCTCCTCGTGTTCGCAGACTTCTTTCTCTGCCTCCTCAAAATCCCTCTCTCCTGGTTGGTCCTTGTGCACACGTGACCCATTTCCATCTATTTTAGGGCTATAGTCTCCCGGTCATCTACCCCTTCCTTGGCCGACCCTGACCTCGCTTGTGGGACTTTCGGATTTTCCAATCCACCCCGCCATTGTCTTGTGTCTGCTGGTCGACCCCGGCAAGCCACATTCCCATGCTTCCAGGCAATAATTTAGGCAACAGTTATAAAAAAATATTTTGTACAAATCGATAACGAAAAGCGCACCATATAATATTCCCCCTTTGAAATTGGATGAATGGAGGATCCATTCGAACGATTTCAAAATAATTCGCTTGAAGTTCGCGCATGCTCCCTCGCATCTGGCAAAATACAATCCTGTGATACAATTTAATTTTTTTTCTATGTGGTACTTAATTAGCAGATATATTTATAGTTCAATTTCTCACAATTCTAAATTGTTTCTAAGACGGTATGAAATCTTAAATAGTACAGCATTATATTGACAAACAAATTAATTAAATATTCAGTACAGCATTATATTGACAAACAAATTAATTAAATATTATATTCAGATTTGAAACAAAATTACAACTAATTCAAAAACGAAATGATGAATCATATACAAATCTAAGAGTAACTTACAGCTAACTTAATAACGAAAGGTAGAATTATATACATCTGTAACACTAACTTATAACTAACTAAAACCGAAGCGAATAATTAAATAAAATCTATAACTAACTTACAACTAACCATAGCAACATGATATGCATTTACTTATCGATATCTTTTCTCCTAATCTGATATTAGATCTTTCATATTATTTAACATCTACACGTACTACTGTTCGTATCCTACACATACTACTTTTAATTAAATGCGCACCGCTCCGTAATGCCTACCCCTTAATTTTAACAATTGAGCGCATCCTAAATATAAGTATTTAATTTAAATTAACCTCCATAATCGTCCTTTAATTACTATGAATGTCATTTTCAATATTTAATCCACCCCCCTTTTTTTAATTAAACTTAAAATCACTCCTGTGAGCGTCTTTTGATAACACGACACATCACTTTTTTTTAGCGTCTGTTGTAACTATGACCTTGTCACTTCTCGTCCCCCTTTTATTGTGTCTGTGGTCATCGGACACTTGCATTATATGTACAAACACCTCACATTAGCTTCTGTACCACTTCGCGCCGTTGCAACCGCACCGCGTAGTCGTGGTTGTCCGCCCGTTCCACTTGTGCGCATCTGGTCGTTGGTCCGCCACGTCTTCCTTTTACATAAGGTGCGAAAATAAGAGGAAAGAAGAGCATAGATGAAAGACACCCTCAGTCCTCGAAACCTAATAACCATTGTTGGGGTCGAAAAATCAAGGGTTGGCCAAGAAAGCCTTAGTGACAATTTTACAGGTGGTTTTGACCAAGCAAGGCCGAATTGAAGAAAAGTAGAACGTGGTAACAGATACCACGTACAGCTCGGGTTCCTGGGTCCGCAAAGCCCAACATGCATTAGTCACATGCCCTGGGATTATCCTGCCGGCCGCTGACGATGCTTTGATGGTTGGATCCTTCTGGCGAGCCTAGCCTGTAACAATGTCTGGAGGCAAAGGATTATCCGCCGACAGTGCCTCTTCCGGGTTCCTGTCCGAGGCTCCAGCTACTGGTGCACTCATTATTCAACCAAACAAGCACACAATCCTTGACCTGGCCCTATCCCTAAGTATACTTAATGTACTACAAAACTACAATTAATTACAATATTTTCCGCCACCCTTTTGTACCTGCTACCCTTAACTGTTTCTACCACTTACTTGACCTACATCTTGCGTCTATATATATTCAGTTTACATGCTCTCAATCCAGCCTATTAAGCATGCCATTTCTCCGATGAAGAAGCATCAAGAATGAACTTCCGCCGGGATCAAACGTGTAACTACCCTCCATTTTCTGCATAAATGAAGTTAATTTAAAACGGTCCGGCGTTCGTTTTAATGAAAAATAGGACTCTAGACCGTTCAGGAATGCACGTGCGTTCTGATGGCCACGTTCTTGAAATGATGGGAGGGTAATCTCTAGCCCCTGGGTTATGTTTTCCCCCCGAACACCCAATTCATTGGCTTCAGAAATCCTGATATCTAAACGGGCTGCCTCTGAACTCAGCTGTTTTCGTAAATCCCCTTCGATATTCGCAATATGCGACTTCACCGCCATTGTCCCTTCACGCATTTCCGTCCTAATGGCCTCGGCGTCGCTGGCTAGCCGATTAATCACCTGCCCAGTTTCTTCGCGCCTTATTTCTGTTTCAGATCTAAAAGACTCCACAGCTACATCAAATCTGTCTGACATACTTTGATGTTCTTTATTAACCAAATCGGTTACTTCCCGTTTCTGTGCTGCCAAGTGCTCTCGTATTGCGCCTAATTCAGTATCTACCCTTTTATCAACAGCTTCTGCTCTGTCCTGCAATTCTTGGCCTGTACTTGTGAGTTTATCATTTGTGTCACCAATTTGGTTCTGAATCTGATCCCATTGAACTTTGCTACACTCCGTGATTATTTTGACATGCTCCTGAATCTCACTGCGGATCTCCCTAAACTTATTCTCAGTTGCTTCTTGACAGCCTTTAATCTGGGCCTGCAATATGTTAAACCCCTTGTTATTTTCGTCATTAATCCTTTGAATCTGTTCCTGTAAATTAGCCTGACTATTTTGAATCTGTTCCTGTAAATTAGTCTGACTATTTTGAATCAACTTGTTATTTTCGTCATTCTTTCTTTGAATCTGTTCCTCTATCTTAGCCTGACTATTTTGAATGGCTTGCATCAATTGTGCCATCATAGATTCGAATAAAAACTGGTTTTCTTTTGTACCATTGGTTCCAGGAAAACCACTGCTTGCCTGGCTCCCTAAATTCTCAGAACTACCCTCCGTCTGCTCATCCGTGCTTAATTCCCTTTGTACCGTATCCATTCCGCTCCTAAGCTTCATGAACAACCAGACGAAATAACCAGAAGAACTCCGTTTCTATTTTACACGAACAATTTCTCTAACACACTAACATAAACGATAAAGAAAACAGCTCAAAATTCACACAACTTAACATTAAACATATAGACCTCAGGCTCCAATCCACATTAGATAACAAAAGAAATCCCAAAATTTATCGAATTAACGCTTAACCTATGAAAAAAAACTCCTGCTCTACTCAACGCTAGAAATTAAAATATATGGTCCGCGTCTAAACACCTGCATCTCCAGCCTGGAACGTATTGCCCGAAAACTAAATTCCCGCAAAATACATATTACAAAATTATTCCCCCAAAATACACGTTAAAATAATCAAGTCCTGAATTTCTGCTTGAATGGCTGACTAGCAAGTGTATATAATCCGCTAATCCTGTCCCCGTAGTATCGCTCCAGTTTGCCACTTCTTCGTGCCCCAAACGTTGGACGACATTTTATATGTGGTGAGCTTAAAGTTAAATTAACTATTTGTTGGGCGCCACCTGCAAGAATTGTTCTTGCAGGAAAGGAAAATGTAATATTTAGTTATTAAAAAAAAACAATAATTCATTTTCTCAGAATTTATACAAAACGAAAAGCTCTCCAGCCTGCCAGGGATGCATGTAACCCCCTCCCTTTCTCAAGGTTAACCGTGGTTCTTCTCGTGGCAAACCGACGCGATATACGGAAGCATGGATTGCGACTTACCAGGTCTGCAGCTCGGACAGGGTCGACTCCCGTAATCTCTCATCAGCATTCGCAGAAGACGACCGGAGACGCGCGTGCAAAACCAAAAACTTTCAGGATCAACTCTCCCTGACCACTCTCACCGACGGTCCAAATTCATCTCTCTCACCACTCTCGCCGACGGTCCGAATTCATCTCTCCGACCACTCTCACCAACGGTCCACATTCATCTCCTCGTGTTCGCAGACTTCTTTCTCTGCCTCCTCAAAATCCCTCTCTCCTGGTTGGTCCTTGTGCACACGTGACCCATTTCCATCTATTTTAGGGCCATAGTCTCCCGGTCATCTACCCCTTCCTTGGCCGACCCTGACCTCGCTTGCGGGACTTTCGGATTTTCCAATCCACCCCACCATTGTCTTGTGTCTGCTGGTCGACCCCGGCAAGCCACATTCCCATGCTTCCAGGCAGTAATTTAGGCAACAGTTATAAAAAAATATTTTGTACAAATCGATAACGAAAAGCGCACCATAGTGTATTTTAGGAAGGGAATAAACTATGGAAATGTTGGCTGAGGTGATGAATAACGAAGTAAAATATTGATGGTTCAATAAAATATTTTTGCTTCTACCTCTTCAGAATAGTTTTTACTTTGTCAATAACTCTATTGATGCAGGCGGTTTTAGAAATACAATCTGCAGTATTCAAACATATCATCAATTATAAACATAAATTTGGTTGGCAAAATTCTAAGATTTTAAACACTGACACCAGGTACAATTCCAGACTCATTTCAGAGATGCTTCACATTAATCAAACATCACAGCTATTAAGGTAAAAACAGACACTATTAAACATTACCCTTTTTGTCTGAATTGGCTGTCTTTCTTATTAATTATTTTCAATCAGACGTTAATTTTTTCATTTTATGAAAAAGTTTACATTTATTTCAGATTGTGGTTTTAATGCACCAATGTCTATTAAATCATTAAGTGATATCCACTATCTTATAACTTAGAATATTTCAGTTTTAATACAACTCGACAGCTACTGTAGTTATTCCGTTTCTCAATCTACCACGCTCCGCCTACATTCCATTTTTTGGATGTGCCTATTAGTTATCTTGTATGTAACCAAATTTACAAAAAAAAATTCGAAATCATCTGTTATTTAATTGTATTTTTCTTGTCAGTCTCTAATTAAACATTTTGTCTGGCATAATTTTGTCATAATATTTTTCCTAAATACATTTATTCGTCTCTCCTTCATTTTCGATAACCAAATGAGAGATTTTAAATTAAAATATTGAATTAATAATTTTATAACTGCAATAAAATGATTGTACATATGACCGCATTTTCCAGATCGTCAATGTACTCTTTTTGGGTTTTTTGTAATGATATCTGTCAACGTTCTCATTTTATTACAATTGCACCGTTTCATTCCTAAAGTCTTTCCTTATCATTGCAGAATAAAGTCAGAATTTTTTTTTGTTTCGTTAATTGAATGAGACCATTTCCCCGTAAATTACTTTCTACGAGAATTTAGAACCAACATCTTCCACGAAATACGCTTGTCTTACTCGGCAGTAGTAGAACAGACCCGAATTTTGTCATGCCATCTATCGCTACGTCATAAGGGTCGTGCGTCACTATAGGAAAAATGCAGTGATGCTGTGGATAGTTCGGTACAGGCAGGTAATAGCTGCGCGCTCACGGCTCAATTACGCCGTCATTTCGCTCAGCCTTAACAAGAAACGCGACCTCCGTGCTAAACGCCAGCCCGGATCCAACACACAATGCTGCATCACCGCTTTCCTCACTCTACTTAGTCCGTAATTACATTTAAACGCTATAGATTCGAGTTTCTTTTGTACCTGCTCTTATACTCTCATTTCGTGCTTACCTTTGCTGAAATTCTTTTCTGCATTACAAGAGCACTTAGCGTAATGTGGAACGCAAACCTCTCAAGCCTGGCATTACAAAGGCGGAGTATTATATAACGTTGTTTACAAAGCGTTTACCAAACGCATGACTGTAGAATATACTCCATTATTCACTTCTATTAGTTTCTGTTATCTCTCAGTATAACGAAAGGAAACGTAAAAGGCTTTATTAACAAAAACAACCTTTAATAACCCGTCAACAACATAAGTTTATGTCAATAACATTAAACAGGAGCTTTCGTTCATATAATGGAGTTTTTCATCTTAATTAAAACATAATATATTTGAATAATTAAAAAGTATGACAAAATTAGCAATTCTCAATGGCATCAATATGAGTTTCACCTGCGAATCTATTTTAAACGTATATACCAAACAATTTGACCATACGCGGACATAGCAATTCAGTTTACATTTATTTGCAATCGCAATTCTTATATAGGACGCCACCAAACGGAGGCAATGCTCAAAAACACTATCTATAGTAATTTACAATAATCACAGAATTATAGTACAGAATAAACTTACTATTCTCTTAATTGCAGAAAAATCATATACCATGAGTAATTAATTTTAATTTTTTTAAAGATAAATAAATTGCATTTGCAACTTTCAAAATCGTAAAATAACAAAATTACATCAACTTATTCAAATGAAAAAGTTGTAATTAACGACAATTATCAGACTTAAAAAATATTAATCAGAAAAGTTTTATTTAACAGCTCACCGTTTTTGTACATATTTGCAGCAAAGCTTGAAGAGAGTATAAAACGACGTGCTGATAAATAATAAAATTTATTACTAAACTTTTTTTACGAATAATAAAAAAATGTCTGAAAAGTAACTGCAGAAAAATTATATACCAATAATAATTAATTTCACTTTAATATATAAGTAATAAATTATTACAAATAACAACTAAATTACATAAACATATTTAATGAGTAAATTTTAATTAACGGCAAATAACAGACAATTTGTGATGTTAAATAAAATATATCATGATTCATTCAATTGTTTTTCATGAATCAGGATGGAATAATCTCGTCGGGACCGAGCCATCGGCTTTACGAGTCGACTCGGCACGAAATTTCCCCATACATTGAAAAGCGTGAGCCAGACTCACCTACAATTTACTACATCACACTCTTCAAGACGTTATTTTAGGTTCTCGCTGAATAGTGGATATTACGCGTTAATTGATCAAAGTGCAATGAATTGATTCAGGAATTGATTAAATGCTTTCAAGTGAAAATCAGCCACATAGACCATGAAAATTTCTATCCTGCAAAAAAATATCACTCAAATTTAATTAACTATTTTTTTAAGTCAGCAGGCATCGTTACATTTTTACATATATACTTTTAAAATAACAATCCATTAATTTTTATGTGTCTAATACTGAAAATACGAGCTCTTGTCTACAATTGAATCCTGTGAATTTCGCACATATTTCAGAAATATTTGAGGTGCAAGTTTTAGGTGAAGTTATAATTTTGAAGAGTATTAGAGATATGTGTATTTTCAGACATTTGAATAACACTGTGGTTTAATATTTAATTTAAACTTATATTTTTATGTTTTATTAGAATCGTCATTAAATGTTAACTTAAATGCAGAAGATTTCAAACATTGAGTAACTTCGTGGCAAATTACCATATTTATCAATTGAAATAAAGAGATTCACATTGAGATTTAATATAATATTCAACACCGTCAGATTTCTTATATTAGTTTTTTTTGTTATTTTCATATTTTAGAATAAAGTGATTAAAATAGGTGTATATTCATTTAACTATTTTGTGATTTCATTGCGGGTACCTATATTTGCCTAGAGGCCCGAGGCGACTCTAGCTAGAGATTTCAAGAGTCTCTTAAAAGCCGTAAAATTAATTTATAAAAATTGTGTATAAAAATTAATTGAATTTATACTGTATCAAATTTCTGAGATTTAAAATTGATAAATTAGTAAAAATCTTTTACTTGAACCGAAAATATCCAAAAATTAAAGTTTCACATTACAAAAATATATGTTTTATTAAAGATACAAAAATGAAAACTACATTAATTGGCACCGTTATGCAAGACTTCGATTTTTTCTCCTAATTGTTTATTACATTAATTGACGCAGCAACGTGGGGCTATCTAATAAACATAATTGTAAATTCATTTAAAGATTTTTGTATTTTATCAAAATAAAATTGTTAGATTAGTTATTACATTAATTGGCACCATATCGTGGGGTTCAGATTTTCACTATATTGTTTATTACAAGAAGAAGGTGTAGGCAGGCTATGTGTAGGGTAATCCACATAGTGGCAGCTCCTCTCTTATAGGATAAGAAAGGTAGTGAAAGGGAAGATGCGGAAAGGTAAAGCAAGGTAGCCAAGGGTTAACTAGGGCCCCCGGGCTATGGTTTAAGGATCCTACCCGGTATTCGCCAAAAAGTAATGCAGGACAAACCCTAGAAAAACCAGCATCAGGTAGGTCGGGCATTGGGTACTTGACCCACGCCCTTCCGATGGCGGGTGAAGGGTTTTGTAGCTTTCCCCTCGCCGTGCCTTGACCAGTTTAGGAGGCAGCTGGCCGACTATTCCAATAGGAATAGCGGACAACTCTTACCGTATGCCCAAGGTCTGCGACCCCGAAACGTACACCTCTCAAAACAGGCCGAGGTGCCTCGGCATTATGGAACCTTAGTTCAAAAAACCAGAGAGATGTGAAGGCATCCCCAAAGATAGCCTCTGCCAGAGCTGTCTGGGAAGATTCACCTGCGAGAGAATCCTCTCTTAGCCGATGTCCCTTCCGATGGCAGAATTTTTTTTTTTTGGTAACAGTCTACATGAGGGTAATCCACATGGTGGCAACTCCCCTTTAATAGCATAGAAAGGGATTTGAAAGGGGGGATGCGGAAGGGTAGAGGAAGGTAACCAAGGGTTAACTAGGGCCCCCGGGCTATAGTTTAAGGATCCTACCCGGCATTCGCCTAAAAGTAATGCAGGGAAAACCCTAAGTAGGTCGGGCATTGGGTACAATATATATATATATATATATATATATATATATATATATATAACGGAGTGTGTGCAAGAGATTTAGACAAACTTCCTCCTGAGGAAGTTCTGGAAATGAGACACGATTTTTAAAGAGAAGGAAAGAGGCCACACGGAGTGGAGCTGAAGGCAATAAATCTGCCTGTAGTTCCGCGTTTGCCGGCAGTCAATTAAATGTCGAAGTGATCGCAGTACTTCCGAAATCGCTAATAATTATGGCAGAAAAATGTGGAATTTCCTCTTTCCGAATAGATACAAATTACTAATGTTTTTTGTGAAATATATGTGATTAAATATAAATGAATTGTAGCGAACAGAGGTGACATAAAATTAAAACTCATTCGTTTTTGCCATATATCTAATACAATGTTTATTGTGTTTTTTTAAAAATCAATTACTGCAGAAGAAATTCTTTACAGAAACGAACATTGAAAATCTCTTAAACCAGGGCAAATTAGGCCCAGTTGCAGGTTTCCTAATTGATTTTCCTCAAAAGACTGAGCTGGAAAGTATATACAATTTTCACATTTATTCCTGCGTTGATTGTTCTCTTCAAGGGCATGCTTAGTGCTTCTTTGGGGTTCTGCCAAATATTTAACATCCCTCCTTCAAATCCGAAGTTATTCTGCATTGGAATTATACGTAGTAATTGCACAGTTCTATTCAATCACGTCGACGTTTTCCAAACAGCGACCTCCACAATTTCTAAGGCACGTTACTTGTCCTGATGAAGATGCGCCATTTCAGGTCCGTCCGGAAAACAATCGACGAAACAAACAGGGGCATATGTTATGAAATATGGAAAATATGAATTATGAATGAATAAGTATATATATATATATATATATAGTAATAATAAAATAGTTAATATAGTTTACAGATAGAATGCCCCACATTATGCGTGAAATATGTAATAAACAAAAGAAGAATTTACTGAAATAAGCCACCACGTTGGTGCCAATTAATGTAATAAAAATGTTTTAATTGAATGAATAAAAGAAGGAATTTTTAATAAACAAATGTTTTAGAGATATAGCAAAATTATTTATTTAACAAAATTTTTTCTTTGTTGAATTTACAATTTTTTTAATATTATGCCTCGGCTTTTGTGAGAAATCAATTTCAGGACCGCCTATCGAACCTCTAATAAAGATAGTACACAAAATGAATATTAATTTACAATAAAAACAATTATTCCTAATCAGAAAGCTATATAATTCTATTAAAGTTTTCGAAATCTGCGGCAACTGATATTTACAGATTAAAATTTGTTTGAATTAAATACCATTGTCTGGTCTTGTGGGGCTTATGCTCGTGTAATTTGATTTTTAATTAATTTTCTTATTACTTACAATACTTTACATTTGCTCTGATTCTACTTTCTTATTGTTTGCAAACACTTAGAACACTGGTAACTAAAAGGGAAAAGTCAGATTTCGTTCACTTTTCATTTAGCTTTCTTTCATTTATCGACTTACTGTTTTTAGGTAAATTTTAAACGTAATTGTTAATCAGAGTATTAAATCATTTTCTCTGTTAATTATCAAACCCAGTGAAGGCCCCGAGAGAAGAGATCTTAAATTTGATTGTAATTGTTTTTAATTTTTGGAAGCCACAAATTGATAATAAATTATTTTGTTTGTTAATTTTTTATAATCTTTTAATTTAATTAATCTTTTCATGTTGATTATCTACCACAACGTGGGGAAAATAAATTAAACGCATAAATAGTTTATTATTTCAATATATATATCATTTTACCCACATTACGTTACTTAACCTCATTCTCTTACTGCATTTACCGAACTAAACTTCATAACTCCCTTACATAATCTTTCGTACTATACATCAAAGATAGTAACATCAGGAAATTCACCTCTGAACCTCATTCATAGGTATAGAATTGGACATTCGAAACGCCCTTCGATGACGTTACATGTTGTTCTCCCATCACGTTCCTGCAGGACACACCAAAATTTGGCAATAACTCGAATTTTCTGACGTTATTTCTACGATCTTTGGCTGGTTATATAATCTCTCGTTTTAAATTAAGCCACGTCTCAAATCGGACCCGACAACAAAGCACATTCGTATTTTCACGATATTCTGAATTTATCGATGTTGGCGACATTCCAATGCCGGCCAAGGTACGCGCTTTCCCTGTCCCGCAGTTTTCTGACATTGGAGCATTCCAAAACGGGTCTAAAATGTATAAACGCCAATTACCATATGTGAACAATTTAAGATTTAATAACTTTTTTGCCTAAAATATACGCGTCACAACATTATGATTGCTTCTAAAATAGTAAACCCTAGAGGAATAAATTTAAAGCTAGTTATGCTATCTCATAAACTAGATAATGATGTGTGTGATATAAATTATCACTATATGGGATAATTTCAACATTCTTTGGCTACAGAAACCGAGAGAACAGACAGTATTTTAATATACACTTTGCAATAATCGTAAATCATTATCGAATTTCGAAACTAAGGTACTCAAATTAGCATACCAGAAGAGAAACTGAACGTAAATATATTTCACAAGAATTTCTGGTAACCATGCCACCTCTTCGCTGAAGATATAATTATGTATCATGAATATGACGATATGAAAATTCATTTTATTGCGTTGTTGGATGATTGCCAAAAAAGTGGCGGTCGGTCAACGTGTTCCAAAAATTTGTGGCGGCACGTGATTAGGGATAGGCGTATTTCACCTTTATTTCCAGTTCATTTCATGAAAATACTGAACAAACTGGTTTTGGGATTTTATCACGAGTTCATCCCAATTTCATCTGAATAATTTAGGGAAACAACTCATAAAGAGTTACGAGCCTAAGATATACTTAAATATAGATTTAGATTTAGATTTATTATTCATTCCATTAGTTCTCGGTCGAGGAAATATGGTACGTCATAATATAAGATTACATGTAAAGAATAATTATTACAAATACAAAGTTTAAAAAACAAACATTGTACTATTCAAAAAATATATGATTTAAAACTACGTTAAATATAAAACTATGTTAAAGATATTAATATGACAGTAATTAGTAATTAAAGAAATGATAAGTGTTTTAATTCATCTTCAGTTTTCATTCGACGGAGTTTCCAGTAGAAAATCTTAAGCCAGCAAACTATTTTATTAAAGAGGATTTAATCTGTCCTTCCTTTCTGTGAATTCTTTCACCGAGTTCCATTAATTAACACAGATTGACAACACTTTATAAATAAATTTTGAATAATTAAAGTTTTTATTTCTTCCAGAAGACTATTGTATAGATTTATCCCGGAAAACCGAACGCTTGATTCAAAAAGGCTTAAGCGATGATTTCCTGTGCGTAGTTCAGAGCGATTTCTAGTGTTGTATAAATGATTTGCTCCGTTTAGGTCATATAAATTAATGTTTCGTCAGACAAACTATAAAATTTCTAGAATAAACGTACCAGGCAATGTTAAAATCCCAAGATTCCAAAACAAAGGCTTACAAGTGGCATTTCAATCCGCACCCGATATGATTCGTACGGCTCTCTTTTGAAGATTAAAAATTTCAATGTGTGATGTTCAACGACCCCAGTTTTCTATGCCATAAGACATGACAGAATGAAAATATGCATGATATACCATTTTAGATGTATATATATATATATATATATATATATATATATATATATATATATATATATATTGTAATACCAATTAAACAGGCTATTAATTGTTTTTAATATAATTTAATTGTTGGCGATACGGGTGCTTAAAGACAACAATCGCAGCGGGTCTTTCTTTGTTAATGGAGACCGCGCGCCTAGAGGAACGCAGTCAGCGGCAAAACGCGAGAGGAAGGCAGTCAACGGCGAGAAGCGAAACGGAAAAGTCAGCGGCAAGACGCGAAAGGGAAAAGTCTACGTCGAGAACTGGGACATAGCAGTTCGGTACACATAGAGAAATGGAAACAGTAAATGTCTGCGGTTCCAGAATTGAGAATAGGGCTATCTAGGAAGTCCAACAGCGAGATATAATAGTTTACATAAAACGCAAGTAAACAGTTTTGACGGAGAGACTCATAAAATCGCAGTTTGGAAGCAGAAGTTTTGCTTCACAAACTGAACTAACTTTCTCATAGACAGACTTTGACGAGATCTACGTCCGGATACTGGATATTTTAGTTCATTGTATTCGTTCTTCCTATCAAACCCAGCGGTGACCCTGAGATAATGAGAAATTCAACGTAATTGATTGTAAAATTATAAAGCTATATTTTCATAGAACGCAACAAATTAATAAAATAAAATTTGAAATATTTGTTTGTTAAATTGACGGTATTCGGCGTGCAAAGCAGGGATTATAATGTGTAATTATCAACAATAAACTTTAAAATACATAATAATTATGTTAATTATTCCTCTTAATTAAGACCACCTTTTTAATCATTACATAAATGGCTTCCAAAACGTAGGGCTAATTTAATTAAAACTTCTTTTAAAATCATTACATAAATGGCGTCTTCAACGTGTGGCTAACTATCATTCAAATTTTAATTCATTTTTTTTTGTTTTAGATTTTTTTAAAAATTAAAGACCTATTAATTGGAATGTCAATTACCTTAAGAAACCGCTCCATTTTTATCTAATTCTTAACACGCTATAATATAGATATAGCCTGCGTATCTAACACGCACCTAATTAAGATCTTAGCTTTTCGTATTCCTTTATACCAAGTACACAGAAAAGACAGAGAAGTGGATACGGCCTCAGGGGGAGTGGCGATTATAATAAAGAGAACGCTAAAACATCACCTTCTTCACCTTGGCGATACAGACAATCTGGAAACTGTTTCAATACAACTATACACGGAAAACAATTGCCCCCTAAAACTAATAGCTGCATTCAAACAACCTAATAAAAGTTTAGTTGACCACGTAATAGAAAAATTATTCGACAATTCAGAACCAATAATGTTACTAGGTGATCTAAGTGCAAAAAATACCAGTTGGGGTTGCCGATCTAATAACACTTAGGGGTTAAGATTACACCAAATAATGACAAACCATTGCATACTTTTATCGGCCCCCAATGAATACATCTACTACCCGTATGTCTTAGACGTTGTCTTGCACAATAATTGGAAAACAACAATACAACAAACGGTAACAAACGAACTAGATTCTGACAATCTACCTGTAATAATGTCATTTTATGATGTGCCTCAGGCGAAGACCCCTGCACCGAGATTGATTGATGGCATAACTGTCAGGAAATACTTCCAAAAAGTGCTCGACCAAAATTTTAATTGGACGGGACCACCACAGAATTCAACAAACATTGACGCTGTTATAATACGACTGCAATACAAAGTGCGCAGGAAACAACAATATCAAGAAAACAAAGAACTACCAAATTGTATAACATGACCATATAATTAAACTAATAAACACTAAAAATAGATATAGAAGAAAATGGCAAAGGACTAGGTTACGTTACTATAAAATACTATATGATAGATTAAACCATATAGTTAAACAAGAGATGGACGATTTCCGAATAACAAGATATAACAGATATCTAGAAGAAATACATCCCAGCGACTCAACCATGTGGAAGGCAACCAAGAGGCTCCTGAGATAACCTAGTATCATCTACCCACTAATAGTCAACAACACGATATGTTCTTCATAAGAAGAAACAGAAATATTGGCCACGCACCTGGAAAACGTGTTTACAACAAATGCAGACGAAGACGAACCTGTACTTGCTACCGAAATAGAAACCACCCTAGCTGAATTTCACATGCGGGAAGCCATGGAAATAATCCCCACGTCTACTCAAGAAATCCAGGTATATATACAGCGACTGCCTAAACGGAAGACACCTGGACCAGACCTGATAACCAACGAATTATTGAAAAACTTATCAAAGAAAGCTGTAGCTTATTTAGCGTTCATTATTCCGGTATCGCACTATTTAACAGCCTTCCTGAACATGTAAAGAACATCAACAACTACAACTCATTCGTCAAGGAGTGTAAAACTTTTCTTGTAAATGGAACTTATTACTGCGTACACGAATTTTTGAATCGGTCTCGCATTCGCTGAACTGCCTTGCCTACAAAATTGCCGAATATGCTATAAATATGTAAAACGTTTGTCCAGTTTTCCCCTTTTGGTTCGGTTTTCCTGCCTCTGCTTTCTGTTTTAGTAAATATCCATGACGACATTCCTCTGTACCTAGCGACAGGAGATGAATACCAGGATGTGATAAGTGTCGTGTGCGTGTTTCTTAAAGATTGTGTGTATGATTGTGGTTACTGGACAAATGTGAAAAGATTTGAATTTGTGTAACTTATCAATATTAATTATGTTTATATGTAATTTATCTACTGTACATTTGTGACTAATCTTATTTAGAGGTCTAATTATGAATAAATCAATCTCTCTAACCTCATTTTTAATGGTTGTATAAGACTTGGATACTTTTCTCGGGCATGGAGAACAGCAAACGTTTTAGCAATCTACAAAACTAGCAAGAACAAACATAACCCTGATAGCTACAGACCCATGAGCCTACTATCCACTTCAGCCAAGCTACTAGAGAAGGTGATCCTCACTAGACTGCAAGAATACGTACACGGTCATTAAGTTATACCTTCTCATCAGTTTTGGTTCAGACAGTCACACTCGACTACTCACCAACTTATCAGAATAACAGAGACGATTGAAAAGGGATTTGAAGAGATGAAATATACTGCAGCAGTCTTTCTAGATCTGGAAAGAGCATTCGACAAGGTATAAAATGATTAAATTAAACATTCCGGATTACATAATAAAAACCATAGAATCCTTCCTGACCGACAGGACGTTCAGAGTAAGAATCAACGCATCACTATCTAGCATCAAAACAACAAAAGCAGGAGTTCCCCAAGGGAGTCAACCTTGTTCAACCTCTACGTACACGATGTGCCCACAGTGAACGCCTCAACCGTCCGTAGCCATGTTTGCCGTTGTCGCCGCGTTACCAGCACAGAGCGCCAAAATAGAAACCTTCAAAATGCAATTAATGTAACGAGTGATTGGTATAAAAAGTGGAAAATAAAAATTAACACTACCAAATGCCAAGCAAAGACGTTTACACTCAAGCACTACACTCAACTACTAGTCTCCGACTAGATAATAATGAAATATCGTGGAATCCAAAGGACTCAACGATAGAGTATCTAGGGGGTCCACCTAGACGCAAAACTCAACTGCAGATACCACATTCATAAAAAAAACTAAATGAGTGCTACGCGAGACTCTCTCTGCTCTACCCCCTGATCAACCGAAAATCTCATGTTCGAGTTGAATCCTCGCTCCTAATTTATAAATCGATTCTCCGACCCATTCTTACATACGCCTGCCCAGCTTGGAGCAACGAACCTACAAGTTCGCTCAAGAAACTTCAAACCACACAGAATAAAGTGCTACGTATTGTAATTAACAGCCCGTGGTTCAAACGAAACAGTCAAATACACCAAGAATTAAATGTTCTATTTATAACAAACTACATCCACAGCCTAAGCAGTAACTTTTCTAAAATATAGTGAAGTGTAAATGTGCAAAGAAATTAAACCTAGGACAAAAGACACCCATAAAAGACTCAAACGAAAGCTTCCTCAAAACTTACACAAATAATTGTCAACCTGTACAATACCTGAACTCAATGTAATAAGCCAGAGGTGTGAAATATTTCACATAACCCTCTCTCTAAATATCATAGCAGCGAATTGCATTTTAGTTGCAGACTCTGCTAAATAAAGTTAAAAAATAATTTCATTTGAGATAAAATTGAAATAATTATTCTTTCTACTTTATCACTACAGTGCATTGTAAGAGGTATTCACACGGGGCAGTTTTTGAACTGTTGGCTCCAACTAATGAAGTGCTCTGATTTGGGGATAGGGGGACACAGACCTTGGCAACTGTAGCCTACCGCGTTGCCAGGAAAGCTTGTCTCCATGCGCCCGTAGGCCGATAAAGGAAAGTAAATCAAACTGAATTCAGCTTTCGGAATGTTTTTTACACACGTAATTAAAAGTTTCCTCTAATTTCTATGCTTTGTGTTATATAATATAATATTATATAAATAAAACATGGAAACAAAGTTTGTAAATTTTCATTATTCAAATGAACAAAAAGAGTACGGAATCGATTGCTAGCTTACGTGCACCAAATTCTCCACAATGTATGAAACACTTCCAGAATAAATTAATGTTTTCAGTGAAACATTTCACATAGGAATATTAAGTTAGTGTTATAAATGATAGAACTTCAGTGAATTGTTCGACTTATCTATCTGTATTCGGGTTTCTTTGAAAATTGGTGTGATTGAATTGCAATAAAAACATCATGCACTTACTAATTCCTATAGTTGCTTTACATAATATAGATAAGCCGCTTATTAAAATTCTTAATTTCACCTGTCGCCTTTTGATAGTTGTATTTATAATAAAAATGTCCTCTTAATTAGTGCCTCTTGAAATCTACGGGTCTCCCGAAATGTCTTCCTTTGAGTGTCATCAAACGGACTATAACCTCATATCATTTACACAAAGGTGGGATTTAAAAAAAATACCCATGACGCAGCTTTTCTTCCACTATCTGAACGCAGTTCTCAGAATATACGAAGCCACAAATTCCTATGTGACGTTGATAACGAGTGTATGTTATACACGCCTCTAATTTTTTGTAAACGTATTAAGGACACCCATAATAATAAAATTTAAAAGTTATTGAAAAAAAGAAAATCAGTGAATATGAATTGGTGACAGAAATGTTTAAATTCAGCAGCAAGCGATTTCGATTCGCGATCATTGAATTCTCCAACGAAAATATTTTATGTACAGTTTTCGCAGTGCTCTTATATATGCTTTACGGAGAATTTAAAATCTAAAGGGGTGCAATAGTAAAAATAGACGAAACATAGCAAAGACATTTAAACTTTTTTTTAAGAAAAACAGTTAATCATTTTAATTATGTGCGAAAAATGTTGAAGGATATACAGATAAATCAATACTTTAATCAATTGTAAAGGAAATGAATTTAATAGAACAATATAATAAATTTTGTCAATATTATGTTTATGGTACCACTGACGAGATAATTCGACGGTCTCGTCTACCAAATGAAACCAGAAAAGTCGCTGACACGTTGGTTGGATTTTTCATTTATCATCAGCTGAAGTTAGATAAATAAAAATTTTTATTCTCAAGTATTCAGAATTCATTGGAGAAATTACAGACGATAACTTGATTATTTTCAAATATGTGGTATTCGGTATGGCCGATGGTCAAATTTGGCTAAAAATCGTGAAATATTAAACAGGATAGGAAAACCCTCTTTTTTTCGTTCGTAGATATAAACATCCTATATAAAATGCAGAAAGAATAGTTGGTGAATTCTAGTTAATCTATAACAAAATTATGAAAGAAGGTTTACAATTAATCAAAGAATTCTCTGGAAGACAAATTAAAAGTAACAGGGATATTTGCAGATCTCTCCAAAGCATTCGACATAGTTGAACACAAAATTTTACTAGATACACTTGTGTTTTACGGAATCCTACCTTAATAATCCAAAGCAAAACGTAGCCACAGACAACAATGACGGCAATATTTATGGCTCTCATTGGAAAGAAATAACTTGTGAGCCAGAGGTCGATGTTTGGAACTCTGCTTTTTCTTTTGTACATAAATGACTTTCCAGATTGCATAAAACCAATAAAATCAGTTCTTTATGCCGATGACACGAACTTAATAGTAACCGGTAGCGACGACAAAACACTTGAAAAAAAAGTCGGAAGTTCCCTGAAGTCATTAAATGTCTGCTTCAGTGCAAAAAAATTGGTTCTCAACTTACAGAAAACTAAACTTGTTCAGTTTTCGACCGGTAACAACAACACTGAATTAGGGACTAATCAAGCAACATTCCTCGGTGTTCAAGTGGACGGAAAGTTACGATGGAATGAACATATTAATGCACTCTCAAGTAAACTTAGTTCCGTCTGTTATTCTCTTCGATTATTAATGTAACAAGTAGATACTTTATCTGCAAAAAAGGGTATATTATGCGTACTTCTATACCAACATGTGCTATGGAATTACGAGCTTGGGACTGTCTTCTCGCAATGCGGAAATATTTAAACTGCAGAGACGTGCTATTCAAATAATATGTGGCAAAAAATACAGAGAGCTGTCTTCAAAGCTCTTGGATTTTTAACGTTAGCCAGTGCATACATTTTGAAAACTGTAAAATTCGTAAAACGTTATCAAAGTCTGTTTGTTACCAACAGAGAATTCCATTAATATAAAACCAGAAACCGCGCGACATTACGGACAGACAAACATCATCTCTCACTTTTTTTTGAAAAAAAGTGTACATTATTCAGGAATAAACCTATTTAATTGTATTCCTCTTAGAATCAAAAGCGTAAGCATTTACAGCGTATTTATTAAGAAGTGCAAAACTCTGTTGATTAACGGCGCGTATTACTCTGTTAACGAATTTGTAAGTCAGTGTGAGCCAAACTCACAATAGTTACCTAGAAGATACTGGTTAATTTATGGAATACTAATATAAATGATTATTGCCTGTATGTCCAACTGATACTTCACAATTGTTTATCTAATGTCCGCACGAGATTTGCAGCCACTGAGAAGAGCTGCCTGATAAATTCTTTGAAGGCTCATCAGTACAAGAAGAAGATATGTAAATGGGAGTGTTAATTGTGCAGTGCAGTGTTATTTTTGGAAAACCTTTTAGTGCTATTAGTGAAGTTCAGCTTACAATTATTTTTTATTGCTTACTTTATATTTAAGATTTCTTACTTGTGTAATGTTCTGTAATCCTAACTTATTCTCTCTTATTTACGTATGTAGTATTCCTTATATTCTCCCTGAACTGATTTCATGTAATTTCAAATATGTACACTTTAAATTCTTCATATCACTATTTATTTCATATTTATCCATACATTTGTAAGTAATATCAATTTGATTTGTCCTATTTCGTCAGCAGAGGACTAATGGAACGAATAAAATCTAAATCTATCGCATAGTTGTTACACGAACGTATCAGTTTTTGGTTTTCTGGAAACTATTCTCGGTGAATTTTGCAGACATGTGAAATGGGAATCCCCCGCATGAAGGAGTTCAGGCTTAATGTGCTCTCTAGGAAATGAAATGCTCCGTTTTACAACGTTCTCGGTAAAATCTTCTCCTTGGGTTTGCACCTGTGGTCATCGGTTTATTACATGGCTCTGTGGCACTACTGGCGCAGGATACTAATGTTTCATAATAGTTTAAATTTTAAGTCATTCTACTTTTTGCTATCGCTAAAAGTTATTTCGTAGTCACTTCTACAAACATTTATTTTCGTTAATTTAATCCCTCACATATATCTTACAAACACTATTTATAAGAAAAGTACTGGTTTTCACTTCCAAACTTTTAAGAAATATATAAAACTCATGGCACAAAGTTTTCGTTTTAATCTGTCAAATGTGGAAGTATATATGAAGAAACGTTAGTAGGTCTAATTGGGAAACTAAGATATGCTTTCTGAATTAAAATACTGGCCGAACACAAAGTATTTCTCAAATTACAACAAATGGATACGAAAAACACGTTGATTATAGTAAAGTGTTATTTCTTTCTTTCGTCGTTCACATAATCTCAAGTCATACAAAATTAACACGTCAATTGTAAATAACACAAACAACACGGGTAAAAATGTTTCACAAAAGACTTTTTGTAATAAGGGAAATACTTTATTCACTTGTGTGAAGTGTTCAACATTGCCAGTGCATTTGAACTTTTCATACTATTTCTTAATTGTCTTCAAGCCCCGAGAACCGAGATAATAATAATGTAGAAATTTACGTTGAAGTGAAACGCGCAATTTCATTCCTGGAACTATAAAACGTATGATTTTTCCTTCATCGACGACATTTAGTTCCTTTGATTCCTCCTTCTCAATTTGTTTCCTATTTACGCAAAGAACAAATTTCACATTATTGTAGTCAACAACACTTTCGAAATGAAATCTTGTAATCAGGGTCTTATTTATACATGTTATGGGATTATATGTTGTTAGATATCAAAATTGAAACAATTTTTTTAAAAAAATAAGTAAGGAAATTTAATTAGTATAGAAAGGAAATTGTCTCATTTTGTCTTTGCAATCATATTTATATGCAACCAATCAATAATAGTAAAATAAAAGAATAAACTACCCTTACTGACCGGACACCCCTGTGTGTACTGATTATGAACACCTTGTCAAATATCTGATATTAAAAACAACCTCAGTATAATGTAATTAGCTAACTTTGGTAACGACTACTGTATAATGACCTTGGTTCTGCGAGATATAATTTTTTGATGTCATTGACATCGGGCCGAATTATGCGTCACCACAATACTTCCAAGTAATGGAAGGTGGATGATTACAAATGTCTTCGGCAGACGTTTCTCCGCAAGGTGGCTTAGGCCTTCTTCCATATCGTCTAAATTCCGCAAAAACATCACGTTGCCAATATGTTCATTGGCCAAAACTGCTCCATTAATTTAACTCTACTCTATATCCGTTTGCTTCATACGTTTTACTCCTCTATCAAGTTACTGCCGTCGATTTTATCTTCAACCCTTTTTTAAAACTGGCTATTGGGTTTAATGCCAGGAAACCAAAGAAAAATATTTTTTTGTCCTCGTACTTACCAATCTGGCATTCGAACATCTCATAAATAGATGTTTTCACCATCGTCGTTCATTTTCCTTCGGTTGCGGCTGTCACTTTCCCTTGTTAGAAAAAGTGTATCTTAGGAATAACGAAAAAAATACAGTAGCTTCCCCCTGTAAATATATCAATAATATTTTACCATAATTGAACCCTCCTCCCTATTGTGGTTGTCAGTTTTTATTTTGACCGTCAATATCACACATCCATGACAGCATATTTTAATGCATTACAAGGGATAGACTATACATACATTATTGGCTTGCTGAGGAAAATCATTAGAGGTGGTTTTTATTTGAAGAAAAGTTTTATAATTTAATTTCGAATTTAGTAATATTGTTCATGCTGAATTGTTTCTAGTAATCTTATATTTGATGCTTTTAGGATTATTTGTATTTGTTGTTGATTTTGTTTAATAATGAGATTTGGTTTTATAGTTCTATTTAAATGTTGCATTTAACGAGTATTCTAATTAATTATGTTGTATTGTGGGGTTTTATGGGTGAATGACTTATTTAACATTATTTGATTTTAAATTAAAATGAAAAATTTTACGTCTCATTGAAAATAGTGAATAAAAAAGAAAGCCAATTCAGACAAAAAGGTAATATTCTTAGCACCTGACGAAAGGGACAAGGATCCCAGGAACGTTGTGTGGTATTTATATTACCTTTTTGTCTGAATTGGCTATCATTTTAATTCATGATTCTAGATTAATTAAATGATTATTTTACACATATAAGGTTAAATCCGCTATTTTCTCAGAGATGGCGTTAGTGATTAATATTAATCTGGCGGATTTGCTTGGTTGATGGTGAGTCAGTGCTACACAGGAGAAAATAAATAATATGTAATATAACCAGACTTGTGAATTGTAAAACAGTTTTATTTTTACTTCTTGAAATTATAACGAATATTTATGAACAGGGGCTACGGTCTGTTCTGCATGAAGTTAATGTCGTGCTTGCTAGACTCGAACTGAACGAATGCTTGAGGTGAACAGTGCACTCGTAAAACAACAATATATAAAGTTAATAAAGTTTCTAAGCAAACACACTAATTCTGTTCCTTGAACTGCCGTGTCGATGAGCTGCTCTCTACGATTGAATATGTTCTTATTCTCTGATGCAGCTGCGAATGAGAAGTCAGCGATAAATGTCTTCTTCTTTCTCTCCAATACAGCTTAGCGATGCAAGAAGATGGATCGCTGATGCTTGCAGAGAAGTTCGTAGGCGGGCGGACGATCGCGTGTTGTTCGGTGGAGGTTATCTCCACTTTAAGATACTACGGACACTGCATTCTTTTTTATCGGTTTGTCATCTGTCAACAATAGTCTGTCAACAATAGTCACATCAGAAATTTCATACAATAACAAACATTTTTCATTTCGTAATCATGTCTATTTATTGTCAAAAAAAGAGCATATGCGGGCAGTTCTGCTTTTCCGCCTCAATTTGAAACAAACGGTTGCCGAATCGCATCAAATTCTCGTGAAGGCCTATGGCGACAATGCGAAAACAACGTTTGTTTTGTCGATTCAAAGACGAAGAAGTGACAAGAAGCTTTAAAATCGACCCGGATAGGTCGAGGACGGTCATTTTCAGGCTGTTTTCGACGAGGATGATACCCAATCTCAAAAAATGCTTGCCATGAAATTTTGTGTCACTCAATTAACCATTTCCATTTGCCTGCGTGCCGTAGGAAAGTTTCAAAGGATCGGAAAATATGTGCCACATTAATTGTACGATACGAAGATGGAGCGATGCCGCAACACATGCGAAATATTGCTCGCCAGACAGAAAAGAAAGTCGTTCCCCCATACGACTGGCGAGGAAAAGTTAATATATTTCGAGAATCCTAAACGCAAGAAATCGTGGGTTGATACCGGCAAACCATCAACGTCGTCAGTAAGAACAAATCATTTCGGACGGAAGGCGTGCATTTGGTGGGATGAGCAGGGTATCGTCTACCACAGAATATTGAAACCTGGTCTGTCAGTGCCCACCGCTACCACCACCAACTATTAAAATTTCGCCGTGTTCTGAGTGAAAAAAGGCCGGATTATCGGCAAAGACATGACAAGCTGACTTCCTCCACGGCAACGCACCATCGCACTCGTCAACAATAGTCAATAA
Organism: Zhengitettix transpicula; assembly: GCA_037074705.1. NCBI lineage: Eukaryota > Metazoa > Arthropoda > Insecta > Orthoptera > Tetrigidae > Zhengitettix > Zhengitettix transpicula. The sequence continues at coordinate 24,462,883 of CM073590.1, read as the reverse complement.
CTACTTTGAGGCTCTCGAACGGGTTGTCACCCCATGCCAGGTCTGGCTCCTTCCAACGACTACCTGTTTTCGTCGATGAGGAACACTTCGATTCTTACTAAAGCGTCCGAAAATAGCTTTATTAGTGGTTTGTCTCGAAGGAATGTTTTGGCGTGGTATCCACAAATTTTCGGAGAGATGGTAAAAATGTATAACTAGTGAGAGATGATACTTTGAATAATTTTTTTTGCTTTCTATGAAAGGAGCGTATGTCTAACTAAAAAAAACAACGGATTTAAGCTGATACACCTGTTACATACACAGAAATAGATATTATATAACAAAGAATTATCTATATGGGTAAATAATATATTGTATAGATTTTATATTTAAACATTTATTTAATAAATTTATCTATGTATAGTATAGCATTATTTTTGGAGATTAAGAAATAATTATCAATAAATAACTGTTATAAGTTACTCAATACTATATTAAAGAATTATTATTGTATATATTATAATACTAATTAGAGGCAATTAGAGATTTAATAATTGGAAATTTGTAGGAAATTGTTATCGGCGAGAACATAAACACAATAATGTACAGGCGGGCTTTGTCGGGCCGCACTACAGGGTTTACAGGAGGCAGTTGCGGGCAGATTTTCAACGAGTAAAGAGTGGCAGGCAAGACTTTATTAAGAGTGGTGTGGCACACAGAATTTCATCGAGTAAAGTTTGGACAAATAATTCGGTCAAATAAAGGTCGCAGGAAAGTTTCTCAATAAGTAAAGCCACAGTCAGAAATTCAACAAGTAAAGTCTGTTATAAATTTCATCGAGAAGGAGTCGATAACATTCTGATTAACCATTAATCAGAACGAGAAATACAATATTTTGCTGGAGAGAGAGAAACTTAATGCAGAGGTCCACAGTTGTTGTACGGAGTAATCGTTCCAGTTGATAGATACAAAAGTTTTGGACAGTGATTTTGACACAAAATTAAATTCTGTGAAATTATGGCCTTTCATATGTGAATAGTGTATAGTGCATCAGAGCCCAAACGAATGCCTGGTACCAGTAAAGAAACTGTAAGTAGAGAGAGAAATTTTATAAAAGTATTGTAAACGTTAAATAAGGATCAAATCGTCAGATTTCGGATTCAAGTTCATTTTTTTGTATAGTTCTAATGTTGAAAAATTTGATTTTTAATTTGAATGTAAAAAAAGGTTTGTTCTTTATTTAAAAAGACCAAATAAACGACTCTGTGATGAGAGTAGATAAATTTTGTTATTTTACTTTGAATAAATTAATTGTTTTCTGAGGTTTAAAATTTTGTAAATTATTTAACAACCTTTCATTTTAAATTTTAATAAAATAAAGTCATTCATAATTGTCATAATTAATTAATTTTAAATTGTTTATTATATTTTGGCGTCATCTACGTGTGGCCAACCATTTAATTCTTTTAATTATGTGTTGTTTTTAAATATTGGCACCCTCATCGTGGGGCAAATTAATTGTTTAATTTAATTATTTATTAATTATTACATATTGACGCCTCGACGTGGGCCGATTTCGTTTAATCCTTTTAATTATTACATATTGGATTCACCAACGTGAGGCAATTCATCTAATTCAATAAATTGTAATTTGTGTATTGCATTTTGGTCATCAACGTGTGGCCAAACATTCATTTAATTCATTTAATCCTTTTAATTATTACATTATACATAAAATAGATAAAATTTATATAAAATAATTCTTTATTTATCAAAGGTAATAAAATAAAATAAAAAACATAGGCAGCTGAAAACTAAATTATTACCTACATTAGTAAAAATGAGCCATAACTGTAATGAAGTGCGTTCCATAAATAGAGCCTCATGATGTACAGAATATATATTATAAAAAAACTATGTCTTCAAGTTTGTCCATCATCTTTCTGGAAAAATATTTAACTCGTCATGTACAGATTTATGTGGTACGAGTGCTTACCCCTTGCGCTATTGGTAGGCTACGCTATTGGTTGCTACTGAAGAAGCACAGGATGCGTTCCCGGTTTCAGTAGAGATTAGCTAGCTGATGCATGCAAGAGTGCGGGTCAGGCGGAGAGTGGCAGACAGGGAGAGAGTTATGAAAAGAAAGAATTAGAACGGAGAGAAATAGATTGAGACATACCTACTCAGGGAAAGGAAGGTGTTCTGGACATGAAGCATGTCACATATCACACAGGCTACTTTATATGTTTAAAAATTGTTTATATATCAAAAACATGTTTTATGTGCACAATAACATATTATGAATGAATTTGTTCTAAATCAATATACTTATCATGCAGCATGCGGCAAACAAATTAGTAAAGTTCGATTTTATGTTGCTGTTACTCTATTTTACTTCACGGCAAACATTTTTCACAGCAACCATAAGAGCGAAGCTGAGGTTAAATATCCATATGCACAATTTACAATTGTTTCAGTGCTCCTAGTTCAATTATGAACATATAAGTGAGTTTACTGATTTTTCTGTTCACAAAATATTACTCCAATGTATAAACAGACGAAAACGGGTTACTTTAATAATTCTAGACCAAGAAGAAACATTATATGACGCTCACTGCGTAACATTCTAAGAAGAAAAATTATTTTATATTAATTGGAATATTTAAATTTATCAGAAGATATAATGTACAATTAGAGCATTCCTGGAGATGGCATATTTTTCTATATAATTAATTTAGCCTAAAGTCTTATTCAAGCAACATAATATGTTTCTAGGTTGTATTTAAACTGTGACTCATAACTTCGTGGATTCTCAAGTGAACCAGAAATCACATTTTTGCGAGCCGAGCGCTGTACTCCTCAACAAAATGAAATAAATGCCTGAAGTAGAATCTTCAGGAAAATTATGTTACAGTACAGTACAATAATATATTAATTTATAACCATATGGATGGGTGTTTGTACTGTTAATCCGCAGCTATGATGTATGATACTTCATGTATCCAACGTTAAAGGTAACGCCAAGAATGTGTACAGGCTGCTTTGACGTACATGCGGTAATGGGATGGGATTACCTTCAGTGCACCTAAGCGTCGGGAAGAGAGTTGAATAAGAGAGGAGCGGGCTGATGCCAAAACGAGACACGCTCTACTTAATAGCAGCTCTACAGACACGAGATAAATTATTGGCTCGATCCAGCGGGAGAGGCAAAGCACTTAGGAAAGGTTGGCTTGATGCGCACAAAGGCCAACAAAATTTTCCAGAGGCACAGCCTATTTTTCCTTTTTTTTTTGTATCGAGGTATCACAGCCCGCGGGCCTGAATTATGGATCGCCGGGCGAACAATGCGCAGCGCAGCTTTCAGCGGCAAATCGAATTAGGCTCTGCTAATGACCACACGGCCGCTGCTTCCTTTACGACAAAGTATATTAATGCGTAAAGCCCTTCACGATTCACACGGAGGATTCTCCCAATACACTAACTGGGCAAAGCTTATCTCGAAACACAAACTTATCTCCATTTATTGCTTGAAAACTTACATTAACTTAAGATGCATTATTAATTATTACAATTATATTTGTGATAAAATAATATAAAAGACATAAAAATTATAATTCAAGAATGAAATGAAAGAAGAAAATGAATTTCTACGTCTCTAATACTTAATTGAAAATGTAGCGGCGTGAAAGGTTTAAAACTTGTTCCACAGCAGCATTTCAATTGTATTCGTTTGTATACTTAAGAATCTAGTTATGCATTAAAATATTCATAACACCCACATAACTTCTTATATGCTATTAGTTGAAATCTTCATTAATAATAAAGATAGGCAAATACAGACAAAATAAGTGATAATATAAACACTACACTACGTTTCTGGAAGTCTTTTTCCTTTATTCAGGTGCAGAAAAAAAATAACAGACACTACTGCACGAGTCAGTTGACAAAACTAAAAAACCTTTGGATTTGTTGTTTTGTCAACCGACTAGTGCAGTTGTGTCTCTTATGTTTTTTCTGCACCTGAATAAAGTAACAAAGCTACCAGAAACGTTGTGTGGTGTTTTTTTTATCACCACTTGTTTTGTCTGTATTTGCCTATCTTTCTAATTATTAATTTTTAATCCGAGGTAAAAAAATTTTTCATTTTGAAATCTTTATTGTTCTGTCGTTCCACAAACCCAATTTTCGTAAACATGAACCTAATATCTTACAAACTACTTTTGATTGATTCGGATGTATTAGACAAGGACTATATAAAAAAAATACCTTCCAAAAACGCCAATATTGTCCTCTAAGCTCAATACCTATGGGTTATAATTCATGTTACAGACATGAATCTATCTTTCTGCGTTATTACTACAGATGGTAACATCTATTTAGTGAAAATAATGATTTTGTCTGTACATTACTTGTAATTTAGTCCTTTTAAATTTTGATTAGGTTTCGTGAACAAGGGGATCCAATGTAATCCTGTCTGACACTGTGTTTGCTCGCTTTTCACAAGAAAAAGGTCGGAACTTATTACGGTTGGAAGTTCCTAGCAATATCATACGGCCATCCGTCTTCTCGAAACTAAATGAAGAGAATGTTGCAAAATATAATTTTAATTTCATCAGTTTGGAAGTTCTCAGAAGCATAACGTGGGTTCCAGTCACCCGGAGCGTAGACAAAATTCGCCGTCCTGTTAATTAGGTATTTAAATCCAAAAGGATAAAAAAATTACATAATTTAATAAAAATTTTCGCTCCCAAAAAGTTCCGCCCGTAGCGATTCGCCCCCGGTGCGTCACGCTACTGGATTTTCATTATTTGACGGAAAAACTGCTTGACGAATTTTCTCTGAAACATTCAAATATTTTGAGGCTATCTAAATGTCATCCGCCATTTGAAAATGTTAAAAGTTAAATGTTAGTCTGCCCAATATACTTTTTTTAAGGGGCATATTATTAGTAGAGAAACAAACTATTTGTCGACAAGATTAGGCAAGAAATAATAAAAACTTGATACTGAATCAATTATTTATAAATAAATCAACCAAATGTTTTATTTTGTTGAAGGGATCGATATTGATCAAGTTATTTCGTCCTATCCGTTTGTCTCTCATATACGAATATTTAAAATATAGTAACAACACTCGCGTTGTTGTATCCCTTCCTATGCTATTAAAGGGGAGTTGCCCAATGTGGATCACCCTCATGTAGCCTGTTGCCCTAAAAAAATCAAAATAAATCTACATCTTCTTAGTAGCTAAAAGAATTCCAGGATGATAGAAATATTATTACTTTTCTACATCAGTCTTTATGAGTAAACGTGTCATGTCAACGGGGAATTAAATTATAAGAGGCCTCCTTAAAATGTACAAAATAATAACATGAGAATCATATAACTCCTTGCATTAAATGTAAAACATCGTATTTCGCTCTGAAAATGTTAAATTAAATTAAATGTGAGTTTTAATACTTTCAAAAATTGACACTTCTGAAAGGAAATTTTCAATTATTTACAATATTGGCAGTAATAATCGAAGTTCAAAGAAATCCGATGTCAGCGAAAAACCTGTGAGTTTATTCAACTTTATTTCTGATTTTATTCTTTTCATTATTACTAACGATTTTTGCCTATTTATATATTAAAATAAATAAATAAATAACAGTTCGAAAACCGGCAGTATAAGAAAAGTTTTAATCATAAGAAAGATAGCCAAATACAGACAAAAGAAGTGATAATATAAATATCATACGACGTTTCTGGAAGTCAAAACATCAACTGACTAGTGCAGTTGTGTCTCTCTAGGGTATTGCGTTTTTTCTGCACCTGAAGAAAGGAACAAGGCTTCTAGAAACGCTGTGTGGTATTTATATTATCACTTCTTTTGTCTGTATGTGGCTATGTTTCTTATTATTAATTTTCAATGATACGTAAATTTTTCATTTTAAGAAGTAAAGTTTTGTTGAGGATAATCGATTTTGTCTTTGAAGGAATGGGAGAAATAGTTTTATCGAAAACAGAAGAACGCTTTTCAGGATTTACAATGTTCTAACGGAATTAAAAATCATAAAAAGTTTCCCCGAATAGTGTATATGTAATGTACGAACAAATTATTACTTTTATACACATAATTTTAAATCTATATCCTTTTTTTGCCTAAGAGAAGTATTTATCATAAAGCTTGCTTGCAAATCCTGTGAATAGTTGGCCTGCAATGCGAATGATGCAGAGAAACGATACAAATTCTTGTCAGTGTTTAGCTTGCAGGTACGCAAACTGTAGTCGAAAATTTTATCACTGCAGTCAAATACCATAGGTGAAAACTATTAACCTGAAAATTAAATTACTCTAATAGTGTATTTAACTCGTAACGCAAGAGAAAACATTTTCAGTGATTCACTGGTCACGTTTTCTTGTCATATAGACGAAACATTTAATAGTTTCGAAAAATTTCATTTTTATATTAAAGCGAATGTTTACGTTTTGAAGTATATATAATTAACATGATGCCTTCAAAGTTACGGCGGCAATAATTAAATAAATAATTTATATAAAACATTTCATTACACATTTGTAATCTCTACAGTGTTTCGTTCTTATACGGGTCTTTCTTCATATATTGAACAAGAGATCGTAAATTAATTAAAACTCACTTAATTTCGGATAATTCAATTATTATAATATCTGCTTAATCTGAACGTTCTGGCTGTTGAGCGAAATTTGTATTAAATTTGAAGTTTATTCCGACAAGAAGTATTGTAATAGTACATGGTATATAAATATACATATTCTTTTAGTCTTTCAGTTGATCGATGATTTCAAAATAGCATTTTGCTAAGGGTAACACTAAATCACAAAATCTATTTTTTTTAATTTGTCTAGTATTTTCATAAACACATCGCTGTGAGTATTTCGGCTTCATTTATTGCAGCTGCCAGAAGACTGACAGGGCCATTATTAACTTTCTTGTGCACCCTGCCGAGACAGCTGTCGTTCACGGCCAATATTGCTTTGCTCAACTCACCAAAACATATTCTAAGCCTAAGATGTTACATAAACAACTATACGTTTTATCCAAGCGGAAGAAAACCGAAAATATTTCCTGAGGCATACTTTTCACGTGCAAAAAAACTTAGTAGTTACAGCAATATCATTTATTGATTGAATAAAATATATACACCGTTAAACTATTATGTTTCATATTTACTTAATTATGTATCTTAATTGGTATCGCAAATTTAAGAAATTGTTTCAAATATATTGAAGTGCTATTAGAAAATTTTCTAGTGATGATTATAGATGGAGTTTCAAACCATTCAGAAATTTGCAAACACCAACACTAATAAGAGGATATATTCGTGAATTTTTTAAATAGAACAAGAATCTATTTCAAAAAATGGCAAATATGCAAATATACAACACTCTGCTCTCAGATAGGACAATCCACGCCTTCGTCTGTAACACAGCAGTAACACTGGCATAATTTTATATATACTGTTTCAATTGAACTTTTCAAAACTTCGAGGTGTAGTTTCCGACGCCATAATAAGAAAAACAGATCACTAAAGAGTTTTACGATATTCATTCTACTTCGTTTATAAGTTATTAATGTGGAGAAGCTGGACACGTCATTCGAAAAATATTTTCTGAGCCATACTGCAGAATTTGACCTTGAAAATAAGCATGTGGTTTATATATTACGTATCTCCAGCTCATTTTTAGTCATGTTCTTCAAGATGCACTTTGTGATATATACCACGACAAATGGATTTCTGGTCCGAACGTTATCTGCGGATGCATCTAATATAGTTGGTTTATGCAGAAAACATTCCCAAAATAAAATAGAATCATTTTCCGTACATCCTCATGACAAGTACTCCTTCAGACCCCAGCGTTGCCCGTGTACTTCTTTATATAAACCCGAAAAAGTATATAATTCTATATTAATCTTCAGACAAGAAATGATTTAACCTAAACCTAAATGTTACTAGTTCCGCACATAATTTCGAACGACAGTGCATTAATTTAACAGCTTAAAATACATTAAATTTTATTGAATCCCCAAAAAACACAGCCGAGAATTTCTTTACGAATAGAATACTTAAATATACTCCTTGAGTATTGCAGGATATAATTTTCCCTCAGTCTTCAGACATTACATAAGATTAAATTGTTAGCGACATTCACAATGTAAACAAATGGTCGCTATATTGGACTTTACTATTATGGCACGAATATTAACTTAAATTTTCCTCAAGGATCGTAAAGTTTTTCGTAATATTTTTAATTATCATTCTATGGAGTATTGCCGAATAAAATTTTACTTTTTATTCCATGAAAATATTACTTTTTATTTAATTACGGAAAAAGGAACTATTTACTTTGTTCGTCGCGTAGTAACGTCTGTCTCTCTCTCTCTCTCGCGTGACGTCATGATATCTTGACGCCCAGTAATTTCACACCAAATTATCACGTTTTTCAATTACAATTCTTTCTACCTTTATGCTAGGGGTTTTTCACCCCCACAATTCCGTTTCTCGTGTTTGTAAGAATATGTGTATCAAGTTTTGTTGCACTCTGTCCACGCTTTTAAATTTGTATAAAGATTAACGTAAATACGTACATACATACATACAAAAATACATCCTTTTTTATTATACAAATGTTACGACAGTCCATGATACGTCAAGTAGATTAGTGTTCTAACGTAAATCACTGGGGCATATATCATTCATTATTTTGAATGTGCCCCAAATTCTTGAAGCAATGGAAATAACTGGGATTTTTTCCACTTATTCTTTTATATTTGGGTTGAGCGTATATTTAAAAAAAATTAAGTAGCATTATTTACACAATTGTGTTTATAAGTGTGTGTGTGTGTGTAAACATTAATGCTATTGCATTTAAGTTTTTTTTCACTTATATTATATTTGTTTTATTAATCTGAAATAGTATGAAATTGGATTTATTGGAAACAACTTATCACATAACTGAAAGCCATCCGAAATGTCGCACCAACAAATTCAATTAAAGCTACGAGACACATACCATGGACGTTAGACACGGAATCTTTTGTTTCCACTAATCTTGAGTCCGAATCGTACCTTGCAGCTTAATTAAAACACGCCTTTTACTGCCCATAAATTTTCCCTTAACCAGAACTTCGCTCGTTTCAAACCGAGATTCCCAGCTCAATTCGTAAATTCTCACTCTTTGGCCGTCCCTGAATTGCGTTAATTGCTCTTTCCCATTTAATTACATACTATAGGAGAAGCTCTTGGACTATCCCCTTTTCCTTATAAACTACAAGCATGCAGTACTTTTTCATTTGTGTAACCGAAATTTTAATTAATAAATGCCAATGACACTTCTGTTATTTTCTTTGTAGTGGTGATAGGTTTCTTCCGCGAATTTGGGGCGGTTTCTATGAAAATATAGTCAGTCATAACGCCAAAAGGCTCCTCCTGAAGGGATTTTCATTAAATCACGTGAAACAAATTAAACTTCGGCTGAAAAAAAAAGAGGGTGATAGTTCAGAGAGTTGTATTGAAATCCAGACACACCACACAGACTAATCAATCGTACGATATCTACCATTCTAAACAGTACAAAAACCAGATATCAGCAATTAAATATCTCCCAAATTGAATGAATGATAATCCTCCAATTGTATGAATTAAATACTGTATGATGTGGAAATCCAAAAATAAATGTTGGCAATTAAATAGACGGAAAAAATGATGTTAGAAAATTATTTAGAAGCAGTGTTTGAAAAGAGTTTTATACAACTATACTTAGCACTCAGAACAGGGAAATAAAGTACTCAACATAAAGAAGAAAGTAAGAATACTGAAGTAAAAAGAAATGTTATAATATGACATGATAATGTTATATTTTTGGATTATTGCCTTTGTCGGCGTCCTCTTGCCGCGCCATATATTTTTTGTTATTGTTGTTTGGATGGCGTGCGCTAAGATTTGTAAAGACAGTTGCCATGTAGGCTTTGTCGGGGTAGAGCTCAAACATTAAAACGTAACAGTATTGTAAATGAAGTTTGTCTTTGAGAAGTAATGACCATTCCCTGTAGACATATACACATCTCATTGCTCGAGAAATAAATTGCATATAAACAATTATTTTGGTAATTTCTTATTAAAAATTACCTGCCACCCAAATAAATTGTCGAAAGCGACGAGAGGCACGAGGGTAAAGGGTACAATATATATAATCAAAGGTATTGAGTATATACGGATCTGTTGGGAAGATTACCGCAAGATTGATACCCAATTTAAAAGAACAATATGTCTGACGTATTTAAAAGCATTGAATTGGAAGTGTCGTGTACACTGCTCAGTGTTTTGCACGTCTACCTGGAATGAAGTAAAAAAAATGTCCATCTTTATTTCATACTTATTTGAACTTAGTTCTCAAATAAAGGAAAAATATAGCTTAATTTATGTCTCAGGTGAACACGATTTAGTATAAACGGTGGGATGAAAAATAAGGTATCTAAAGTTTCGTCTTTTCTGCAATTGTTTTTTATTGTGTAAGCTAATCAACAAGGTACAATTTTTTATATCTTCGTTTGTGATAACGACCCTCAACAATCGGAAACAGAAGGTGGCCTTAAAAAACAAAGCTGGTGAGGTGCACTTGTCAGAATGGGAAGGCATTTCTTGTGGCGTGCCTCAGGGCTCAATATTAGGTCCGCTGCTTTTTCTTTTGTATATTAATGATCTTCCAGAATAAATGGAACCTATAAAATCTTTCTTATACGCAGATGACACTAATTTGTTAATTACGGACATTGATTTAAATAATCTCAATGCGAAGATTGATATTGCATCCAGAAACCTAAACACTTGTTCACCGCCAATAAATTAACACTCAATGTACAGAAAACTAAGTTAGTTCGTTTTACAACAGAAACCAACAACATCGTAACGGATAAGTTCTCAGCTCATGCGACTTTCCTCGGCTTGCAGGTCGACACTAAATTAAAATGGAACTTGCGCATTGATCGCCTTGTGCGCAAACTTAGTTCTGTTTGTTATTCATTGAGACTATTGATGCAACAAGTTGATACCAAAACTGCTTCACTAGTCTATTTTGCCTACTTTCATTCACATGTGTGTTACGGTATTGCCAACTGTGGCAATTGTTCTCGTAGTGTGGAAGTTTGCAAACTGCAAAAACGAGCCATTAGAATTATATAAGATTCAGAAGCTTACATATTAGAAGTACTAAAATTTGTGAAACGCAACATGAACCTTTTTGCAAGTAACGGGGACAATCATGGAGGAACTGTTCAGTTCTCAGCCTCAGTCTCTACGAGTCTAGCATTTATCATTCCGGTTTCGCACTATTTAACAGCCTTTCTGAAAATGTAAAGAACATCAACAACTACAGTTCATTCGTCAAGGAGTGTAAAACTTTTCTTGTAAATGGAACTTATTCCTCCGTTCACGAATTTTTGAATCGGTCTCACATTCGCTGAACTGCCTTGCCTACAAAATTGCCGAATATGCTATAAATATGTAAAAAGTTTGTCCAGTTTTCCCCCTTTGGTTCGGTTTTCCTGCCTCTGCTTTCTGTTTTAGTAAATATCCATGACGACATCCCTCCGTTCCTAGCAACAGGAGATGAATATCAGAAAGTGATTAGTGTCGTGTGCATGCTTCTTACAGATTGTGTGTATGATTGTGGTGACTGGACAAATGTGAAAAGATATGAATTTTTTTTATGTGTGTGTGTAACCTATTAATATTAATTCTGTTTATATGTAATTTATCGACTGTACATTTGTGACGAATCCTATTTCCTCATTAGAGGGCTAATGGTGAATAAATCTATCTATCTAGCTATTTAAAACAATAAAAATTTGTTCCTTTTGAACGGTCTCTTGTATACCAATTAAGTCTCGGTCTCTATTTGTAGCGAACATTTTGTTGTGTTTGCCCTTGAGGGCGATGATTGCCTGATTGAGTCGTTGGATTGACGAACAAAACGATATCAGGATGTTCCATATCAATCACGACAGAGCATCGACGTGAACTGATAGCGTGTTCATGAGCTAGTTAGCAAATAAATTCGTGCGTCTCACTGGTTATGGTGCATGGGGATGCGGCACTACGTAAAACGTAGCTGAGGTCTTCAGTAACATAAGGATATCACAATATTAATCTACACTTTCCCAGTTAAGCAGGCTTATCTTCATAACGCTAACTTTTCGTACGTGACACATGAAGTGAGACGTCACGTAAACCATATCGTCCTTTTATACAATAATTTTTGGACATCTTCATTGCCTAACATTTACCACCAACAACTCAATTACCCTATGAAAATGAGAAACTATGTTGTGTGTCATATACCGGACCCTTGTTCTGTAGCACTGTGAACCCGTATGGTAGCCAATCTCCCCCCCCCCCTCTCTCTCTCTCTCTCTCTATATATATATATATATATATATATATATATTTTAGAAAGGTAATATGGATATTTGGATAAATCAATAGGGAAAGTTTTTGGGAAGTGGGACGGCTCCTTTTTTCCGTCATGATCTACCTCTCTAAGGAAATCTGGAAAAACCAGCAGTTCCTTCTAAATATAGATTGGCAACCATACGGGTTCACAGTGCTACAGAACAAGACAAGGGTTAATCCTTGGGTTAGAGCTTTGACCTCATCCTAGCCGACCTTATTGTATTTATTGGAAACATTCAACGCAAGTATTGGGTGGAATAATTTGCAATGTTATCTACAACCTATATGGATAAAATTTATTGTACATAGTCTTGTAAATTAATGCTGTTAATGTTTACCTACGAAATAAGAGTCGACTTAAGCAACTCGCTCACGACTATATGATTCAAGTAAGTCTTTCACGAACTATGAATTGAACAATGAGCCGTAATTGTATCTGCTATATCATTTTATAAGAATCGAATCTTTTAAATGATTTGCGGTATTTACCCACCTCTATAAAACTATCTAATTTTTTTCATTCCGTGATTTAAATAGTATCAAATAAAGAAATAATGTTTTAGAAAAAATAGTATTTTATTAGTTTCATTACTTCTTTAAGTACCTACTGTTCGGATCAAATACAGTTATGGTTTCATTAGAGTTTCACTCTTCTACGAGGTAACCAATCAATCAAAAGATAGTTTTAGTTCTTCCGACTTCACTCAGTTGCACTGGGATTAAAATTATAAACCTCAAGTCTAATATCTTTAAAAGAAACTGAGAGATACAGGAGAAACTAATTAGCAGATAAAGAAATACCATTATATTTTATTAAACAATATTCTCATAATATCAATTGAAAGACGGTATTACTTTCACATACATGAAGTTTGAATTTTTTCATGTTACTATTCAACCATAATTATTGGAATATGTAAACATAGCTAAGAAGATTAACTGGTCATTACTTCTGAAAATAATTCAAACATTTTAAATATTAGATACTAATAGGTCTTATCAGACTTAATAAATTGACTTTACTGGATTAGTTATTCAAATATCTATATAGCAAAGAATATAAAAACACACGGATGAACTGTAAATAATAGTTCTCATTCAATATTATTTTATTCTGTATTTTAAATGTAATTTGCAATTTTGACTTAACGTTCACTGTTCTTTAGGTAAATATTATCTTTTTAAAAAATATTCTCTCCAATGAGAGAATGAATTGTTATCATATGAAACTGTAAAGAATATTTAATCCTCTAAAAATAATTGAATGAAAGCAATTGTTTTTCTGTCGAAGACTGAAAAATCTGCATCACTTGTTTAAAATCGCGTGCTTCGAAAACGTCACGAGATTACACTGTAATTTATCATCGATCAGGATCCGGTGACAAGCCGCTGCACAACCAGGGGGCGTTAAATGAGTTTACATCGTCATATATCAACAACGACATTAAAACCATCTATATCATATTGTCAATTTTGAGAAAGGAGAAAATTACTATAAAATTTATAACGGCTGAAAATTTGAGTTATTTCAATATGAATTTATACAGTTTAATAATAACAGAATCAGTACCTATTTTATCACAAAGACGATTTAGTATTGCTAACTTTTCACTTATTTCTCTATGTTTCCATATTTTTTTTCCCTTGGACAGTGTAAATTTATGGCTGAATAAATACATATTTAATACAAAATATTTCTTTTCAGTCTGTAATTTGAGTTATATTATTATTTTTAGCTGATATTTTAATCAACACGTAGAACGATTTCTTAATAAATAGATAAAATAAATAATTTCAGAAATGGAGTTTATTTGATACTATTAATTTTCACAATCCGATAGAATGGAAAAGTAAATAATTTATTGCCTACATTATCTGAATTTTAATAAACACCAGCGGAAAGTCAGCAGTTAGGTAAAATTTGTGTTTTATTTATTGGTAATCTACGCGTGCTTGACAAAATTAATTATAATTAATAAGAAAGGTAGCCAACACAAAACAAAAGTTTTATTCTTCGCGCCTCATGAAAGGAACAAGGATCCCAGAGGCGTTGTGTGGTATTTATATTGTCACTTTTTTGTGTGTGAATTGGCTATCTTTCTTATTAATTATTTTAATCAGACGTAAATTTTTTCATTTTAAAATTAATTATCTATAAAATTTTATGTCACGTAATTAGTGTCGTCCGTTTTACTACGCGATGAATCCTCATTTGTCTTATGTATTTATACGTTGATTTACTTGTCTTAATTTTTCTTTACTGCGATATATTGTGTTAACGTGGGTATAATGTTAGTCAATAACATCAAAAGTGTAAATTCTAGGCCTTCCTAACTTGCTTCTCCAATGACTTCATGTTAAAATTAATATTTTTTCACAACTGCGTAGTTTGTTATCCTTATATCAATACTGTGAGTGTACATTCAAGATTGGTCCTCTCTTAAAATTAAATGACATAGTATTTTCACTACTACCTCTATATCTCAGAAAATGATATAATCATCACAAACATTTCTAATTACAAGTTAGAATACGGTAAACTTAGAGCTCTTTACTCAATGTGACGCACGAAGTAGAAATAATCTACATTTACAAAACTGAAGAAATTAAAAGGAATATTTGACTTAAAACAAAAATAAATTAGTTAATACTATAGCAACATATTATATATAATATGTTTAATTATATTTATAAATATATTTTTGCTTCAACTAATATTGTAGCGCAGAAGAACACTCTCCCCCTCAAATTAATTCAAGATTAATTATTAATATTGGATTTAAAACGCCTGTATATCCAGAGCCGAGGTTTGGTTAGCTGGAAATTACGACCATAAAATTTGACACCGAGGTGATGGTGTAGCGGAAAAAAACATGCCTTCAGATAAAGGTGGCGGATTATGGGAGAAGCCTGACTCAGGAGTATTGACCTGACCAAAATCCCCGACGGTCAACCCTTCCAAAAGGCGAGATTAAACCCGCGAAACTGTAAAATCGACGCAGTTTGGCTGAAATCAAACATGTGAAGAGGTCCCACTGGTGGGGTATGAAGAGAGTCGAGCTGGAAGGTGGGAAAAAGCGAGGAAACACACAGTTCAAATCTATATATTGAAGAGGACAGTTAGTATCTATAAACCGGAGAAAGAGGAAGTATGGAAAGAGGGAAAGTGTAGGAGTAAAATTAGTTCCCCCCCCCCCCCAGAATTATATTAGAATGCCGTACCGATTTTTATAAAATGAAATAGATTCAAAATCTCCCGTTGAATTCCTATATCCAATTTAAGTTTAAACGATTATATTTATTCTTTTACCGTAATAAAGAGATTCAATGGAAATCCAGAATTCATGAACTGGCATTTTTATCTTAAAGTGATAATTAAATTGCTTTTATTCATGCAGTGTAATAAGCAATTCCCAGCCAGATTAACAATTGGCCTTATTGATTTATGAACCTAGGGCCGCATAAATAAACAATAAGGATAACAAATAACATTAATGGATACTTTACACGAATTCTATCTATCCACCTCACTGATACTTCCTACATCCTAATGTATGCTGTTTATAATTTGAAATTAGTCTTAATGATTGCGAAATAAATAATAAAAATAATTTTCCTCTGGTTGAAGTAATATATCTCTGTAGCCAATTCTGACCGCTACTCTTCAATCAGCCTCCAGCCAAATTTGCCTCGTGAAATATACGGTTTGTTCCATAAATGTATTATTCTGCACGCGAACCCAGCAGTAATTTCGGTATTATACTTTCAATAGCGACCGTTTATAGCGGAGACGTGCAAAGCCCCAATGGCCCACATATACGTACAAGCTTGATGGAAGCGAAAAATACGTATCAAACGCAAGAAGACCGAAGAGACTGAATACATTGGGCAGAGTTTACTTACCCCTATGATTTAAGATAAAGAATTGTATTGTAGACATACTGAGGAAATAGGCTGGAAGTTCATTTAGGTTAATCTGACACTTTAAATGGCATCTTGATCAAAGAGTACAAACTTACGGTAGTTCTTTTGTAGGGATATGTTGTTCTTCATAAAATAGTAATTAAAACCAAAATCCAACATTTTATACTATGAATTATCTAACACCTTTCTTTTTATATTGATTATTATTATATTATATATTAATTTAAATTCCTGAATCAAAAGCCTCTATTTCTTCGAATGGATTTATGCTGAAATACCCTTCAGCAGGCACAGTATTTATCAACTAAACGTATGTATAGATGAATGCATGTAATAAATTTCTATAATTTTAAAGAAGGATTAAATATTTGTACGCAATTATATATATATATATATATATATATATATTATTCCGCTGGATGAAAGATCAATGTTATGTTCGTGATATTTTAAGTTTGGAGATATTATACAAAACACGGTAAAATGATTAAAATTGTGAAATTTTATTGTAAAAACTATAATTGAATTACTTTATATGTAAATAAAGAGTAAGAAATATTGATTTATTAATGTCACATACGCATATTAAACAAACGATGAATGGAGTGGGAAATTGAAGAATATATAAAAAGAGTAATATATATTTCAGGAATATAAGTTCATAGAAAAAATTATAGCAATAAATTAAGTGGTACATAATTTCATTTCAGTCAGCCGAATGAAATAGAACCCAATATTCACGTTCAAGGGTAGTCTCAAAACTCATCCCTGTTGTTCATATATACGTAATCGCTCTATCCCAAGAAGACGTTAACGATATAAGTAAGGGTGAGTAAACAAAATATGTCATTGTATACCGTAGGTATACGGTTTTTCCATTTAATAAATATAGGTATTTATTTTATTATTATTAATTATTAAATTTTCCAGTTGTTATCTCTCAAAGGACTGGTAATATCAAGTAAATATTGTTAGCATTTGCTTTAATTAAATTCTGTCAATCTAATTAAATATTTTAAAACTGTTAACGGTGAATATATGTAAATACTTTTAAAATTTGATAAATAAACTCTAATTTTATTTGAAACTGAATATTTTTATAAATACATACTTTAAATATTACATACCTAAATAATTATATTTACAGCTCATGTGGAGACTGTAATACAGTGCGTTCGGAAAGTCGTTATGCACTGCACAAGGAACTACGGAAATTCGAAACAAAGTTGGTATTTATTTCTTGAATAAACAGTGAACGTTATTGTTTAATGATCCACGAATTCATTAGCCAGCTGAAGAAAGATGAAATAAACTTATTATGGCCATATAACATATAACACAAAATTTCCGAACACCTTGTATAAAGAAACACCACTGCTGTGCTTTCTGCAGTAACGCGACATGAAAAATCTTAACACACGTAATATGATCAGGAGACTAAATCTGAAATTTGAGAAACAATATTCTAAGATCACAGGCTTTCCCGGGGTAGTTGCTGCAGAAAGAGTTCTCAGGTTTCCAAACGGATACAACAGCGATTGAAACGCGACGTTTCGACGACTGTAAGCTGTTTCCTCAACTTTCATCTTCGCCTGGAAGATGGCGACATAGTTTGCGGTCGTCGAAACGTCACGCTTTAATGATTTTTCTTCCCGTATGGGAACTCATTTTGCAGAAATAATTTTTTTTGATAAACTATTAACAGAATCAAAACCAGTTGGAGCATATTCCAATAAATATAACGTCTGTAATGATACCTACATACTTTGGTTGCAGTAGAATAAATACGAAATTAGAAAGACACATTTGAGATTAGTCCTATTGTATATTTCAATTGAAATCCGTAACATGTCATTGACATTTTACACATACGAGCCAAACAGGAAAATTATATGAAAAACTTTAGTATATTAATGGTGATAACATTATTTGCAGGTGGTTTACTTTTCAGATTTTCATGCTATAAATTATTAACATTGTCTTATCGAAATTAAATTTTATTGGTTTTGTTAAAATAAATAATACAATGGTAATAAGCCCAACATATTGTCATATTGGCAAACAGTCTTGTAGTCGCGTTGATCGATTGTGGTTCTCCAAAAAGTAATGTTTTATGCTCGAATATACTGATCCCACCCAACGGCACTTTATTTTGATGAGGAAAAATAATTAAAACGCCTTGTATTTGAATATGTTGAGAAAATATCTAATATAGGATTATAGTAAATATTGTGAATTCGGGTGAGATACAAAGGTACAAATATTGGATTGAGATAAAAAATTTGTAAAATTCAGTCAAATAAGTTATAAAATAATTATGACATTACATAGACACTATTTATTTTGTATATTATGGCGACGTTTCGATACCTTTTTCTATCTTCTTCAGGTATTGACCTTCAGAGGAGGTATTTGCAACTGTTTAGATTGATAGTATAACTGTACAAAGTAAACAAAGGTAAACTAAAGTATACACAAGTATAAACAACAAGCAACTTACCAAATTAACGCAATACAACGAAACAAGCTATTAAATTTACACAGTTTTGAAAAAGGATCTGAGGCAGACTATTCACTTGACGCTAACAAGATTGAAGCAAGACGTCGTCATAATACAAAAAATATGTATAAATTCATAAATTGCTTTTATTAAATCAAAACAGACGTTAAATTAAAACTTTCAAATAAGTTATAGTTTTAAGGATTGAGAACAATCTGACGTGTGACTAACCCTCATCATAAAAATAGCAATTTTTCCACTACCCTTCCATATAACGTGGAAAAATAGTAACTGATTGTGTCACGTAACAAGATAACATGTTGATGGCCAATATAATCGACTCAGAAATATTTTTGCTTGGATAAGATTTCCTAGTCTCATAAATCTTACGGAAAAATTAGAACCAAGTACATAAAATAAAGCAACTAATAAAAGTCCTTAGTCACAGAATCGATAACAGTGGTAATTTGTTGTTGGCGAGATTGGAATTTTAAAGAAAAAT
The DNA here is from genome assembly GCA_037074705.1 of Zhengitettix transpicula. Lineage (NCBI taxonomy): Eukaryota > Metazoa > Arthropoda > Insecta > Orthoptera > Tetrigidae > Zhengitettix > Zhengitettix transpicula. Next base: position 24,443,506 of record CM073590.1, on the reverse strand, counting down.
TACGTCATTTTATTTTACATACATTCAAGTGACGAACTAAAAATCATTTGGATGTTGCGGTTGTGTCGTTCTCACGGCTCTTGCGTTTTTGATCACCTGACGAAAGCAACAAGGATATCAGCAACGTTATGTGTTTTTTTTCAGTTCATTTTGTCTGTGGGATATTTATTTATCTTATTATATTTTAAAGAACTCGCATTTCAAAAATATAGTAATTGAAGGTAGCTGTCAAAAATTATTGGACTATGTTGTTAAATGAATTTCTGTAAACGTCATTTCCCGTTTTACATTAAAATAATTACTTTAAAATTGTCAACGCAATAGGGCCATTATTAAAAACTAATAAGAATATGACAGTACATGCTACTTTTTGGAATTATACTGATTAATAGTTCCTTAAGAATGGGTCAATGAATGATGAATACGAATTGGCTAATAATTAAGAATAGAACGATGAAAATGTTTGTTATAATCTAAAGCAAGCAAGCAAAGTGACGGCAGTTCAGATTAAATCCATAATATATGTGTTACGCCTGAAAAAGCGGCCTAATAGCCAATAAGGGCAGCTCGGTAGGCTAATTAAGAGCTTCGCTCAGCCGCCCTAATGCGATCCACCATAGGGCTAGTTTCATTAAGGAATAAACTGCGTATCATTGAACGAACGAAGAAACTGTTACTACTAGAGCAACAACTATAAAAATTAATTTTCGTTAAATTCAAACACACTATCTTTCACGTGCGTTAATTAAATTATTTGGTAACGTAATATGCAATATAATTAACAATAATTGAGCGCGTATTTTATATCCTGCAACATCATAAATGGAAACAAAAATATCTGTCACATTTAAACTATTTCATCTCTATATTAAGCGGAATTATATAAAAATTTGAAAATATAAATGAATAATTTTATTGTAAGGATTCAAATGCACAGGAATTGTAAAGTTTATGTATAATTGTCATCTTTGTGGAGGAGATGATGTTCCGTTGCGATACAGAATTGTATTATCGATGAAATTTCCTTATCCGCTGGGAGCAACAATGAGGATGATTTTGTTAATGAATTAATTAGACGGAATCACATAAGCAACATTTATCTGGAAAACGGAGGATACTTCAATGAGCCAGCAATATTATTCAATATTTAAAATTATTAATTTTAAGATTTCCGTCATTTCCGCACATAAATTGACGTTATTCTATCTACCTGAGTCTGCTGGAGTCTAAGAAAGTCCATGCATGCCACAAGAACCATAATTTTCTGTTGGACTTATTGGACGGTTAAGTAAAACTAATACTGCTATTAAATTAGGTTGTTTTGGCGTCCTACAGTTTTGTTTTCATCGGAGCCGCCATAAAGACCTCGATGAATTTTGTGTAAATTAAATTCAAAATATAAGTCTTGGTTGTTAAAATAAATGCATAGACATAATAAATTATAACTTATACCATTATATGTATTTCAAAGAATACTAAACGTCTGTAAAAAGAAAAAAAATAACGTTAGAAACATATAAATAAATTATATATATATATATTACTTTCTCATAAAATTCAACTATTTTGGTGAAAACAAATTACAATTCTTCTGATTATAATTCAATTTTATTTTGAATTCAAACTTTTGGCTGTCTTTGTCTATATGTTCTATTTCTAATTTCCTGTAAGATTAATTATTTATAAATATAATTTGAAATGAAGATTTTCACATTATCTTAAAATATAGTAGTCTACACAAGCGATTGTCGTTTAAATAAAGTCACGTATTCAAAAGTGTTTATTTAAAAACATTAATAACAATAAAATGAAACGGGAACAGAAATATTTATTGAACCTTCTCCTTTTTTGTCACTTTTCATCATATTAGAGAATAAAGATACAGCACATGCAATACCAAAGTTTCATAAACCTGGTGTCTCTTTTGGACTAATAGTAAATTCAACAGGTAGTAATTTGGTTCTTCGTATGTACTATTCCACTTTTCTAAACATAACAATGAAGAACAATGAAGAACTGTCAAGAATTAATTACAGTTCATTCAATAATATTACAAATTTCAGGTTTCAGAGTTTCATAAATTCATTTCCTTAAACCATATTTTTTTATTAGTCCCTATTTACCGAGACATGCGCGACTTATACTAGCTTTATTCATGCACAAAAGGACTAGTAATAGACAGTTCCAAGTCCTAACGATTGATTTTCAGGCAATACGCTTAGATACATCTGAAGGAAATCAGTTTCTGCATTCTTGAACTCAACCTATATCAGTGCATGAAATTTTTTCTACAAGGGAAAAAGTGGTTGCGCTGTCGGATTCTGTCTTATAAAGTCCTCTGTCTCAGAAATAGTTCTGAGATCCATACGAAATAATTGCCCATAATTACTCAACCTATTTACTACAGTAGGTGTGCAACATTTTCTGTGTAATCTATGGCTCTGAATTTGACAATATAGTTAACACGTTAATGGTTATTTACATTTAGATTTATTATTCATTCCATTAGTCCTCGGTCGAGGAAAAATGATACGTCATAATATAATATTACGTGAAAAGAATAATTATTACTAATACAAAGTTTAAAAAACAAACATTGTACTTAACAAAAAATATATGATTTAAAACTACGTTAAAGATATTAATATAACAGTATATAGTAATTAAAGAAATTATAAGTGTTTTAATTGATCTTCAATTTCCATTCGACGGAGTTTCCAGTAGAAAAACCTACATAAATTCCCGTCGAACATGAAAAAGAAAATAAGCAGTTAATTCTAGAATATTATCATTGTAAAATAATAGCGTAACTTAATAGCAACCCAGCAAACTATTTTATTAAAGAGGAACTAATCTGTCCATCCTTTCTACTAACTCTTTCACCGAGTAATATGCTCCATTAATTAACAAAGAATTAAAACTCTTTATAAATAAATTTTGTATACTTAAAGTTTTTATTTCTTCCGGAAGACTATTTTATAGATTTATCCCGGAATAACGAATGCTTGATTCAAAAAGGATTATGCGATGTTTTTCTATGCGGAGTTGCGATTTCTAGTGTAGTATAAATTATTTGCTCCGTTTAGGCATATAAATTGATGTTTATCCAAACAAACTTTAAAATTTCTAGACCAGGCAATGTTAAAATTCGAAGATTCCAAACCAAAGGCTTGCATGTCGCATTAAAATCCGCACCCAATATGATTCGTACGACCCTCTTTTGAAGTTTAAAAATTTGCAAGACGTGATGTGAACGACCCCAGTTCGCTATGCCGTAGTACATGGCAGAATGAAAATATGCATGTTATACCATTTTAAATGTAGATATATAACTTTCCCGAGCTAACACACTTAATGTGAAGCAAATTTTGCTAATTTTTCCCGGGAGTTTATTTATATGGTGATTCCATTTCAATTTATTGTCAATCAACAGACCAAGAAAAGGTGCGTGCTCCGAAATGTTCTCCAAATTAGAAATTAAACTGTTTGTGATTGAAGTAACGATTTTAGTTTTCTCTAGATTAAGAGACAATTTGTTTGCAGTGAACCACAGATTGAAACGGCTCACCCCAACCTCTACTTTATCACGCTATGATTCCGAGTAGCTGTCTGTGATAACCCCAGTCTACAGTTAACGCAAGGAAATTAAGTCAACGACACTCAAAATTTTCATGACGTAGTCATAAGATATATTTTTCCTCTTAGAGGAAAATTCTCTTTCGTTGTCAAGTCAAGTACCATCAAAATTTATTTTTATGGACGCAACTTGAAGACTTCAATCATATGCGAATTTACATATTTCATCAGATTAATTTCTTGTAGTGATATGACATCAGAGAAAAAGTAATAGACATAAAGTGTATCTAAGATTATAATATTTGAATAAAATATCTGCCTTTCTCAATACTTTTCACATAAGAAAAATTTTGATAATTAGTATGTTCATTACACAAGTATTTTAATAGCAACACCAGCCGATAGTTGGCAGATTCCCGTGTTTGAGTTGTTAACAGCTTACCTTGCGTCTTCCTCTATCGAATGTAACCCGAAACTTCTCTGGAACACGCCTATGCTTTCAGATACAGCCAGGGCGAGACAGTTGCTTTTATTGCTCTCTGTAGAGAGCACGTTCAGCTCTACCACTTGACACAAAGCCGGCACAAACTATATCAGCCAAATATCAAGTCGAGCTATTGGATAAGCTAAATTCATAGTCACAAATATTATATTTTGTTTGCGAACACTGTTTTATTTTCTTCACATTACTGTAGATATTTATATTAAACGGGTGACCTGGGGTGGAGCTGTGAATGTTTATCAATTTGTAATTTTGTGGCTACTAGTATGTTAAATTACGGTTCGTTGTTTACAAACAGAATATATAAACCAAGCTATGAGGAAACCAAGCATGTAATAAATGTTATTACAGTGATCTAATATTCAACTAAACGTTTGCTGAATCATTTCGCGGCGTATTAATTAATTTAAAATTATTCATCATTAAACAACTATTTTGCTCCTTTTATAAATTGTATTTTCTATTTGGGCTGGAGCGTATTTTTCCTTTCACGCTAGTAACTGTAGTTGATATCAGCTTCATATAAAGGCTAGATATTCGTGATTTATGTGAGTATTAACATACATGTGTTGGAGCCTTTCTCGCAAAATCTTCCATGACTTTATACTAGGAATTTATTTCGTATAGCACTCAAATACGAACATATATAGGAATTAAAAAGTTCAGCATAAGTGAATAATATAAATAATAGTTGAACATAATTGCCCCATATCGACACTTGTAAATATATACCCGTATATGACTATATATATATATATTAGTAATTAAAGATAGATGATAAATTATTCTAAGTTAAAACGTGTCACACGTTGAAGACGCCAAAATGTAGTATTTACTATTAAATTATAATTAAAATAAGCAAATTCAAATTAAATTATGGGATTTTAATTAAAAAGATCAGAGTTTCACATTTCCAACAAAGTTGATTTATTAACATCAAATTATTATAATCAATGAAATTATATTATATGTTGGTAAAAACTTGATAATATACCATGGCTTGATCCCAGGGCTGACTATCGGGCCTCCAATAAAGAATATTTACTACAAACAATTAGTGAAATATTTAAATCTGAAATCTGACGATAAAATATCATTTACTGTTGGGTTTACAAATAATAAATTGTTTAATTTACCTTATGTTTTTGCTGTGCAAAAGAGAAGGGGCTCGTACACACTCGATTATTGTTTAACACTTTTTATATACAGAGGACATGATTCTCACAGAAATTATGTGTGGTTATTATTTCCACAAACAACACTTCCTGATTGCTGTATTCGACCACACTAATTTTTTCGCTGTTCTCTCGATCAATAAATTATTAAAATCATCAAAGTTTGGTTATTCACTTGATAAAATAACCTTGCGCCCAAGAACTGACGAATCGTATGATTTGTGAACGTATGCTAGACACCGAAATTATTCATCAGGGAAACAGTCGGTATAGTATCGTCGCAGTTGCTTGCCCAAATACTGGAAACCGGCGACTCCTTACACACTCCAGGTCTGACAAAATACATATTATTATAGGTTCTCCAAAAATTTTCTCGTTCTGAATATCTGAGTTTTCTGACTACCTATTGCTTTGCCTCCCAAGAACACACTGACTTGGCTTTACAGTCTGCGAGAGTTATTCTCTCGCAGGCAGTACCTTGTAGGAGAGATACGAAAGGGCTACCTTTGGGGATGCCTTTTCCTCTCCGGTTTTTGAACTAAGGTTCCCACAAACCGAGGCACCTCGGCCTGTTCTGAGAGGTGTATGTTCCGGGGTCACAGACCTTGGGCATACGGTAAGAGTTGTCCGCTATTCCCATTGGAATAGTCGGCCAGTGGCCTCCTAAACTAGTCGAGGCACGGAGAAGGGAATGCTGTGTCCCCACAGTAAACTCCTCTCTTGCTATCGGAAGGGCGTGGGACAAGTACCTACCTGATTCAGGTTTGTCGAGGGTTTTCCCTGCAGTACTTTTAGGTAAATGCCCGGTAGAATCCTTAAAATATAGCCGGGGAGCCCTAGTTAACCCTTGGCTACCTTCCTATACCCTTCCACATCCTCCCTTTCAAATCAGTTCCTATGCTATTAAAGGTGAGTTGCCCAACGTGGATTACCCTCATGTAGCCTGTGGCCCTAAAAAAAGAAAAAAAGAACACACTGAAGTTCCGTGCGTCCAGAAATGTTTCACAACAATGCACACAGCAAGCAAGCATTATTCCTGTACACAAATCGTATGTTTACGTCGCCAAAGTCCCAAAATAATGATAATTAATTAATTACGATTTTAATTACCACATTATATATATAGTAGTAAGCACTTTAATTAAGTTGAACAAAGGAAGAAACTCGATATTAAACCAAATATTTAAGAAGATAACAAAAATTATTTATTTAACAAATTTAATTTTAGTTAAGTTTACATTTTAAGTTAATGCCCCATCTTTTATGAGAATATAATTTCAGGGCCGCATATCAGACCTCTAATAAAGACAGTAAAGAATGAAATTAAACTTAAAATATCAAAAAACTATTACAAATCAGAAAAGTTATACAAATCTGGCAAAGTTTTAGAAATCTGGCGGTAAACGATATTTACGTAAAGGTTTACGGATGAAAGTTTTAGTTTTTACATACCATTTAGTTTGAGCTGCTCTGGTTTGTGCACACGTGATTTATTTTAATTTCTATATTGAACAATATTTCAGTAACAGGCCAGAGGACTTATTTTAGTCTTTTCCCACTTTCCAACACTTTGAAACATTTTCGGCGTCTTTCTTCTTCGCTGAATATCAGAGTTTTCCGCAGGCTCCCAAACACACTCTGATCTCTGACTGTTTGCTGACGGCATATTGATTGCTGACTGTCTAGTGTTTTTCTGTTCACATTCTGCTCTCTGACTATTTGAGTGACTGTATATCTGCGTGACGCTGAGTTAAAGTTCTGAACGTCTATATATGCCTTTTCGACAATAAACCGTAGCAACCATTATCGTCTCTGCAATTTCGACAAACAATACTGTTCTTTACAAGGATCTTGTCTCAAAGTTACGCCGCCAATAATTAAAGAAACAATTTATTAATTCATGACATATTTGTAAACTCTACAATATATATATATATATAATTTCTAAATTGTTAAATTATAGCATTGATTGTATAATATTGTGGCCATATCATTGTGAAGAAATTTGATCAGTCGCATATAGTGAGAATCCTGAATCTTACGTGAAAAATCTGCTTAATTGTGCCGACGAAAGTGTTCTTAAAAGAGTTTGTACAACTTGGTACACATTATGGCCTGTTAAATAAAAAGTAATTTGACAAATGTAGTTACTTATTTAAAAGAATTAGGTACGAATCTTGTGAAGTGATAAAATTTGAGTGTTATGAGGATTATTCACACACTACTATGTAAATTCTTTCTAATTCATAATATATTTTGTTAACATAGTATAATTGTACCATACCAACAAATTTCAGATTTCATTTTCTTATTGTTTCTTCTTTTGGGGAAATATCTATGTAAAACTTTTGTAAATTCATATAAATTTTTATTATTATTTCATAAATTTAATATTTAATGCAAATGTATGTAACTGTTTCCGCGGCTCGATCAGGTGCCCTAAAAGATAAATAAGAGTCTCATAAATAAAATTCAGTGGCAACATTTTATACAGAATCATATAAAATCGAAAAAAAAATTATATGTAGTAAATTTTCATATATTTATATTAACTAATTTCTATGTAATCATTTATTTTAAACCTGTCAATAGGTTTATTTAAAAGTAATTAACAAATTCTAAAAGTAGATTAAAAAAATTAAATTAAAAATTAAAAGGTTACACTATATATATATATATATATATATATATATATATATATATATTACCCATTGCGATCGGGATCGTTCCCGGTGGCAGTCTAAAACATTTTATAAACATAAGTATAACGAATAAAACAATTTTGAAAGAAGAAGAAAAACTAAGTCTTAGAAATTTGTCCTAAAAATTTGGTCACTCCCTCCACACTTCACTTCACTAAAGAATAATATAAACATAAACTTATTTAAATTACAAATAAGAAAGATAGCCAATTCAGGCAAAAAAGTGATAATGTAAATACCACACGATGTTTTTTTGTCTGAATTGGCTATCTTTCTTATTCATTCTTTTCAATCAGACGTAAATTTTTTAAGTTTAACTTTTTTAAATTATATAATTAAAAAATACAGTTCACTTCACTAATTTATTTATATATATTTTTTTTAGGGCAATAGGCTACGTGAGGATAATCCACTTAGGGCAACTCCCCTTTAATAGCATAGGAAGGGATTTGAAAGGGGGGATGCGGAAGGGTAGAGGAAGGTAGCCAAGGGTTAACTAGGGCCCCCGGGCTATAATTTAAGGATCCTACCCGGCATTCGCCTAAAGGAATGCAGGGAAAACCTTAGAAAAACCTGCATCGGGTAGGTCGGGCATTGGGTACTTGTCCCACGCCCTTCCGATAGCGGGAGAGGAGTTTGCTGTGGCGACGCAGCATTTTCTTCTCCGTGCCTCGACCAGTTTAGGAGGCAGATGGTCGACTATTCCAATGGGAATAGCGAACAACTCTTACCGTATGCCCAAGGTCTGCGACCCCGGAACATACACCTCTCAAAACAGGTTGAGGTGCCTCGGCATGTGGGAACCTTAGTTCAAAAACGGAGAGGAAAGGACATACCCAAAGGTAGCCCCTTCGTTTCACTCCTAAAAGGTTCTGCCTGCGAGAGAAAATCCCTCGTAGGTTACCTGCGAGAGAATCCTCTCGCAGGCTTCCGGTTCCTTTATTTATATACTTCTTAAACCTTCTTATTGGAAGATTCTTCTCAAATACTGCTGCAGGTTAATTGTTCCTAAAGCTTATCGATATGTTTAGGAATGAGAATTTCCCTACGTCTGTTTTTGGCGGTCTCGTTTTGCTTTTAAATTTGTGATCACCTCTGCCAATGTTGGTTTTTCGATCTTATACCTAATGTCTTTCCACGCTTTATTACCCGTGTATGATTTAAAAAGTATGCAAAGTCTATCTTTGTTCCATCTAGTTGCCAAAGATTCCCATCCTAATTTCTCTACGTTTTCTCGCCCGTGACCAGGTTCCCGTATTACAAGTTTTACTGCTCCCCTTCTGAAGTTTTCTAGGCTCTTTATTTTGTGTTTTCTATAAGGATCCCAACAACTTGCACCACACTCTAGTATGGGACGAACCAGAGATTTATAAGCTATTTCTTTTTATTTGACACTCCCCTTTTTTAATATTCTCATTATAAAATGTAAAGATTTCCATATTTGGGAGATGCAGAATTGACTTGTTCTTTCTTACACTACATTTGATTCTTAAACGTTTGCAGCTGTTTACTTGAGGTACTTTCTCTCCCTTTATATTATAACCCAATCGTATATTTGCACGATATTTATTGAATTTAATTGACTTACTTTTTTCACTATTTTATTTGTTTCAGCCCAACTATTTGGCGCAACTAAGTCGTTTTGTAAATGGCATTCATCCGAATCTTTATGAAGGTACAATCAGCAGCAAAAAGTTTAATTTTGGACCGATTTTAAATGGTAGATCATTAGTACATCTCAGGAACAATAATGGTTCGATTACTGATCCTTGACGCACCCCCGAAGTTACATTTTGTTCTACTGACAGATGTCTACCAATTTTTACCCTTTGAGTTCGCCCGTTGAGAAATTCGTTGAGCAAAAGCATAACACGTCTGTCGATACCTGTCTTGTCTAATTTCTCTATCAAAATGTCATGTGGAACGACGTCAAATGCTTTAGCGAAATCTATGACAATAGCATCTACTTTCCCACCTTTGTCTATTTCGTCTGATAGATCTTGAAATAAGATGATCACTTGACTTGCACATGAAAAATATTGCCTAAATCCATGTTGTCCTGCGTAAAACCACTCTTTCAATTCCAGTTCTCCACGGATGGGCAGTTATTATTCTGTCCATGATTTTACAGATCACTGACGTAAGAATAACCTGTCTATAATATGAAACACAGGCTTTGTCACCTACTTTGAGAAAATAACGCGAACTTTCAGTCTTTTGGAAGTGAATAATTATTAATAGAGATGTTAAATAATCTTACTATATACGGAAGTATTCCCTCCCCGCTAACTTTAATACTATCGCTATAAATAACATCCACAAAGCGTGATTTATGAAATTTCAGTTCCTTACAGTGTTAGCTTCAATTCTTAAGTCCTGAAAGACTGTGTTCACGACGTCATATTGCCCACTACTTTTATCGAAAACGGCTATAGAATAATTATTTAACATTTACGCTTTTTCTTTGTCATTAGTTAACTCAATTCCGTTATCTTATAGGGGTATACTTATAAAATCTTGTCCAATTATTATCTCCCTCCTTTAGAATGTTTTCCAATATATATATGGTTTGTGCGTCCGTCGCCGTCAGGCTAAAAATTCATCTAAGAACCATATATGAATAACCAAACACGGCGTAAGAAATAATTCGCAAATAAAGCTGTTTCGTGATTGATGGCTTATGAGATCAGTGAATTACTCTATGTGCCATTACCATGATACTGTTTATTGAGTTAATTATTTATATGGAATAATCGGATATGTTCCGATCACTGGATAAATATCATACGCAATCAATGTAAGAATTATTCAGTCATATTGATCATGCTGCAGGCTAAACAGCGGTTCAAGACTATTAATGGCGTGCAGCCAATACATTCAAGTTACGACGAGGAAGGTATCGGAGATGATTGCCGAAAGCTTTAGAACTGACTTTGACAGTCCATGGCCGAGCTGCGGGGCACATCAGGCAGCGCTCCTACGCCAAAATGGAATAATAAACTAGCAGAACGTATCATAAAATTATAGGAACAATTTGCATGACTTGAATGCGAGGATTGGCCCCTCCATTTTCCTCTGACTCATCCATCGGCGATATACGGGTAGGTTGAGGTTCGTGCAATATGTTCGAGGTCAAAAAGGAAATGTAAACTCCACGGTTACAATGCCAAAGTTCTACGCATATCGGTTGTTTTCACGATTATCACTCACCCATCGCACGCTTATTCAAATCTTGGTAATTTGTCTATGTCGCATTGCATCGTCTTCCTTACCAATACCTCCCTTTTAATATTCCGGCACAGAAACTATCCTGTTTCATAGATCGAGAAAAATCCCATCCGTAGTTTTCTGGAATCAAGTACCCCTCAGCTACCTATCTTGAGATTCACCTAAACCAAACGTAGTCACATATCCAAACACTCCGATTTAACCTTATTAATTGCTTACGCACGAGAACAGGATTCTGTCATCCTAAAACCATCCTCCATACATACAAAATCTTCATCCGCCCTGTAATAGACTATAGCCACATCGTTTCTACCCACCACGTCACCTTAAATATCAAACTATATAAATCAACTACACTAGGCCTAAGTGAAAATTATTAACAATATTGGTATTTTATTGGTGTTTTTATAATTTTAAGAATAAAAAAGATTTCAAAATTTTATTTTTGTTTTAAAATTATAGCATTCCGTAATTGTTTTTATGTTTCAAGTGTAAGCAAATATTGAGCATCTAGAAATAAACTCTAAATAGATTTATCTCTTGCACTCTAGAATAACTTTCTTATGAATAATATGAAAGATAGCCAAATACAGACAAAATAAGTGATCACATATTTTGTCTGTATTTGGCTATCTTTCTTATTAATAATTTTCAATCAGACGTAATTTTTTTTTCATTTAAACTTTCTTATTGTTGTAACTTCTCTAATTCTAACCATAATATTGTCTCTTTCTACACTCATTTCTATCGTGTCTCCTTCGCCAAACCATCGTTCAATTTTTATTTACTTAATAACAATGCTTGAATATGTTTCCGCTTTTGTTTCTTTCTACTTTATAATGAGAAGAGGCAGCAGAAATCCGATAAATACATCCACAGCGCAAACATAGCGTTATCAATTAATTAAAAATGTAAATCGTCAATTTCAATATTGTGAAAGTTGGATATTTTGAGCTTCTGTATAATACTAAGTTGAATAATTCCCTTCCAAATAACCAGCAATGGCAAAAGGGGATTTATAAAAATTGTGTTTCTTGAGATACGGTTTATTATACGCATATCCTCGCTCGCAGGAACCTGCGTTTCACTATCTGTGTTCATGGATAATCTGCTTTCTCTTTCCAGTGTGCAGTCCGTCACAGGAAAATAAAGCTCAGCAAAGAGAAATATAATGTACAGGCGCATACAAACTGCCGTTTGAAGTTATTAAACAAGACGTTAGCAGTTATAGTAAAACCAGTTTATTCCAGTTTTACATATGAAAATCGCACTGCACTCAATTGTATTAACATGTACTCGTAGTTATCTTCTTTTCGATGTAACTTTTAACAAAATGTTATTCAAAATAGTCTCTGTAAACAAAACACGGCTATGATTCAATGAATTGTTTAAGAAAATGAATATGTCACTAAATACTTTGCTTTTAATCAATCTCCAATAGGTAAACATTTCAAATCGTACACGTAATGCAAACTTAATTTTCAATACTCATTATAAGTGGTTTTAAACTTTGTGGACTCTGTATTGGTAAAATTTCAATAGAAGATTAACATGAATTATATACTTATGTTTATGCGACTCACATAATACTCACCATTTCAAAGACCTAGACGTTAATGTTACTGCAAATAAAATTTAAATAAAAATATATAATGACTTTAAAAATGATATAGTTACGAATTCATTGAGCCTTTTTGTAAACAAATTGAGTCTCGTCATGTTATAATTAATTATTATCTTGGTACGTGTAGCACACAGGTTTAAGATTAATGATATTTAATAAATAAAAGGCAATCTGTAGTTACATTTTCATCTTTTTCGGTAACTAGATATTTTATTTTAGGTTCACGTTTGGATAAATTTAATTTTCATTGTATTTATGCTTTCCGATAAAAGCTTTTAGGAAATATTAATTTTTTAAAATACAGGAATGGAGAGGGTCAAGTCGTATTTATAAAATAAATTTGATCCCATAAAAACAAATCTCGTCAATAAAAGTACAGAAATTTGTCATTCTACGTCGGTTAAAACTTCTGGGAGTGTATGTAGTCTTTGTAAAACGTGATTCATTCCAATAAATGTAATAATATACTGAAATTGTATTAGATAACAATTGTTTGTATTATTGTTTTATATACTAATAACTGGATTATTTTATCAATACTTGAAATTTCACGGTTCTCATAAGCAAGTACAATTATCGACAGTAAAACTTCAGCCGAAATAAATCTGCATAATTTTAGTACGGTGAAGGTAAGAGATGATGTAGTGTCGATAACAAAGTGCATATTACCTTAGATACTGATCACGGCTGTAATTGCAGGTCTGAAAACCGGTCAAGAACTCACTATATCACATTCGTTTTATTTCTGATAATTATATTCAAGACACGTTTAGATTATTCACAGAGGCAATCACAAACTAACACGAATATTGTTACGGCTTTCGTTATCATTTGCACCTTCGATTATACACCATCGGTCTGACCAGTTCTCACGTAATATATTCCGGCTTCTTCGGTAAGTTAGTCAAAATGCATAACTATTTAACAATTTTAAGACTTAATTTTTTGTTTCGAATTTGTTTGTATATTTTCACATACTTTTATATTTAATTAATCTACGTAGTTATGTTAACATCACCACATGGATGTTTTGCTCATTTTTCCTGTTCAATTAACTGCATAAACATTTATTAGAACGAAGAAATTTTTATAACCCTTCATAGAAACACCATATTATTATATGACCCCATGTTAGGCAAATTTCTTCAGAAGTAACTCAATACATCAAATTTTTTTAAATGCAGAAAAACATTTAGGTGTCCCTATTTGATTGTTCATATTAAACTTTTCAAAGTAGGACAATATTACGTTTGTTAATATAAAAAAAATTGAACAAAAATACTGGTGTAGCGTTGCGGCACTTATTAATCACATTTTATTATTTTTCAATGGCTTCAAAGGAAACCACTTGTACCTTTGGCTCAGGAATAATTATAGATCCAGCCCAGTTATATCAAGTTTTGTAATGATTAACAACAACCATAGTATACACCTGTTATTTTTAAAGTTAATATTCACATGTTTTACGTTTGAAATTATATAATTATAATAATAATAATAAGTGTGAATGAACTGTATCGGAATCATACCGGCAAAATTCCTATAAACTATCACCCCACCATACTAAAAGAATTAAAGAAATCAAGAAGAGGTAAACTAATAAATTGGTATATACATATCCTTGAAAATATGAAAAGTGACATAATGTTGTTTACTTTCGTTCTAATACTTTTTCACCTACAATTCAATTTATTTTCAATTTTAATTACTTTCCGAAATTCGTGTGCAGTGCTAGACTGTGTTAGTAAAATTGTATGTGTAGTGTAGCGTAATATAGTAATTGGGACAGATTTTCGTGTAAAAGAAAATATATTATATACATATTTTACTTATACATTCATTTTTTTTTGAACAAATACCTTCTAGTTTTAATGATCGTTTTCTATACATACCTCCAATGTGTACTATAATGAAGCGTTTGAATGTCAATATGTTAAATAATAAATTCAATTTTCAGAAGATTTAGTATTGCATAATGTTTCAAATTTGCGATACAGGAGGTAAAATGTTTAGAGGTTCATTCATCCACCAACAGCAAGAATTCCTATTTCCGGGAAAGTACTCTTCGGCCAACCTTATGACGTGATCCGAAAGAAAAAAACTGTCTAACAAAATTTGCTGATGTTTCTTATAATATTACTTTGAGTAATGTCGTCAAAGCCAATGTATTAAACCCCAAAATATTTAATATTTAGAGGACAGTTGTAAAACATTGACATTAACGTTTAAGAAATTTACAATTCTCTTTCTGTAATATAGATGGATCTGCTGATTAAAATATACTGATGAAGAAAATAGTAAACTTAGAAGCCGATATTAAATTTGTTGTATACGTAGGACAAAACTCTTAGTGCTTAAATGTGGGATAGGTTTTAAGTAAAAGGTTCCTAAAACTGATACCATTAACGAATAAAACATTATCGGGTTTCCAACAAGTTTCACATTTATTAATAAATATGTCTTTTAATAAATATTGAACGCTGCACTCTTATAAATATGAATAATGTTGTGTAGCAGCCTTACATAATTTTTTCATTTTGGCCTGGCGCCGCCTATCATCTTTATTGGTATTGAGTGTATTCTTGTGTTCGTTTCCAGGAGCAAATATCTAATAGAAAAGAGGAGACTAAGGCCTGCGGCCTCAATATATACTGGTTGGCATCCGTCCGAGATAATTCCTGCTTCCACCTTTGTCATAGATCGGTCCATTTGCTCTGCAAGGAGTCTGCTAGATATTGCGCATCGAACACCGGTAGAAATAAAGATAGCGTCTCCAATATATGAGACCGTGACATTAATGACTCTGGTGAAGCATGTACTTCCTACACGCAGCATATGGTCTGGTAGCTCGTACTAGACGTAAAACATTTTGAAAGAAAACCAACCTTATCACATTTATAGTCGGGATGGAAAGGAAGAATTCCATAATGAAATCTATCAAAAATGCAAATCTATCTAGATATAAGATTTCGAAAACGGTGTGAAGTCAATTGAAAGAGTATTTTCATGTTTTATAATGCTTATGGGATACGTATAAGCCAGTGGAGATTGTACTTAAAAGTTTAGTTCTGTCACTAGCCCCAGATCTTAGAAGCTATTTATCAAGTTCTGAAATACTGAAAGAGAGAAGTATATCTGAGGGTAGCTACGAGTAACCGATTATAGGGACAATTATGGGGTTTTAGGTAATAAAACAAGGATTGCAAAGGATTCGTCATTAAGGAATTTAATTCGATTTGCTGTGGCATTACAATGAAGAGAAGAACGTAACCATTAATGCAGAAAGTATTTTCCTACTACATTCTATGAAAAAAACATTCCACTTACCACAAGGCTCCGTTCTCGTTGGTTTGGAACATAATGCACGACGGCATACTGAGACTTCCTTTGCCAATGGGGGTCAAGACGGTTGGCTTGCGGACGACGTAGCGGTAATGGTCGTCGGAAAATTGGTGGAGGAGGTCACCAGGTCGGTCAACCAAGCAGTGGCGACTTTCAGACACTGTCTCTCGCCGGCTGGACTAGAGCTGGCAGACCCAAAGACTGAGGCAGTACTGGTGACTATCAGGAAAATAAGAGAAACCGTCACCCTCACCTCAATCCAGTCTCAGCCTTCCTTGAGGTACCTGGGAGTACAAATAGACGCCAGGCTCCGATTTAATGAGCACGTCTAATCAATAAGCAAAAGGGCAGCACAAACAACTAGAGCCCTTTCACGGATTATGCCAAATATTGGTGGACCCCGCCAGGACCGACGAACACTCCTGTCAAGCGCCGCCAATCCACGATGCTCTACGCTGCTCCAATATGGTCGAAAGCAATTAAGACTAAGACAAACGCCCGTAGAATGGCTGCAGTCTACTGCAGAAGTGCCTTGCGGGTCACGCGGGGCTTCTGTACGGCTTCGTACGACGCAATGAGTTTCATCGCGGACGTGACTCGTAGCAGAAGAACGGGCAAGAATACACCGGAAAGAGAATGTAACTGAGAAATTTCTCCGTCCCGCTACAATAAAGGAAGAAAGGAGGCAACAATGAAAGAATGGCAACGGCAATGGATCACCTTCATGAAGGATAGATGGACTTACCGGCTCATCCCCGATATATCCCAATGGACGAATCTGAAGACTGGACAGATTGACAACTTCCTCACTCAATTTTTGACAGGACATGGCTGCTTCCGAGCGTATCTGCAGGGCTTTGGACTTGCCGACGAATCGGCGTGTCCAGAGTGTCATCCTGCTATTGAGGACGCAGAACACGTTTCCTTTACTGCCCAGATTCATGTAATACAGAAACGAGCTTCACAGGAGCCTCCTGTGTGTCCTGACGCCAAAGAAGCTGTTTATTGTGATGTTGACCTCAGAAACAAACTGGTCGTTGATCAATGACTATGTCGTTGTCATTTTAAAGGACCTACGGCTAGCTGAAAAAGAATGAAAACAACACATATAACAGATTTAACCCAAATTAGTCGCAGGCAGATAGCCAGCCAGGTCCCCATGAAGTCATGCTGGACGCAGATCCGTGGAGTGCCCTACGTGAAAAGGGAGATGGGTTTAGTGCAATAAGATACTCCCGTGTAGTACGGGCTATTCTGTGTCTTTTGACGATTCCCACCTACCCTTGTAAAAAAAGCTATTCGTAAAAAAAGCTATTCTGCGGGGATAATAAGGATGTAATAGATAATAATTAATTAAATCAAATAACAAATCATCTACACGCGGCTGGCGCTCGTGTACATTTATTGGTTTTTTTATACTACGCTCGTTGTCAAGACGACAAGCTACAAACAGGGTTTATGAGCTTTGTATAAGAAATAGAAAACACAAAAAGAAACAGCATTATACTAAAAAATAAAAGATCAAACATTTTTCGAAATTCTGGCTTCTTCTTCTGATTTTTTTAGTGAAATTGACAGTCTGAATATTTTATTACAAGAAAATATATTGACAGTGCAGGATAAAGTTGCAAGTTTTGTCCGTAAAATTGGAACTTTACCAACGCAGAGTTGAAGTTGGAGATGTATCGACGTTTACTCAACTGTGCGAGCTATTAGTAAATGACGATCCCAAAAAAAAATACGTTTGAAAATTCTTTGGTTCGGAATTTATCTGCAGTATCTCACTGGAGCAATACTTCTCAGACATGGATAATCGTCAGCCCAACTCTTGGATATTAAGAGCATTTTCTACTGATGATGAAATATTCCAAGACGAAGACGTGTCAGAAAAAGTAGAATTTTTCGGACTAGGCGAGGATAGCTGGTTCATAGTGAAATTTCAAAATTCGGACCTCGTTATATTTTGGCGAAAAGTAGGTACCCAATATCCTATTATGGAGACAGCTCTAAGCTACCACTTATAGATGTGAGAGTGGTTTCTCAACTTAAGTAACAGTAAAAGAAAAACCAGAAATCGTATCAATGTGGAACATTGCTTGATATGAGCTTCAAGTAAAACTAAAGCTAACATTAAAAACTTTCGAATGCGAAACAATACCAACATTCACACTGAATATCATTAGAACATTATTTATATGTGGTACGTTAAAATTGTAATCCAACCATGCTATTTGTCTTTTCATGTGTGTTTTGTGTTTTCTGTGAAAATATTTTCAAGGGTCGGGAAGGGAGGGGGGGGGGGGGTAAATGAGTTTCCGTAACAGATAACAGATGTAACAAGATTGAAAAGGTTAGGGACCGTGAGTATATACCTATTATACTTAATATGTATAAAGGTGACATACTGTAGAAATTTAAAGATCAGATATGGAGAATTATTGATCCATAAAACATTTTTATGATTCTTTTATTATATTTATATAGTATTTGACGTTCATAAATTTTATATTATTATTAAGGATTAATTGAAATAAAGAATATTTTATAGGTTAAGTCAAATAAGGAAGTTGAATCAAAATCTTATTTTATGGAACTTTTGAACAAAGGTTTTTCAGATACTTTTATTATTTATACGAAACTGTCTATGTACTGCATCATAAAGACAGAAAATCAAAACTATAGAGATTTCAATGGAGAAATATTTAAATGATGACTTCTAAATCAACATTTTAAGGAAAACGAACTGAAGTTAACATCTCCAAAATTTTCTTCTACTTCGTATTGAACATGAGATTCTTCGTAATATCGGAAAAAATTAATCTAATGTTATCATTTAACTTGTTTATCGAAAGAGTCGCAAGGTATCTAAATGAATTTTCATTTACACTTGATTTGATTAATATTGAATGAAATCCCTTTCTTTACCAACTTGAAATTGACATAATATATTTGTTTGCATATTATTTAGTAGATTTTACATATTCACTGAAACTTAGTTTTTATAAATGATTTTTGAGGAAGGGTTATTGGAAATTATTGTTAAAATTAATTAAATGAAATGAAAAATTAATGATTTGAGGACATAAATAAAAATTTAATCTACGTATAGCATCAATTGAATAAATTTATTGAACCTGTCTCTAACATATTTCTTGTTATTTAATAAAGAAACGTCTGGCTAAAATGATTCGGCCTCACTTTCGGGATTATATTTCTAATTCAGACAAAACAATTACATCACAGTTACTTTCACATTATTGCATTTCCTCTAACTAAAAGTTAGCAGCAGAATCTCTAATTCGAATTTCAAATGGGTTTCTCACTATTCTGTGTTTTTTGAATTCATAAGGTTGAAAAATTAAAATTAATTTAATATGTTGATCAAACAATACTCTGTATGAATTACCACCAAAATTATCATTTTGTAATACTACTACTTACCCTTTTTCAACGTTAATCAACAAAACAGGAAAAATTGATATGGTAAAAACAGGAACGGAAAAATTATTATGATTATTCACAGAAGTAAATAGTTTGCATTTTATTCATATTTCTACATGGAATTTTCTACTAACAGTTTTTATGTAGTATGCTATAACGCCACAGAATTTTTTTACGTTTCCGTAAAGGAAAGCTTAAATAATTTTAATGAAATATTATATTGGGCGTTTAAATATAAACCTCGTAAAACGCACTGCATTGTTTTTTTCGATACCGGATCCCGTATCGTAATCAGCGGCGACAACCTATGATCCATCGCTGTGAAGGGAAGCACAGTAAATGGAGCGTAGTGTGTTTACCAATTACAGTCTTCACCGGCCACGAACCGCATCGGAAAATGCATTTACTCGCCATGATCGGTTAATTTTAATAGACATTTAAATCAAATCTGAAAGTGGCCGGCTCGACAGGGATTTGAGGGGGATTTACATTGCAGTGATACGTCTCATGCACAATTGTTTCGCGGCTGGCTAATTGAATTCTGCTGTCGTTGGGGATGGGGACTCGTAAAACAGTATTACGGTGACATCGCGTAAATTCTGTCGTCGGGAATCCGGATACTGCCCAGCGGACGTGTTTCTACAAGCTCTTTAACTGATAGTAATATCAGTCACACTTTATGAAACTCGGATATACTATATTTTTCATAAACGGCATTGAAGAAATTTGTATAACAGCGAGAAATAAAATTAAAGTAGAATAGCTACAACGACTTAGTAGTATATTCAATACGAAGTGAGGATAAAGAAATTATTTGACCGCAAAATCATGAGACTATTAAAAAGCACTAACATCTTCATTGCTAGTATAAAAAGTTAAAATTAGAGAATATATCTGCATTTCAGATATTTATAATAATTACATAAAAATCTCACTGCATAAAAAAGAAGTCCGGCTATAACTACAGTATCTATTTCAAATTAATTGATATTTATTCTATTTACATACTGTTCAAAAATATTTATGTGTTGAATCCCTCTCTATATAAAATGATTGTTTATGTGTATGTGTGTCCCCTATGCACTCCTAAACTATTCATCCGCTTGCGAAGAAACTTCGGATAGTTGTCCGCACCCCCGCGAAGGTTTCTGTCGTGTTTTCAAAGCGTTAGGAAATCCTTAAGGGGTGAACGAGGGTAAAATTTAAATTCATGCTAAAAGCGTCTATTAATTACTTTTCGGGGTATATGTGATTTATGCGTTCTATCCAAATGTTTATCTACCCCTTTAAGCACCAATAAGGGAGGGGGTGGAGGAGAGTTACAAAAAAACAACACAAAACAACCGATATTGGTGTCAAATCCAGAGTTATAATTGTCAAACAGTTTATTTCATACATTCACTATGTCAGTTACGTTGTAGATCAGCCCATAAGTGTGGGGGTGGGGTACGTTGTGTAAGTTAATGGCCGTTACATAAAATAATGAGTAAACAACTGGTATTGAACCTGGGGTTATGGAAGTCACTGAGTTTAATTCTGACATTTACGATACTGGTTAAGATGTAGTTCAGTGGGGATGGAAGGGGTTGAAACAAATTTCCATTTACAACCTTAAATGCGTAGATCAATTTCTACCATACTTTATATACATGTAACTTACGATCCAGGAACAAGCACTAGGGGTCGGGGTGGAATTTAAAAACATTCCTAAACTGCCATTATTAGCGTCTAATTAAATCTTTTCTGGGTCGCTTAATTTCATAGTGTCATTCTAGAAATTTTGTCTCTAATATCAACTCCAAATGCAAGGCTGTGGTGGTGGAAAGGGTTTACGTAAAAAATAATGCAAAAAATAACGATATCATTGTCCATTCTGGGGTTATACGAGTAGCTGAGTTTAATTCTTGCATTAATCATGGTGGTTGATAAAATTTTATTTTACTCTTCATTTTAGACCCTCTTAAGGTATCAGATATTTTTTTATTATCTTAAGGTACCCTCTATATTTCTCTATTTAGTTGTATTTCTTTACTCCTTTAAGGTATCTGGAATAGTTTTAGACATTATTAAGTCATCGAGTTTCCTGTTTTAATTCGTCGTGAATTTTTAGACACTTTTATTTTATGTAGTAGGAGAGTTCCCGAATACTGTCAGTCATCGTCGTGGTTTATTAGAAGTTAAAGTGGCAACTCCTCCTCTTATAGCATAGAAAAAGGAGGGAAAGTGGAGATGCGGAAAGGTAGAGCAAGGTAGCCAATGATTAACTAGGGCCCCCAGGCTAAGGTTTAAGAATCCTACCCGGCAGTTCGCCTTAAAATGATGCAGCGAAAACCACAAAAAAAACCTGCATCAGGTAGGTCGGGCATTTGATACTTGTCCCACGCCCTTCCGATGGCGGGAGAGGGTTCGTACATATATATATATATATATATATATATATATATATATATGAATATATTATGAATGTAAAAAAATTGAACTGGAACTTTAGAATGAAATCTCCGGGGACGATTCTCCTACAAAAAATTCATATATGACTTGTTCACGTGTAAATTATTAGTTTGATGTATAAGTATAAAATGTATTTAGGTACTAGTACTTAAAGATCTCTTATTCGATCTTGAAATACAGTTAAGATGCCGCTACAAATTTTGTCATAGTATACTGCAGCAGGTTTTAATATCTCTCTTAACGACGCCTGCTAATTTTAGAGAAAACATAATTTGGTACAACTAGAAAAGTGCAATCTAAATTAACGATGATAAAGATTTTTGTATTGAAACGATAAAATTAAATGATATTTTAATTTAAATGTTGGACGATAAAAATTAAATAAGAATATTGGCATGTCTTCTACTAGAATTAATATTTTATCCCATTAAATTAAGAAACTATTTTACATTCATAATCATCAAGGTAGTGCTGATATGTAAAATTCTTCTCCGTTATTTTATACAAATACAATAATTACAAAAAAATTCCAACTGGATCTATTTTTCAATATGTGTATTGTTTCTTGTGAAAAGCGTTCAATGTAAGCGAACCGTACCTCAATATCAATCACTTATATACACCCGAGAAATCTACATTCATCAAATTCATTGGATAATTCAACATTCACTAATATGCAGTCATTTGTATATGGAGAGGAATAAAAATGCTCTCCTGTAATTAATTTATATGAGAGATTTGATTAATTGAAATTGAATCAAACTCACACTTTTTAAGTGCTTGGCAAATAGTTGCTGGCAAACCTCAAACAGTCAACGGTTTTTAATATAACGTAAAGACCGGAAGTGGTAGTGTGAAGTAAATTTAATGTATTTGTATTATTTTATTTCTTTATATAAACACTCATTTTATATACAAACCAAACTCTGCAATTTAACACCGTACTTGGTGTCGTACGACAATTAAATATAGCTGCAATATTATTTCAAGATTAACTTTAATTCATATTTGAATCTCAATACAAAAAAAAATGTACAAGGAAAAAATAAAGGAACATAAAGTTTAGAGTAAGAAATAAAATGTATGTAACGGACTACTGCTATATGTAAATATTGTAATCTTTGGTAAATGAAAAAATATATTGAGAGTAGAATAATAACTACTGTCACGGATCCCGTTGTTATTTCATATCAAAACCAAAATATCGTTGACAGATGTCAATCAAAATTTCAGTCAAAACTTCCTTTGACTGTCGAAATGGGTAATAATAAAACAAAACATCTACTGGTAAACATGACTTAAAAGTTCATTAATGAATATTCATATTAGTTTTTAATATTTTAGTATATCAGTAATATAATTTAGAAATAAATAATTAAGTATGGAGTGTTTGCATACCCTTGAATGATATTAATATTATAATCGTTGAACTAGGCAAACAAAAACAGATGCTGAAATTCAATGTAAAAATATTCATTATGCGTGAAAAATATACGGGAATTTAATCACTCGTAAATCGTTTCTGTTTATTTTAATATTACGATACTACATTTAAACAAAAATACTAAATTCAAGATTAAATTAAACTTATTTATGTATGGTTAAGTATTTATCATTTCTTTAACTAAATCGAAATTTATGCAATATACATAACAGGGTTAATTTGTGGAAATTATACTTAACGAAGCAAATAAATTTTTGATATATGTGATTATGTATAAATTAACTAATATACTTGTTGTTTTTTTTAAAGACAACTATTCATTCATAATTGATTATGTATATGGCGTTATCGTGATCATAAATATAATAATATTCAGCCTATGAGTTAGAAAAATTTATTATCAAAATTATAATATAATATTTAACAAACCCAACGTTTCATCCCTGACTGGGATCTCTTCAGAAAATTGGTAGCGTGCGGTTAGACCACATGTTGCGGCCAAAACGACTGTTACTCACACAACTGTTAAAAGTATTATGGAATTTAAATATAGCAATAAAAATTAAAGTTTACATAAAACAACAACTATATCACAATAATAAATTATCATAAATTTTATTTAAATTTATTGTATCATTTTTAAGAATAATAGGCTTGACATTAGATCTAATATAAATATGTTTGTACAGAACAGAATTAATTTGGCCGTTAAATTTCAAATTAATTTTATGTTCATTGATTCCATTTTTAAACATTGTTTCGTAACAAGAATTACAATCTAAACAATTAATTTTGTAAATAACAGGTTTTTCTAAAGTTTTAATTTTTTTCGTAACATTTTTATTAAATATATATAATTGGAAGTCTCAAAATTAATTCGAGAATCATAAGTATGCCATTG
The DNA here is from genome assembly GCA_037074705.1 of Zhengitettix transpicula. Classification (NCBI taxonomy): domain Eukaryota; kingdom Metazoa; phylum Arthropoda; class Insecta; order Orthoptera; family Tetrigidae; genus Zhengitettix; species Zhengitettix transpicula. The sequence continues at coordinate 24,419,120 of CM073590.1, read as the reverse complement.
TGCCAAAAATACTAAAACAGAAAAACGATTATTATTCAAACTCAAAAACAGTTCCTGCCGTTTGAGTGAAACATTCAGTCACTCCTTCATTCTTTGTTTTCGTTTGAATAATTTTCCATAAGTAGAATTCTACACTAATTGTTTCATGAATCTTGGCTAGTAAGTTGTTTAATTAAGCAAAGGAACCGAATATTATCGAAGGTGAAATATGAGATAACGAAACCTTACGATTCAACTACTTCAGTAGCAGCTTCGTAACTCGGATACGATTTCAACCTTCTATTTATATGAAATACGATATAAAACACTCTCACAACAATATTTACACAAATAATAGCTCGCTTGCTGTTTCAGACAGAACTGATTAAAAATAGAAAACATAAAATAATTGAAATTTAGTTATGATTGACACATTTTTAACGTTATCAATAGAAAAATACATTTTTTTCAACAGAAATGCAATATTTATATTTCAAATTACTGATTTGTATTTTGAAGGTATATTTTTACAAAATTATTTTATACCTAATTGGATAAATAAGTAACCAAATACCACACAGCGTTTGTGCAGTCCTTGTTGGACCTCCTGTGGGGTAGGGGTGAGCGTTACTGCCTCACACCACAGAGGTCCCGGGTTAGACTCCCGGATATTAGTGTGCGTGAGAGAAACTTTCGCCAACTTTGCTGACACATAATGAGTCGCTAATGACCTGAGATGTCAATGCGACTGTAAATAAATCAATAAAAAAATCTTTGTTGCTTTCGTCAGATGATTCTGTTAAAGGAAGAGCTGTAAGAATCACTTGAATTACCTGAAGAAAGTAACATGGATTGCAAAAGTTTGTTTTATATTTATTTAGCACTTATTTTTTATTGTTATTTGGCTACTTATTTATAGTTTTACTTGTCACACAGCCGTTTAATATTTTAATTTATATTTACCTGTATTTCGGGAAACAATATGAGAAAGTTGATTCCCATGAACCAATAATTTGTTAATGCTCATAAATAAATTTATTTGTGTAATATTAAATTGTGAACTTTTCGAAACATACATTTTCCAAATAAACAGAAACCTCGAAAATTGTTACTTTTGTTTGACAGTGATATATTAAATAGGAAAGTCAATTCGTGAGATTAAATTTGACAAACAAATCTAAGGTCATGTGGGGATCTTGGCAGATGCATTTATCTTTGCCAATCACCATTTGTTGGCTGCCACTGATAATAACATAAACGGTCCAAGGACAATGTTTCACAAGCAGCTTTATTGGATGACTGGAAGGCGGAAGAACAGCAGATGGCCTTTTCTGGGACAAATTCGCTACCAAAGCACGTCCGACTGCTGACATAAATCCTGCGAAATATTGGGGATATTTGTTTTCCGCGGCTTTCACGCAAAATTATGACAAGTGCGATTAAATATAAAAGTGAATTACTGCGCAAAGAATAAAAATCCATGCAAAGCGCGGTTCTCTGTTATATATGGTTGTTTCTCAGTTTTTCCTAACAAAAGCTAACATTTTTAATGTTTCATGATAATATAACATATTGCTATACCTTTACAACAAAGTAAATGTCCTAAATTTATAAGCTACAAAATAAAAGTAACATAATTTATGTACCAAAATTTATTTCTAACTGATATAAAATCTTAGATTCTTAATTTCCTTAGAAAATTTATCAATTTTTTTTGTAAATTATATACTTAGTATAAATCATTCCATAAATTACTTTACTTCTAAAAATTCCTCCGTGTTGAAGTCGATAGTAATTGATATAATACATAATTAGATTTCCAAACTGATGAACGTTTTCTTTATTTATCATCTATAATATAGTTAACGTACTCTTTGTATTATAAATTTGGTAAATTTATTTAAACAAATGTGATAATACCTAATAAATGAAATATATTTGTCAGGTGTATTGAAAATTTAAATTTATTATCTATATAATCTATATATCTATATATCTCTTGCCAAATGTTATGAAGAGTTTAAATTATTTGATGTTTAACTGATCACGCCGTCTAATAATGAATTAGTTTATTATTATGCCAGATTCTATTACTATTTGCAAGGTTTGTATACTTCAGAGTGTTTTAAAAAACACTACTACCACAAAATAATTAGCGCGTAATAGTTGTTAACAGAAAGAGCGGAATACTTCGAAATAATTATCATAACGAACTGAATAGTGTCCTATATTTCTAATTTTTTTCCAAACCTAGCAGAAAAGACAAAATTTCTCGTGAAGTATTTACTCATTTTTGTATAAGTGGGAAAAATTAATTTCTCAGAGAAGTATTAAAAACATGATTCTGACGAAGCAATGTGCTCTTCAGAGTTTATGCAACCTGCATAACAAGCCAGCTGAATACCTATTTTCTGGAAGCAGTAAAACCAACGAAGATGTTCAGTTTATAGCACATACATATAGAAACAGTAAATCAACGCAGGGAATGGGGAACGTTAAAAGTACCAAGGCTATTGATTCCTGTTTTTAATTTCATCCAATACAGAATTCTAAAATTGAAAATATATAGTGCTATAAAATAAATTTACATTAAGTACATAAATTATAATGATAAAGTAATGTAAACTAAAATTTAATTTTCAGCAAAAGACTTAATGCGGTATCAATTTTTTTTCTAATTTTATATATGATAATCCATTATAATTCCATTAATACGAGTAAACACATTTTTATTTCATTTGAAATAATGATACAATCTTTTAGCGGGATTTATCCGTCATAAAAATCAGTTGGAATTAGTGATAATACAAAAAGTAAATAATTCGTACCTTAAAATTCATTATACGTAGTTCATAATTGATATAATTGTAGAATAGTATAAATGGGACATCCCTGAGAAGAGAAATCTATTGTCTGTATTTTTATATGTATTAAAAGCTACTTAATTTTCCTTATCAAATACTTTTTTTTACAACAAGTACAATACATAGAGGCAGATAACGCAAAACAGAAATTCGTCTGTTAAGATTTTTCTAAAACTAAAAAAAAAAATCTAATTTGTAGTCGCATAATTTAAATTAAAATATGACATATATACAGAAATTATCATATTTATCTGTTTTATAATTTGTATCCCAGTACAAGAATCCCAGAAAAAATTGAACTACTTGTAAATCATTGTTTTAATACTGTTTTGTATTGTAAACAATATCTTTGCTGGCTCACCTCTCTTTTTCCCCCCGAACATGTCTGCGGCGCCGCACTACATCACACGGCAACGTCGCGGCCGAACTGTTGCGCTCCACCGCGCTTCCAAACAGAACACGGTGGACGATCTAAGCCGACTTTAACCGAACTTATCCGACTTGACGCATTGTTGGGAACGAACCAGCTATAGCATTTGTAAACAAGAGATATGTGGCTGTTAAGAATGCTACACACGTCATAGTTCAGTGAAGTCCATCTTCATGCATTATTGTCACTACAGACTTTCATTTTTGTATGCAAGTTTTAACACAGCGGAAAAGTAAAAAGTTTTACTCGTAGAAATTAGCGTCTGCAGATTATTCTTAAATCCACCTCTTAATAAAATAACATCTTTATGTTTAATGGAATAAGTTCCGAAATTGGGATGTCAAATTACCAATTATATTTTCCGAATCTTAATAGTACAAAGATGCTACTACAATTTAGCCTATAATTTACTTGTCGTATAAGTTAACTCAGTGTCTTCCGTCTACTTTTTAGACTAAAATTTATTCCACGGCTCGTGAAAAAGAAAACTAAAATTGGGAACGAGTAGTATTATTATATGACATGTACGACAACATTTTCGAACTACAAATAAACTCTAACAAATTTAAAATTATATGAGTTGGAATACTCTTAAGTTCAAGAGTCAAATGTTACCTGCACTCTTGAGTTAATTAAAAGTTATAATATGAATTCCATAAATTCGAAAAATATATTAACAACCAAATATTAATAACCTAAATGACGCTTGGCCATTATCAAATTTAAATTTATTATATCATGAATAAATAAAAATGAATTTTAAAAAAGGTGTAACATAGTTAGTTGGGAAACACGTTAGTTTTCTTATCGAAATTCTAAACTCAGTTATAATACTCACAAAAATTGCTTAAGTAATTAACAAAATAATAAATAATTGCACCGAAAGTATAACTAGGCGCTTGCGGTCCACTCAATAGTACAACTTATTCCACAGTGACTTTTATAATTTATTTTAATCAATATATTCACTTCATTAGTTCAACTTCCGTATATTCTTCAATACCTTTCCTGTGTTAATCACATCAGGTTGGAAAAATTTGACATTTCATATTGTAACATTCAGATCCGCCCACCAAATTTATTATTCAAAATATACTACAAATTTTGTTAATTTAAATGACAGGTAAGTAGCAAAACAATTTGTGGAATTTTAATTTTATTTATCATAATCGTTTATTGTGTATTTTCTATTTGAAGCCGTACCTTTTCCCATATAATTATCCTTATAGATATTGAATTGTAATTCGAATATCAGATATTTTCATACATCTCATATACAAATATCATCACTCACTGTGCTGTGTCGGCTTTGTTGTTTACCAGAAATGTACGAATTATTTGGTTTAGCTTTCGTGCTTCATTGAAGCGCCGAGCAAAACAAGGCTCACAGACTTGCTCATGGCATTGATTTATGTTCAAACAGGAGTACGCTGCTATACAAGCGGAAAACACTGCGAACCATGCAAAAATAGAGAACGTTTCACGCACACTTGCTCCTTCCCCCCCTCCCTCACTTCTCCACGTGTTCAACGGTCTTTTTTTTTCGATTTATCATCGTTTTAAATGAGTTTCCAAATAACTAACTACAGAAGCAACAAATTAGCGTGAAGAGTTTAACAGCAACAGTTTTATTAAATTATTCTAAAATATAACCAAGTTAGCATTGGTAAATATTAATTTATCATGATACAATACAAAAATATTTTGTAAGTATAATTTTTCCTATTCACATTTTTTCTCAAAATGCTTATCCAAATTCGACTAAAAGTCCGATTTATATTAATTTGTGTAAAACAGGACTGTCTGCAGTCATTGAAACAATATTTAAGTAAGAATGGTTTCGTTGAAGCAGTAAATTATAATTATAAAGTTATTTTTTTGCATTAGTATTATTTCCATTAATTTGTAGTCCAAAAGTAAAATTACATAATTTTATTTCTTAATCCGCTAAAGAACAGATGTAATAACGTTCGGGTCTATTGATAGCACGTAAAAAATTCGCATGCATTCATAAAAATTAAGATTTCTGCAAATGTTTGCTAAAAAGATTTCTTCGGTAATTAAAATTCACATTTCACGAAAATAAAATAAATGACATCTACTCTCACTGTCACATTTGTTTAGTGGGAATACTCAGATTTTTAGATATCAGAAAGGTGTTACTACAAACCATAACTAAAAGGTTTATACCTACATTTACAGGTTTTGTTCACATTTTCTCGATGTTGCCTATATTATCCGTTGTTACATCAGTGACTAATCAAATTATTTTTAATTATTTAACATACAGTCCTCACTCTGTTATGTTGGTCATTAATTGATAACGGACAATTTTAAATCCAACGAATGCGTAACCGAATTCAATAAAGTAAACCCTTGTAAAGGAGACAATTTTCGGTAATAGATGCATTGTATAAATTGATTTTTATTTGGAATAAAAAATCTTATGCTACATTTAGGCAGTCTTTGAGGACCCCATAAAGTCCACTAACTTATTCCATAATTAAGAAAAACTGGTTTGCGACGTTAGTTGATGAGAATGTTGACTACGTAATTGTTGCTTAGGGGATAGTTACAATCATTCATGGTGGCAATTTGAATATACCGACAGGTTACTTGTCCCAGCGGCCAGAACCTACCCTAGTACATATGGAAGCAACCAGAGAGGAACTAACGTACAAAACACTCAACTACATTCTTCGTTTTTAATTTACAATAAAACATAAAATTCAATTAACATATTTTGTGAACATGAAGATAATTATTAGTTCCCCAGAAGCAAACACTAAGCAGAGGAAAGAAGTCTAAAGCTGAATTATTATTAATAATATTACAAACTGTAATATAATTATGTTTTAATTAATTGTGTTGTCATTTAATACCTCCCAAATCCCAGGACATTTTATACTTATTACAACCCTAACGTTGACAGGTGTAACGGTTTTATACACATTCCACCGATATAAACGTCGCTTTGTGCTCACTTTTACGACGTGAAGTAGTAAAAGATACCAAAAAAGTAGTACTTCTTGTTTTTAATTTTATTTTTAGACGCATCAACAGCTACGGTCATTAGCGACTTTGTACACCTCTTTTGCATTTCACTAGTTGGAGAACTAATTTTGTGGAGGTTCTGTGTTTGACAACACACACACAACATCCATGACCACGCCGGGATTCTAACCAGGAACCTCTGTGATGCGAGGCAGCGACGTTGACCACTACACCACAGAAGGTCGGACAAAATTAAGATATTTCGCTATTACAATACTACAAACTTTAATTTAACGAATTGTACCACATGGTACATCACCCCCCACCCCCTGTGTTATGAAATATTATATTTTGCGGTTATTTAAACACATGATGTGCATGGGTGTCGTTAACTTACAATACGAATTTATAGAAATTCTATTTTTCCCTCTTATCATGCAATAATTCTTCTATTTCACGTCTTTGAGGTTTAGTGCATCAACATAGATTAGATTACATTTGATTAGTTCCATTGGTCCTCTGCTGAGGAAATAGGACCAGTCAAATTGATATTACTTACAAATGTATGAATGAGATATACATAAATACTCTAGATGTTTAAGAGTATACATAGTGATATGAAGAATTTAAAACGTACAAATTTGAAATTACATGAAATAGGTTCAGGGAGAATATAAGGAATACTACATACGTAAATAAGGGAGAATAAGTTAGGATTACATAATATTTCGTGTGCTGATGAGCCTTCAAAGAATTTATCTGGCAGTTCTTCTCAGTGGCTGGAAATCTCATGCGGACGGCATGAAATAAACAAATGAACCAGTATTTTTGAGGGAACTAATGTGACTTTGGCTCAGGCCGATTTACAAATTCGTTAACAGAGTAATACGCGCCGTTAATCCACAGAGTTTGGAATTTCTTAATAAATACGCTGTAACTGCTTACACTTTAAATGCTAGGAGGAAGAAAATTAAATAGCTTTATTCCTGAATAATGTAAACTTTTTTCAAAAAGTGAGAGATGATGTTTGTCTGTCCGTAATGTTGCTCGGTTTCTGGTATTATAGTCATGGAACTTACCGTTGGTAACAAACGGACTTTGATTACATTTTACGAATTTTATAGTTTCCAAAACTTTAAAATTCCAGGAGCTTTGAAGAGAGCTCCCTGTAATTTTTGCCACATAATATTCTCTGTAGTTTAAATATTTCCGCAGAGCGAGAAGAAAGTCCCCAGCTCGTAATTCCATAGCTCATGTTTCAATCTAAGTATCCATAACATACCGTTTTTGAAGTTAAAGCATCTACTTGTTACATTAATAATCGAAGAGAATAACAGACGGAACCAAGTTTACTTGAGAGTACTTTAATAAGTTCATTCCATCATAACTTTCCGTCAACTTGAACACTGAGAAATGTTGCGTGATAAATCGCTAATTCAGTGTTGGTGTTACCGGATGAAAACTGAACACGTTTAGTTTTCTGTAAGTTGAGAACCAATTTGTTTGCTCTGAACCAGACATTTAATGACTTCAGGGCACTTCCGACTTTTCTTCCAAGTGTTTTGTCGTCGCTACCAGTTACTATTAAGGTCGTGTCATCGGCATAAAGAACTGATTTTTATAGGTTTTGTGCAATCTGGAAGGTGATTTATGTACAAAAGAAAAAGCAGAGGTCCAAGAGTCGACCCCTGCGGGATCCCGCAAGTTATTTCTTTCCAATCAGAGCCATAAATACTGCCGTCATTGTTGTCTACGGCGACTTTTTGCTTTCGATTAGTAAGGTAGGATTTTGAAAAGTAAGGAAGCACTTCCCCTAATTCCGTAAAACACAAGTGTATCTAGTAAAATTTTGTGTTCAACCATGTCGAATGCTTTTGAGAGTTCTGCAAATAACCCTGATACTTTTAATTTGTCTTCCAGAGAATCCTGGATTGATTGTACGAAATCATTCATGGCAGTGTTAGTGGATTTATTTTTGAGCAAGCCATGTTGTTCTGGTGAGATGATTTTATGTTTTTCTAAGAAATTTACAACTAGCAAATGTACAGCTTTTTCTAGTGTTTTGAGAAAATTGGAAGGAGGGGAAATAGGTCGGTAACTCGAGATATCAGTGCGCGTACCCTTTTTAAACGGTGGAATTACTTTAGCTACTATGAAAGAATCCGGAAATTTTTCTTTTAAGAACGACGAATTAATTATTGAATTGGTTCTTCTACGGTTTCTGCGCATTTCTTAATGAGTTTGCTGTTAATACCGTATACATATTTTGAATTAGATCATTTTAAGCTCCTTATTATATTAAATACGTCACCGTTATTTAACGGTAATAAAAATATTTAATGATCAACCCTTTTCTTCGTGTTGTTAAGAAGTTCGTGAACAGAATTGTCTTTTGGTGTCGTAATATTATCCAGATATTGTTTGTGTACATTAACAAAGTAATTGTTAAAGGCAGAAGCTGCTTCCGTGTTTGAAATGATTTTATCTTTTGGCGAATACAGATTTTCTTTGTATCCAATCTTTGTTTTCCAGAAGCATTAAGAATTATTTTCCATGCGGTTCTTATTTTATTATCTGAATTTATAATGTATTTAGATGTAGCTAGTTTCCTAGCGGCGACGAGAACTTGTAATGTAAGTACTTGTGTATAATGAAAAATAGTTTTATAAACTGAGGACTTGAGTTCGAATGTTTCATATGGGGTAACAAAGAGATTCAAATTGCTTTAGTAACCCAGTGATTTACTGGATTATTTCCTTTAATGATTTGTCTTAATTGAGGAACTTCATTAATAACAGAAATAGTGTTCAAAAGTTTTTTGGTAAATGTAGTCTACATCGTCCATTTTACTGAGAATATAAGCCCACGGCTTTACATTTAATTTATTCGATATCATCGCGTATTTAGCAGGACAAAGATTTCTTGTATTAACGACCCGATCTTGAGATTTAATTGTCCGAAAGAATGTATAGATCGTTTCCACCAACAGCTGTTGTGCAGCCACATTCTATGTGTTAGCTCTTGCTGGTTGACACATCGAAACCTGTACATGGTCTTTGGAAGATATCTTTTAAAAAAAACATGAATCGAAAGTAGGTCTAGAATGCCACAGGTCCACACCCACTGGGAACTAATGTGGTATTAATGGAACATTTTCTGTTTCAGCATGACTGTTAGTGCCGTTTCTACGTGTTTTACATTTTGGAGAAAACAAAACAAAAAAAAACATTGGTGTATAGTTGTCGTCAATCTGTTAATAAAATGTATATATTGAAGGATGGACTGTCAAAATTTCAAGAGGTTAACCCCTAGTGAATTGTAATGACGGTTTCAAATGGTTGGGGAAAAATTGTAAGCATCATACAAATTTCTGATAAATAAAATAAACGTATTACATTTATTAGTTGATAATAATAAGTGGGCGTTATATCTTTTGGTTTGTTGTTGGTGTTGTTTTATCTTTGTTTTATTTAGTTTTTTTTGTGATGATGGTGAGGGAACAATTAATTTATTATAGGAGAGTGAGTTAATTTATCCAAAATGCATATATATATATATATATATATTGTAATAGTTTATTTCATAGCTTATATCTTTCGACAATAATTCATGATGTGAATTATGTGGCGTTTTTAAATGAAAAGAACTATTACGTGAAAACTATTAACAAGATTTATTAACAATTTTAAAACAAGGATTCAAATCACAAAATATTCTTGAACTGGGTTTGATAATGGCAGAATTTATATAATCAAAATTACATTTGCTTTATATGGGAATCAATGCATCTGAACATAGATGAAATTTGTTGCTGAAGAAATAATACCAAAGATTGAATTTAAACAATTTCAATTTTTATCAAGAAATAAAGAATGATCTGAATAATTAAAGATCTCATTTTATCGGTAATTAAAGAACGATCTGACGTTTATCTTTTAAACGTGGTTTACAATGATTTTAAAGTTTTCTTTCTACTTACGGCAGCCCAGGTCTCATTTTAACTTTTTGTGCACTTTTGGGGATATCACTGATTCTAAGTACTCACAGACTCTAAATGTTCACAGACTCTAATTAGCGTAGATTGTTAGTTGGTTTAAAATAAATTTGTCGATTCTCGATGATTTACTGCAACCTGGATTTGTAGATCTCGTGGATTTTTGTTGAAAATGCACCTCATTGGTTTTGTCTGTTGACTGAAAGCTAGTTCAGTTTCTGCATTTTTGATATAACAGTGTACTGGGTACTGGAACACTTTCTCGTTCTTTAAATTAGACCTTTCAGTCTTCACTGCTGACTGACAAAGATTGTTCAAGTTTTCGTGAATTAGAATTTCATGGTCTTTACATCTCGCCGTTTACTGCCCAACTGTTCGTTCTTTTACTCTGTTCTACTTGCTGTCCGCTGCCCAACTGTTCATTCGTCTCGTAAATTTTGAGCGCGTAAAACCTTCTCGACCGATCAACAATACTTTTTTTTTTCATTGCCGGTTTTTTGCGGCGTCCGCTATATCCACCAATAATAAGTCCTCTACAATTCAACTTTTCAATTAGAACAATGTCTTAATTACCAATTACTACAATATATATATATATATATATATATATATATATATATATATATATATATATATATTGTAATACTAATTAGAGGCCATTAATGATTTTTATAATTGGATAGTAGTGGAGGATTTTTAGCGGTGCCAATTTCAAAGGCGACAATGTATAGGCGAGCTTTGTTTGGCCATGATCGCTTTCTGCAACAAAAGTCGGGTGTTGGAAGTCAGACAGCGAGCAGGGTGTCAGGCACAAATTCATCCGGAAAGATTGAGTAAGAAGTTTTGGACAGTAAATTTCAACGTTAAAGTTACAAGCAGTAACCAAATAAATCATTCCGAAATAAAATAATCTATAATTACTGTGACCGCCACTAATTCCAGAGAAAAATAATTTGGAACAATTTGTACAACCAATAATCCAGAAGAAGTTTACAGCTTTCAGTTTCCAGAGGAGATCCAGAGTTACGACAGGTTCTTTAATCCATGTAAATTCAGTGATTTTATGGTCATTTAGTGTGAATTGTGAGGTGAGCCCGAGCCCAAGAGAGTTAAGCCTGGTACCAGCAGATTTTTTGTTAGTAGGAACAAATTTGATCAAGTTTTGTAAACGATAATTAAAGGTGAAGTCGTCAGCTTTCAATTTTACGTTTTATTTGATTGTTTAACGTAATTATAAAGGTTGTTTCTTTACTTAGAAGGTCCAGATAAATGGCTCTGAGAAAAGACTTGTAAAATCTATAAAATTGAAAAATATAAATAATTTTTTAATAACATCGAGCGTGTAGAGAATAAAGTGATTGAAAGTTTCAAAAAGCAACAGGATAACGTAACGAGGTTGGAGAAGAGAATGGATGAGTTGGAGAAAAGTATGTTGACAGATGGGAGAGAAAAAGTTAGAAGAAAATCAAAATGTATCATTATATGCAATTAGTTCAGGAGCTTTGTGTGAAAGAAAAGAATCTTCAGAAAACAAAATTAATGAAGCTTGTAAGAATTATGAAATGCGGGAATTACTTGACAGTTTGAAAATTCCACATTTTTCTTAGATAAAGTACCAAGAACTTAAAAATAATTGTGCCAATCAATACAATAAATTTAAATTGACATTGCAGGGATATAATCAATTTGAGACTTTTCAACTTTATGAACTTAAAGCAGTATACAATTCACATAATTGGACCAACTTTGCTGAGGTGCATGAGAATAAGAATTCAATTGTTCATATTAAGGAATTGAAGAACATAGCTGATGGAAACACAATTGAAACTGTTTTAAATAGATCCGCAAAATCACATATATCTGAGGGTGAAGATGGAAATAATAAGTGTGAGAAAAGGAAAAATCTGGCTGTTATGCTGTTTTCACTAAATTGGAGTTGAAGAAAAACTTAATGAACTTGTATCTGACAATGAAACTTTTAACAGTGAGTGTGTTAGCAGTAATGATCAACATATTGTCCGAAAATTAGAAACTCTTTACATAATTTTGATCCAGGAGGATTGTCTCAGTTTTCTTTCTGATTCTTGAACGATTAATTATAACAAAGATATCATACTAGTAATTAATGATCAATCTCATAAAAAATCACTATATTAACAGCCAATATAAATTACTACTCTTACAAGAATATTAGAATATACAAATATATTTGACAATTATATCAAGAATATGTATGGATATCTTGGTGCATCAGAAACGGATGCTTTTAACTGTGTTAATGATATCAATGGTGATAAAAAATATGTGATGATTTCAGAAAAAGCATTAATTCTACAGGATACAGTTATTTAAAAATTTGTGTGAATATTTAAAACCTGTGCCTAGTATTAGTAAATAATGGTGATGAACGTGATTACATAAATACAATTGTCAATTATGAAGATTTTCAGGAGGATAATTATGAATGTAAAATATTAATGGTTAATCTAAGAGACCAAATGAATGCTGTTCAGAGATTTGAAAGTAAGTAATATTGCTCAGATATTTGCATGTAAATTTTAAAAACATGTCTTTTATGATCATTATGATTATAACAATAACGACTAACAATTAAATAATGAAATAATTGTGGAAAACGTGTCAAATAACCTTAAAGATATTGTAGATGTTGCAAAAGAGAACATCATAAATGATAAAAGAATTTGTGAATTAAAAACATGATTATCAACATGATGAAGTATTTAAGCCAGTGAAATGAAAGATAGAAAGCTGAATTTGTGAACTCGCTTGAGTTATTACTCTATATTTATATAGAGAGAGACAATTCATGCATTTTGAACTAAGGTTCCCACAAGCCGAGGTGTATGTTCCGGGGTCACAGATCTTGGGCATACGGTAAGAGTTGTCCGCTATTCCCATTGGAATAGTCGGCCAGCTGCCTCCTAAACTGGTCAAGGCACGTAGAAGGGAATGCTGCGTCCCCACAGCAAACTCCTCTCCCGCTATCGGAAGGGCGTGGGACAAGTACCTAATGCCCGACCTACCTGATGCAGGTTTTTCTAGGGTTTTCCCTGCATTTCTTTAGGCGAATGCCAGGTAGGATCCTTAAATATAGCCCGGGGGCCCTAGTTAACCCTTGGCTACGTTCCTCTACCCTTCCGCACCCCCCCTTTCAAATCCCTTCCTATGCTATTAAAGGGGAGTTGCCACCATGTGAATTACCGTCAAGTAGCCTGTTGCCGTAAAAAATGTTTATAGAAAATTAAATCTAAGGATTACAGTAATCGAAATAAAAAGGCGGCAACATATCAATCGCAATGTGAAAAAATTGATAAAAAGATGCAAATTCAACGAATGATACTCTTATCAGAAATTAATTGTTTAAGAAGTTGTTTCCGAAAGGAAAAGAAGAATTTGAGGGCGACAGAAACATATAGGAATATGTATTGTTATTTGTTGGGCTTATGCGTACTATGAGTACATATAGGTTTTTGTGATAGGTATAGGTATAAATTGGAAATCAGAATTTTATTAGTTAAGAGTGTTTTTAGGTACTGGGCTAGGACGATGTGTACATACCAACTTTATGGTATTTTCCAAAGTTACTCTTTTTAAGGAATCAGGAAACCCCGCGAAGGAGTATCTCAAAAATGGAAGATTCAGATGATAATGAGACCACCAGAAGCGAAAGTGATATGCAAGATAAGAAATTAAACATTAACAATCTTAATATATTGAAATTATTCGGTTGTCAAGCATACACTTCGCAGAGGAATTGAGTACATTTCCTAAATATCAAGCATTATTCTGCCAAAATTTAATAAATTATGCAGTTTTTGAAGGCAAACTGTAGGCAAAAATAGTAGCATGAAGAACAACTGCAACTACACTTTCTATACAGATACTGTTTGAACATGCACATCCACCCTATCAACCAACTCAGCAATATTTTACATGGCATCACACACATGCTTAGGCCGGCCGCACACTGCAAGCGACGCGACGAGTCATTTTGTCGGACGACTCGAGGAAGAAAATACACGGGCTCCTTATGCAGGGGTGCACACCAGGCGAAACTGTCGCGTCCGACACGGCGCGACGGTTTGAGACAGTCTGCGACCGTCGCCTCGTGACAGCCAGACACCTCGAGTCATGTTTCGTCGTGTCGGACGCTGACAGATGGAATTATGACTCGTCGCATTGCCTGGCGAGTCAAACAGCACTGCGCATGCGCCCAGCACATAGCGGGAATCCTAACATTGTATTTGTCCCCAAATATTCATTACTGCATTGGAATTTACTTGACAAAGGAAGGCGAAAATGGATATTTATATATATATATATATATATATATATATATATGCAGTTTATATATATATGTTGATATATATATGAGTGTGTGTGTATTGAGTTGATTTCATTTGCTGCTATAGATAATATTTTGTAATGAACGAAGCACGCGTATTGTTGCTAAATTAAATTGAGCGAATATGTGACCTGTACCTACATTATTTATTTAAATAATATTTTGTTGTAATGACCAGCCATTGTTACACTGTTTTTACAATCAATATAATATTTTCTTCACAAGCATCTAATAAACTAAATGAAACTATATTGCCATTGTACGCTGCCATAGTTGGAATTAAAGAAATCCATGTATCTGTTTCGAATACCATAGGCAGGATTGGATCCTCTGAAAACTGTTTGAGAAGGATCAATGTCATCTTCCTCAAGTGCAAACAGTTCTCTCTGAATTTCTGACATGCTTCCCTCTTTTTCTCTAATCATGTTGTGAAGAACGCAACAGGCAAGAATGATTATTTTTGTATTTTCTGCATTTACCAGCATCGCATTTTCGGGAACCCGGAATTTGTTTGTTAGCATCCCAACACCAAAGTGTCGGCAATATAGTCGAGGAAGGAGACGTGCCTGCAGCTGTAGCTATTAGTAGAGAACACACAATCATCAAGTTCTCTTGATTCTAGACCCCCAACTAGAGAAAGAAAAAAAACTGCAGCAGAAATGTTGGCAGTGCCAATGCAAAAGTTCCTAGAATCTAGGTGCACTGAACCCGATTCACCTATGATGCATTTTTTTAAAGGGCTGCTGCAGGACATTGAAAAATTCTGAATAAGACGGCAAAGAACTTTTAAAGTAAAATTATTAGAATTAGTTAATAATCTTGCAGACGAGGAAAAGGCAGAACTCATAATATTCCCGCAATAGAATAAGTTAAAATAACAATGTATGTATGTAATAATATATTACCTACGAAAAATAGTGTCTTGATTTCTTATTTTTTTCACCAATCAAATCAAAAAGAAAATCGAAACTTTTGGAGCTCATCCTTGTGAAATTGAAAAAATTGTTTTCGTCCGCTCGTAATTCATTAAGAAAACTGTTTATATTTCTTTTAGTATTCATTGGGTGTACCCATAAATCTCGAGAACTTTTGTCTTCTCCAACAACATATAACAATAAATAATAACAGCTATTTCGTCGTCACGCTTCATCTTCACTGATATTAAATGAGTTTGTTTGCTAGATACAGCTCGAAACAGCCTGAAACCGTCTCAGACAGCTTGAAACATTTTGTCGGCGACGATTTTCCCTCGAGTCATTTTGCTTCCGACGTTTTGACTCGAGTCATTTTGCTTCAGACAGCTTGCGACGTTTTGACTCGAGGCAAAACGTCGCCGACAGTTTCGTCGCTTCCAGTGTGCGACCTGCCGTAAGTCTCAATCACTAGTCACAAGGACATTCCACTTCTCAAGAAAGTTGATTCACAAGACTCTCGCTAAACTGAAATTTTTCTGCCACTAATTATTTGACTACCTTATATCTAGAAGAAGTCACCCATTTAACGATTTATGCTTATATTATTTACAGTAAAGTTGTTTTCTTGTGAGTAGTTAGTACTACCTTCAAATATTCCTTCTTAACTTATTGATATATTTCATTTAATATTTCTGGTTTTATGGTTGAAAATGCTGGAAGAGAGATTGCCGTTGAAAACTTCAAATCTGCGTACCCAAAACATAAAGCGGTGATATCAAATGCGACAGTTCTACAAATCTGTCTTCGTCCATTGTCAGGTAATTTTTCAAATCTGTCGGTTCCAACCATAACTGTCTTAATAAATTTCTGTGAGAAAATTCTCCTCTTTTCAAAAGCCATGATTTTTCCCACTTACTTCTTGGCTTACGTTATTATTTAAAACCGAAATAATTAAGTCGTTTACGACAAAGTCGAAGTGATATTCACAGAAGAACTGAACAAAAGTACGCACTGATCACTGTGTGTGCATACAAAATTGGTATTAAGACTTACCTTCAGACTTTAACTGCAGATGATAGTATGTTGGCGGAACGTTTAAAAAAGAATAACACACGTTAAAAATCGCGAAACGACCAACACAAAAGTTGCAGAGCACTCGTGGGAAAACGAACATAACTTTAAATTTAATTATTTCTCCACTATGTACGCCGATCCCCAGTCGTAAACGTATATTTGAAGAAAACATATATAAAGAAACCCTCTCTCAACCAAGCATAAATATACCAAGCGTTTTAGGCATTCTTTAATCAGATAACGTCGATTTAATATAACGAAACATATTTTAGCGTAATCGCATTCAATCGGTTTTAACTTTCCCAGACATCTGTTACGTTCCTAATTCCTCCTGACAAAAAGGTTTTAATTCCCCCCTTGCGGACTGATCAAAGTCAGTTCGTTTTTCCCGATCTCAGAAATTCAACGAATCTTAATTCGGCTGCCGACACACTGAAACAGGATGAATTTAGCTATTTTATTTCGTTAAGCAGTGCTGACACTCAAAACGCTTTTACACCTTGCTCGTTTGTTTCATCGCTCTAGTTTGCTCTACTCTAACGTAGGAAATGGAATACCGTAAAAACATCACCATTCGTTTCGTCTTCAATTGCTGACAGACTCATTGAATTAATTATGCAATTTTTTCTTAACGTTCCATAATCACGATATACGTTGCTCTTATGTAAGAATCAAAACGTTTTCGCTGGATGACACTGTCGAACAAAAAATAAAAAATAAAACACGTGAATTAACTAAGACTAGGTTTACAGATACTCAATAATCCTTACCACGGAATGTTTCGGGATCTTGCCCAAAGCTCGTCTCAGCTCTGAAATTTCAGATGGGAAATCAATGTTCTTCGATTTCTCCCTCATAACCGTCTCGACATTACCTGAAGCCAACCGAGACGGTCGATAGAATAACTCTGGTTCATATGTCAAGACCTAAATCGCGACACTCGTCCAACCAAAATTTACTGTACATTTCATTTTACGAGTTTATTGTGTCAAAGGACTAACGCCTTACTAGAGTGGGGACGTTTGGGTTCGCCAATAATCCTGAGAGCTATGATGACGGGGGCTGAAACTCCTATAGTCCGCGCAAAATGCCTAGGTGGCCCAGTTTAGTGCCCTACCTCTTTCCGTGACACGGCCAATCAGCTTCAGTAATTGGGTAGAGCTTGACCGCGTTAAGTGTGTGTTTACTCCTCTCTGCCTCCCTTCCTTTTCCTTCACTCAATCTGAATCACCATAAATCATACATGAATTCTACTATTGCAGGTCCACCCAACATTGACCCGTTGAATGGTAGGGAAAGACTAGCGTAATCCACTGGTCAATCAGTTTGCGTGATGAGCATAGGGGTGGCTGCCCTATATACGATACAGCAATTTCCATGGGAAATACATAATCATGTGGCGTTCAAATTGTCTATCTCTGAGGATTTCGGTCCCGAAAAATAAACCCATTAGGGGACTACAGACACTTTTCCCCAAATCAAAAGGATTACTGATATAAGAAGGTAAAACCACAATCAATAGTTGTTAATAAAGTTAAAATGCGTAGTACGCGGTAAAAAATTGTGATTATAGGTAATTAATTTAGTGTGGTATTATATTTATTTGACTGCAATATTTGATCTAAAAGAGTTCAGTTCTAGAGGTAATAGCTGATTGTGAAGAATAAGTCCTGGTCGGTAGATATCGTAGTGAGGTTAACACCTGGCAGCAAGTCATACAAACACTGGAAAGGTCTGGAGTGTGTTCCGACAGTAAATATTTGCCTTGTCTCGCAGTGCGGACAACAAAGCATGCATTAAGCAATACCTTCCCACAAACGTCCCGAATCCGCAAGTTTGTTCCAGCCATTGTTAACTCCGTCCCGCACAGAACTGCCTTGAGGTAAGTAGCTTATGCAAATGGAAGTTATTTCATACTCCAAAGTGTCAATTAAGTCGCCGAGATTTACAAACAACACCAACCTTTACTGTGAGACAAAGGCTAGCCGTTTACAGCAACGAATCGAGAGAATTTCTAGAAGAAACATACACGGGTTACCAGGAAACATATGACTAAATATATTATATTAAAAAAAATAACCACCCAAAATTGGTTCAATTGTTTTTAATTTTCGGTTAACCAGACTCATTACGAGGTTTTCTTGAATAATGTAAAATATTTTATCATCTTCATTACACGTGTGCTTACTGTACTTACTTTACAATTTACATTTTACTTACTGTTAATATAATTTACGAAAAAATTACACACAGTGATTCCAATTGTTTTCAATTCTACACTAGAACAATCTAAATTTCCATATACTATAAATACACCAAATTATACAAACACCACCCGACAAATTACTTTAAAGTTACTATAAGGCGTTGTTCGTTGTTATTCGACATCTTACCTCCGTGATGTACTATTTAGATACTCCATGAGGCGCACCAAGTATAAAAATACGCACTTTGACAACAATATTTTTAAGAGAACTAATACAGAAAAACGGCTTGTGATAAATCTGTGGAAATCCTTCATCAGGTAAATAGAAACTACGGATAATGGCTAATGTACCGTTTGTACATCACCTGGTTACATTCTTCCGTATTTACCATTTACGGTGTAGTGCTATCTCAGTACTGGAAGCAGTACGCCTCTAGAGAATTTGAGTTATATTGATTACCCAAAACAATGCATTAAATCTTCGAAACATATTCCACACCATCGGATATATATATATATATATATATATATATATATATATATATATATATATATATATATTGTAATAATTAAATTTAATAAGAATGTGGCGTTTCTAAATGAAAAAACTTAAGTGAAAACTATTAAACAAGATTTATTAACAATTTTAAAACAAGTATAAAATACACAAAATATTTGGGATCTCAGGGTCTTGAACTGAGTTTGATAAATGGCAGAATTTATATAATCAAAATTACATTTACTTTTTATGGAAATCAATGCGTCTGAACATAGAAGAAATTTGTTGCGGAAGAAATAATACTAAAGATTGAATTTAAACAATTTTAATTTTATCAAGAATTAAGGATCTCATTGTATCGATAATTAAATTTAAAGAACGATCTGACTTTTATCTTTTAAACACGGTTTACAAATGATTTTAAAGTTTTTCTCTACTTACGGCCGCCCGGGTCTCTTTTTTTTAGCTTTTCGTGCACAATTTTGGGGACATCACTGATTCTAAGTACTCACAGACTCTAAATGTTCACAGGCGCTAATTGGCGTTGTTTGTTAGTTGGTTTAACACAAATTGGTTGGTTCTCGATGCTTTTCTGCAACCTGGATTTGTAGATCTCGTGACTTTAGTTGGAAATGGGCTTCATTGGTTTGTCTATGGCCAGCATGATGAATCTACGCTCGACCACCGAATACACACTAGTTGCTCTGTCTCCTTCCCGACTGAATATTGCTTTACTTTTTAATATTTGAAAACAGGTTTGTGACTGGACCACATTCTTTCGTTCTGACTGCCGACTGTAAAACTTTTCGTCTGATCTATTCGCTGTCTGCTGCCCGACTGAACTGTTCGTCTCGTAAATTTTGAGCGCGTAGAACCTTCTCGACTCATCAACAATGTTTTCTTTGCCTTGCCGGTTTGTTGCGGCGTCCGCTCTATATCCACTAATAATGAGTCCTCTACAATTCAACTTTTCAATTAGAACAATGTCTTAATTACCAATTACTACAATATATATATATATATATATATATATATATATATATATATATATTCCACTAAAAATTTATTGCTCTTTGCAGCCTTAAAGTAATATTTTTTTAAATTCTATATTGCCCATATAATAGTAATTTTTAGGCGTTAATAGCGTCTGGTTTAATAACTGGAGATCAAAAAATTCATCCTCTTATTATTTAAATCATTTTGAGTATATACATTAGTCATTTCATATATAAAATGAAAATACTCCGATGGATTTACAATCGGAATTTCGTAAAATTAATTATTTTACCATGCTTGGATTTCAATACTCCAGCATCGTTTTTGCAATGTACTATTTAAACTTTGCCACGGAGTCGTTAAAACATTGAATATGAATGAAATACTGAAACTAAGTAAGAAAAACTATTAATTTTAGGTACATGGTCGTACGAACTTTTAGCTTTTCTATTGAAATATTAACTGTCAGTTAACCATTTTTTGTAAAATTTAACCCCAAATAATTAACCTCTTCAGAATGGTTTTAATAACATTACTACGATTTATAATATTTGATTGCAATAGTGGAATATTAATGTTTGAATAAAAATGTTTAGCATTTGAGAACATTTTTATAGATACAATTCGTGATAAGAAGTATGCATGGAAAAGATTTATAAAATGCTGCATTACACTTTTTTACAATTTCCAAATAAGAATTTATAAGAATAAATCCAATGTTACATAAGTAGAGATAATGTTGTTTATCTGCGTTTAAACCGAAAACTAGACCATAGAAATTTATGTAATGTGTATTCGTTTATGATTAGTTGGACTCATACATTATGTCCTCGCATAGAAATTTATACTGATCGCATGGACAATTAAATGGTTTCATAACTTATCTCATTCCGTTAAGGCGAAAAACAGTTTGAAATCTCAGACCTGAAAGCAATGAATGCCTAGCCATAATATAGTGATGTGCCTTAATTATTTTCGAAAGTGCATTAAATTACGTAATTGGAAAAGAGGTACTATAACTATTTTCTATTATAGAATACTACTAATACTATTAATCAGGGTGCTCTTACAGGAAACAAGGTAACGGAAATTTCGTTTAAGAAATTGTAAATGTATATGTATTCTTACCGTAAGGGTTTCAGTCGAGCATGGAAAAAAGATTACCTGAAACAATGAGATAAAGTACATATAAATTTACTTATATTATCATATTGATTTTATAACATAAAATTTATAATAACGAAATAAAAAATGTAGATAAAAGTTGTTAGGAAAAAGGAGAACGTAGGAATTGCAAAACTAGTGAAATCGGGAGGCAGAGATTGAGGGAGGGGAGACAAGTCCGACGTTACATAAATGCGCATTGATTAAACACACGCAACAACGATCTAATGAGGTTATGCTCCTAACTCTTACTGTGGCAATAGCTGCGCAAAGCGAGGTGAGAGAACCTGCACAGAAAATCACTAAACTCGGCCGTCTTTGTAACTGCCGCTGGCTATAGTCCTTTCAAGAGGTTGTTACGTCAAATTTATTTTTAAATATCAAAGTATAACTTGTACGATATTTAACAGTCGCCTTCTCATTTAACTGTGTATATTTTTTACAGATTGTATTTATGCACTAAAATGCACCTTTTGACCTACTTCAATTATACTCGCATTAAATAAAAAATAACCTTAAGAGTAATGGACGAAATTATTCAATAGTTTGCTAGAACATTTATTTATATTACCCTTATTTTTATTGGCATAATATGAAAGCCTTAGATGAATAAAAAATAACTAATTTACGAGATTTATTAGTGAAATGCTGAATATGAGATAAAACACTACAGCAATAAATATAAAAAATGATACTAACTACTTATATAAAATATATGATATATCGATATTGCAATGAAATAATTATAACAAATATTATTTAAATATAATCAGTTCCACCAATGTTTTACTATTTTAACTTAAAACCGTTAACTATTTAAATCTCTCTCTTAAAACTCATTATAGCTTATTTTGGTTGCTACATTCATTTAAAAATGTACCAAAAATTCTTTAACAGATTAAAATTTTTAGTATCCAATAATTGAAAATAATGGAATAGAATACAATAAAACTGAAAGTTCCAGAATATTTACATCATTGAACAAGTTCTAGATAGTTATATTAATTATTAATGGCTCATTTACTGTGTTTCAACTTATGATGTCCAAAGTTGGAGTTTTAATTTATTGTTTTAATTGTATTAATTGCATTGTTAGTTATTTAATATTTTCTGTTTAGCTATTATATTCATTTATTATATTATGTCATATAAATATTAAAGAATATATTTGAGTGTCAGTAGATAAAGTCCTCCATTGAGGAAACAGGACTTTTTATATGCATGAAGCAATACATAAATAAATAATATATGTAAAACAGAAAAAGAATATTATAAAAATATGGAAAGTATATAGAAAAATATAATTATGATTTTTAAAATCTCCATTAATAACATATTATGTTTTCTTAATTAAATTTAACGCTTAAATTATAGAAAATAAATTTATATATGTAAAATTACGAATGTCAAAACACCAGAATTTTTACATGGGTACCTGAGATTAAGTAATATTTAAATGAGAAAAAATTACATAAACGAAAACCGCACATCAAATACATGAAAGGTTAGTACTAATTAATTCATATGTTCTGGCGATAAAAGGTGTACTATACAGGGTGATTATATGGTCATGGGACAAACTTTTGAGGTGTCGTACAGCTGACTAAAACGTACAATGTTTGTCGACACTGACGCATTGAGGCAAAAAACAAAAATGGGTCACGGAGAGCAATCACTTAATTGAAAAGTTAGGACTCTATGAATATGGAATGGGTTAAAACGTTCATCATTTAAGGCTATACAAACGGTGGGTTGACACATATTTACACGACGTGGAATAGGACTTGTACTTGTGTGGGGTGATTCATTCACAGTGTTCAAGATGGTTTCTTCCATATTTAGATGTACAGTTCTCGTTACAGTTATTCCGCCTGATTCGACTTTGAATGAACCATTTGTGCAGATGGAACCACTGAAACATCTCGTTGTTCTGCATTCACCTGTTCGGAAAACGTTTCTGATATATCTGCAGCGGTGCCGTTCCCATCAGCATCTCGGTAACATTAGAAGCACGTCTGCGATTTAATTATTCTCCCGTAACATCCAAAAGCACAGTTGCAAATGTGTTACTGTAGGTGTATCAGATCACGGATGGTCAAAAGCGGACTACAAAAATATATTACACTCACTACAAATTTTATCACTGTTCTAAGAGGAGATTCAATTCGTCCTTTGAACTAATACTGGAATAGAACAAAAATGCGCGCAATATTAGTTTAGTACAAATATGAGTAAATAAAAAAAATTAGGCCTATATTAAAAATGAAATTATTCTACATCAAATCATTAGCATTGTTACTGGACGGAAAAAATTACGAATAGAATAATAATAGAATAGTCTGGTAAATAAAATATTCTATCTTTTGAAGTATCATTTACAAAAATAATGTGACTGTCTAAATTATGTGCAACCCTCGTCTTGACATAGTCTTTATATCTGAAAGCATGAATAAGGTTACTGATACTAGAAAAGATATGTGTGTGCCAGAATCAGAATTGGAAAAGATAAAGTATCGATTTTACAAACGGAATAAAATATCTTGAGAGCTGAAGCTGTAAAATACACATTTACGCGAGTCTGCCAATAGCGGACGAGTTAACTACGTTAAGGCAACTTCTGGAGTATGGGAGGAAAATAAATTTACTTTCATTTGGAAACGGATAAACGACCATAATTTTCCAACTCTCAGAATAACAAGCACAACTTTCAACAAAAAGTTACGAACTGTTTGGTCGTTAAAGCTTTTCATAGGATTTATATTCGAGAAATCGGCCAGTTTTATCCTCCAACTATATGTTACATTAAAGTACTTAGTTACGTTTGCTGGTATTTTATTATTGTTAGATGAATAAATTTATATTAATTACGAAGAAGATATTTGACATGTTCTTTTTTAAGTATGATAATTTCTAAGTAATTAAAATGACCATTAATTTTCTCACTAAATATCTACAAATACACTAAGTTTATCCTTTCATAAATGAAAACGGTTTCTTCAAGTATTTCTTTCTCCATCTGTCTCCATCTCTCTCTCTCTCTCTATGCATATATATATATATATATATATATATATATGTATATTGTAATGCCAATTAATTGAGAAATTAAAAAAATTAATTGTTTGAGTAATCTATTCTTACGGCGGTACAGAACACAGCAACAATGTAGCCAGGTATTGTTTCCTTTGTCGGAAGAGGTATGCGCGCTCAAAATTGAGAGACGGTTGTTCAGTTGGCTGGAAGGTTTGGACAAGTACAGGTCGTATTAAAATAGACGAGATATTATTTTAAAAAGTAAAGTTAAATAGAAGCAGTGAGCAGTCAGACACGACAGAAATTGGTTGAGTTGAAATAGACAAGACAATTTCATATATTCAAAGGAAATTTGCAGAGAAATATCGAGGATAACCAACCAACAGAGTTGATTGGTCCATGAACATTTTGCTCAAGACGAAATATTTACTTGAGCACAACTACGAAACCTGCTAAGCACAAACAGTCTTGTGAACATAGCCGGGCAGGATTAGCAGAAGTCGACCGAGGGAGAGACGAAAAGGAGGTTCATTCTGGTTCCTGATTTTTTATCTAAAAATATTAATTTTAGAATCTGTGAGTTTTTAGAAGCTGTGCAAAACCCCGCCATAGTGTTTCGTTAATTACAAGGTATCCTGGAATGCTTCCGTGAGTAACAATATAAAACAAATAATTATGTAAACCTGATTAAAAGATAGCCGTCAGATTTCGTTTTCTTCTTTTGATTAAAATTTGTTAATTAGAATCCATCTTTTTTGGTTTAATTTCGTTGATAAGTAAATTTCGTCATCGTTAATTGACGAGTAAATCTTTTCTCTTTCAAATTGGAATTTGTGTTTGAGTTGATAAATAAAATGATTCGCCATTATCAAACCCAGTAGAGACGCTGAGATATTTTTTAAAATGTGTAATTGTTTTTAAATTATTGTTAAGGCGTCAATTTGTAGTATTACTCATTTTACACTTCAATTATTCCATTTACAAAGAAAGCCACAAGTTGACGAAGCAATTTGTAGTATTTTTCTTAAGGACATTTAAATAAACTGCACGTTTGAGCAAACAATAATGTAGTGTTTATCTATTAAAATGATAGGATATTTTAATAAGAATCAAAATTTTAAAATAGACAAACAAATTAATTTACTGACGCAAATTATTAAATTTACACAAGTTATTAAGGCAAATAAATTTCGATTTACATTATCAATTATTATTTTACAATAAAATGACTATTTCTCAGGGTCGATTACTGGGCCTTTAAATAGAAAATGCTTGTTAAACAATTAAATTTTTTCAAGCTATCATTGAATTAATTCATCAATAGATTATTACAATGCAAAACATAAAATACGAACTTTAAATTCTGAACGAAATCGGAAATCTGACAATAATACCTTTACTTCCGAATTTACATATACTAATTTTGTGAACTTTTACCTTAATGTTTCACACACACACACACACTTGTTACACTTTATAGGCAGGCCATTTTTATACACTGACTCTAATCAACACTTTTGGTTAGACAAAATGATTTGCAATGGTTGGTTCACTGTTCGTTTAACAAATATTATTAGCTCGTTGCGAAGTTTGTTAATTGCTGAATGCAGTTACCTGGCCTCCCAAAATTGAAGAAAGTGGTCTAACTTGAGAATATATTAATTTCGACTCAGCACTCTAAATATTTAGCTATGAATTTACGTAGTTATCTGCTCACAGACTGCAACATGTAAAATGTTCTAAATGTTTTAGCTGTTGTGTTACATATATCCAGACACTTTCTGGATTTTATCTTTCTCGTCTGTCCACTTCTATATTCCCGAGAAGACTGAAGCACACTCCGCGTCTATCGAACCAACTACTACAATACACACAAGCATTGCATTCCTGCCACATTCTTGTATACGACTTATGTGTTTTTATGCCACCAACAATGCGAGTCAATAATTTTGTTTCTTAATTAATTATTTCCTTTTAAATACTAATATATATATATACTAATAAAATGTAACAAACTTTAATTGATAAAATGAAAATATTTTCATTATTCATTAATCTTTAAATTAATTTACAATTATTTTTATTAGATAATCCCACGTTACTGCGTCAATTAATGTGGTAGACAAATATTTAATATTTGAATTTTTTTTAAAACAATTCATTAAAAAGGAAGTATGATCCATAGTCGGATTATATTAAAGACAAGATTACCCACAAATTCAATTTTAAATATAGAAAATTTATTACAATTTAAATTTAATGAATTCTTTTACATAAATGGAACGGCTTTAATGAGATTCTTTATATCTTCAGGGTCGCTTATTGGCCTCAAACAGTAATAGCAACCCACAATGAAATAACAAAGTTTATAGAATATTACAAAATATTGAAATGAATTTACAAGTTTTATACTCACACTGACATAAGAAATCTGACTGTAAGGAATATTATACAAAGTTTACAATGTACATACCAACATCGGAGCTGTTCTCGTACACGCCAAATAAAGTTAAGACTTCACAAATTTTACTAACTTTTGAGTTTAGATCACAAATTATTTAAATGAATCTTTAATTAAACAGGCCATTGCATTACAGTTTCTAAACACAATTTCAGTCAGCTTTCGCGATTAAATCCATACCACACCACAGACGATCATCAGTTTATTTCCAATATTAAGGCGAATAGTCCTTGAAATCAGTCCACCGACAGCCCGTACTACTTTTCCTATAAATACTTGTGTCGTTCAATGTCTAAAAAAAGGTTAACCATCCCTTTAACTCAAACCATCTTGATAATTTATCTTTTACACGTTGACCTCAACATGCTGACTCCATGTTAACTACACGTGGCCGGCTCACATACGAGACTGTACATTTATTCAACGCTTTCAATATTACACATTGCCAACAATAATACTGTCGAACACTCCACATTCTTACGTAATGTTAACTGTTGCCTACAATACCCTGGCCACATTATTACGCTAATAATACAAATATTGAATAATTTAGAAAATAATTTAATTAGAAATATTGGTAGTTATTAATATATATATATATATATATATATATATATATATATTGTTGGTTGTATGTGCGCGTGTGTTTCATTAAGAAAATTATTAGTGACGAATTAAGTCAAAAGTTATTTCATAATTTTTTTACCCGTAGTTAAGATGAGGCAATGAAAGGATCAAGATAAAAAGGAAGTGGAACGACGAGACTAGATAAGGACGCATCGACAATAGTTGTACGACAGGGGAATTGTCGACATCCAGAAGATGAAGGCTGATTGAAAAATGAGCTCTTCATACTTTTTGCGCTAGTTGTGGGGGATATAACATACGATTTTTAATAAAAAGAGCAAGGAAGGCTATTTAAGTCTATGTGAGCGGTTAGCTTAAATGTTGGAGTTGCAGTTTCGGTACAACCAACCCACAAAATTGGCTGACCCTGGGAGAAAGCACCGTCGGAAGTTGGAAACTTCCATTGACGCCAAGAAGCAAACATTACCATCAGCGCAGAAGAATTAGGATCCTGAAGGCCTAGGCAGACTTTTGACAGAGACGAGATACCACGGCCACGCCAAAACTTTATAGGATTATGGTCGATATATTGACTACCTACCCTAAGTTCGAAATACTACATTTTTTTATTTTGAAATTTTACACTTAATACCATATTAGGAGTTCCTAAACAGATTGTGATTACTTAAGAGTTCACTTTTCGTAATCAGAGGTTGGTAGATTTTACTGTTTGAAATGGTGGTGGAATATCAAACCACCATCCACGTGAGATGTGTCATTGACATCGTTTTGTGAGCACGAGCTAAAATCATTACATTAAAGTCGATACTATTGTGATAATTCGTTAAATATGAGTTATTTGCCGTATTTATTTTATTAATAGTTGTGTGTTCTACATTATATATATATATATATATATATATATATATTGTAATGTCAATTAATTATGCCATTAATAGTTTGGACATAAAATTTGAATTGTTTGAGAAATCCATTATAGAGGTCTGATCGAACAAAGCGACAATGGAAAAGCGAGCTCACTTGCTTTGTCGAAAAGACAGAAATGGCGTATGCGCGCTCAAACTCGAGAGAGAACTAGGAGTCAGTTCACGGAAAAACATCGTGAGGAGCAGAACAATTAATATAACTGTTAGTTATATTTACATTTCAGAGGACCAAATAATACTAGAGCAGAGACTAGCCGTCGTGAATGTATTATTAAACAAAGTTGTGAATTTAAGACAAAGTAAAAACATTCACGGAAGTATTACCTCGTAAATATCGCTAAGTAAAAGCAGTTTACGTCTATAGCCAGCCAGGGAAGGAAGCTAGCAGTTTTTACGTATACAGCCAGCCAGGAAAGTCTAAGAGGGTTTACGTCTATAGCCAGCCAAGGAAGGCAAACAGACATCAGATAGCTGACATTCAGGAGGATCATCCGAGTTCCTGTGAGCCTATAAATTTTGACTTCAATAGTGTAAAATCTGTGAGTTGACTTTTAGAATCAGTGTATAAGTTTGAAATAGTGTACTTCCGAAACCAAAAAGAATGCTGGTACCAGCTGGGCAGATGTAAGTAACAAAACCAAAACTAATTATTAATTGTAAACGAAATTAAAGGATAGAGTCAGATTTAGTTCTCTTTTAATTGTCAATCAAAGTTAATTTCTTTTCTTTTTTATTTCTTTCGATCGACATATTGTTTAGGTAAATGTGAACTGTTTGGTAATAAGATTTTAAAATCAATTTGTTGTGTCCATTATCAAACCCAGTCAAGGCCCTGAGGGAATGAGATCTCAAATTTTGTGTTTGTAATCATCTTTGGTTGCCACAAAATAAATAAATATTGTGTTTGTTAATTTCGATCTTTTGATTTAATAAAAAGCCTTCCATTTAATTATTACATAAATTACATAATCGTTCCAGTTGATAGATAGAAAAGTTTTGGACAGTGTTTTTGAAACAAAAATTAAATTCTGTGAAATTATGACCTGTTATACGTGAATAGTGAATACTGCATCAGAGCCCAAACAAAAGCCTCCTACCAGCAAAGACACTGTAAGTAGAGAGAGAAATTTTATAAAAGTTTTGTAAACGTTAAATAAGGATCAAATCGTCAGGTTCCGGATTCATGTTCATTTTATTGTTTAACTCCGATGTTGTAAAATTTGATTGTTAATTTGAATGTAAAAGAAGGTTTTTGTTTCTTTATTTAAAAGGCCCAAATAAACGACCCTGAGATGAGAGTGGGTAAAATCTGTAAAATAGTAAGAACAGGAATGTAAATAAATCACATCAAGAAATTTTACTTTGAATAAATTAATTGATTTGTGAAGTTTAAATTTTGTAAATTATTTAGCATACTTTTATTTTTTAAATTTTAATAAAATAAAGTCATTCATAATTGTCATAATTAATTAATTATAGTTCGTTTATTACATTTTGGTATCATCAACGTGTGTCCAACAATTTAATTCTAATAATTATGTGTTGTTCATTACAATATATATATATATATATATATATATATATATATATATATATTTAATAATTGGTAATTAAGGCATTGTTCTAATTGAAAAGTTGAATTGTAGAGGACACATTATTGATAGCGGTAGCGGACGCCACAACAAACCGTCGATGAAAGGAGAGTATTGTTGAATGGAGGGGAGAAGATTTACGCGCTCAAAATTAGGAGACGAACAGAGACAGTTGGGCAGTAAGCGGCGAGGAGAACAGATCAAAAGTCTAATTCACGAAAGTTTGAACAATTTTGTCAGTCAGCAGCGAGAATAAAAGAGGTTTAATTTAAGGAACGAAAGAATGTGTTCCAGTAATAAGTACGCTGTTACATCAAATTGCAAAAAGTAAAGCAATCTTCAGTCAACAGACCAAACTAGTGAGTTGCTTTTTCACATGACTCACGAGATCTACAAATCCAGGTTGCAGTAAATCATCGAGAAGTAACCAATTCATTTTAAACCAACCGACAAACTATGCTAATTAGAGTCTGTGAATAATTAGAGTCTGTGAATAATTAGAATCTGTGAAAATCCCACCATTGTGCTACGAAAATTTAATGTGAATCTTGGGCTGCCGTAAGTAGAAAGAAAACCTTAAAATTATTGTAAACCGTTTTAAAAGATAAACGTCAGATCGTTCTTTAATTATTGATAAAATGAAATTGTTTAAACTCAATCTTTTAGTATAAATTTCTTCATTAATAAATTTCGTCTATGTTTAGACGCATCAATTTCCTTATAAAGTAAATGTAAATTTTGTGTTCTTTGATTGTTTAAATTCTGCCATTATCAAACCCAGTTCAAGACCCTGAGATCCCAATTATGTTTTGTATTTTGAATAATTGTTTTAAATTTGGCATAATAAATTTTGTTTATTGTTTAAAGTTAATAGTGTATTTCATTTAAATGTCAACACATAAATAAGTAAGCATTATAATATATATATATATATATATATATATATATATAGTAGTAATTAAAAGGAAATATAATTAATTAATAAACAAAGATTTTGGTCTTGTAATGTTTGCGGCGTAAAAACATACTAGTTGTGTACAAGAATATGGAGCGATAATGCATGCTTGCAGGGTATTGTCGAAGAAAATATTGTGAGACGCGCAGAGCTCCAGAGGGTTTTTGCAGTATATAGTTTAACAGCCATAATATTCAGAGCGATCTACTGTTTGCAGTCTATGAACAAATAACTACAACGATACAACGCCGACTGTTATTAGGAATCTAGGCTACATTCACGAGTTAGACATTTTTTCAATTATTGGGAGCCAGGTTATTGCACCCAGCCAATAACCAAATTTTGAGAATTGTCATAAGTTTTTGATAGAGAGAACAGCGATGCAAGTGTTGTGAGTAAAAATTTGGCAAGCAGAAAGTGTTGCCTATTAAATTCTGTGTATAATGGGCTGTCTTTAAAGTGTTAATGATAACCGTGTGTGTGTTGCGAACCTATTTTTTGACACTGAATACTTGAATTGAATTTGTTTTGTTTCTTTATTTAATTTTATTTCTGCGTTATATATATTGTAATACCAATTAAACAGGCTATTAATTGTTTTTAATAATTAAATTGTTAGCGGTACGAATGCGTAAAGGCGACAATCAAGGCGGGTTTTTCCTATGTTTAACAATGGAAACTGAAAAACCGCGCGCTTGGCGAACAGCAGTCTGCACGGAGATACGATACAGAACGGTCCACATAAAGTAATAACACAGTAAAGTTTGATAACCAAAAGGCATGAAAAGTGTTATCCAGGAGGTCCAAAGGCAAGATATGATAGTTTATATAAAACGCAAGTAAGCAGTTTGGCGGAGAGACACATAAAATCGCAATTTGGAAGCATAAGTTTTTGTTGCCCAAATTGAACTAATTGTCGCATCCAGAGACTTTGAGGAAATCTACATCCAGCAACCGGCAGAGGGTGGACTAATCCAGATTCCCGGATTACAGAGACACGAGAGGACAACGACCACGTGTATTCAAATTCTAAAGTGTAGAATCAGTGAGTAAATGAATGGCCTGTTTTAGTGAGTGTTAAATTCAAGCAAGAAACTGGCACCAGAAACACTGTCGGGAGTACAAGACAATTATTAACAATTGTAAACGATAATTAAAGGGTATAGTCAGATTTCGTTCGCGTTTTTCTTTTCATTCGTTTTCTTTTGTTTCTAGTATTTTAATTTTGTATTCCTTTAACTTCAATTAATTGAATTGTTAATGTTTTAATTGAAGTGTTCGTATTATCAAACCCAGTTATGACCCTGAGATATAGAGATTCAACGAATTTGATTGTAATGATATAAGAAATGTATTTTCATAAAATGCCACGAATTAATAAATGAAAAATTAAAGTATTCGTTGTTAACTAGAAGACATTCGGCGTGCAAAATAGATCTTATTCAATGTAAATTTATCAATAATAATAAAATATTTTAATTAAATTAATTTTGTTTTATTTCAATGATTTAAGAAACCCTTTTTAATCATTATATATTAGACGTCTTCAACGAGTGGCTAATTATCATTCAAATTTTAATTAATTTTTTGTGTTAATTAATTCATTTAATGACCCCTATTAAGGTGTTTTTACATTTATGGCTTCACCAACGTGGGGCAAATTAATCGTTAACCTGGTGTTTATTACAATATGATTCAGTAAATTATTCGATCACTTTTGGAATAAAAGTTAAAGTGAATTTAGAATCTCCACTGTCTATATTCTCACCATGTTTTCTAACTACATCAAAGAACGTATTGTAAGCGTAATTAATCTGTATACGTATCAGTAAAACATTATGTTCAGAAAATAATAATGTAGACTGTTTGCAACTTATTCAGAATACCAGAATATATTCTATCGTTTTTAATATCATGTATTCCATATATTTATTCCTGATATAAGAATGTGGTTTTTTAAAAGACCGCCATCCACATTAGTCCTAGCACCACCCTAAACGGATAGTGATCCGCATTTCAACCACCTACCTTTTCCTCTGACTTCCAAAGAAAACGAAAATATTCTCATTCTAACTATAACATACTCATATACAAGTTTGAATCTATTAAGTAAAGTACTTTTCTCAAATTTTAGCAAAAAAATTTGTCATACAAAAGTATAAAATATGTTGTGCCACACTACATAATAGTTTTTTCTGTACATGCCTCAGAAAAAAGGAATTTTAAATTATCTTTACGTGTGATACATTAGTGGATCCGAAATCGAAGTCACCTGCTTCGTGTGGTTCACTCTGGTTTAACTCGCTTTTCATAAGAGAATATCATTGCTCAGATTACCGGGTCAGACTCGGTACAGTATTTTGATTAACATGTTTTTCTCCAAAGTGGATAAAAAGGAAAAAGAAACTGGAAGATAGAAAAACAGCGATACGATTGTGCATCGTTTTCGCGAGACATTGTTGGGAGCAGGCGGATATCTAGCCAGGGATGTATCCATCATTGGAATAAACAGTTCAGCCTATCGTAACGATATTACACACAAATTTCAATTTTTGGTGAGCTTTATGAGATAAATAATAAAAGTTTTCAGAAAGAAATAAGAAAGTTTGTAGGAAACCAGAAATATTTTCCTTGAATCAGAAATACAATTACATCTTGTAATACGCACTTCAGTAAATTCTAAAACTTAAAATTAACAAAATTATTTGAAAGCGAGTCCTAACGTAAGATGACCGTGTTTTTTTAAAGGGGAGGGGGGGGGGTTAGATTCGTTTCGAGATTGGGCTGTTGCTCAATCATCGAAATCTCAACAAATTTTTGCAACTATTACAATCTTTTTTTGATTCAAAACTTAATAAGAGACTTAATTTATATAAATATCACACAGTAATTTTCTAAAAATTTTCTGTTCAACAATTAAACAAGCGTTCAGTAAGTAGTACCAAAGTCTTCTTAATATAATTTAATAAATTTGAATGTATAGTTGTTAATAAGTAATAATAATAAACACTATACAATTGTATGTGAATAACAAAAACTATATATTACTTCTTTTATTTAATACAATTATAAAGTTTTATTATAACAAAATTAGATAATTATTAAAGTATATAAACATTATCACTTTTAAAGGATATTCCTGTATTGAGATTTTTTGTGTATGTTTAGAAATTATCGAATAGAACCTAATTATTTCCATAGATTTCGCTGCGCCAGGATACTGAAAATCAATATAGCAATACAATGCGTCTACCAGAAAATATTTTGCGATAATAAAAAAGCGTTGGCTATGTAGAGAAACGCATGACTACCGAGGAACCGCCAGTGAATATTGAATAATAACCAGGAATTTTTATAACACAAATTTTGTTATCATATCAAGGGTGGAACCTAAATTGGATAAAACGGTGTAAATCCTTTCATACAAGTCCTCCTCTGACCACCAAATTTCACAGATGAGTGACCATTTCCTTTATTGGCATGTCTTTAAAGAAATTCAAAATTTAACATATCTATAATTTCATATACGATTGGCAAATAGTTAATTATGTAAATCCCACATTACCAAGAATTATCCTTTTCAGTTTTAGTTGTTACATTCATACGATTAAGTTGAGAAGGTGTTACTTAGTATGAATGAAAATGTCCATGAGAGCGAACATAATTTATCCGTGATATAGTGTGTGTGTATATCTATCTATCTATAGGAAGTTTGCTGCGAAACATTGCAAGGAGCAGAACAAGTAATAAAACTTGAACAGAGACTAGACGTCGTTAATGTATTACCAGTTAAAGTTGTGAATTAATACAAAGTAAACATTCACGGAAGTATTGCATCGTAAATATTGGAAAGTAACAGCAGTTTTTGTCAGAATAGAACTTTCGATAGTCTTCGTGGAGAAATTGTTTCAGGAGAACATTGGTAAATTATTGTGGAGTGGAGAAGTCAACGAAATACAGCCAAACTTGCCAAAATTTAAAGTGAATTGTAGAATCAGTGAAAACCAAGGCCTGATATTAAAAATTAAAGTGTGTAAAAGTGCCCGAACGATGTCAAATTGATTGTTCTGGTACCAGACCGACTGTCCGTAAGTAACATAATCTTGATAAATTTGTAAAATATAATTAAAAGGGTAGTCAGATTTCGTTCATCTTTCATTTCGTTCACTTTTCATTTAGCTTTCTTTCATTTATCGACTTATTGTTTTTAGGTAAATTTTAAACTGTATTGTTAATCAGATCATAAAATCATTTTCTCTGTTAATTATCAAACCCAGTGAAGACCCTGAGATAAGTTATTTAAATTTTGATTGTAATTGTTTTTAATTTTTGGAAGCCACAAATTGATTATAAATTATTTTGTTTGTTAATTTTTTCATAATCTTTTAATTTAATTAACCTTTTCATTTTAATCATTACATAAATGTTACCACAATGAGGGGCAAATAAATTAAACGCTTAACATTTGATTATTACATAAATGGCTACCACAACGTGGGGCAAATAAATTAAAGCCTAAATAGTTGATCATTACAATATATATATGTATATATATATATATATATATATATATATATATATATATATATATTGTAGAAATTACAAATACGTAATTAATTAATAAATTAACGAATAAAATTATAGCCAATTCAGACAAATAGGGTAATAAATTGTATCTTTAATTATTGGCGGCGTAGCTCTGAGACCATAGCATTGTTAATAACTGTATTTCTTGGCGAGAATGCAGAACCGCCAATAGTTGCTACGGGGTATTGTATTGAAAGACGTTCAGAACTTTAGCGGAGCACTAATCGCCAGTTCCTAGTGGTTGTCACATATTGAGAAAGCAGAATGTAAGAAGTTTTTAATCAGATATTCAGATAGAGCATAATGTGAACAGTTACTCACTTATATTCAAGAGAAGTGTGTATGTTTGGAACAGAGCAGAATGTGAAAAGTAAAAAAAACAATCAGTCAGCGAGCGGTATGTAGATAAGCAAAGAATTAGATAATCAGCGAAGCAGTAATGCTCCGAAAATTTTCTATAGTGTATGAAAAGTGGTAAGAGTAGAATCAGTGCTATGCCCTGTCAGTGAAATAGTGCTGTAGTTAAAAAATTATAGCAAATCACGTGTGCACGAACCTGAGCAGCCTAAACAAAATGGTATGTAATTAAAACAAATTTTTATTTGTACAGCTTATAAGTAAATATCATTTACCGTCAGGTTACGATAAATTTACTAGAAATATATAACTTTTCAGATTAGTAATAGATTTTGTTATTGTAAACAAAAAATTCATTTTTTCTACTGTCTTTATTAGAGGCTCGATAAGCGGCCCTGAAATTGAAATTTTTCATAACAGCAGAGGCATGAATTTAAAATCAACGAAGATCAAATTAGTAAAATAAATAATTTTTTGTTATCTTTTATAAAAAATATATATTTTTTTTTCGATTACCATCGTTTATTATTTTAATATTTTGAATACCACATTACTTGTTTGTCTCTAACGTTGTTTATATAATACTCTTGATCATTACATAATTGGGCACTCCCACGTGGAGCTTGTTTATTGTGAAGTCAGTTTTGTATATTACATAATTTGGTGCCACATCGTGCTGATAATTTCCTTCTTGTAATTTTATAAAGTCTATTTAGTGTATTTTGTATATTACAATATATATATAT
Source organism: Zhengitettix transpicula (assembly GCA_037074705.1). Classification (NCBI taxonomy): domain Eukaryota; kingdom Metazoa; phylum Arthropoda; class Insecta; order Orthoptera; family Tetrigidae; genus Zhengitettix; species Zhengitettix transpicula. Next base: position 24,382,395 of record CM073590.1, on the reverse strand, counting down.
ATATATATATATATATATATTGTAATAAGTAATAAATTAATTACTTATCTGAATTTCCCCACGTTGGTGAAGCCATTAATGTAATAAGTAAAATAATAATAATTGAAATGATTTGATTGACCACACGTTAATGTGCCATTAAAATATGGTACTCAAATAATGAAGATAATCAATTAAATTGAACTAATAATTGAAAATTATCTAATGAAAGGAACATGAAATAATGACGTTTATTTAATTTAATTAAACAATTACTTTATTATACACAACTATTTTACCTTACAAAACAAATTACTTACTGAACTTAACATTATACAAAAATGTCCTTCTCTCTTACCACATGGTCTTTATTGGGCCTTTTAAATAAAGAAAAATTAAATTTACTATTGACATTTATTTTTAATAAACTCTCGAAATTTAATCGAATAAAAACGAAATGAAATCGAAACCTGACGATATTCTACCTTTTATTAACGTTTACAATTTTAATTCAAATGTTTCCTCTTTACTCACTGTTTGTACTGATACCAGGGCAATTTGTAAAGATTCTGCAACGTACTTTCATCTCGAAAACTTATGAACACTGATTCTATTTTATTATAGTTTGCAAACACTTAAAAACTCTGTTGATGTCTTTCTAATTTTGTATGTTTAATTGTTTGTCGATCACAAGCCGCTCGCTAACAAACCGCCGTTTACTGTTTAAGATCTGAATAACTGTATTAATACGCCTTGGATTCTGTGCTCTCTGCCAATCATCGGAAACTTGCAACTGAAAACTGGAGACTTCTACCACAATCAGCCTCTGATTGCAGATTGCTAAATTTCAATTTCCTTCGTACTCAGCAATGTCTCGTGGCTATTAACAAATTTTAATTCTTTCCGTACTCGGCAATGTATTGAAATGACAAATTTTAATTCCTTCCGAACTCAGCAATGTCTTGTGGCTGACTGCCACTCCATCCACTTACGCGCGCTAAGTCCAACAATGTCTTCCCTGTTCAATATGCTCGACCATTATTGTATCTTTGTGTGTTCGCCGGTAACAATTCAGTTCAATAGTTTGTAATTATTAATTCTTAATTGCCCTTTTATCATTTATATATATATATATATATATATATATATATATATACTGTGAATTAAATATAAAAGTCACCGCCTGAAACTAAAATTTGCATTAACTTGAATATGTTACAATCAATTGCAATAAAAGAACTAATATAAGAGTAACAGTATAATTTTTTCCGTTAAGCTTAATACACTAACGATGATATATAATCCAATTACGGCGTACTTGCAATTACATTAGGTTGGCCTCATTATTACAACACTGCATATAACTACTATCTCTGAAGAAAAACACTTGAGAACTAAGTTGTAACGGACTGGATGATTGTAGTAGTTTAAAATTGGTTAGTTGAAGGATGCGATAACATAAGATTATAAGAAGTCTGACTCATCTCAGATGAAACAACTGCTCACGGAAGACGGGAAAAATAAACTCGTCGATCTTCTCTGCCAAGGATAACGCACGGTGTCTGCTACTATCTAAACTGTAAAATTTAAGTCAGGGTCAAATGCGCGTTGGCTTAAATGTGGATTGGCGTAATTGGCAACGTTGCATTTATCCTTCTGGAAATAATATTACTAAAATAAAAATATATTACTGATAATAAACAAATAACTATGACTATTTCACACCAGAACACTTCAATTTTTCACTAATATAAATTGATATGTTGACTTACAATGGTTTAATTTTAATTAATTTTTTCAAATTTAAATACATTTTATTTAAAAAAATAAAACTATTATAATTATTCATAAATTGAAATGTTAATTAGAAGAAAATATTTACAAGGTTCTAGCTCAGTATGTTGAATTTAAGACATTTGTATCACAGGCAGTTTAATGGGTGACTGTAAATATTTCCAGACTGTAGAGTGAATTATTCAGACTGAAAGTCATTTAACTTCACATTAGATATCAATATCACGTTTAACCACCACGTTGTAGCCAAATTAAGTGGCATACTCAATATTATTAAATAAACAAGGAATAGTTGAAATTAAAAAAATAGTTTTTAAAAGATTTCAAATATTATTTATCTGACAAATTTGATTTTCATTGAATTTACATTTTAATTTTTTTAAGTTAATGCCTCAGCTTTTATGAGAATCTAACTTTCAGGGCAGCTTATCGGGCTCACATAATTATTAAAATTTTATAGAATACAAAATTCCATAGACAGGCCATACCACTGATTTTAATCTCGTCTCACTTTCCAAAACTTTGTACCTTTTTCGGCGCCTTTCTACTTCTCTGAATTCGTATTTTCACGCTCAGTTTACTGTGCAGAATCTTTAACAGAAAAAAAGACGATATTCAACCCATACTTTGCTGAATTCGACTCTAGCTCGAACTACCATGGTCAGCTCCTCCGAAACAAATTGACTGTGTCCCACACACGCTGCTCTCTGAATATCTGAGTTCTCTGACTATCTAAGTGTTCACTCTTACGTCTCCCAAACACACACACTTCTCTGAATATCTAAGTAAATGTTCTCCGCTAAATTCCTGGCGTCTTACATAGCAACCATTATCGTCTCTGCATTCTCCCGCCAGACAATGATGTTCTTTACAATGCTCAGGCCTCAAATGTACGCCGCCATAATTAAAGTAATAATTTAATAATATTTCATTACATAATTGTAATTACAATATATATATATATAGATAATTTCTGTTTTTTAGGGTAACAGGCTACATGAGGGTAATCCTCATGGTGGCAACTCCCCTTTAATAGCATAGGAAGTGATTTGAAAGGAGGGATGCGGAAGGGTAAAGGAAGGTAGCCAAGGGTTACTAGGGCCCCCGAGCTATATTTTAAGGATCCTACCCGGCATTCACCTAAAGAAATGCAGGGAAAACCCTAGAAAAAACTGCATCAGGTAGGTCGGCCATTGGGTACTTGTCCCACGCCCGTCCGATAGCGGGAGAGGAGTTTACTGTGGGGACGCAGAATGCCCTTCTCCGTGCCTCGACCAGTTTAGGAGGCAGCTGGCCGACTGTTCCAATGGGAACAGTGAACAACTCTTACCGTATGCCCAAGGTTTGTGACCCCGGAACATACACCTCTCAAAACAGGCCGAGGTGCCTCAGCTTGTGGGAACCTTAGTTCAAAAACGAAGAGGAAATGGCATCCCCAAAGGTCGCCCCTTCGTATCTCTACAAGGTTCTGCCTGCGAGAGACAAAGGTAGCTCCTTCCTGTCTCTCCTACAAGGTTCTGCCTCGCAGGTACTGCCTGCGAGAGAATAGCCCTCGCAGACGTGCCATATATAATTTCTTAATTATCCATAGATATGTTCTAATTATTCGATATTTTGAATAAGAGAGATAGCCAATTCAGACAAAAAGGTAATTTAATACCACACAACGTTTCTAGGATCCTTGTACCTTTCGTCAGGTGCTAAGAAGAGCCTAGACGTATTTTTTTTTCATTTTATTCCATATTTTGCCAACAAATTTGGAGGAAGGAAATGAAATTTCAAGTTTAGCAAATTTCATCATAATAAGTAGACTTACAGACCAACTTGAAATATGGAAATAATCCATTTAAAAGTGTAGGGCGTTTCGACGCGGATTTAAAGACTTGAAATACAACATAAGAATTCAAATCCAGGATATATACATATATATAAGGGCTAAAGGACTTAAAATAATACATTATATAACACTTATTAATATTCTTCGTGTAATATTTAATATTAGCAGTATTAGGTTGATTTTTAATGTAAAACATTATAGAAATTAATCTTTTACATTCTCTGACTAAAATAGAGGTGTTTTCAAAATAAAAAAAGTGGTTAAATTTGATAAATGTTTAGTGATAGGACTGTGTTAACAAGACTACATAAGTAGTTATGCTCTTTAATTCTTGCATTTAAAGTTCATTTAGTTTTTCCAATATAACAAAAAAGTCACTATTCGGAAATTATTTGGAAAACTATATTTTTCTGTAATTTTTAAGTCTAAATTAATTTTTTTGTTTCAACAAAAGTCTAAATAATCTTATTTGTAAGTTTTATACACTAATGTTGTTTATAAATAAATATAAATTTTCGAAAGGTAAAACAATACATTCATTGTAAGTATTTGTACTTATGAAGTTGAGACAAACATTAATCAAAGTAAATCTAATGTTCTTCAAATCTAATGTTGATGACTTAGAAATAAATTCAGTAAGGTTGGCGAATAATAATTTTTCAGATAGCTGAGGTTTTCAGAATGATGGACAAGACTGGATAATAATACAGTTTTGTAAAGCATACGGTAAACAATAGCACGCTACTATGTAGCTGAATGATCAGAGAAAAATTCAGGAAACAGATTTTTCTATTTCAATATTTTAACAAGTATGACTCTGTAATATATTTGATTTTAGTTATTGCGTTTAATTTCCAGTCATACGTTTTATACAAATTACGTCAATGCGCGTCGAAACGTCGGCAACTTTTAAATTTTCTTATTTTTGTTTCCCAATTTAAAGTTTGTCTGTATGAAGGTCGTTCATGTTATTATTATACAGATGATAAGTTCTATGTTACATTAGCAACTATCAGTTGCAACCTCGTTACAATACCTCGGCCAAAAAAATAAACTACCCTACGTTTCCTCTGCCTTACGTTAATAGAGTAAAAATTATGTATTCCAGCAACTTTAGTCATTATGGGTATATTACAATTCGCGATCAATTTGAGTCTAGACTATTGTTGGATTCCGTAGGAACAAAATTATTCCAGAGGCATAATTATAGGCACAGTATATCGTGCAAATATGACTGGTTGCTATAAACTGATTGACTACTAGTAAACTAAACATTATCGAGTATGTTATGCACTATAATTTTCAAACTTAAAAATGTCTATTCCAATTTCGTACATCATGTGAAACTAAGAAAGTGTGAATGATCAACTCTATCTGTAAAATTTTATTTTTCGTTGGAAATTTGAATATGTATTTACGCGATTCATTCACCTAAACATTACCAAGCTAAATTGAAACTGAAAAAAATTCAGTTGTTCAGGACAGTTCTGAGTAATTTCGAGAACTGCACTAACGTTTAAATAATAAACAGTTTGCATTATTCGAATTGAACGCCAAACTAGCAAAATTTTAAACTACAATTTTATGAAGAACTTCGGTTATCGTATCAACATAGAGATTCTAATGCTTTCATTAACTGTTAACTACCTGAGTTAAATAATAGACTGCGCATTTTAAATTTTATGCCTTAAAAAACCACACAGTATCTGCATTTTGTGTATCATATCTTGTCATAAAATTAACAAGTCGATAGCAGTAATAGGCCTATATCAAATAGTTACATTACAATTTCACATAAAAATTTCTCTTCAATTTTTTTAAATTGATGACGAAAAACGTAGTATTTTTAACAATTACAACACGCCAAAAACAAATTAATACAAAATAGCACAACTTTCGTTACATTTTTTGGAAATACTTCAGGAGTAGTAAAATAAAAAATATTGACGAATATCTAAAAATTTAAGGAATACAATTTTACATAATTAAATTAATAAAATTGTATTATAAAATCTGCAATAATGAATTTCTTTAATATTTTAGATTTTATCAATTCTATTTTTGCTACACTTGTAGAAATTTGAAATAAAGAGTGTTATTTTTATTAAATTGTTTAATACGTGTTGGTCGTTTTATTTCTAAATTTATGACAATTAAAGAAATATAACTACTAACTACAATATATGTTTTTGGATATACTTTATTATGAGAGTGGTCTTTTTTGTGAAAAAGAAAAAATCTTATGCCTGTAGACGTGTTTTTACATTATTTGTCTTTGAACTAATAATCACTTGTTGCCCATAGATCCTATTACTCCAGTTTTATTATTTGTAATTTTAGAAGCTGAATTATCAAATACGAAGTCTGTTATGAGTTTATGTTCTCAATGAATTTTAATGGTATCAATCTAAAACAATTCTAAGCCATATTTCTAAATTATATAAAAGTCGTAGTGTTGGATGATCAATAGCCTTTGAAAGGCCAATGAGGTCGTAATATTTTGTGGTTTGTTTAAATGCAGCCTTTAGCGGTCCTCTGTTGAAGTACATCAGTGATAGTACTGTATTATTTCTACGTAAGAGACAAAAACTAAACGCAAAATCACCCAGATGCATGGAATGAACGAAAGGAGTATTCTGTTTTACGTGCTAGGGACTTCCACGGTCGATGAGAACGTCCACTTGCTGATCTCAGCTACATCACGTTCGTTTCCGAAGACATTTCTCCCAGAAGACTAGCTGTGATCGATGCTCCTTCGGGGCGCGGTAAAACGTGTTATGTGTGAATTCGAAACGACGTGATTTCGCCTATCTCTCTGGCGTGAAGATTCGCTGCGCAAAGTTGCTGACAAACATGTGTCGATATACATCTGCTCAAATTGGCCCTTTTTTATTTTATTTTAGGGCAACAGGCTACATGAGGGTAATCCACGTTGGGCAACTCCCCTTTAATAGCATAGGAAGGGATTTGAAAGGGGTGATGCGGAAGGGTAGAGGAACGTAGCCAAGGGTTAACTAGGGCCCCCGGGCTATATTTAAGGATCCTACCTGGCATTCGCCTAAAGAAATGCAGGGAAAACCCTAGAAAAACCTGCATCAGGTAGTTCGGGCATTGGGTACTTGTCCCACGCCCTTCCGATAGCGGGAGAGGAATTTGCTGTGGGGACGCAGCATTCCCTTCTCCGTGCCTCGACCAGTTTAGGAGGCAGCTGGACGACTATTCCAATGGGAATAGCGAACAACTCTTACCGTATGCCCAAGGTCTGCGACCCCGGACATACACCTCTCAAAACAGGCCGAGGTGCCTCGGCAATTCAACTTTCCTGAATCATTTCAGGCATAATAAAAAGTTGTCTGGATAGTTATATTTAGCGTTTAAGAAACAACGATAATTATATATAGTGGAAAATGTGGGTAAAATATACTTGGGACTGATAATAATTAATCAGAGTTTCTCTGTTCTTATACTTACATTTCCAACCATCCTAATTGTTACTTTTATTCTGTCATCTTAGTCTATTAATATCTCTGTTAATCGTCTTATTTCTTATTTATACGTCCATTTCGTTTTTAACTTATTTATGCCAATACTCACTTTTCTCCGTCCCAATCTGCGAGTCAATCGAAACATATCTCCTACAAACATTTGCTAACTTTTATTATTTTTATTAAATATGTAAAATTACACTTGCCAAACTTATTTTGCAGTCGCACAGAAAATGAGCTACCATTTCTGTGTTACGCATAATAAAGTAGGAGTAAAAGATTCGTATTTCCTAAATATAGACGCTGTAGTACAGTTATCTGTGAAATGCGTATCTGTTCTTGGGAAGCAGCAGGTGTGGCCTGAATACAGCTTTGATGCTGGTCCAGTTGGAGATGATGGATTGCTGCCTGCCTCTTCCGTGAAAGATACGCCCTCAGCCGGCACATTCAAACAAAGCTTGTTTTTGCCGTCACACCAATTTTCGTTCAGCTTTCTTTTCGCTTTACTGTCAGTCGCTGCCGAAGTTAGTTCGCAGTTTGTGCAAAAAACGAAATGAAGGAAAGAAATGCACACGTGGTAGACTTGCAACCAAGTTTTGACCGTTTTTCATAAAAATTCAGTATGGATATTACCGCAACTTTAAATCTATGACTAATCTTTACGATGAAGAATAAATCATTTTTATCACGTGGGAACATGATTTTTAAGGTCATATAAAGTTCGGATCAAAGGCTGTTATTCCTATTTCCATAGTATTACATTATAAATATTGACAATTATTCCCGTACAAACATTACGTTTTATAACAATTATGTAACGAAATACTTTTCTATATATAAGTAATTGTCATTATTACGGAAGAACCCGATGAATACCAGATGATAGGTGGGATGAAAGTAAATATATCGACACTAAAAATATATAAAATACCAAAAAAAATTGTAACACTAGTAAAATAATTTAAATTAAACAATTGCCTTATACTGAAAATTGTTCCAATTTTGGAATCACTTTTACACTAAAATAAGTTCCCATATGCCGAGGCACCTCGGCCTGTTTTGAGAGGTGCATGTTCCTGGGTCGCAGACCTTCGGCATACGGTAAGAGTTGTTCGCTATTCCTATGGAATAGTCGGCCAGCTGCCTCCTAAACCGGTCAAGGCACGGCGAGGGCAAAGCTGCGACCCCACAGCTAATCCCTCTCCCGCAATCGGAAGGGCTTGGGACAAGTACCCAATGCCCGACCTACCTGAAGCAGGTTTTTCTACGGCTTGTCCTGCATTACTTTTAGGCGAATGCCGGGTAAGATCCTTAAACTATAGCCCGGGAGCCGTAGTTAACCCTTGGCTACCTTCTTCTACCCTTCGGCATCCCACCTTTCAAATCCCTTCCTATGCTATTAAAGGGGTTTATCCATAAATAACAAAACTGCGTTCAAGTAATAACAACGAATTTAAACGAATCAAGAATACTACTCCATAGTATAATTCTAAGTAAAAATTGTGCATAATTAATTATCTGTGTCTGATAATCAAAATGTAGACCAATACCCGACAGTTAAGAGTATATAAAATTCATATATATATAAGACAATTGTTGTGAATACTGATGCAGTAAACAAAAATATGTTTCTCTGTAAAGAAACGACAATTAAAGTTTACTATTTCAGTTCTTTACGAATTTTGTTTATAATCTATCTTGTTTATATCTCCTTCGTAAGTTCTTTTAATAACCGTCAGATAGAGTGACGATTCCGGAACAACTGAAGAACAAACAGCGCGCGGAGCACGAGGAGCGCTGCATCCTTAAAACTGAAGAGTGTATACTTTCTTTATATCTCACGCTCCCGGGGTGAAAATTTTTACAATTTTCAGTATTCAAGTCCGTCTCCTGATGTTGGGAGTAATTTCGTTACATGGAATAATCCCGTTTCTTGCTTTCTGTTTCCTGTTTTTATTTTATACTAGCTGGGTGCCCGGCGTTGCCCGAGATGCCATTTATTCATAATCCCAGATATGTCACCAATTTCGGTTGCTTTTGCGCTATTTTTATGTAACGCTCCTCTATCACTATCCCTAAATGTGCTCACCTCCGATGCTAAAGGCGTATGAAGGCATTGACCAAATATATCGGCCGTTTTTACATGTTAGAAGCTGACCACACCCACAAATGTGCGATAATCGAAAAGTATTTATTCCACGCAAAAATCGATCGATTACATTGTCTGTAAATTTATACCTCCACCCACCATCTCCCAAACCCGTCGCGTTACAAAGGTTGTCACAATTAGGCACAGCGACATTCATAGTCTCTGAATTGATTCGAATCTCGGTTGTTTTAGCGTTATTTTTATTTAACGTACCTCCACCCCAACCGCTAACCTTGCTCCCCTCACAGTGGTTGAAATTGTACACAAACAACATCGGTAAAAACACTATCAAAGTCGTTAACCCCAGGAAATAATAATTTAACGCAAATATCGACAGTTTAAAATGTTTGAAAATTTCCTCCCGCGCCCAACTCCGCGAGGCCCCTCACACCCCTACCAAATCTCGTGCATTGCCCACGTTGCCAAGTGACTCGAATCTGGTTTTTTGAGGTTAGTTTTATGAAACACACCTCCATCTCTACGCGTACTTCCCTACCATGCCATAATATGTTGAAATTATACACAAACAAAATCGGTAGAAATACTACAATGACATTGACAGCGTAAAATATTTATTTCACGCAAATATCGATCATTTTACATGTCTGAAATTTTATACCCCCACCCAGCCCCTCGTACCCCCGGCTACCCCCTACCGTTACCCAGGTTGTCATAAATATCCTCAGTGACATCCATAACTTGAATTTGACTCCAATCTGGGATTTATTCATCCTTGGGGAAGTTAAACGATTAGTTGAATGAAATAATTAATCTCATTGACATCCATGACCGTGAGTTCGACTCCAATGTCGATTGTTTTTGCATCATTATATTGTAATTCCACTCCACCCCCACCCTTAAGTGGAGCTCGATTCCCAATCACAAAATGGGTTTAAATTATACGCGGTGAAAATGTAGAGAAATTTTAATAATCTATTTGATTCCGAAATATATTTAATAACGACCGGTCAACATGTTTTTAAAAATTCTAACACCTGCCTCAATCCTTCCACCTCAGACCACCCATCGCGCGCTGTCCAGAATGTCATAAATAAATTCTGCGACATCCTTTACCTTCGATTTGACTCGAATCTCGTTTTTTTCTTGTCAGTGCCCTCTACCCCCACCCCTTACCATGGACCTCCTCATGCCGAAAGAGGTGTTTAATTTTTACACACACAACTTGGGTAGAATTACTTTAGATCTAATTAACCCTGAAAAATATTATTCAACTCTAATATCGGTCGTTGATTTCTTGTTTCAATATTTCCACTCCCGACAACCACCACTCGTCAGAAGTTACATGACAAATTAAATGTCAGAATTAAACTCAGCGACATTCATAACCCTGTATTTGACTATAATCTCGTTTTTTTTAACACCCGTTGACCCCCACCCCAATCACGAAAGGGATTCAAATTAAACGCAGAGAACGTGTAGTGAGATTTTAATAATCTCATTGTTCCAGAAATATATGTAATCGTTGCAAAATTCAGCCGCTTAAGTTCCTTTAAAATTTGTATTTTCCACTCACCTCCACCCAAACCCTCCCACCCTAGTCCAGCCCAACCCTGCGCGTTGCTCAAATTGTCATAAATTAACTCAGCGACATTAATTACGATCGAATCATTCGAATGTTGGTTATTTTCGAGTTATTTTCTTGTAACACACGCCCCCCCCCCACCCCTAAGCGTTCTTCACCCTCATGTCGCAAGATGTTGAAATTGTACATTCATAAAATGGGTATAAAAATTTCCAACCCCATCCTCTCCCGCCCCTGGGGGTTAAGTGAGCAATTGAATATCATAATTACATTTTGCGACACCCAGAAGCCTGGGTTTGACTGTAATATTGGTTTTACTCGCGGTTATTTATTTATAATGCCCGTCCACCCTCACCCCTAAGAGTGCTCCTTTTCCATTATGTAAGGGGTTGAAACTACACTCAGATAACATCGATTAAATTACTATCTATCTCTTCGATCCTAAAAATGTTTATCTGCCTAAATATCTCCTGTTTTAGCATATTTGAATGTTTCCAGCTCATCTCCTAAGTGTGCTTCCCTCTAATGCCGAAAAAGGTTAAATTTTACAAACAACATCGGTAGATATATTGTCAATGTCATTGACTTAGACAATTAATTATTTAATGCAAATGTCGATCATTTAACATGTTAGAAAAATTCCCCCCCCGTCCACCCCATCCACCCCAACCTTGAGGTTAAATGGCTAATTGAATTGTCATAATTGAACACGGCGACATCCATAACCTTTGATTTGACTCCAATCTCGGTTGTATTCGCGTTATTTTCTTGTAATACCCCTCCACCCCCAACCCTACGGTGTTCCTTTCCCATTCCGTAGAATTGAAATTTTACTGACATACATTGGTACAAACACTATTAATCACTTTTACCCCGAAAATATTTATCCGACTCAATTATCGGCCGTGTTAGCATGTTTGAAGATATTCACCCCATTCACCCCCGCTTGAGGCACTAAACAACAACTTGAATATCAGAATTAAACTCACTGACAACAATAAACCTGGATTTGAGTCCAATCTCGATTGTTTGCACTATTTTTATAAAAATCTAATCCACCCCCACCCTTAAGGGTGTTCCTCCCAAACCACGAAAGAGGTTAATATAAAATATATGGAACATTTAGAGACATTTTATAAATATCAGTGAACCAGAAAAATATTTATTCGACGCAAATTTCGACTGCTTATTATGTTTGAAAATTTCAACCCCCGTCCTCCATTGCTCCTGGCGGTTAAAACACCAATTGATTGTCTTAATTAAATTCAGCGCCATCCATAATCATTGATTTGACTCTAATCTTGGTTGTATTCGCATTATTTTCTTGTAACGCCCGTCCACCCCTATCCTTAAGGGTGCTCCCCTCCCAAGCCCAAAAGGGTTTCAAATAATACACGGAGAACATGTAGAGAAATTTAAAGAATCACATTGTTCCGGAATATATTTATTCGCCGCAAAAGTGGGCCGGTTAAAACGTTTGAAAATTTCTACCCTCGCCCACCACGGCTAGACACTCCCACTTCCGCCCTGTCCCACACGTTGCTCAGGTTGTCATAAATAAACACTGCGACATGCATTTCCTTGGATTTTACTTCAATCTTGTTTGTTTCTGCATTATTTTATTGTAACTACCCTCTACCCCCACCCCTAGACGTCCTCCCCTCTCATGCTGAAAGGAGTTAAAATTATACACAAACATCACCAGTAGAAATACTATCAATTCCATTAACGCCTGCCGAATATTAATTTCACACGATTATCAACACCCTTCAACCCCTCGTTGGGAATGGTAATTCTAATGTCATAATTAAACTTATTGACATCCATAATACTTTGAATTGACTCTAATCTCGGTTGTATTGCGTTATTTTCTTGTAACCCCCCTCCACCGCCACCCCTTAATGTGCTCAACCCTCGTGCCACAAGGGGTTAAAATTAATAAAAATCACATGAGTAGAAATACTATAAATCTAATTAACCCTGAAAATATTTTTGCAACGCAAATATCGGACATTTGAGCATGTTTGAAGGTTTCCACCACCGTCCACCCACGCTCCTGGGGGTGGTAGGCGTGTTACACCCGCACAGTGTTTGTTTCCCTGTCGCAAAGAACACGTGTACGAACTTTGGTGAAATTGCTTCGAGGGTGTAGATTTGTAAGCGGAACATACCCATATACATACCCATATGTATACACACATGCATACCCGTATAAGGCAATTTTATATAATAGAAGCTATATCTATATATAGATAGATATACGTACACTATTTATAACAATTATTAAATTTGTAGATATATAATTTTTCCATCTGAAAATAAACTACTTGGTGGTTTTAGCAATCTGCAGTTGGTAGCATTGTATAAAATTAATGCAAAACGTTACGAAATAGCTGTCTTCAATAGAAAAATATCAATTTTGAACATTTAAGTTTTATTTTTATCATAATTCTATGTATCTTCCAGTGCGTATTGCAAGATATAATTTGGCAACATATTGGTCGCTGATCCCGTGAAATATTCCACGTCAAAAGTCAAGTTATTTAAAAGAAAATTAATGCCATGGATTGTATAACCTTTCATAATAAATTATATTTATCACTCGATGTGGTATTGGTAGATTTAATTACACTTATTATTCAATCAAAATATTTTTGCTCAGCTTCATTTCTCAGAAATTGAACATCTATAACGTCGTTCCCAAAAATGGAAAACAAATACTGCTATCCTAACCTCAAATTTTTGTTTCACGACACAAATTGCATGCAATAATTTGTATACATTTATACAAATTTATAGAAATACATTGCGTAAAGTACAATTAATTGTACTTTTAATTCAATATAAATGTTCCTATTTCTGTACATACCTTTGACTCAGAGTGCATTAATTGAATAACGACCATAAAAACTTTCGGAGTTCCGTACGTCATTTTGAATACTTTTATAGTTACAAACATATAATTCAGCAGTCGTACCTTAGACAAATCTTATTATCTTCTGATATATTATACAGGATACAATAATACGTTATATTTAAAATTTTATAAATCTCGACCGATCCACATTTGAATGTATTATAAGGCGCCATATTGGCGTTATTAAAGATGGAGGCGATATTTCCAAATTAACTTTGAGCAACGATGGTAAAGTATTTCGTATTGTTTTTTATTACTATTTGACTTACTATTACTGAAAAAATTTTTACTTTTTATTCAATCAAAATATTTCTGCTTTATTTCATTAGGAAATACAGAACTATATTTTTATGATGCGTCAATGTCTTGAAAATTTATGACGTCATCGTCTCGCGAAGTAATTTAACACTAATTCGTAACTTATTTCAATTATAATTATTTCCACGTTTATTCTAGGGGTTTCTCACTCCCACAGTAACGGTTCTCGATTTTTGAAGAATATATATACAAATTTTTGTTGAATTCTGTCCACGCGATAAAATTTGTATAAGGAACATACAAATATATAAATATATATATATATATATACAAACAAACACTCTGCTTTATTTATTAGATAATATAAAAACTTTTTAAAAGAGTATAAAAAGCTATGGTTCTGAAACACTTTTATTTTTGACTAAACGTCGTTATTAATTTAAACAACATAGGTTAAAATAGTATGAACAACACCACCCCTAAATCTGCTACTTTCCCGTGGTGGAAAGGGTTGAATTTTTACTCATATCACATCGGTAGAAACACTATCAATCTAGTTTACCCATAAACACATAACATTTTGGCAGTTTTAGAATAATAGACAATTCTCACCCCCAGCCCTAAGCAAGCTCACCACTAATGTCTAAAGGGATTTATATTTTCAACAATATCCGTTGAAATAGTATTCACGTAATTCTCCTCCAAGAACGCGCAAGAACTGACTATTTATCTTCCATTCCAACCCCCACCCTTTCGGGTTAAATTGTCAATTAAAAATATTTATCCGAAATAAACTCACTGACATCCATAACCTTCGATTTGACTCCAAACTCGGTTGTATTCGCGTTATTTTTCTGTTAAGCAACCCCACCCCAAACCCTATGGGGGCCCTTTTCCCAGGGCGTAGGAGATGAATATTATATTCAGATAACATCGGTAGAAACACAATCAATATCTTTGACCCCGAAAATATTTATCCAAATCTAAGACCTGCTGTTTTAACATGTTTAAGTATTTCAACCCCCGTCCACCCCCGCTTCTGGGGTTGGTAGACGCGTCTCACCCCGACAGTGTTGTTTTTCTGGTCGCAAAGAACCCGTGTACGAAATTTGGTGAAATTTTCTCCAGCGGTGTAGATTTGTATTCTCCACCCCAAACGCTAGGGGTGCTCTTTCCCCAGGGTGTAGAGGTTGAAAATTATATTCAGATATCATCAGTGGAAAGACTATAAATATCTTTGTCCCCTAAAATAATGTATCCGACTGAAATATCGGCTGTTTTAGCATGTTCAAATATTTCCACCCCCGTCCACCCCCGCTTCTGGGGGTGGTTGGCGCGTCTCACCGCGACAGTGTTGTTTTCCTGGTCGCAAAGAACACGTGTACGAAATTTGGTGAAATTTGATCCACCGGTATAGATTTGTATTCTCCACCCCAAACCCTAAGGGTGCCCTTTTCCCTGGGTGTAGGGGATGAAAATTATATTCACAAAACATCGGTAGAAACACCATCAATATCTTGGACCCCTAAAAATTATTATCCGACTAAAATATCGGCTGTTTTAGCATGTTTAAATATTTCAACCCCCGTCCACCCCCGCTTCTGAGGGTGGTAGACATGTCTCACCCCGACAGTTATTGTTTCCTGGTCGTAAAGAACACGTGTATGAAATTTGGTGAAATTTGCTCTACCGGTGTAGATTTGTATAACGAACATACAAATATACAAACATACAAACAAACATACATACACTCTTTTTTATTTATAAGATAATTAATTTGATATTTTTTGTCTTATTTCGTAAGGTCCAATTCTCAGTTAGTCTAATTTCTTTCTGTTCAGCTTGTTGCCATGTTCTATATATACTAGATCTCCTGTGTTGAACTAGTGGTTAATTCGATTTTTGTCAAATATATTTTTGTTATATACATGTGATTTTCTTGTTCTTTTCAGAGCTTGTTCTTTATCTCTTATCCAATTTTCTTTACTGTTTCTTGTTTTTAATTCTTCGCGTAAAATGCTGGTATCTGTGCCATCTAATAAATACTTAGGTGTAAACCCCGTTACCGTATGCTCTGTTTTATTGTATTTATCAATACATTCTCTGGCGGTCGTTGTCCAAGTTCTTTTCTTTCCTTTTTCATTTATCTTACATCTTGTCTTACTGACTAGAGTTTGATTTAATCTCTCGTTCAGACCATTGGAGAAGGGCGCATTGACCGACGTAAAAATTAGTCTAACATCATTTTCTACCAGGAATTCCTTGAATTGTCTTGAGTTTATTCCCGGATATTGATCTGCAAGTATAGTTCCAATTTTGTCCGTTTCCAGCACTTTATTTATCAACTTAATTATTTTGTATCTGTTTAAATACTGCACCAATGCCTGCCAGTGATGCATCTGTATAAATTCTTATTGGTAAATCCTTATCAAATATTTCCAACACAGGTTGAGAACATAGAAACTTTTTTACATCCGTAAAAGATCTTCCGCACTCTTCAGACCATATAAATTTCTCATTTTTCCGTAATAGTTTGTGTAACGGGTCCAGCAATATTGAACTTTTCGGTATATACTCGTGATAGAACTTGATTTTTCCAAGAAACTGTCTAATGTTCTTTTGGGTTTTTGGAGTGGGAAAATTTTGTATTCAAATTAGGTTATCTTTCACTGGTCTTACTGTATTGTGTTCTATTATATGTACAAGGTATTTTACTGATTCTGCTGCAAATGTACATTTTTTAAATTTTAGTCTAAAACCTTCATTTAATATTGCTTTTATTACTTTTTCTATATGTTCCATATGTTCTTTGAATGATTCTGAGAAAATTAAAATGTCGTCTATGTAATTTTCTGAAAAGTCTTTTAAATTGTGTTTTCTCAAGATATTGGATAAAATTCTCTGGAAAATAGCTGGTGATGTTTTTAATCCGAATGGTAGACATGTCCATTGGAAATGTCCTTCTTGTGTAACGAATCCTGTTTTCTGTCTGTCTTCAATGCGTAGTGGAATTGACCAAAAAGCGGAATTTATATCTAGTGTGGTGAAGTATTTACAGTTCCTTGTTTTTATTATTAGATCCTCTATTCTATGGGAATGGTTGAGCTTGTGGTACAATTATTTTGTTTAATTCGCACTATCTATACACAATCTTGATCGTCTGTTTTCATCTCTTTTGAATGCTAGGGTTACTGGTGCTGCAAACGGGCTATAAGATTCTTCAATTAACTTATTTTCGAGTAATTTTTCCACTTGATTTTCTATTTCTTTTTTATCCTCTATAGTACATCTATACGGCCTCTTACTACAATATTTATCAACTAATAAGTCTATTCGAGCTTCGTAGTCTGTAACGGTGCCTACATCATATTTATATTTGCAAATGCTGTGTTATACTTTTCTATTAGTTTTTCAATCTTTATTTTTACAGTGCTGTCCAAGTGATCTAAATTCATCCTAAACTCGTCTTCGTTCACATGTTCGTTAAAATTTATTTTAACTTCTTCTATTTCTTCATTTTTATCCAATGTATTTATTTCTTCTTTTTGGGATATTTGTAAATTTTCATCCTGAATTAGTTTGAATTTCTTTTTATGTCTAAACCGATAAGAAAATCTTCAAAATCGTCTCTTTCTACAATAAATACATCAATGTATTCTTGTTTCTCAAAAATTTTTACTTTTATGGTTACTAAACCTTTTGTATGTATCACACCATTGACTGTTTTTAAAAATATTTTATTTACATCTTCTGTCTTTTTATTATCTTAACCAATTTTGAATTTATTAGAGAGACTTGGGAACGTGGATCATATGTTCCATTTACTTCTAGCTTCTCCTCTAATAATATTTTTTTTAATCAATGGTGTGATTACTCGATTTTTTGTATTTAGATCTACTTCTATCACTGAATTGCTTCCAATTACTCCAACTTCATTCCCATTTTTCTTTTTAAACCAGCATGTGTCCTCTGGATGATACCTAATACCTTTGTTCAATTTTTCACAGTTTTTACATGGCTTCTTCTCTTCAAATTTCTTCTTATTGTCTTGTCTTTCCTCTTTCTTTTTTATGAAGGTATTTTTACTCACTAGATTTTCACACTTTCTAATTTCATGTAGCAGTCCGGTTGAATTTACATAATTTTCTCTATTTATTTTATTTCTAACAAATTCAGGTAGGCCTGCTGCTATAAGCATCACTAGAGTATTAGTACCAATATCATTGTCCATATCAAGCAATAGCTTCTGTTTCCTCATTGTGTATTCCATTAGTGAACCTTCTTTATATTTATAAGATATAGCATAGAAACCTGAACTCCATCCTTTGTCTGCAAATGACTCTAAAAATTTCTCTGTCCATGCAGACCATCCAGCTTCCATTGTCAATGTTGTCAGTGTTGCTGAGTGCTAGTCTAAACATGATTTGTCCATAAATAGTCTTAATATCTCAATCTTTGTATTATCTTCACTGACTTCAAATCTTCTACATTCTCTCTCAAATATCTCCAACCATTGCTTTGCGTTTGAGTGTTTACATACAAATCTTTCTATCATAAACCTCTCTGCCATGTTTTTCAGATTTAATTGAATTTCTTTCTTCTGTCTGGCTTCTGCTATTCTTCCTTCCACTATCTGTTCTAGATACAAATCCTTAAACATTAAATTTCCATCTTCATCGAAATAAATTTTTTTCATTTCCTCTGTGCATGTAATCCATATTATCCTTTCTTGGCCTCTTTGATTGAAGCTTTTTTTCACTGTTTTATAGTTCTCTGTTTTTTTTAATTCAATATGTTCACTTACCGATTTTTCAGCTTCCGGCAGCACATACTTCAAATTGCCCTCTGTTGTAATTGAGGTTATGGTAATGATATTTGTCTTTTTGTCTATTCCTGATGCTACATATTTAAATGCAAATTGCAGTTTTTTGCCATTATAAACAAAAATTGTCGTTTTATAAGACAATTGTTGTGAATACTGATGCAATAAACAAAAATTTGTTTCTCTGTAAAGAAACGACAATTAAAGTTTACTATTTCAGTTCTTTAAGAATTTTGTTAAAAATCTATCTTGTTTATATCTCCTTCGTAAGTTCTTTTAATAGCCGTCAGATAGAGTGCCGATTCCGGAACATCTGAAGAACAAACAGCGCGCGGAGCACGAGGAGCGCTGCATCTTTAAAACTGAAGAATGTATACTTTCTTTATATATATAATTAACGAAAGGATGTTATTAGTACATTTATTTACACAGTGGAAATTTCTGCTTTAGAAACTAATATTTGATGTTAAACTAAGATAATATGCCTTAAAAGTGTATACCGGAAGTTTTTAAAATATGGTGTTACAGAAAAAGATTAAAGGAACAAGTAAATGAAGAAAAAGTTTTAGAAAGTACCGACAATTGATCGACACTAGTAAACTAACGATAGGATTTGCAAAATTGGTGAGCTATATACTGAGTTTTCAGGTTTAGTTAATTATATGAAGTAAGGTACAGAAAAATAATATTGGATGGCAGCGATCACTAATATATATATATAACAAACGTAATTGTACTTGATTAAAAATTCCAAGCCCCACGTTGGAGTACCAATTTATATAATAAACAAAGTAGTTAATATTGTTTGAAGATATAACGCCAGCAAGTTGTGTCACCAATTTAATTAATAAACTCTTTTAACTAAGGGTAAAAATGGAGGAAGTTGAAATTAATCCAAATATTTAAAAAGATAACAAAATTATTTATTTAACAAATTTTAATTTTTGTTGAATTTACATTTTTAATATTATGCCTCGGCTTTTGTGAGAACTCAATTTCAGGGCCGCCTATCGGGACTCTAAGTACAAAAAATGAAATTTAATTTACATATAAACAACTATTCCTAATCTGAAAGTTATATAATTTTAATAAGGTAATCGAAATTTGACAGCAAGTCATATTTAAATATATGGTTTACAAATTAAATTTGTTTGAATTACATATCATTGTCTGGTCTTAAGGGGATTATGCTCACTTAATTTGATTTTTAATTAATTTTCTTTTTATTAACAACACTTTTCACAAACAGACCATTTGCACTGATTCTACTTTATTATTGTTTGCAAACACTTCAAAAAACTGTCGATGTCTTTCTGTTTTTGAATATCAGATTGTTTGTAGAACACACGCTCGCTGACTAATTCGCCTTTTATTGTTCACATTCTGTTTTCTGTGAATATCTGATTAACCGTATATCTGCGTAACTCGTAACACACACATACACACGCACTGATCAGCCTCCCAAATCACACTCTGCATCGCTAAATTTTTTTTTTAGGTAACAGGCTACATGAGGATAATACACATGGTGGCAACTCCCCTTTAATAACATAGGAAGTGGTTTGAAAGGCGGGATGCGGAAGGGTAGAGAAAAGTAGCCAAGGGTTAACTAGGGCCCCCGGGCTATGGTGTAAGGATCCTACCCGGCAATTCTCCTAAAGGTGATGCAGGGAAAACCCTAGAAAAACCTGCATCAGGTAGGTCGGGAATTTGGTACTTGTCCCACGCCCTTCCGATGGCGGGAGAGGGGTTTGCTGTGGGGTCGCAGCTTTCCCTCGCCGTGCCTTGATCGAATTAGGAGACAGCTGGCCGACTGTTCCAATAGGAAGAGCGGACAACTCTTACCGTATGCCCAAGGTCTGCGACCCCGGAACATACACCTCTCAAAACAGGCCGAGGTGCCTCGGCATGTGGGAACCTTAGTTCAAAAAACCAGAGAGAAGTGAAGGCATCCCCAAAGGTAGCCCACGCCAGAGCTCTCTCCTGATTCGCTAAAGTTCTTCACTTCTATTTATGATTTGTAGCGAGCATTATCGGCTCCGCATTATCGCCAAACAATACAGTTTGTCACAATGCCATGGCCTCAGAATTATGCCACCAATAATGAAATAACAAATATATTTATTAAATAAAATGAAGGATACAGTAAATCCGAGTTATTTGGAAGCGGAAGACGGTGTTTGGTCAGTAGCTACTCTCTAAAGTCCCTTTTGGGACAAAGGAATATGGATACAATGAACCTGCGGACAACAATAAAGCGTTGAAAATGGTGACGACCGAAATGATTAGGCGTAACAAATTCAACCCCGGAAACATCTGTTTGGCAGACGGGACACCAAAATTTCAGTCATCTGTCAGAATTCCGTTTAGAGGAAAATACGGCAGATTTCATTGCTTTGCCACTTCACTGAGGCCAACCAATTATATCGGAATAAAATTAGTGGCGATCGGTGAACTCGAGAACTTCGAGATCTGCGGAGACGAAATCGGAGGAGTGAAGACACAGTCAAGGGCAATAGGTGACCAGCCATAGTCAAGACAGTAGTCGGGTCTAACTCATGACGCGAGCAGTAAACGATCCTGCGCAAAGTTGAGAGAGCGCATCACCATCCGCCCGACGCCGACACAGATGTACGCGGCAGAACCAACAGAGTCAGTGACACCGACAGCTGCCACCACCAGATATAAGCCGGCACGGTATCGTGAATGTTGTTTTCTTTTCAAGTATCGTAATGCAAGAGTCCACAGTTTATACAGTCAACTACCATGTTGCGGTTCACCCACGTGATTCATAAGAACACTGACACATAGAGTCGTTGTTTCCAATTATCTGATTGTGCTTTTTATATTAATTTAATTTTTAATGTTGTTTATGTCATTAAATTATTATACTAAATTAATTGAATCCTTTTTATGTATGAAAGCCCACGTAATAATACACCCAGTAAGTTTAAAATATTTCAATATTTATGAATGTCAGATGTAGCAAATGGTGTGATCTGAAATCATAACTTCAATCCTGTCACTTCGCTGACAAGAAGAAGGACCTATAACTATTTTTATTATGCTACACATAATATATTTGCACCTTATATATTATAAGTTCTCATGCTGCGTATTTATATTTACATAAGAAATAAGTTAATTAAGATTCAAATATTTTAAAGGCATCTTTGTGTATAATATGTTACAAATAAAACGAGTTAATAAGTGCAAGATAAATTTTGAATCCTGTTTTATGTAATCGTAGTTTTCAATATACTTCTTCTATTTGTAACAGCTTTTTGGTACAAGAGACGGCAGCACAGCCAATATGGTTCCTTTAGATGGGATTCTCTTTCTATTTTCTTATTTCTCTCTTGTTTTCTTTCTTTCTTTTCTTACTTACAGACAGAAAAATTATCATATAAACTTTGTACTTCTACTCGTGTCCCGTGAAAGCAATGTAAGTTTTTGAGTGGCTGAAGATAGACGGACTATGCACTTCACCTGTAGAGGTCGTGGAGGTAGTTTGCCGCTCCGTTGCCTGTTATGCCCGGAGCCTTATTTGATGGGATTTTTATTCCACTGCACCAGTCGATCGATTTTCTACATCAGTGGACAGTTCAACATCGTACTGTACCTTAAAGCTTAACGAAACGTGAATTTTCAACGACTACGCTATATCGAAAGGTTTTCAAGTTCTACTTCTTCGGCTTTTGGTTTCTCCGCGTACCTCGGAGGAATATGATCCTAAATGGATATGCAATTATTACAACATGCTGCAGGTTAACTAAATATATCAGAGAACGATACTGAGTTTAGTGACTTTAGGAAAACTGAAAGCATATCGAAGTGTGTATTGTTATTGCATTTGATCAATAATGTCATATAGAACACATATTTCATGTTATAGTATGCATGCTACCAGACGTCAAGTGGTTAAAAAATAAGATGTACTTACGTTAGAATTCACACAATAAGTACCTAAAGACTAGCCCCTTCTCGCTTCGTTCGACACACACTCAACAATCACTACCAGCGTGCCATCTCTAATATTTTCCTGAAATGTTTTGCTTCTTCAATATTAAGTAATTAATTTTTAAAAAATTTAAGCCAATTCTGAAACTGTGGAAATTTTACTTTGCTTGTTTGTCAACAATGTGACACAGAGGATTCGTCATGTCGTAGTTGTCAATTTTTCTCATATCAAAACAACGCATTGCAATAGGAAAATTAAAACAATTCTGTTCCAAATCAAGTTGGGTAATGATATTTGAGTAGCTAGATAAAAGATCGGCCTGTGAGACCCAGCTGATACTTTTACTTCTCCTTTGTTAACTTGACCTACAACTTTCTCTTTGTGCTGTTCTTTCGCCTTATTCCTTTATTCCTTTCTCGTGCTCTGAACAGTTCATCGAATTATTTCCCTTTTCTGATCTTTTTCTGCATCACGCTTCATCGTCGATTTTTGTTTACATCACGATGTTCATCAGTTTGGCTATTATCCATTTTACAGCTTTATGAAATTCAGTAAAGCTCCATTTTTACAGTGCGCTCTTGTTACCAGTATGAAATTCCAGATTATTCCTTAACTAAACAGTACTTTCACAATTAAAAACAAACCTAAATAAAGATGGAGCGAATGACACGTACGACACATCAACATTGTGCCATTAAGTTCTGTAAAAAATCAAAAAATTTATATTCCAATATCAAATAATAATATTTACACAGACGTCATTGCATCAAACAATTTGTATTAATGTAAGTTGGATTCGCCACTTACGAATAATAGGTTGAATTAGGCTTTCCCGACAGAATAGACATTAATATCCAGAAGATGTCAGATTAAGTCACCAAAACGTTGCTACATAATGAATTGATGTTGAAAATCCGATAAGTTTTAACGAAGGATATGCCTGTCATTATTTTTTGGTTAATCTATTGTAGTCGTCACAGAACTTAAGCGCAATATCGCAAAAACCTACAGGGACGATTTTTCCTAATAATATAGTATAATGTTCAATCAATACCGATCAAATCAATCAAACAAACTATTCTTTCGATTCAAAACAAATCAAAACCGAACTTAAATGCATGGTTCTTCAAGTTATAATATAAATAGATAATTATGTATATTTTTTCTTATAATTAATTGACGAGTGTAAATTTTCATCAATATCTAGCGATGAACCAAGATCTATTGCCACTTGTAAATTAAAACTAACGACAGATAACAATTTTAAATGATGAGATGTGGCAAACGGTTTATATAAATAAGCCAAAAAACTATTTATCCCTCTAACGAAGCTGTGTATTTTAGCCACATGCCTAAATTAAGTTATGATATATTCCATTGAAATTTTAAATGATTTATACTTTAATTTCATAAGGTGAACTATTTTCTACGACTACTACTATTCAAAATTTTACAGTGAAAATGCCGACATCAAAAGGATAATATAAACCATTTTGAAGTTTAAAACTGTTAAGTTTCGACCTTTGTCAAAAACAGATATTGAAATATAAAATAATATATTAAATAAGTTAGTAATTGTATGCTCAAAAAAGTGATCAATAGTATTATTTTTCCATTGATAGTTTAAACGGGTTAGAATTTCAAATTTCGACTGGACTTGTGGAAATGGATGTTCAGATCTAGGTTGAGACACACTTAGGCTTCTTTTTCATCCCCGCCAAATCAGCCAGCGGGCTCTCCAAGAGATATAGAACCTGTATTTCCGCCGCAATCCCAGACATTATTTCCTGCAGCAGGGCTTACCCTATAAAATTGCTCCACAGGAAAATACGTATATCTCTAAATCTAAAGAGACTGGTTTACTGCGTAATATTTTATAATATTCCCAAGTCAATTAAATAAAATATTACCTTAGTAAGTTATAGGGAGAGTGGGGCACGTTGAAACAAAATACATTTATAATTTTCAATTAAAATAAGATTTAATCAATATTATAATTACATACCAATAAAATGTAGGCTTTAAGGCACCTTGTAATAATAATTACACGAAGTATATATGGACTTAAAAATATTTCCAAAAAAATACAACATGCTGCAAAGTAACTCTCTAAATGGACAAATAGGAACAACACTTGAAACAGCTTCTTTTCGTATTGAAGTGCAACAAATCATCGTTTTCATTATAGTGACAGTCCACAGAAACCATTGTTTATATTTTTCCTGAAAGTTCGATCAGTCAATAAGAATATAGAAAAATCTTTCGGAATTTATCCAGGCTGAATGGGAATATTCCCGTAGGATAAAATCCAGAGATGATGTTACCTATTGTAAATGAGGTCCGAAAATCTTCTTTTAGAATAAATAAATTCTGTTGATGTTTGAGATGGAGCAAGCTCGACAGTACTGTGGAAGTTGCAACAGGCAGGTGCAATGACCCCCGTTGTGTAGTATATATTTCATTGATGCTCACAGACTAATATATAAACTATACAGCTACCTGTCCGTATTGGTGTCAGTACTTTGTACCAATTTTTTGGGTTTTTAGGCGGCGTTATATTCGTGCGTTATTTGCCGATGTTTCGTTCGATAGCTCCGAACATTTTCAAGTCTTTGCCTAGCCTTGAAAATTATTATTACATAATACTAATATATAACTCTCAATATAAAATAGAATGTCTACACAATAATTTTATTAACAATAAATGTAATACATTGAAACATAAACGCTTATTCAGATAATGCAAAAAGTACTGTTAAATTAACTCGACAGGCACAAAATGAAACAAAGAAGCAAAATGGCGAAAACAGAAAAGACGTAACTTAGTACTGTATCCAAACTGAAGATTTGTGGATATACTTACCGCTCTGGCAACGTGCCTCACCCCC
This sequence comes from Zhengitettix transpicula, assembly GCA_037074705.1. NCBI lineage: Eukaryota > Metazoa > Arthropoda > Insecta > Orthoptera > Tetrigidae > Zhengitettix > Zhengitettix transpicula. The sequence goes on along the minus strand of CM073590.1, from coordinate 24,356,762 downwards.
CCCCCCAATTCCAATAAAACCACATAAAGCTCTGAAGATTTTTTAATTCATTGATTATACTTACATATTTTTAATTTAAGTTTTACTTTATAAAATAATTTCTCTTTTAAATTCTAAGGTCCTGTTTAATACTAGTATACTGTAAGTATATAAGGTTAATATCTTAGACTGTAAAAATAACTAGAACTCAAAAATACGATTAAATAAGATTGTAAAATGAAAAAAAAATGTCATTTAGAAATCTTTTATATTAAAATGAATAAAAACAAACTATCCTAACAAGTGAGTAAAGCTCCAAATGATCTGTTTGTTACCTGTAATTAATTTCTGACAAAAAGTATCAATTCATTACTTCATGGTTAAATATCTAAATAATGAGAAAACAAGGTTTAGCGAAATAATAAACCATTGCAATTATTGAGTTTCATAGAGCCTGTTGTACATTAATAGCTGCGATGTTTGATTTAAGGTGAAGCATCTCTGAAATGAGTCTGGAATTGTACCTGGTGTCAATGTCCAAAAATCTTAGCATGTAGCCAATTAAATGTTTGTTTAGAATTGATGATATGTTTGGATGCTACAGATTGTTTATCAATGAGAAGTTTGATATTAGATATATGTTCCTTGATACGTGTATTAAGGGAACGTTTTGTTTCCCCTATGTAGCAGGAATTACAATTAGCGCATAAAGGTTTGTAAATACCACAATGTTTGCTGTAGGTGTCAATGGGTCCTTGTGCTTTTTAATCAAGTATGAAAGGGTGTTAGTAGATCTGTAAATGATGGATATTTGATATTCTTTGAACATTTGGATAATTTTTTCATTTTAATTTATATAATTCATACATTAAGTTTATTGGACTATCACTGTACATCAAGTCTAGCAACAAGAGATACGGGAAGGGAAAGGGACTGGAGAATAGTTTTCACTCTCTACCTGGTCGCTGTGAACATGATTTCACTTTGGTAGCTTATTCAACATGGTAACTGTGTGTCGACTAGGATAACAGACTAAACCACCAATCCTTACTTTATAGTAAGCAGTATCTCGGTTACATACAAATTAAGTTGTGTTAGAAATATATGCAATAATACTGAAAACGATCTTCGTACAGACAAACTTAAAATAGAGAAACAAAAACTAAGAAAATTTTAATTTTAATGTGCCGACGTTTCGACGCGGATTATCGCCTTTTTCTACCTTTTTTCACCTTTTTTCACCGTTAGAAAAAGACGCTAATTCGCATCGAAACGTCCGGCAGTTTTAAATTGATATTGTACGAAGGTCTTTTTTAATATTATTACTATCATGGTAAAAATGGAGCTTGAGTGGCTGCCAGTACCAACAAAACATTGTAGCTTATTTGGAGTTACCGTGAAGTGGAGACCATCCCAGCGAAATAAGTGTTGTCAACGTTTGACAAAGGGGAAGGAGATAAGAAAAAATATTTAAAAGATTATTACATTCGTATTGCAACCAAGTTTACCCACAAGGTAGGGAAGTGTGTTGGTAGGTTTAATTAACACTTTAGCTTTCGCCTCCATCTTCTTATCAAAACATCGTATTGAAACCATATTTTATTTTATTTCTACCTCCAGGCGTGGCATGCGCCCATGGAAACTCCCATTAACAAAGTACGGCTTGAATTTTCCTGAATTTTACCTCACGGTGGTGGCTTTGGCGGAATAAAATCAGTCGTCCTGAGTGGTGGTGAAAGTCACGTGAGTGGAGAAAGGCTGGAGATTGGTCCAGCACTCTCAATAATCCAAGTGGACCGAATTTGTAGAGGTGGATGGTGGAGAAGATTTTGATGGACAGTTGGTGATTGAACAACCGCAGAAATTCGCTGGAGAGGAGATTACTTTCTATAAAGTACGATCGAAGCAGAATCACCATCTCGAGTCCCGGTGTGTAAGCAGCCACAGTAACCAGCCGCCCGACGCCATCATTTTCCCGCGCAGACCACGCAGGGGTAAAGTAAATATTCAGATGTGTCGTTGTGTGTCTCGGGTGACTATGAGTGACACATTTTGATCCCCATATTACCTGTCCCCCCCCCCCCCGAGCGAAATAGTTTCATTTTCCTTTCCTGTTATTATTTCTTTCAGGAAGATTTACATTTATAACGGGGAAGACGAATAATAAAGTTTATACAAGCCTAATCCTATTTTAATAAATTTATTTTACTAATTAATCCTTGTAAATTTGCCTTGTAAATTTCCCACCCCGTACGTAAGGTAATACAACAGACTTGAAAGATTACCAGAGTAAGAAAAAAAGTTTATAACGAGTAGGTAAATCAATTCTAGTGCAATACTGGAATATGAAAGAACAGCGAGCGAGTAGCTGAACAAAAACAGAGCTACTAAGTGTTTCGAACTTTTGCGTAACACAATCAGAAAGCCAGAAAACGGAGGATGTAGTATTCTTAGCTGATGAGATTTTCCTCCTTTATACGTGTGTGAGGAGGTGTAATTGGCCTTCCTTAACTTGGTTTGGCACGTTCCTTTTACTTCTTATTAAATTAATGCTGCCGTCATTTTCTTAAGTGATGTACCTTACACGTGTGTTTTTCCCATGCTACTTCTCTTTTTTCCACGTTCAGCTTTTCATCATTACATGCTTAACAAAAATTACCAAATTAATGAATAAATACAAAATATTTATAATTAAAAAAATACTGATGTAACCATATGTATGGTCTGATACATTAATCATTCGCCTACATCAGAATTTAAAATTTTACGCGATTTCTTCGAGTTATGAGTAATTATTTTATTCATTTGCATTATCCATTATTATTTGAAGTGACTGTACAGAATAATAATAAATAATTATTTTACTAAACGGGACCTTCAACTCTGTCACTAGTTACGTAAATCGTAAAGGTTGAGATTCACTTAACCCCATACTAATGTTAAAACTTTACTATCGTCTTGTTACAGAGAATCCTTGATAGCATTCTTTTTGGCAGACGAGAACTGCAGTACGAAAATTTCGAGTGGCTACATCAATGCGGATGTTCTGACGGTCGTTCAGATTCGAACTTTAGTTAAATTCTTTACCGTGGCATCCTCCACCCTTCCGTATCCCCTTTTCAATTCCGTTCCTATGCTATTAAAGGGGAGTTAACACTACGTGGATTACTCTTATGTAGCCTGTTACTCTAAAAAAAGAAAAGAAAAATCTCTGGCGGAGAAAGTTATTACATACAGTAAATTCTACTCTGGTTTTTAAATATTTTACACCTGTAGCAATTACTTTCACTTATACTCAGCAAAAATAGAAATGATAAACTTGCCAAATTCCATAATCCAGTCGATTTAGCCGCTTCAAATTTTTCTTTCAAATTTATCGATCAGGTTTCAGAACATCCATCACAAACTGGCATTCTATTTTCGCCGAGATTGATCTCCCCGAAGATTCAGTGCCATTTTATTAGCTTTAGTAATGGAGAATTTAAACCAAGATTTATCTAAGAGAATACTACACAAGTTTTATAATTATAAATGAAATAAATGTCTGAATACACTATAGAAATAGTAGATTTTTTTCAGCAAAACTACGTATCGTTCTATGTGATATACGTAAATGCCAATTTTTACATTGCAACGTTAACAGTTTGTGGTTACCAACACCATATTATATGAAACAAACATATAGAATTCAAATCCAAGCGCTAAATTAGACACGATACTTTCATTTAATTCAACATTTTTCGTTCCGAAGTAGCAAAGAAAATAAATGCAAATGGACCTGTCATCATGTGGCATCAATATTAATATTTTGCATTCTGCCTACGTTCTAAACTTCATAGGTTTCTATCTGCTTCTCGAATTTTTAAATAGTAACTCGTTAATTGTTACTGGATTCGTGTAATATGAAATAATAGATAGTTCCTTGCAGGCATTAATGATTCTTATTAATCTTTATTTATAACATATATGAAATTCACTTCGTTTATCTGTTTCTGTTATTGTTGGAACATAATTTTATTAATGTTAACACGTAAATTTCCAAAATAAGATAGATACTTTGGAATCGTCGTCATAGCACGTGGTAGCTTTTAATAATTTACACCTCTCACAAAATTGGTGACACATATAAATTTGTTATTAAAATATATAGGGTAAAACTATGCCCTACTTGTTTCTTAGTAGATACATCAAGTTATGAATTATATTCAATATCTTGCGGTTGGATAATTTTTCTAAATCAAAATATATTAATATATCAGTAAAAAAATTATGTTATACCATAAATTTTGCAATAATTATTACGTATCTATAATGTTGCTTACGTAAATAGTATGTTTTTATTTTTAAAATAACTTCACGAAATATAATTATTTAAATTTTCGTCTGTTTATTTAGCAATTCTTTGCGATTTATTAATAGCAATAGACATATTAATTTGTAATGAAAGTTATAAATTAATAAGAACTTAAAAGAATTAAGCACAGTATATTCATAATAATTATCAAAAGATTAACAATTAGCTGAATATACCAAATATAGCTTTAACGATATTAATAAAAAACTAACATACAACGACCAACACTTAACATTTAATACCTAATGGATTCTTAAAAATAAATTGGACTGAAGGGACGAATGCGAGTTTTATATATATGCCACTTCACACAATTCATCTATCTAAGATTTCCAATACAATTAAACGCAAATTAGAAATATCTAAAAAAGAAGTTCATGTACACATCCCTGTGTAAATTATATAAAGAATTGTTCAATATTTAATAAGACGACTTTAAAATAAAAGGTGAAATGGCATTATGTCATATACAATATTTTTCTTCAAGGGATATTATTCCTAGCTTGTTGTTGCGTGAAATAATTGTTTTCAGATAAAATAATTTCAGCCTAAAGATCTACTAAACGATGGCAGCGTTGCTTCAATGTATCCAGCATCCATAGTTTGCTCAGAGTCAACGAGCAGTTATCAAACAGAACCACTAATTGCTGTCGTGGTTGACAAAACACAATTGCTCAGTAAGGCATAGAATAATGATGAAACTTGCTGTAGTATCACGTTAGCCTTGGAAACTAATAACACCCTAGTAGAAAATTATCAAATTAATGCGAACTACCAAATTTATGTTTCATTTTTTTTAGAAGATAAAGTTTTTTGAAGATAAAGTGAAGTGAATGAATGGTTTGTTCACAGTTTAATAACTACCCAAAGTAAGCTGATTATTAGAAAAGTGATGACACAGATTAATAATCATTTACATGCATAAAATTTGTTTTGTATGATTGAGTTAATAATTATTTTTCTTTACTACTGGAAAATATTTCCAGTAATATAAACCATTTTTACATATTTCCCTTTGAAAAAAGTATATATTTTAAAACGCACCAATAAATGAAATGTAAACTGTCCAAGTACAATAGCAGGAAAATCAGTGGGAAATTATTAAATTATTTTTACCATAATTAACACAGCAGCCTCTATCAATAATCTTGTGAAAAAATAACGAATAAGTAAATATATTTATATATATATATATATATATATAAGTGAATATATTGAAGCGTCAACTCCATAATTCTTACATAAAGGTATTCACACTTGAATGATGGATTATGTATATTAAAAAATTTACCTGAAACTGGCATCGATTCGATTAATTTTTGGATATATTTACGACTCCTCCAATTGAGGACTCCATACCGATTTAATCTAAATTCACGTCTTCCTGCCGATCTGATTATTCGCTTTTCATAAGAAAACTGTTCGAAAGATTTTGATGAAACATATTTCGGAGATATGTAGAAGCGTGAACATGAATTTATCAATATCAAAGAGACAAAATGGGGGTTCGGGGTCCAAATTTTTCCTGTCTTTTACTGGCGGGAGAAGATAATGTAAATATTGAGGTTATGTCGTAATATGCCACCAATGCGTTCCGTTACTCCTACGTATGAAGGAAAGCTTTCATGTTGCGTATTACTTGGAAAATAGAAAAAGTTTTGCGACATAGCCAATCCTCCAGACTCGAGGTGATTCTGGATGTTTAGCTACGTATACAAGCGGAAAGTGGACAATAATCAAAGAAAAATGGATCGATCAACTTCCACCCACATTTTCCTGCCTAAACCAAGAAATTTAATTCAAGGTTGGTTTTCAGTGGTGTATATTCCTTAGCCGTAGACGTTGGACATAAGGTAAGGCCCCTTTCACATTATGTGTTTTTCTCCCGGATTCCTCCATCCGAAGAAAAAACGGACGTCAAACAACCGGACCGGAAACAAGTAAAAATTATTCCAGAGAAAACCCGGAAGGGAACATCTGATGCTCTCAGTTGGTGGTTTACGGTTGTGCTGTTATAATAAATTGTAAACAAATTCTTATTTTTAGGAATGAACAATAATAATATTAAATACGACCATCATACGTACAAACTTTAAATAGAGAAACAATAACTAAATGTTTAACGCATTATCTTAGTATCCTTAAACTACAGCCCTAGTATTCCCTTGATTTCCTTGCTCTCCTTTCTCGTCATAAAATCTTATGCTGATTTCTACACTGTTCTAATTAGACCAGTCGACCAGCTGTCCTCCAGATTTGGTCAAGGCATGAAGTCGGATAAGTTAAGTCCCCACAACAAATCTTAAACCAATCAAATTTAATTTTTCATATAACCCCCCGCCCCCCTGCAATTTATATTACAATACATTGTAACATGACAATCGGTCGTTGTTGAGCCTCTTATGTTTTATTTGCCGTGGTCGGCGGTCTTTGTGTTTTGTAGCGCCGCGCCGGCATTTTGGCGATCGCGTCTACGCGTTTAGAAGTTTTTAGTCTCCGATGGAAACTCACAGTGTGAGGATGTTAGTCCCGACTTGGTAAATCGTCGCGAGCATATATGGTAGCTCGAGGATAAGTCAGTCTCGGGTGATGATAGAATGTCAAACCAACTTGCAAGGATCAAGCGAGATTAATGAATTATCCGGTTAGAAAGTGTCACGTCAATTGAAGCTACGTCCGGAGAGTACTGTATATATCTCATGTTTTGAAGTTATTACAGTTTGTTACTTTTACAGAAGTTCGTATAATTTATTCATAAAAAAATTATCTGGCGCCCTTATAGTAATTGAACATCGAGAGGGCTGAGCTGATTACCGAACTGTGTGGCTATATCGCCGGAACGCGAATCTCCAGTTTCTTTACATTTTGTCGCCATATCGTGGGACGTAATATTCGATTTTCTTACAACCATATATTGTTTCAATGGAAAAATACTGAGAAATGTAAAAAATTTTCGCTAATTTTTAAAATCATACTAGATTTATGAAGTTTATAATGATATATATATATATATATATATATATATATATATTCTAACTACTGAGACAACTTATAAATAAACAACAGCCAATTTTAAGAAGGAAAAAAAATTATTTATGGAAAATTAAACTACGTTTCGTCTCTAACTTTGCGACCTCTTCAGGTTGAAGTTAAACAAAATTTTGATAGTCGGGTCATACTCCCTTCAATGTCATGGCTGAAATACATTAGTTTTTACTGGTCGTTATCGTTTGAAATTGTGTATTTCGGCCTCTACAGTCAAGGGTAATGAATGACATTACTACCAAAATTTTGTTATATTTAATCCTGAAGGGGTCTCAAAGTTAGCGACGAAACGTTGTTTAATTTTCCATAAATAAATGTCATTTTTCTGACGTCACATTGGTTGTTGTTTATTAATGAAGTCCATCTTTTTTGAACCATCAATTTTTTGAATATTTGACAGTGAATTAGGTCGTATACAAATAAAACGCATGTAAACATTGTAATTATAATTAGAGTGAGCTGGTTTTAGGGTGGCGAGTCTAAACGCTGCAATTAGAGCCTATTGATTTCTTTGTTAGTATGTGAAGTTTTGTAAAACTTCAACATATAAATTAGTAAATTATTTTATAAGTAAATGTTCCATACGCTTCACTTCTGCAAATCAAATTATTAGCATGCCATCAACATAAAGTGAATATTTATTACAGAATGATCTTTTGCTAAGCTTTTCAGGTGAGTCGCTGCCTTTCTGAAACTTTGGGAAGAAGTTTCTAAGTTTGAAGTAAATTCGTATTTTTAAAAATTAAATACCCTAATTATTTCCTAAAATTAATATAATATACGTGTTGAATTCTTATAATTAGTATTTCTTTTGTATGAAATCAAATATTACTTTTAATTCATAAAAATCGAGGTGTCAATAAAGATGGTATACGTAAGAAGTGAAAATGCCCGTAAAATATTATTCCGACAAATTTAACGAATGAGTTCCCTACAGAATTTTGTGAAAACCACAGCACCTTCTGGAAATTTATAGAGCACTTATTCCAACAAGTAGCGGCCCTGTGTAGATGAATGGCAGACTTTGGTGAACATGCCACATCTCAAAACTTGCAAGTCAGAGGCATTAGTCACTGGAAGCACCTCGACGAAGCAGCGGAGAGCGTCGCTTTATCAGGCGTCAGGACGTTCATTCTTCTCCGCGTTTCGGTGAGGCGTTAACTACTTCCGGCCGTAAAACAATTTATTGTATCTTTCTCTTTCTAGCGTTTGCAGTGTTATGCAGTTAACACAGTGTCATCGATTATATGTCCAGTCTGCGGTAAAAGCAATTTCTAGTATGGATCCACTGGATTCCAAATCAATAATTAAGAACAGTACGAAGAATATGTTTACATGAAAGGAGTTCCCACGTAGTTAATTAGTATATTACTAGTCGACATAGATTTTATTCGAGTGGGGGGGAAACTATTTTTGATATTAGATCGTCCTCTTAAAAATACAAACATTTTATCATTTGTATTTTGAAGACTTGCGACGATTTACATTCTTATTAGTAATTTCAAACAAATTTCAGGATGAAGAAATCTTCGCCATCGCATATTCACAAATATTCTTTATATTTAGCTACTTTTGATATGATATCCAACGTTGTCCAGTGCCTATAGTAATCAGAGATCCCTGGATAAAATTTCTATAAGGTAAGTAGTCTTTATAATTATTTTTTTTTAAAAGTCATTCTGTAAACTGTCATAATACTTTAAATTTGACGAGTGGCGTCACTTAATTAATACTGGGGACTACTCGCAGAGGTACAGAAACGGAAGAGCTTAGTAGCGAATAATTCTGCTATGTCACATATTACACGTTCAGTGTACTGCTTAGAGGATATAGTCACTATATACCTGACATAAATTTTTCTCCAAATTTATATTCACACGAGCCTTGGAATTACATTATATAAATTTTAGGAGAGTATTTTATGATATTGAACAACTAGTGTTTTTATATCCATTTTCTCAAAGTTAAAGTTTAAATTGCATTTGAATTCTGTGAATATACGTTTTAGGACATGGAGTCGACATATAGAACGATAATAACAGAGAAATCACAGCGTGGATTAGTGGAGCCAATAAAGGCTCCCGTGATTTATGAATACGACACTAGAATACTATTTGTCGATAATGAACAGAAAAACATTTTTGTAACACAAAACATAAACCGTACAAAGTTGCTTATATTAAGTACATTTAGTATCAGCTGTCCAAAAATATTAGGAATTAAGGTAACATATTGATGATCCACTATATCACGGGGAAATGCCCAATAAGAAAATCAGACATGATTCGGAAGCCGGAGGTTATAAAAGCACAATCATTAGAAACCATTTATTCAGTGAATATGCAAATTTGGACATCAGTTACAAATCAGATCCGAGACAGGGATTCGGTACATAGATAACCAGAGAGGTATAACAAAGACATCCAGTGAGTCTGATTACGAAGTTCTATGGTAGTATTCTGTCTAAAATAAGTTTATCAATGATATTTCTTACATACATTCTAAAATTGGCACATCTCCACGGATGGAACTGAAACCGATCACAAAACTGTTCTACATTTGGGACAGGTAGGAATAAATAATGGGCAAGATTGAGCATAAAAGGACTGCGCCAACATTGTTATCTAGGCGTAATGACGATGAACAATCCCAAAACAAATTATTCCACTGTGCAGAATACTCAGACAACATGTGTAAAATGATAAATAGGATGTATAAATCTAATTAGTTCAAGGTCTCGACTAGAAGTCTTGCATAGAACATGCAGATGAGTTGGCCAGATGAACAGTATCTGATGTATTTTGTCATTCTGCGTATAACGGGAAACGATGGAAAGCTGGAAATCAATTTACACTAGGTGAAAAAGCGAAACGTAGGTCTTTATTCGAGACGTAGGTATACAATATCAGTTCAAAGTAGACCCAAAAAGCACCCCTGTTGGCAGGACACCATGGTTTCAACGCCTACCTGGCTCATTTAAATCTTAGCGGAAGCGGTGACAATCGAATCTTCGAGATTGACCTTAAAGATGATTCCACTTAATTCGGGAACGACCATTTCACACTCAAGCGACGCCTTCGAATAGCATCTGAAAAGGTGGACAAAGTATATGCACTGCCCTTTCACAATTTAATTCCGTACATGCCATTTTGGCGGACGCGACATACAACTGCGCTGTATGCAGAACAACATGTGCCTTCAGTTTTCTTAAAACTATAAGGGAATATAAAGAATGTAATCATGTTGGTGTGGAGAATGTATTAAGTCTTCTCGGGCTTCTAACCGAGTAAACAATTGTAATCGCGACGTTTCGATGATGTCCACTGTCATCGTCATCTAGAATAGTGTTAGTCTGGTGTTATCTTGCCTATATTTATGGATGGGCGTAGGTTACCTCCCCCTTCATGTCATAGCCCGCCATCAGGTGCCTCACCACGTGACCTCGCCCCCCTTCTTTATTATCTTATAAGGCCTGATTCGTGATAAGGCGGGATTCCAGGCGTTGCTTACATAAATTCTGAGTTTTTGTTGAATAAATCCGTATTTGTTTCTAGAATCACACTGTCCCAGAAGTCTTGTACTTGATTCAGGATCTTAGTTTCATTACATTTTTAATTTGTTGCAGAGCACTAAGATCAAGAAGGACGAGGCCACGTGATGGGGCCCTCGCTAGCCCGGAGTAACAAAATGTCACTAGATGGCGGGCTCCGCAGAAGAAGACTCAGCTACCGACGCCATAACGCTGATCCCTCAGCCGCCGTCTACCAGCAGCGAGAGTGGAGCTGTCAATTTACATCTCCCTCATCTGCCCGATCCTTGAATACGCCTCACCCGATAGAGCCAGCGCAGTGGAGATGCACATGGATAAGATCGCCCTGGAGAGGAAGTGCCTCCGACGAGCGCTGCATCTCCCACCAAGGACATCCGACGCCGTAGTTCGGGACCTAGCAGGAATGGACAACCAGTGGGAGCGGGTACTAGAATCCTCCGTGAGGTTCTACCGAAAGGAGCACGAATGAGCTGGCCTCATCGCTAGGACGCTATGACCCTGAAAGAAAGGTAAAGAGGAACCCACCTTTATTTATCTTCCTGTAAAGTATCACCAAAATTCCTTGAATTTTTTATTAGATTATAATATTACTTTATTATTTATACTCACAAGCCCTTTTACAGCTTGTACGCTTTTGTGATATTTATATACATACATATGTATTTACATATATTTTTCTACTTAAAACCAATATCCCCCTAAGCCACAGAAATTATAAGGAAGGGAGAACGTGAGCGTGTGATTGAATTTTCTGGAAGCCGCAATGGCATTTGCAAATGTTATGTATGAATGTGTAAACCAATCGATAACAATTTAATAATGACAAAATATTTGTATGCAATTTATTCGTCATCGCGGAGCGGATTCCACAAGGAAGGAATCGGGTTAAGGATGAATGACTTGTTCTAGTAACTTGAGGACTGAAAGATTGCTATTTTATCGTTCATATTGTGTTTCTATAACCCAGAGATGGAAGTTCATATGTTATTAAGTACTATATAATTTTAATGCATAAAGCCTTATTGAAAACATGCACCTTTTTTAACTTTATATAACTTCAATTATTATAAAAATAAGAAAATATTTATTTTTAATTACAGTATGACTAGTAATTGCCTTAAATACCAATCTTTTTTTTTCCAATTTGTATATCTCGAGAGGTAAGTATCAAAACATCTCATTTACAATAGGTTGACTGCAGTCAAACACTTATAAAACTACATACAGCTGGGTTGTAATAAATTAAGCAAAACATGCTCTCATGGTATCTGAATTTAACATATTGTAATATACAAAAGATTATATAAACAAAAAGCCAACACGTTGTAGCGCCAATAATTAAAAAAACAATTTATTAATTCGTGACACTTTTGTAATCTCTACATTATGCCCCAAATTTGGTTTAAAAAATGCGAATGCATTGAGAAAACTCAATTTATCAATACCAATGATGTGTTACCTTTATACCGTCAGATTTCTTAATTTACTTCATATAATTTTTTTACCCTTTTATAAATATTTACATGTTATCGTTTCATATTGATGCACAGTATTATCATTTCCTTAGAAAGAACTATTATTAAATTTTAAATTTTTATTTACGGTCATAATTATATGAGCAATTTTTTAAAAAATTATGAATGTATTTATTGCCCCATATTCAATTTTTCAAATAAATTGAATAAAATAAAATAAATTAAAACAATTCAAAATTTAAAAAAACATGAAGCAGCCACCCACCCTTTTAACTCATTAAATCCTAGTGTTCAAATAAAATAACATTTTTCTTACAATTATTCTAATAATCTTAAACTGTAAGCATATTATTATAACCAAGAAATTTAATTATTTTTTATATTATAATTAATAGTTAAAAATTAAATTTATTGACCTCAAATTCAAGAGTCGTAATTGTTTTTGATTTTATCCCGTATCACTAAATTATTATTTTGATTGCATATTCACCCAAAATTTTATTGCTAGGATCCCATCTGCATCAAATATTTTTCAAGTATTTAATCTTAAAGACATATGGAAAGGTCTTGTCTTAAAATAATATTTTAGGTCTGCAATAAATTGTGTTAAATTAACTAATGAATTATCTGTAATAATACTTCCACCATCTGTCTCAATTTCAGTTTCATTGTGATCAGAGTATCTTGGTTCCTTTCTTCCTGCAATATTTCTACTATTTCATCACAATTATTTTCTATTTCATTAAAATTTTTCCTCTTTCTCTATTTTTCCCAATACTTCATGTTTTTGTTTATCAACTTCTACAACCTCTAACTCTTTAATCTCTCTCGTATCATCATCACCTTTATGCTCCAATAAATCTACATTCTTATCAACATACTCAATCTAAGCCAGACAGAAGGAAGCCTGCGAGAGGATTTCTCGCAGGTGAACCTTCCCAGAGAGCTCTGGCGGGGGCTACCTTTGGGGATGCTCTCACATCTCTCTGGTTTTTTTGAACTAAGGTTCCCACATGCCGAGGCACCTTGGTCTGTTTTGAGAGGTGTATGTTCCGGGGTCGCAGACCTTGGGCATACGGCAAGAGTTGTCCGCTATTCCTATTGGAATAGTCGGCCAGCTGCCTCCTAAACAGGCCAAGGCATGGCGAGGGGTAAGCTGCGTCCCCACAGCAAACTCCTCTCCCGTCATCGGAAGGGCGTGGGACAAGTACCAAATGCCCGACCTACCCGATGCAGGTTTTTCTAGGGTTTTCCCTGCATTTCTTTAGGCGAATGCCGGGTAGGATCCTTAAACCATAGCCCGGGGGCCCTAGTTAACCCTTGGCTACCTTCCACTACCCTTCCGCATCCCCCCTTTCAAGTCCCTTCCTATGCTATTAAAGGGGAGTTGCCCATAGTGGATTACCCTCATGTAGCCTGTTGCCCTAAAAAAAAAAAAAAAAAAAAAACATACTCAATCTCTAATACTTTCATTACATTTATCCTCCAGTAACTCTAATTTCTCTAATATTTTTCTTGTTTCTACTTCGGTGTTTATAAATTTATTATTTTTTCTCCATTAAATTCTGACCTCATTTCTGTCATACTCTGTTTAAATTCTTCTGACATTTTCTCACTATTAATTTTACATTCCATCTCTGCCCTCAATTCTGTCATGCATTCATTTAAACTTCTCTCAATCATTTATATTTTCTTTTCACATTTTAAGCTGATTTTCTTCATTTCTACCCTTAGATCTTCCATTTTTCTTATCACTTTTGGTAATCAAATTTGCTATGTTTTTATTATCTTCTGCTATATTTTTATTACTATCAGCTAATTTCCTATCAATTTCTACTGTAACCTTAAATATTAATTTAAAATGACTATCCCACCACATTTGCTTGAGAAACCTTACGATCTTTATTACCTAAATTCTGATTTTCTATTTCTAAATTTTCCAATTCACTTACTCCTTCTCAATTCCGTCGCAATATTTTCTGATACGTCAAATACTTGTTCTGGAAAATCATCACTAATTGCTTCCCCACATTGAAAATTCCCTTCTTCTGAATCCATTTTATTACTAGCTCTATTGCCTTTAATTATTCTATATTTTCTATTATTTAATTCTATGTTTATTTTATCCGACAACTGTTTTTTTATTTCGCTACAACATAAAACTATCTATTCCTTCAGCTTAAATGCATATTTTTTTTTTATTTTTTATATAAACAACCTATAATTTTCACACGCACATAAAAATTAGTAAAACATTGCATGCACATATACGAAACTACTTGCATAAATATTTCATCAATGTTTGCAAAATTTTCCCTTTACTTTATTACGAGAAACGTGTCACCACGTCACCAAATTATGTAATATACAAACGATTGTATAAACAAAATACCAACTCGTAGTGGCGCCAATAATTAAAGAAACAATTTATTAATTCGTGACATATTTGTAATCTCTACAATGTTTGGCCGTTATCTGAAATATTAAAATAGGTATATCTTATTTTTCTCTAGAATGATTCTCTAAAGTAACTTAACAACGTCTCTTTACAGTTAAATGCAATAGTGTAGACATCAGACACTATTCTATTAAATAATAACAGTTCACTTTTTCAAAATAGCTGAATATTCAAACTATCGAAAATACAAACTGAAATCAAAGAACCTCGTAATTTCTTCTGTAGAAGAGGTTGTCACAACAAAGCTGATACGGAAATCTTACCACCATCTTCTTGAGGCCTACTTGCCACATTAAAAATTTACATTAATTCTTAGTAATCATATTTCACTTTCGTTCGTGTGTTCAGTGTCGCCTGTAACTACCCGAAACCCTTAGACATACACGCCAGAAGTGTTTGTTAAAATACAACAGATAGAATAATTGGACTGATTCAAGAAAGTATTCAGGATCAATTCAATAAAGATCAATTCTGCAGCATAATCATTTTAGACAGTAAATTGTCATCATCACTTTGTCGATAATCATTTCTATAGGGGTAGTTGAAATATCCACTAGTAAAATAAGATTTATATATTAACAAATCCTCACAAGGATTTAACAGACTTTAGGCACGAGCATATTTTATTTTGTTGAAATAACGAAAACATGACAGACGGGAAGGAAAGTTCTTTACCTTAAGGCAAGCTATAAATAAGAAACACCAGATAGATATAGTAAAACTTTAAAACCTTAAACTATTAATTACAGCGTTAGTTGAAATTAATGGCATTATTATAATTAAATTGTATTGTGATTAACAGTCCGAAAATATTAACATAATAGACAAGAGCCTTCGTTTTTGTGTTTTCTTTCGTTTGCAATTATTTCTCATACTAATTTTTCTAAAATATGTCGTCTATCCTTTCTCTGTTATTACATGCAGCCACAAACTGTTATAACCTAAGTTCTGAACGAGCAATGCAGTCTCTGAAACTTAATTTGCAACTGCCGTACACGAGTAAACTTTTGTCATAAACATAACCACAAAGTAAACACGGTTTAGCTTACGGATATCGTGTTTCTTAAATTATGCAAACAACTACGCGATTACAAATACCATAGAGACTTAATCTATAGCTACTATAAATAAATTTAATTCGTAAACTGAATTCTCTGGTCCTAAATCGTTTAATGTATTACCACGAAGAACTTATCTTTGAGCGTATGCATCAGTTGATTTATATTATTATTAGGTAATTTCATTACACAAGGTTGGGGTAAAAAAAGCTATTTGTTATTGGAGAAAAGGGACTGTAACTTTTTATTTTATGAGTAATTTCTATATTATATATTAACAAATAATTAGAATTCGTGATGTAACTTATATTCTACAAATTCAAGCTGGTATATAGAAAACATACATTCACTAACTAATGTAAAGAAACAGGCGCTTAAGAATACAGTTGAGTGGTAAATTCTCATATTGTATAATAATTTGTGTTAACCAAGTAAGGCACTACTATTAGGTGAAATTCCGTGTAGGAACCTTAAACTACTGCACGTGGGCCAAGTTGGCTACCTTGCTCTTCCTTTGCGCATCGCCCATTTCAGTCCTTTCGCTATAAAGGCAATGGATTACCCTACACATAGCCTGTTCGTCTACCAAATGCCCAACCTACCTAATGCAGGTTTTTATAGTGTTTTACCTGTATTACTTTTAAGTAAATTGGCAGATAGGATCCTTAAAACTACAGCTCGGGAGACACCAGTTAACCCTTTTCTACCTTGTTCTACTCTTTCGCTTCGCCCATTTCAAATCACTCCCTAACCTATTAAAGGGGAGTTGTTACCACGTGGGTACTGTGGGTACACTATCACAACTTGCTTCCCTATGGTGAAGGAATATTACTAGATCATCGTGTGGCATGTAGCCTATCGTTCTAAAACAAAGTAATTTTATTTAATTATAGATTATAGAATCGATAAATATTTCAACTTCTAGATACAGCTTCGATTTTATTTTATTTATTTAATATCATAATTTATTTGAAATCGTCATAAATGTTACTGCTGCGGAAATTATAGTTTTCACAAATATAAGTAAAACATCTTCAGTGTACACAAAAATTTAGAAAGTCAATGGAATATAAAATTCCTTTTGAAATGTGTCACATAATATACCTGAACAATTATCATTTCAGAACATATGTGAGATACATACAATGTTGTGAAATAGTAATATGTTTGAATTAAATATAATTCATCTTAGTTGAAGCACTTGACTTTTTAAATTTGTTGCTTTTGTTGGTTGTGTAACGTTATAGTTTCTCGCGTAAGTTTTTACTGTGGTGTTGGCAACGAAATTTCCAGCTTGTAACTTCCGTTGGTTATAGGGTTATAACACGGAGCTTAGGCCATTCATCTCAGTCTATCAGACACACAGGCGCATAGCTTGGAAACAAAGCGGCTCTAATAAATTGCAGCATCGGGTTTTGGTTTTGTTGTAAAAAAAGCAATTTCCGATGCAAACAAATCAGCAGCAGTTGCGATTCGTCACAATTGGCAGATTAATAGAGGCACAGACTTCAGCCTGGAACAAATGGGAAGCAAAAATATGCGACTTCTGTGCTCTCATAACATAGTCAGGCAGTCTTCCAAATACTTCATTTACGCTTAAATTAACTGAATTACTTGGACATAACGGTATTGTCAGCTATTATTTATTACCGTATATTTATTTCGTTATGGGTTAATTTGATCCTTTACCTGAGTATGAGACATCACTATAACAACTCACTTATCTTGAATATAGTGATTGAAATGTATTCAAAAGCATGCAATTTTCTAAAAATAGATCGCATGTATTAATGGTTTAAAAATTTGGGAAACACAAACTTAATTATTTTGATGAATAAGAAATATAGCCAATTCAGACAAAAATGTCATAATATAAATACCACACAACGTTTCTGGGATCCTTGTCCCTTTCCTCAGGTGCGAAGTAGAACCTAGAGCGTTTTGTCAACTGACAATGGCAGTTGTGTCGCTCTAGGCTCTTCTTCGCACCTGAGGAAAGGGACAAGAATCGCAGAAACGTTGTGTGGTATTAATATTATCACTTTTTTGTCTGAATTGGCTAAGTTTCTTATTCATTATTTTCAATCAGACATAATTTTTTTTTCATTTTTACATAATTTTAATCTTTTAATTGTTCAAATTTATCATCCCCATTTTAAAGAATAACCCCTTTATTCCTGGATATTTATTATATTATTGTAGCAGAAAGTCATATAACCATATTGTACCGTCTTACGATACCATTTATTATTCTAAATTATTTATCTATTTAAATAATAATCACCAAAACATTTTTGTCGCCCTAACATGTGGAATTGAAACTCCGAAACATAATGTATCACTTCCAACGGGAAAATTCATAATTACCAAAAACCAGGAAAATATAGTTGTTTCTTTGGAATTTCTTTTCAATTATTTAATCTAATATTAACAATCAGACGTAATTTTTTTCTTTTTAATTATATTTTGATTCGAATCTATTTTTTTATTTACATCCCCATCATGTTTCTTAAACTTTTTCGATTTAAATCATATTCTTCCCATATTCCGACTCTTTCGTTTTTCCGGGAAACGTCTACTACACCACTGGATCAAATGGGGTTAATTCGTTTAAACTTAATAGTAAACAAATCATATAAACATATAATGATTATGAAATTAACAATTACATTAATTAACAAATATGTATGAATTTTACGCAGTGTTTACTATGGGAATACTGACATAGCTTTGTTCCCTAAGGTGAAGGAATATTATAGTATCATAGTAAGACAATGGAACATAATGATAATAATGAAAATAATTTAAATAATATGTAGAAATAAATTAAATATTGATAAAATGGCCCACGACAGACAATTAAAAAACAGAACAGCACAATGTGTCTCCTATATATCTGTAGACCACATGAGTTGCGAAACATTCATGAATTTAAACACAAATTAATATAAAATTATTACGCTTTACAAAGATGTTAAATTCACGGAGTCGTTGATAGTAGACATACTTTTTATTAAGTATTATCCATTAGTGCACTGTCGAGGAAATAGGATACGTCATAATTGACTTTACAAATGAACTTTTGGAACCTTAACACATTTTTTTCTGTGCAATATAACTAAGAGTACAGTTTAATAATTAGAAATTAATTGAATACAATTAAATAACAATGGACCACAGAAAACGTAATTAATATTCCTAAGAGTAGTTAAATATTTAGAGCATGCATAGATTCATATTAACGAATAAGTATTTGAACACAAATGCGAAAACACTGAACAAATTAAATGTGGAACTATATACATATACCGAGTAACATAAGTATATAGAGAATTTGTATCGCTTGATATCTTAATAGTATTATTTGATTTGATATGTTCTTGTTTAACGTGGAATTTTCGCAGCCGATGAGATATACAGTATTGAACAATAAACGTTGAGCTATTAAAGATCGAAGATTTTCCCGGTGAATATGTTGTATAAATAATTATTGGGCTTCCACCCGGGTAATTATAGTCTTAGACCACGATGTTTCACTGACCTTCTCATTTGATAAACATGAGAGCGAACGTCATTGAAACGTCGTGGCCTAAGACTACAACTACCTGGGTGGAAGCTTTTTTTAATTTTGTCCGCTTTGGAAATTTTATTGATCTTAAACTTATTAACAGACATTTACATTATATACAATATAGAAGAATTGAATTTGAAACAACTTCCTCCAAAATTTCAAAAAGGTATCTCAAGACTCGTCAATATTATAATAGCAGGAATAGTATTTTATTTGAATTAATTTTGGTTATATATGGTTGACACAAGTATCGGCTAGCGACTGTCCTTTCTAATTTATATTTAAAAGAGCGTGTGCTTGGTAACGTCTCTAATACATTCTTTTTTAACTCATATATTATTAGTATACAATTAATAAATGAAATATTTCACGTCCCTCCACTAATTTGCCTCATTTATCGTGCATTACCGGTAGCACTGATTTCGTCACAGCCGGCATTTGGTTATCTCGATTCTCGGCCAGTGTTACCAATGATTTACGACTAGCTGGGTTCTCGGCGTTACCCGTGTACTTATTTATATAAACCCGAAAAAGTATTTAATTCGATACTAATATTTAGTGAATAAGTGATTTAACCTAACTGTTCCTACTTTCCTTCATACTTTCGACCGATAGTGCATTAATTTAACAACTGAAAAATACATGGAATTTTATTGCATCAGTCCCAAACAACCATACCTCCGAATTGCTTCTTAAATATACTCCTTGAATATTGCAGGATATACTTCTTTCTCAGTCTTCAGACATTACGAAACATTAAATTGATAATTCTTACCTAGATAATGGTAATCATATTGGAGTCACTAATATGGAGTCACTAATATGGAGTCACTAATATGGAGTCACTAATATGGAGTCACTAATATGACGAGAAAATTAACTTATATTTTCCGTAAGGATCGTTAAGTATTTGGTACTGTTTTTTTTATCATTCGATGGAGTATTACTGGATATAATTATATTTTTTATTCAATGAAAATATTTCCTCTTTATTTCATTACCGGAAAAAGGAACTATTTCTTTTGTTCGTGGCGTTGTAACGTCTCTGTCTCTCGCCTGACGTCATGGTCTCTTGGCGCTCAGTAATTTAACACAAAATGATCACATTTATAGTTCTTTCCACATTTATGCTACGGTTTTCTCACCCCCACAGTACCGTTCCTCGTGTTTTGAAGAATATGTGTACCAAGTTTCGTTACAATCTGTTCATGCGTTTAAATCTGTATAGAAATTAACGTAAATGCATACATACATTCAAATATCCATTATTATATAAATTGCGGATGTCCATTAGTGATAAAATTTATATCTATACTAATGCAGTAGGTACATTTATATTTAGTGTTAAAAATTATAGTATTGTTATGTTAAAAAAAATGTTTCTATTTTTCGTTATAAAACTATTACAAGATTAAATTACAGAATAGCAGGAAAATATGAAACGGTCTGGGAGACAAGCGTGAGCTTAAAACATAAAACGAAATGCTTCGTAGTGTAAAATAACAGAAGCGTCGAGCAATAATAGCGTGAGATGTTAGAGTAAATAGAGATAATCAGGGATGTTTATTACGAGGCCAAAAGCACTAAGCAGGCGTTCCATCGCCTTTGTGATTCATTATCTGAAGATATGATAGTCATTTATGAAGCTAATTTCTACTTGTTGAATAAGGTCCTGTAGTATTATACTCGAATTCAGTCTGGAAGCTTCCCTTCCATTCATGTATTATTTTCGGAAAATTTCACAAACGGCCGCAAGCGCTGTTGTGTAACATACGGTGGTTTAGTATTTCACAGTTAAAATACGATAGAAACTCCCCTCTCTTTGTCTCTTTATTGCCATTCGCCTTCACAACAAATTTGTGTTACGCACTCACCAGCTTACTGTCCATGTACCCAGCTCGCATATACAAGTTACGTTTCAAAATAATAATTCTATGTGAGAAAATAAGAAATACTGTAATTTTATATGTGAAGGTGTTGTAATCGGGCGTCTGCTGCTATCCTCCCACGCGCCGCGTCCATAACATAATGTCTAAAACCACGCATTTCTGTCCACCTTGCTACTCGCTCTTGTCAGTTGCTTATCAGAATACGTTATTAAATTGTATCTTCATAACCATAGCACTGTTTATACAAGAAAAGACGAAATTGCTGATAAATGCGTCGTAGTATAAAATATCAGAAACGTCGAGCAATTATAATGATAGAGAATAAAGATAAAGGAATACCGATAGTCAAATTTATCTTCAAATGAACAATACTTTTTCTCTCTGTTTTATAATAAATTATATAACAAAATGTACTCTACAGTAATATTTGGGGAGAATTAATTTTTCACTATAGTCAGAAGACACTAATAAGAATAAGTAGTTGAAAATAAAGTGTTTTAATGGAACGAATGGGACAGCAGGTAAGGATACAAAATATCAGACGTTATCCGGTTTGCCCTTCCACTGCGTAGACAGTCGAGGAGTACTGTACTGTTGTTATTTTTTCACACTTGGATAGTACAAAAATCATTACATTAGTGAAGAACGGCGTAAACGCGATTCATGAATTCTTGGACAGAAAAATATGAAACATGTCGCATTGTGTAGTCCTAAAACGATGCATCTACCTCCATTTAATATAAAACTAGTATTAATGAAGAATTTCGTCAGTCATGGACAATATTCCTGGTTTCATGTACTTAAAACAAAAGTTTCCGAAAATTAGTGGAACAATACGTAAAGAAAGAATATTTGTGGGTTCACAAATACGATCACTAATGAATTACGAAAACCACAAAAATAAAAAATAAAATACTGTTTTTGGGGAAATCAAAAGGCGGAAAATTATAGTTTAAGCGTTCTCATAACATCTAATAATAAGTTTGAGTTGTAATATGTATTTAAAAATATACTTCCTGCACTGGCACCTAGATTTATTCCGGAAAATTTTCAGGAAGTGAGCGATGAGCATGTGGAGCACGTTCACCAGGAGATTCCAACTATGTAAAATGGGTATCAAGGTAATTGGAATTCTAATATGCTGGCCATCAAGAGGGATGGTCTACAGTTGAAATATAGCAGAAAGTAGTCCCTTCTTACCTTCTAGGTGAGTCAGAATGTTTGAATATTGTGAACTTCAGAATGTAGAAAATATTAGTGATTGGAGTTATAAATGCCTGTATTTCGAAAACCTTGCGTGATGAGGAAAAACCTTCTCATATTTAAATTCAGAAGAACAAATACTATCAAAATCACAAATATTTTACTTTCCGAGACAAAAAAAGAATCACTCTCCGAAATGAATATGTTCACCTGTCGAGATACGAATTCGCTATGAAGCAGTGAAAGGCAAACGATTTGTCGAAATTAAGGAGACAGTTTTTTTGGGTGCGTCCAAAGTTGATTGAAATTGGTGTCGGCTGACCGTAAATGTCTGGAGCTATGGACCGGAAGAATGTAATCGACGTGTGAAAGAAGGAAAGAAAAGGACTGTATTTGGGGAGGCGCAGATTTTTTTTCGAGTAACATGCTACGTGAGGGTAAACCACATGGTGGCAACTCCCCTTCAATAGAATAGGAAAGGATTTGAAAGGGGGGACGCGGAAGGCTAGAGGAAGGTAGCCAAGGGTTAACTAGTTTTTTTTTAGGGCAACAGGCTACATGAGGGTAATCCACTTTGGGCAACTCCCCTTTAATAGCATAGGAAGGGATTTGAAAGGGGGGATGCGGAAGGGTAGAGGAAGGTAGCCAAGGGTTAACTAGGGCCCCCGGGCTATATTTTAAGGATCCTACCTGGCATTCGCTTAAAGAAATGCAGTGAAAACCCTAGAAAAACCTGCATCAGGTAGGTCGGGCATTGGGTACTTGTCCCACGCACTTCCGATAGCGAGAGTGGAGTTTGCTGTGGGGACGCAGCATTCCCTTCTCCGTGCCTCGACCAGTATAGGAGGCAGCTGGCCGACTATTCCAATGGGAATAGCGAACAACTCTTACCGTATGCCCAAGGTCTGCGACCCCGGAACATACACCTCTCAAAACAGGCCGAGGTGCCTCGGCTTGTGGGAACCTTAGTTCAAAAACGGAGAGGAAAAGGCATACCCAAAGGTAGCCCCTTCGTATCTCTCCTAAAAGGTTCTGCCTGCGAGAGAATCCTCTCGCATGTCAATTCATCTAGGGTTAACTAGGGTCGCCGGGCTATATTTTAAGTATACTATCCGGCATTCGCCTATAAGTGATGCAGGATAAAAACCCTAGAAATCCTGCATCAGGTAGGTCTGGCATTGGGTACTTGTCCCTCGCCCTTCCGATGGCGGGAGAGAGGTTTCCTGTGGCGTCGGAGCATTTCACTCTCCGTGCTTTGACCAGTTTAGGAGACAGCTGGCCGACTATTCCAATAGGAAAAGCGGACAACCCTTACCGTATGCCGAAAGTCTGCGACCCCAGAACATACACCTCTCAAAACAGGCCGAGGTGCCTTGGCATGTGGTAACCTTAGTTCAAAAAACGGAGGGAGGAAAAGGCATCCCCAACCCTCCGTCTCTCCAGAAAGGCTCTGCCTGCGAGAGAACAGCTTTCACAGGCTTTCCATTAGGCAAAGATCTTAAAATCAGAGCGAATATAAAATCAGTTAAGAAGTGAGGGAGAATAAATTAAGATTATTTGCTGTGAGAGAGAAATCCGGTAGAGAAAATTAGTTGTCAGCGGATATGTAATTAGGGAGAAAGAAAAAGGGGAAGGGATCAGTGAATTACAGGGAATATGAGAGACGACATAGATCAGCAAATTACCTTACCTAAAATCATTGTATCTCCATAAATTTTAGGTATTAATTTATCTAAAAAACCATTTATTTGTTTATTATAATTCATAATAATAGAGTGAAGCCTAATATAGGTCGTATATTGCCCAAGCGACAATTAGTGTCTCGAATTTTATTGGTAACATAAGATAGAAACGTGTTTTTTCAGTTTAGTGTTTATAAATGTTGTTCGTAATATTTAATAAATGATAATAAATTATTATATTTTTACAAATTATTTTACAAGCTGTGCGTGAAGCGAATTAAACAACTATGCGTCAAGTCAAATCTATTAATAAATGAATTGAATAGTAAAAAAAAATACACCACAGATTCTTTTAATCATGGAATGTTTGTTATTTAATGGAAAGTAACTGTTTCGTATTATTTTAACATTCATTTCACAAATTTCTGTTTAAAATACATCTGCTTCATGATTTTTACGGTAGAAGGAGAAAAATATATGGGACAAACTTAAATTACATTTGGTGTTACCAAATCAACGAATAGTAGTTATGGCTACTTTATATAATTTTCATTTTAGACAATTTTTTTATATAGTGATCTGTCAGGTTGCATGAAAGACAAAAGCTGTCAAGTATATGGTTGCTATGTAGGCGATATAATTGTTTTACATAACAAGGTGACCGCGCTATAAGTTGGATTTTACTGATGTGGAATAAGGCGTTTAGAATCTACATTCGTCATATTATTTGGGGATTAGTGTCGACTAATTATTAATTCTAGGATACAGTGCTAAATGCAATGTCATTGTCTGTTGATAAGATTAAAGTCAATCGGCAGATAATTCATTATGGTTGAAAGACTAAATTTAAATTTGTAATAATAATATTTTAATACTAATTTAAATGCAAAACTATCCATTAAATGCAGCCAACGATTTCGTATTTGCCATTTATTTCAGATAGAATCATAATAAAAACGGTATTGTGATCAATTGAAGCATACGTACTATTATTACAATTCAAATTGTTTTTGTTTTACACCCGTTTTTATTATGATATAAAACAAAATGTAGATTAGATGAATAATGATGTATTAAAACACAGGTATAAAATAACATTTCAGTACGCATATGTACCTTTCAAGCTATATTATTGTAATATACTAATTTATTGTGATCCAAATTGATAATTTCTTCTTATAGTAAAAATCTGAATGTACAGATATGTACCAAAACGATTTTCTTATTTTAAAATGGATTTTTAAATGTTTCAGATAATCTATTGTAATTAGTATTCCAGGAAAGTCTATGCGTAAATAATGATTTTGATTAACAAATAATACTAATTTAGCAACAGCATCAATCTCAGTTTGAGTCATTAGGCTATATACAATTTATTATGTGTAGATTAATAATGAACAGTTCTTCCCTTTCATATTGGAGTTTACTCGAGTCACTTTATATGTTCGTGCATGTGTTTACTACACCTTGTGTGTGAAATAAAAATGACTTCGTTCATCGTGTTATGGGATAGATTGACACGGTGTTGACAATTTATTTTAATAAAGCTTCCGTGTCTGCTTGTACCATTACTAAAGTATAACTAAAGGAAATTTCGGCGAATTATAGTATTGTAATGTGTACGAAAAGCCTGTGGTTATTTTCCAAATTTTAAAATCAAAAACTTTACGTCTGATTGAAAATTAATAATTATAAAGACAGCCAAATACAGACAAAATAAGTGTTAATATAAATACCACACAGCGTTTCTGGGATCCTTTTCATTTTCTTCAGGTGCTAAGAAAAACCTAGGGAGACACAACTGCACACGTCAGTTGACAAAACTCAACTTTATTTTGAGGAACTCAACTGACGTGTGTAGTTGTGTCGCTCAAGGATTCCAGAAACTTGGTGTAGTATTTATATTATCATTTATGTTGTCTACATTTGGCTATCTTTCTTATTATTAATTTCCAAATTTTAATCAAATATTAATTATTAGAAATCGCTCGGTAGCTGGGCATTGATAGCAATGTCTGAAAACAAAAGAATTATGATATAATGTGCCGCCTGCGTAGACCTTAGTTTTATTTTAGAATGTTAGCATATTTTCATGTTTACTTCATCACAGGGCTAAGTATAAACATCTTCAGAAAAGTAAAGTTGGTAAATCGAGAAAACATTTTACATAAATAAAGTAGGATCTGTTGTGGCATACGTTTTGATTGGGTAGGGTCGTGATTCCAGAGACTCTCAAAAGTAACGCCCTCAAAGTCGCCCCACAACATTAGTGCAGCTCCTGTGTTCGTCGCTACGAGTGTCAAATGCCGTCCGATGCCATGGAAAACTTGAGCTACAAGGAATTGCAGAACATTGCAATGATACTCAATATTCCTGCGAATCTCAAGGTAATTCACAGTGTGACCTTCCAGACAATTGCTTATGGCGGAGTAAACATTTATTTCGAAGCCCCATCAACTTCCGATCTGCTACGATTTCTATATTGCGTATGTTCTATACCTTATAAAGAGAAAATCCCAGACTTGTGTGTTCATACATTCGGTTATAGACTAAATAATATGAAGTTCAAATATTTTATTGAAAATATGTGTTTTTTATATTTAGTGGTTTCGATTGAGTGAATGCAATTATTTATTGAACGTATTGAGCGCTGTTACTGAATAAAATTAATGTTATGTTCGATAAATATACAGATATGGAGCAAAGTGTATTTAATTCCATAATCTTGCATTTAGTATACCTAGATACGTTTTTCGTTACTTAATCATCGTACTGTTTAGTAAAGAAACCTTCAAGGATACATAGTTAAAAGTTTCCTTTTTTTATCTTCCGTGTTAAAATATCCCAATCCAATTTAATGTAGTAACGAACTTGACCAAGGTCAAGAAAGATATGCCCCCTCCATAAGCGGATGAATCAAAGTATTAAGTCGTTTCTTAATATTATGTATGGCATCGTAATAGTTATTATTCCTCTTCCTCAAAATAAAGATTATTTATATTAAGAATAGAAGTACAGCAATATCTTTTATTCCGATTTCTGTTAATACTGTTAGCGCAATGAAGTGATTTTAATTATACTTGTTCGGAAAATCATATAGCTCAAAGTTTATAACTAACGTATTCAGGAGCTTCATTTTATATTAAGTGACTAATAGATAATGATGATTACACTGATATATATTACCATTTGTTCTAAATGATTTGATTAATATTATATTTTATATATATATATATATATATATATATATATATATATATATATATATGGAAAAAAGCATGGTATACTTACGTGAAAGATGAAAAAAGATCCAAAGCTGCCACATATTAAAAATTTTATTACCGTCAATCTACTATTAACCCTGGCACGAATACTAATTTTAATATTACACTTTACAAAATTTATATTACTATAATTGAGTGTTTTAAGTTTGATGGACGATCTCATTAGATTGTTATAAGGAATTGTGTTATAAATTTATTTTTATGCATAAATTCCTTCCCGTATTTATATGAAAACGAAGTAAGAAAGCATAAGGCCTAGTATACACTTGTATACAAAGTCGAGCGATTGTATTATTTTTTATTAGACAAAACTTTTATCTTAAGATTATTTGTTGTTACATAAAGTATTAGAGTATATACAATTAAAATCCTGTTCATAATTAACCTGGGAACTTGTCACTTAAGTTAATCCAGCAATTAACATAATTTTGCAATTTTTTTCATGTACTTTAATTTGAGTGTCTGAGGGGCATACATTGTTGGATCATGAGGGTTCGCTGGTGATGTTGAATTTGATGGGATGATGGAGTGGGTGAGTGGGGTCTGCGGGTATGAGGATGGGGTGGGTTAGGAAGTGCTAGAGTGTTCTGGGGGAAGGATGAGGTCGATAGGGTGTTTTCTTGAGGCGTCGTGCGTGTGGGGGTGGGGGAGGGTTGAAATGGAATTGCTGGATCGTGGTGTTAGGATGGTTGAAGTTGCTTTTGATTAATGAGGTTACGGATTTGGTGATTATTGAGTTGACTTGGGGAAGTTTAATGTTGTGGTGGATGATGGAATTTCTGAGCTACCAGGGAGAGTTATTGATGGTGCGAAGGATTATGTTTCGTTTGGTTTGGATTTTGGCTGTTGCTCCCCATATGGATGAGGCGTAGGATCCAGGTGGCTTGGATTATGGAGAGATATACTAGGCGTTAAGCGATTGTATATAAACATGTACAGGAACTGTCTATAGATACAGACAATGTATTTTTTTTAAATTTATTAGACAAAACTTTCATCATAAGATTATTTGTTAGTAAAATATAGTTATAGTATCTACAAATGACAGACAATGTATACAGTCCGACTTTGTCGCCTAAACACACTTAAACACATGAATGCCTTTATTCAGAAGATTGCAGTAGAAATAATAGTTGTACGTATGCAAACCAAACATTTTCTACACAAGATGCCTCGTTCTTCTTCGCCTGCCTAATTTTTTTATCTTCTGGATGATAAATCGTTTTCAAATTGTGTATTTTTTTCTACGACACCTACGAACACACACACACACACACACACACATATATATATATATATATATATATATATATTGGCCAGCTCTTCAACAGCTATTTTCTACTTAGATTATCACTCTGCACCTTAGTTTATAAATATCGCTCTATTAAAAGTTAAATTTTCAAGAATTCTGATAATTGTCTCGAGTCTCCCATTTTAGACGGGAGACACATGTTCTGTGATTTTGTTCTAACAGTGTGTGTGTATATACAAGAATTTGTCGCTAGATTCTGTCTAGATACATAATCGTTCGACTTTGTCATACAAGTGTGTACTTGTTAATTTACGAATATATTCCAGGCTAACCTGTTGGTCTCATTAGAACTGCTCTACATACGGCGTTTAAATATATAAATTATATCGATAATTAACTTATTGTTCCAAACTATAAAAGCAAATTAAACAATATAATTTTCCAAATAATACTCGTTAAAAATCATTTTCATTCAGTAATCCTGTTAATTAACGAATATTCTAGGCACAGATATAACGTTTTTATCTCATTAAAACCGAGAATGTATATTTTAATGAATCAACAGCTAATTATACGAATAAGTTTACTACCTAGCTTATAATCTTATTCTGGTAAAAATATTAACTTCGAAATTTCCAAATAAGCCCCTTAAAGCGTGCATTAAATGATAAAAGTAATGACACCGATTATTCACTTATTTATTCCTAAGTAACATAGTTTATGATTTAAATGGTTATTATTTATGTAATGCATTTAACAGTATACTGCATTTCTAATACGTAAATTCCAAATTGCTGAAACAAGATTTCACTTGCTGCTATCATGCTACTGTATTAGAAAAACGTATCACAGCATTTAACGGTAATTGTTTCGTTAATTTATATATTTTTAAATATTTTCTTTAGTTGCTGTATTGTACCGTATATCCACGCAGAATTTTACGCTTCCCATATCTATCCTTTTTTAAAAATAAATTAAGTTTATATTTAATCATTTAAAATTAGTCGAGAAAAATCATGCGATATTAATGGCTGGGCAATGCACACTACTGGAAACCCACATTACCCCAGCCGGACTGGGATCGAATCTGTTCCAACTACTTCGATTTATTGTTTTATCCCAAGAAAAATACATTTTATATACCTCATTTGTAAATCTGCTAGCATTGCAAAATATTGTAGGCGTAGTCCAAAGTTTTATGTCGCAGGTACGAGCTTCTGTTACATGACATCAGTGTGTTTCAGTTCCACTGACCTGTTATAATTCCTTCACCAAGTGAAGTGAACGCGTCCAACAATACTGGTTTCCTTAGACGATACAACACGCCAGAGTGGCAACTTATTGGGAACTGACTGTACACAGCGCAGGTGCAGATAATTTGTTTACGAGTTGAATCCTCATACGTTTCAAAGAAAGTTGCTTTCCTTGCAACAACTAACGTAGTAAACTACTTGTTTTTCATTATGGGCAGTAAATTACTCGTTGTTAAATGACAAATTGAGCATATACTATGGCTTCATTTCATCAAAATTCCGTAAATATAAAATATGAATTGTTGATAGTTGGCCACTGGAACATTTCCTCATTTTAACTTATCGAAATACCATTAGAGAACGATTTTCAAAAAGACCATAAATTTCAAATTTTCTACGCTTTTAGTAATCACTTTTTATTAATTAACTGCACTTTCTACTTTTAACCTTATACATATTTTCAACACTGCTGCATGCATTAAACATTCATCAATCGATCAATTGTATTAAAAAAATATTTTAGAAGGTGATAAATTTGAGCAACCCTTAAACAATATTGTGTCTGTTACGATCTTGCATGTACAGGGACGGACGATAACTACAATCATTACTCCATGGGCTATTCTTCCAATTGAGTCGGCTCTGGCACTCAAGAAGAAAAGAAAAGTTTGGGACAACATCTGGTTCATTAGTGAATTTTTTTGCAAATAGATAAATCAGAATTTAATTGGTTTAGCACTGTAAATACATCCAGTGATGATAGGCATTGCTCATTGTACTCCACACTCGTAGACGTCCCTTCAATAATATTGAAGGAGCTTCAATACTGGAATAGTCGGTCAGCTGACTCCTAAACCTGGCAAGGCACGGCGAGGGGAAAGCTGCGACCCCACAGCGAACCCCTCTCCCTCCATCGGAAGGGCGTGGGACAAGTACCAAATACCCGACCTACCTGATACAGTTTTTCTAGGGTTTTCCCTGCATCACTTTTAGGAGAAATTGCCGGGTAGGATCCTTAAACCATAGACCGGGGGCCCTAGTAAACCCTTGGCTACCTTCCTCTACCCTTCCGCATCCTTCCTTTCAAATCCCTTCCTATGCTATTAAAGAGGAGTTGCCACCATGTGGATTCCCCTCATGTAGCCTGGTAGCTAAAAAAAAAATAATAATCTAAAAGGAAACCTGCGAGCGAATTTTCTCGCAGGTGATCCTTCCCAGAGACCTCTGGCGGAGGCTACCTTTGGGGATGCCTTCACATCTCTCTGGTTTTTTGAACTAAGGTCCCCACATGCCGAGGCACCACGGCCTGTTTTAAAAGGTGTATGTTCCGGGATCGCAGACCTTGGGTTTACGGTAAGAGTTGTCCGCTATTCCTATTGGAATAGTCGGCCGGCTGCCTCCTAAACCTTTCAACGAACGGCGACGGAAATCTGCGACCCCACAGCTATTACAGGGATGTTGCCACCATCTAGGTTACCTTCAAGTAACCTGTTGCCCTAATAATAATAATCTAATCTTTTATTTCGTCAATGTTTTTTTTCGATCCTTAGTAATGTTTCAATATATTCCTCAGAAAACCGATGTATTGACAAAATCTATATTGACTGAATAACTTTGACAGTGTAAGGGGTCCTTTACGAATAATATTACAAATTTTGTGAATTTTAGTGATCCATACACGCCAGGGACAAACTTTCCACGGTCTTAACTGGATGAATACATTGTTTTATGAAATGCAAAGGCATTTTTCATGCTATATCGAATATATTTAACTTTCATTTAAAATTTCATCGAGTATATACATTTTTGCCCCTGTTCAGCCGAATAGTCTCACTTTTGAATCAGTTAAATGGTAGACCTTACAGTCTATATATATATATAACTGATGAGGATCAGTGAGTAGTTTGGAGATTTCAAATGTACAATTTTGATTGAATATTATGATTTTTGTGTCGAAAGCAGTAATCGTCTTTTCTGAGTGACAGGATACAAGAGCATCGACGACTCTCCCCTTTAATAGCATAGGAAGGGATGGAAAATGGGATGTGGAAGGGTAGAGAAAGGTATCAAAGGGGTGAATAGAGCCCCCGGTTTGTATTTTAAGAATCCTACTCGGTATTCGCATAAAATTACTGCAGGGAAAACCCCTAAATAAACATGTTACATGCATGTCGGACTTTGGTACTTGTCCCACGTCCTTCGAATAACGGGAATTGGGTTTGTTGTTGGGACCCGATATTCCCAACTCAATTATTCGACAGGATTGGAGGGTAGCTGGCCCAGTGGTGCAATAGAAGCTGAAACACTCCGCGACCCGGAACATACACCCTTCAAATACGGACAAGGTGTTACAGCATAAGAATGGGACCCTTATTTTACTAACCTTTATATTGGGAAGTTACCTATTCAGACCTAAAGCGGTTTGCGTACCCAGTCTCAACCTCAAATAGTAGCCGTACGATTGAATAACTTTCAATTTATAGTAGTTAATAGATTTAAAGGTATTTATCTTGATCCTAACTGAAATGTGCTTTTGAAATTTCAGTCAGAAATTATTATCTTAAAAGAACAAAATAAACTTTTTATAAAAACTTCCTCGTAGTAGAGATAAGTTAGCAAATAACGTAGCCTTTCCCATGATATCTTCTTTTAATAAATAAAACAGAGTGTTTGTATGCATGTTCCACTTACAAATCTACACCCGTGGAGCAAGTTTCGTAACGTGTTCTTTGCGGCCAGAAAACTAACACTGCAGGGGTGAGACGCGTGCGTGGAAATTTTGAATCATGCAAACTCGGCCGATAAATATCGTTAGAGGTCAAAGAGATTGACAGTATTTCTACCGATTCTATCTGTGTGTAATTTGAGCCCCTTACAGAATGGGAAAGGAGCACTCTTAGGGGAGGAGGTGGATGGGCGTTACAAGAAAATAACGCGAACACCGCCGATATTGGAGTAAAATCCAGGGTTATGGATGTCGCTGAGTTTAATTATGAAATTCATCTTTTTGTATAAGTCACAACAGCGAGGGTGGACGGGGAGGAAATTTTCCAACAAGTTAAAACGGCCGATATATTCGTTGAAAGAAACATTTTAGGGGTTTATGAGTTCAACCCATTGCGGAACTGGAGATGAGCACATTTAGGGATACGGGTGGAGGTGCGTTAAATAAAAATAACGCATAAACAATCAAGTTTGGAGTCAAATCGGGGGTTATGTATGTATGACAACCCGAGCAACGCAGGGCACCCAGCTAGTTGATTTAATAAACGTTTGCCTCTTTTAAGAGTTTAAAATGTAAACTGTTTTGTTTTGTAATCATCATTAAGTCTGCTTTTTATTTCCTTTTTGATTTGCATGCGCTCTTCAGCAACTATTATGTAACATATAAATTAACACTTGTTAAAAATACTACTAAAAATTAAATTCTTACAGACAAACTTAAAATAGAGAAACATGAACTAAGAAAATTTGAAAGTGACTGTCATTTCTACACGGATAGGCGTCTTTTTCTAACGAAAAACTTAAGACTGTCAGCGTCGAAACGTCCGACACTTTGGAATTATAATATTCTTAGTTTCACTCTTTATTTTAATAACTATTAATATTCTTTGTTTCTAATGTAGCTTCTATCACCATATTTAACACAAATAATGTGCGACAATCCTGCCGTCCTATAAAAATAATCCCGTGTTTTTTTCTCCATACATTATTAAGCTTTCAATATTTTCTATGATTACATAGAATGTAGGCGACCTGTTCATATAGCCTTCGGACTTCATATTCCGTTGTTTCTCAGCGTTCGCTTGAGTTTGGTTAATTCTTTGTAAGACTCCTTGATTATTTCATCTCCGATTTTTTCTAACAAAGTTCAGTTTAATAGAGAGCTTAGGCTTTCCCGACGTAGGCGCTGGAGTGAAGAGTTCTCGGGTTATGTATTTTGTTGCATACAACGTTTCCATGGCTGACACTGCCATCTTTTTCACCTGAAAAACCTGGAAACCCGAGAATTCTTCATCCAAAGATCAGTTTTCTTATACAACATTACTCATCAAAATGTTACTTTTTACCATAAAATTTTGTATTCAGTTTTATAAAACGCTAGGGGAAAATTATTCAGTGTTCCAAACTACTAGAAACTTGTAGTGCTTTCTGCCCCTCCTTCCTTACGTCATTGCGTCGCTCAACGTCCGCATTGACCTTCAAAATAAACTATTTAATTCCCCCACCCCTCCTGTAATTTCAATAACAACAGTGTCACAATTTTCGTATATGTTACCGACTATAACTTTGGCATCAACTAAATTGGCAGTATTACTGTCTCCTGAAGCATGGAATTTAGTTTAATCGAGATACATATTTACAATAGCATGCTTAACCAAGACATAGAGAGACTTTTTGCGATTCGGATATGACAAATGATTAAATAAGAAAGTGGTCTTACTTCTTTATTAGTAATCAGAAATCAATATAAGAGGTAACCTTAGAAGAAGGGGTTTTTTACAATTAAATTATACTTTAGATGGAAATAGAAGAAACTATCAATACCGATAGAGGATCTCGTAGAGTATGTAAAAAAAGAGGTTTCAAGTAATTATAAGAGTATATTTAAATAATAAGGATATAGAAATATGTTTATAGTGTTAATGAATTATAATAATGGTTTATATATAGTTATATATAGTAATAATAATAACGATAGTAGAAACTGTTCCGATTAAGTTCCCTGTAACCGCGAATATGGAGTAACATAGATTTGTAATTAGACGTAATTAATTGGAGAAAATTTGTAAGAAATAACTTATGTCATACAAAACAAATATTTCATTACTTTGTAATTTTAAATCCACCAAATCACTATTAAGTATTGCTGTAATGGTAATTTAACCCAAGTATATAATCATGCCTGCCCGTTAAAAATTCCAATTACCAAGGGCTTTTGAAATGTGAATGGTATCGGGGGATGGCAGGTCATGCGGAAAACCAAGTCATGTAGAAAAATACATGAACTCGAAATTAAGGAGTGATCATTAATTAAATTTAATAAGCCCAAAGTTTTTATTTTGAAGTTTGTTTTTAATAAAATTACATTGCATGGAGAATTTATATGTATTAAGTGCAATCATGTATCCCGAATTTTTTTTTAATAGCATCTTGACTTTGCTATAAAAAGAGAAACAAATTAGCTAGTAGTCCAGTGATAAGAAATAGACATTTATGGAAATGGGCATTAAAGAAATTTAGTTTTCAGATTTAAAACTAACTAAAATTCGTAATCAAATATTGTAAAGCAATATTTCCTGTGAAAGCAGTGCAATGTAAGAAAAGTAAAGTCTATTTAGTAACTGGTGACTGAAAATACAAATAATGACTGTTCTCTACTTGAATACACAAGTGGTGAAAAAAAATTATGAAATTGGAATGAAATATCGTTCAAAACTAAATATAATATAACAACGACCTGAGAGTTGCCATGTAACTGTAGTAAACGCCACAAGGATCAGCGTCCATCCACCTCAATGGATAGATGGGAAACTGCTCTGTTTGAGCTTTGCATTTTAATAATTATTCAAAGTTTAATTAAGATGATTGTGGTGTTGCAGACGTCGCAGTTGCTCCAGGTGATTGAGGCTAGACGCGCGGGCGACGAAAGCCGTGTAGAGCGCCTGCTGTCCGAGCACAGGGACCAGCGCAAGAGCTGCCGCGGCAAATACGCGTCCACATCGAAGCGCCGCAAGGTCGTGCCGACACAGCGCATGCGCGACTACGTCTATCAGCAGGTATAGTCTAGCTCTATTCCTTTTGCCTCTCCACCTAATCTTCTACGTGCTCTTACAAATTTAGCAATTTCATTATTTTATTATGTGAGCGGGTTTCACTTTTACATGATCCGTTAAAGCGTTATTTTATAATACGGTATTATAATTTTCATAATGTCGAGTGTCCTTTATATTTCTTAAAATCATTAAATACACTTTATCATTGCAAGTTTAACTATGCTATTACTACAAGTGATGAAAATGTATACTGTTTTTTTAACAAAATAATATTTATAATAAATATTTTTTACTACTATTTTTAATAAAAAGTAAAATAAAATTGTCATGAAATATTTAAATTAATGAAAAGTTAAATTCGAAATATACTTAAGGCACAAAGACCAACGCCGCTATTGTTGGCCTGACGATGGACGTGAACTCGCTGGACGTTACCCCGCTAGAATGTTCTAGATCCGGCAGCCACGCGGCACAGATCACATAAATACACGTAAGATTTTGCGTAAGGGTCGGTTAAGAAATTATAAGTGAGTCAGTCATACAGTCGTACATATTCAGAGATAAGCAGATCAGAGTGTTAGAACCCTTTCGGGATTGGGAATGGAGCTCCCCTTAAGATGGGGTGAAGAGGAAGTGGCATTACTTTATACTGATGCAAAAACAATCGATATTGGAGTCGAATCCACGATCATGGATGTCAATGAGTTTAATTATTACTTTCAACTAACCGTTTAACTCCCCCAAGAAAGGTTTGTCGGGGTGTAAATTTTCAAATATGTTAACCGGCCAATTTTTGCTTCGAATAAATATATTTTTGGATCAATGAGATTAATAATCTTTCTATACATGTTCTCTGTGTATAATTTCAACCCCTTTCGGGCTTTGGGAGGGGTGCACCCTTAAGTGTAGAAGTGGAGTGGCATTACATAAAAATAACGCAGAAACTATCGATATTGGAGTCGAATATGGAATTTTAGTTGTCACTGAGTTTACTTAGCACATTCAACTTGCCGTTTTAGTCGCCCAAGTGGTAGTGGTAGGGGGTGGAAATTTTCAAACATTAAACGGTCGATATTTGCGTTAAATAAATATTTCCTGGGGTTAATGACTTTGATAGTATTTATACCGATGTTGTTTGTGTATAATTTCAACAACTGTGAGGGGAGCAAGTTTATGGGTGGGATGGAGGTACGTTACATAAAAATAACGCAAAAACAACCAGGATTCCAATCAATTCAGAGACTAAGATTGTCGCTGAGTCTAATTGTGTAACGCGCCGCGTTTGGGAGGTGGTGGACGGGGGTATTAATATTTAGACAATGTAATAGGCCGATTTTTGCGTGGAATAAATACTTTTCGATTATCGTATATTCATGGGGGTGGTCATCTTCTAACATGTAAAAACGGCCGATATTTTTGGTCAATGACTTCAACCCCCTTTGGCATGGGAGGTGAGCACATTTAGGAATAGGGTTCGAGAAGCGTTACATAAAAATAGCGCAAAAACAACCGAAATTGGAGCCATATCGGGGGTTATGAATAAATGACAGTTCGGTCAACGCCAGATACCCTGTTAGTATTAAATAAAATCGTTAACAATTTTAAATTGAGATCTTTATTTGGCTCACTACAACGGTGGACTATTAGATGAAATATAACTTTTAAAAGATTTAAATCAGTATTTAATAAGTACTTCAATTTATAGTACTGCATTGTCGGCATTACAACAGTCCAACCTCACAGTTAAACGTTACAATATTAATTTATAAATACCGGTATTTAAATACTTAACGAAAAAACATTCTTAAATGTTATCGCTATCGTTAATTATTTAAACTGATTACCCGCTATATACGAATTTGTATTTTCCCTAAATCTCAACTTACCGTGAAGTTTATTCGGAAAAAGTAAAACCACGAATGGTTGGAAGCAACGCAACTTTTCTTCTACCTTCAGAGAGAGCCCATGCGGAAATTTATTTTATAAATATATTTCCAAAACGTAATATTTATTCAGGCGTTATCAGTGAATTTTTGACATTTAGTCTGTAATCATCTGGCATTCTCAATTGTGGTCTGGCATTGAAGGACACCATCCGATTTGTATTGTCTAGTTCTGGCACACAAGGCCTATCTGTATTTGATCTGTAGGTTTAGCTATCATGAAAATGACTTTGGGCATCGTTTTCGTTACTTATTTTTATGTAATGCCACCCCTCGTCCACACCAAGAGCGCATGGTAATTCGGAAACGTTTGCGAACGCTTACAGTAATTGGCAAATGTTCACTGAAGTTCCCAGTGCTCGCATATTTTTCCAGCTATGGCAACACTCGGTTTGGCGTATATTTCATACATTTTAATAATTATGGAAGCGCGGGGTAACAAGAGGTGGTGGAAACTTTGCGTTTCAAATTTTCTTAAAAGTAGAGTATGGAACAGTGTTCTCCATCCCGTTGCTTCAAAAAGCATATTTTTTATTAAATATTAAAATGTTGATATTGAAAGGCTGCTTTTAGCTTTATAGTACCTTTTAATTGTTGATTTAAAATTAAGCTAACAGAGAAAAAATTGACATGGATTGTTGATTGTCATGATTAGAAAGGACCCCCTCCTTTGGAGATACATACTACTGCAATGCGCTATAAACTTTTGTTTTGGTCGAATATCATAGTCAAAGTTATTTGTGTACTAGCTGGGGGTCTGGCGTTGCCAGGGTATTTATTATCCGGGAATAGTTTTTGATTCGGCATTAATTCGACTCTGATCTCATCTTAAGGGAGTCAAAAATAGTCCCAGTAGCATATGTGCTAGGGGATTTTAATCCATCCCATGTTTTTACCTTTATGCTAAATAACATGTGGTCAAAGCTAGTTAGAAATTACTGCACGCGTTTAAAATTGAACGCGGAATTTCTTCTCTGCCTTTCACCCCGAAACCTAGGGGTTGATCTACAGCTTAGCCTATATGTTGAATGTCAGATTTGAACTCAGCGATATCCATAATCACCATAAAACAATAATGGTTTTTATAGTATAATTATGTAATCCTCCCCTACCCACAACCCAGAGATAGCCACCATTCACGGTAGTTTTTGCATTATTTTAATATAAAACACTTCCACCCCACCCCAACCAGTGCTTCTCTTCATTGACATAAGGGGTTGAAATCTGGCATTGACAGCTTAGAGAATGACCCTATCAAACTCTGCGACCCCAAAAATGTTTATTTGGCACTAATAATTGCCGATATAGAATGTTTTCAAACTGCTGCCCCCTCCACCTCCACCCCCACCCCCACCCCTACAGGTGTTCGGATTTTTCTCTCTAACGGTGATTTTCCATGATCGTAAGTAACATACGTGCAAAGTTTGATAGAAATTGCTCCACGCGTTTAAGATTGTACTTTGATTTTTTCCACTAAGTCCATCCACACTCGTACATGTCAGAATTAAACTCAGCTACTTTAAAAGCTTCGGATTAGAAACCAATCTCGGTTGTTTTCGCGTTATTTTTACGTAACACCCCTCCACCCCTATCCTTAGTGGGTCTGCCTTTGCAATTTTTTAATGGGTTGAAATTATTCACTAAAATCATCTGGAGAAACACTATTAATATCATCGACCCAGAAAGCGAAGCTAATTTCTGCTGTTTTCCCATGTTTAAAAATTCTACCGCTGTTCACCCTTGGGAATTTTCCTAAACCTTCCTGAGGCCAACAGAAGCATTCGTCGTAATCGGATGCATGGACAAAGATACGAGGCTTTATAAAACTATATATATATATATATATATATATATATATATATATATATATATTAAATAATAATTTAATTGTTTAATAAAAATTAATTTATTTAATCATGATACATGTTGGAGCCTAATGCGAAGCCTCATCAGGGTTATTCAATTTAAAGTATAAAGAAAAAATATTAGATTATTTATTTATTTGAATAAAATGAATAATTAATTATCAAACTAAAAAACATATATGCGACCACCCGACCCCCTACCGTAAACGGTATAAGATTCAACAACTTGACTATTCTTGTGTACTTTACGAAGCATCTAACAAAAAGCTATTAAGCAAACTGTACACCATCCATAATACAGTACTGCGAATAGCAACAAGCTGCTTTCACGCGTGCATCCTCATGGAACCCCAAGAACCCGTCCTTGAATACAGAAGAGATGCACTTTGTATCAAATATGCGTTGAAAGCATTAACTTCCCCAATTGGAAGTGATATACTCCAAAATTTTCAACCCACACAAAGGGCCCACCCAAACACATTCCCTTCTGTATAAGATGCAAGAACATGTCACCAGAGAGGCCTGGTAATACCAGACGTGGATCCACACAAAATTGCACAGACCCACCATGTAAAATCCCCGATCGGCTGAAAAGTTTCTCATACTTATGGAAATAAACCATATAGTCCTCTAGAAAAGCAAATCACATAATCTCCTCTGCCGCAAAATCCGCGATCTTACAAGAAAGGAATAACACTCATAACAAAGAAAAAAGAAACACACCATACTTTTTTTTAAAAAAAAAAAAGGCTTACAGCCATTTTTATTTCCATGCCTTGCTTCCCTGTGCTTTCTATGCTGCATTGCATTGAAGTAAAACTGGTGCTTTATAGGTCGATATGTTATGCTAAATAATTCAATTCACACGTTCGAAGATAACGTCAGAAGATAACGCAAGTGATTTGCAGAAAGCAACCGTCACGTGACTCTTAACCAGCAGTTACGTCTTTTAGCAGCCACAACTATCTATATATCTTCTATATAATAAAAAATAAGAATGTTTGTTTGTATGTATGTATTTACGTTAATTTCTGTACTAATTTAAAGCGTGGACAGATAGCAACAAAAAATAAGTAGACATATTCAACAAAACTCGGGAAACAGTACTGTGGTGGTTAGTAATCCCTAGCATAAAAGTAGAAAGATTTATAATTAAAAATTCTGATCATTTTGAATTAAATTACTGCGCGCCAAGTGACCATGACGTCACAGCACGAGAGAAGAGAGACGTTACTACGCTGTGTTACTGCACAACAAAGGAAATAGTTCCGTTTTTCGTAATGAAATAAAGTTGAAATATTTTGATTGAAGAAAAAGTATAATTTTATTCTGAAATACTCCATCGAATGATAATAAAAAACAATACGAAATACTTTACCATCCTTCCGCAAAATTAATTGGAAAAGATAATTATCATCGCCATCTTTCATAACTTTAATATGGCAAGTATTGGTTTACATTACGTGTTTTAAATGTATGACGACGGAGATGTATTAAATTTAATTGTATACTGCTGGTCATAAAGTACTATTGCATCCTGTATAATATTTCAGGAGAAATTAAAAGTTGTATAATGTACGATTGGTGAGTTATGTATACATAAAAAGTATATATAATGACGTACGGTAGCCCAATAAAATTTAATGTTGTTGTCGTTATTCAATTAATGCAGTATCATTGAAACATATATACTAAAATAGGAACATTTAGATTGAATTAAAAGTACAATTAATGTATTTTATGCATCGTATTACTCTAAATTTGTATAAATATAAAAATTAATGTGTAATCTATAATGTGAAAACCAAATTTTCAGGTTGCGATAGTAGAATTTGGACTCATTATATTGTTTGTGAGTAATAATAAATCATCCAATTTATATTCCATGTAATGAAAGTAAATGAAGTAATGCAGAAATATTTTGATTGAATACAAAGTTTAGTTGTAAACCGTCAATACGAAATCATGTGATAATAAAAATCAACACGAAAAGTTATACAATCCATGAAACTAATTTGCTTTTAAATAACATATTTAACGGGATGACTGACCTCGATTTTGCCCAATTATATCCTGAAATACGGACTGGAGGAGACATAGCATGATGGTAAAAACAATTAAAATTTAATAGATTTTAAATGGGCAAAATCTAACGTGTTTTTAAAATGAAATTCATGAAAAAATTTGGTTGTGTGAGTATATTATTACAATTTCACATATTTTATTTTAATGTGTAAAGTCTAATGGAGTAATTCCAAGTGATAAAAATCTTAAAGAACTTTAACGTATTTCTTGATGGTAAAGGTTATGCTGGGAAAATCGATGAAATAACTCTACCGAAGCTGTTGAGAATTAACGACATTGCACGAAATTAATTTTTTCTACCGAAGAGTAGGCGTATTTCGTAATTTTTTCATTTACTTTATACAATGCTACCAACAGAAGATTGCTAAATCCACAACAGTTTATTTTCAGATGGAAAAATTATATCTCTACAAATTTGGGAAGTGCTAAAACGGCCGACATTTGAGTCGTATACATAATTTTCGGGGTCAAAGTGATTCATAGTGTTTTTTCCGATGTAATTTGTGTATAATTTCCACCTCTTTCGGAATGGGAGAGGAGCTTGCTTAAGGATGGGGGTGGAGGAGCATTATGTAAAATTTGGGAAGTGTTAAAAGTAACGTGTTACTAAAATGTAACCCTTATCGCGGTAACGTGTTACGTGTTATTGAAGCTAATACGTGATTGAATCACTCTTTATATATATATATATATATATATGTAGTGGTAATTACGAATATAATAAACAAAATTTTACGATTATATATATATATATATATATATATATATTGTAATAAACAAAAAAATATAGTGAATAAAAAAATTATTATTAATTATTAAAAGCAAATATATTCTTCAAGGTTACAAATTTTATATTTTACACACAATATTATAAACCAAACAATTGATGGTCTCCCTAACTCAATATCAATAAGAGACCGCAGCCACTGTCGTTCTTTGAGATCGACGCCGCCAAACAAAACATTGTAATTTAAATAATTAATGGCCTTCTTAATTAGTATTACAATATATATCCTCCATCTTTGTCTATTAAATAAAACAGAGTGTAAGTATGTTTATGTTCCGCATACAAATCTACACCCGTGAAGCAAATTTCGGACATGTGCCCTCTGCGATCAGGAAACAAAAACTGTTGGAGTGAGACACGTGAACAATCAATAGGATCGGGGATAAAAATTTTCAAACATGCTAAAACGGCCGACATTTGAGTCGTATACATAATTTCCTGGGTCAAAGAGATTGACAGTGTTTCTATCGATGTAATTTCTGTATAATTTCCACCTCTTTCGGAATGGGTGAGGAGTTTGCTTAGGGATAGGGGTGGATGAGCTTTATGTAATACTAGCTGGGTGCCCGGCGTTGCCCGAGATGTCATTTATCTATAACCATCCATAAGACTCCAATTTTGGTTACTTTTGCGCTATTTTTATGTAAAGCTCCTCGAACCCTATCCCTAAATGTGCTCACCTCCCATGCCAAAGGCGGATGAAGTCATTGACTAAATATATCGGCCGTTTTTACATGTTAGAAGATGACCACCCCCACAAATATGCGATAATGAAAAAGAATGTATTCCACGCAAAAATCGGCCGATTACATTGTCTGAAAATTTATTCCCCCGCC
Source organism: Zhengitettix transpicula (assembly GCA_037074705.1). NCBI lineage: Eukaryota > Metazoa > Arthropoda > Insecta > Orthoptera > Tetrigidae > Zhengitettix > Zhengitettix transpicula. Next base: position 24,313,416 of record CM073590.1, on the reverse strand, counting down.
CAACACCTCCCAAACCCGTCGCGTTACCCCCCCAGGGTTGTCACAATTAGATTCAGCGACATTCATAGTCTCGGAATTGATTCGAATCTCGGTTGTTTTTGCGGGATTTTATTTAACGTACCTCCACGCCACCCCTAAGCTTGCTCCCCTCACAGGGGTTAAATTATACACAAACAACATCGGTATAAATACTTTCAAAGTAATTAACCCCAGGAAATAATTATCGCAAATATCGACCGTTTAACATGTTTGAAATTTTACACCCCCGACCACTCCCGCTTCGGGGACTTAAACGGTCAAGTTTAATGTCATAATTAAACTCAGTGACAATCCTGATAGTTTCTGGTTTATTTTTATCTAATGCTACTTCCACGCCAACCCCTAAGGGTGTACCCTTCCGAGTCCGAAAGGGGTTGAAATTATACACAGAGAACATGTAGGGAAATTTTATTAATCTAATTCGTCCCGAAATATATTTAATTGACGAAAAACAGCCGGTCAACTCATCCCAACCCAGCCGATACCCGCGCGTTGTCCAGATTGTCATAAATAAATTCAGCAACATCCATTACCTTCGATTTGACTCGAATCTCGGTTGTTTTCCCGTTATTTTCAAGGAAATTAATTAAACTCAGTGACAATCCCGATAGTTTCTGGTTTCTTTTTATGTAATGCTACTACACGCCCACCCTTAAGGGTGCACCCTTATGAGTCCGAAAGGGGTTGAAATTATACACAGAGAACATGTAGGGAAATTTTATTAATCTAATTCATCCCGAAATATATTTAATCGACGCAAAAAACAGCCGGTAACTCATCCCAACCCGGCCGATACCCGCGCGTTGTCTAGATTGTCATAAATAAATTCAGGGACATCCATGACCTTCGATTTGACTCGAATCTCGGTTGTTTTCCCGTTATTTTCAAGGAAATTCCCTCCAGCCTCAACCCTATCATGCCTACAAACAACATCGGTAGAAATACTATCAACGTCAATGGTCCCGGCATTTATTTATTCCACGCTAATATCGATGATTTCACATGTTAGAAAATTTCCATCCCATCCACTCCCGCCCCTTGGGGCTAAACGGGCAATTTGGTACTATAATTGAACTGGATGACATCCATAACCTTGGATTTGACTACAATCTCGGTTGTATTCGCGTTATTTTATTGCAGCGTTCCTCCACCCAACACCTAAAAGTGCTCTACTGATAATCCCGACCCACTTCTGGGGGTGGTAGACGCGTCTCACCCCAACAGTCGGTAGAAACACTATTAATATCTGTGACCCCTAAAAATATTTATCCGACTGAAATATAGACTGTTTTAGCATGTTTAAATATATCAATCCCCGTCCACCCCCGCTTCTGGGGGTGGTAGACGCGTCTCACCACGACAGTGTTTGTTTCCTGGTCGCAAAGAACACGTGTACGAAATTTGGTGAAATTTGATCCACCGGTATAGATTTGTATTCTCCACCCCAAACGCTAGGAGTGCTCTTTCCCCAGGGTGTAGAGGTTGACAATTATATTCAGATATCATCAGTGGAAACACTATAAATATCTGTGACCCCTAAAAATATTTATCTGACTGAAATATAGACTGTTTTAGCATGTTTAAATATTTCCACCCCCGTCCACCCCCGCTTCTGGGGGTGGTAGACGCGTCTCACCCCGACAGTGTTTGTTTCCTGGTCGCAAGGAACACGTGTACGAAAAAATTTGGTGAAATTTTCTCCAGCGGTGTAGATTTGTGTAACGAACATACAAATATACAAACATACAAAAATACAAACATACAAATATACAAACATACAAATATACAAACATACACTCATTTTTATTTATAAGATTAAGTGTAATAATTATTTATATTAAGCCCTTTCGTTCTGGTAGAAAAGTGATTATTAATGGATTGATTTATATGGTTTAGGATTTTGAGAACAATTGTTCTAATAATGTAGATTACGTGGATAATATTTTCATTGAAGTTGTAGTAAACTAAATTGTAAACTACGTTGGCATGTAGAGTTTTTGTTACATTTATTTGTCCGTGATTATTTGTTGCTTTATTTCTTCACAATAATACAACTTCAATTACGGAATAAATGTAAAATTATGTTTATAACAATTTATAATATAAAAACTTTTTAAAAGAGTACAAAAAGCAATGGTTCTGAAACACTTTTATTTTTGATTAAACGTCGTTATTAATGGAAACAACATAGGTTAAAATAGTATGAACAACACCACCCCTAAATCTGCTACTATCCCGTGGTGGAAAGTGTTGAATTTTTACTCGTATCACATCGGTAGAAACAATATCAATCTAGTTTACCCATAAACACACAACATTTTGGCAGTTTTAGAATAATAGACAATTCTCACCCCCAGCCCTAAGCAAGCTCACCACTAATGTCTAAAGGGATTTATATTTTCAACAACACCCGTTGAAATAGTATTCACGCAATTCTCCTCCAAGAACGCGCAAGAACTGACTATTTATCTTCCCTTCCAACCCCCACCATTTCGGGTTAAATGGGCAATTAAAAATATTTATCCGGAGTAAACTCACTGACATCCATAACCTTCGATTTGACTCCAAACTCGGTTGTATTCGCGTTATTTTTCTGTAAAGCAACTCCACCCCAAACCCTAAGGGTGCCCTTTTCCCAGGGCGTAGGAGATGAATATTATATTCAGATAACATCGGTAGAAACACAATCAATATCTTTGACCCCGAAAATATTTATCCAAATCTAATACCTGCTGTTTTAGCATGTTTAAGTATTTCAACCCCCGTCCACCCCCGCTTCTGGGGTTGGTAGACGCGTCTCACCCCGACAGTGTTGTTTTACTGGTCGCAAAGAACCCGTGTACGAAATTTGGTGAAATTTGCTCCAGCGGTGTAGATTTGTACTCTCCACCCCAAACGCTAGGGGTGCTCTTTCCCGAGGCTGTAGAGGTTGAAAATTATATTCAGATATCATCAGTGGAAAGACTATAAATATCTTTGACCTCTACAAATATTTATCCGACTTAAATATCGACTGTTTTAGCATGTTCAAATATTTCCACCCCCGTCCACCCCCGCTTCAGGGGGTGGTAGGCGCGTCTCACTCCGACAGTGTTGTTTTCCTGGTCGCAAAGAACACGTGTACGAAATTTGGTGAAATTTGATCCACCGGTATAGATTTGTATTCTTCACCCTAAACCCAAAGGGTGCCCTTTTCCCAGGGTGTAGGGGATGAAAATTATATTCAGAAAACATCGGTAGAAACACGATAAATATCTTGGTCCCCTAAAAATTATTATCCGACTAAAATATCGGCTGTTTTAGCATGTTTAAATATTTCAACCCCCGTGCATCCCCGCTTCTGGGGGTGGTAGACATGTCTCACCCCGACAGTGTTTGTTTCCTGGTCGTAAAGAACACGTGTACGAAATTTGGTGAAATTTGCTCTACCGGTGTAGATTTGTATAACGAACATACAAATATACATACAAACAAACATACAAACAAACATACCAACAAACATACAAACAAACATACATACACTCTCTTTTATTTATAAGATTAACACAAAAATAACTGAGATTCGAGTCAAATTTTGGTTATGGATGTTGATGAGATTATTTAGAACATTCTAGGCAGCGGACGGGGCTAGGTGGGGGTGGACGGGTATAGAAATTTTCTAATATGTTCAAGGACGATTTTTGTGTAGAATTAATATTTTTCGGGATCAATGAGATTCATAGATATTCTCTGTGTATAATTTACAGAATGAGAAAAGACCACCCTTAGTGGGGGGGGGGGTGTTACAAGAACATAACGCAAATACAGCCGAGATTGAAGTCAAATCCAAGGTTATGGATGTCGCCGAGTTAAATTATGACATTCAATTTGCCATTAACCCCAGGGGCGGGGGTAAACAATTTGGAACATGCAAACACTGCCAATATTTGCTTTGAATAAATATTTTTCTGGGTTTATTATACCGACTATATTTCTAGCGATGTTGTTTGTGTCTAATTTCCACCCCTTTCAGGAACACGTTTAGGGGTGGGAGTGGAGATCGTTTCATAAAAATAACGCAAAATACAACCGAGATTGGACTCAAATCGGTAGTTATGGGTATCTGAAAACCCGGGCATAGCCGGGCAACCATCTAGTACAGAATAAAAAAAATGCAAACAATGAACAAAAGAGTAGGCTAATAATTATTTTCTCTGATAAATTGATTGTTAAGATTTAAATGAAAGATTAAAACTAGCAACTTATTTTATTCGTGTTTGTATTAAACGGCAGTTTGTAGGAGTAAATATTAGAATTGGCTTACGTGTGAAGCAAATATTGTTAAATTAAAGAAAAGGACTATTAGGACGTATTCTGCCAATATAGGATTTGAAAACTTTACAAAAATGAAAAACAGAAATTTGACTTTAACAAGTAGTTAAATTTGTGGAACTTTTACCCGCGGGTATGTCCTTTTGTGCATGTTCTAAAGGCTACGGATACAGGCCGCGGTTTTCAGTGTTGTCTTCTCGTATAAAGAGAGAGAGAGAACTTCTCTTATGCAGATCATATCAAGTTTAATGTTGTTTCAAAAATTTAATGTAGATGTATTATGAAAATTATTTTCGCTCTTATAAATTATAATAATTTAAAGTATCTGTAAAATGTGATATTATAATATATAAAATTTCAAATGAGTGCTGGTAGGTAAAAAATATTTTTTTTATCTCTGCAAGTTCAACTCGCGAAGGTCAACTTCTCTACAGCTTGTCTCAGAAACCTCCACCTTTTCCATTTCCCTTAAGTAACTAGACTTTAGGTTCTGCAATTATAACAATCTGATTTCATAATTAAATTAAATAATAAAATTAGAAGCCTATTAGTCAGAAAAAATTTAATTATTCAATTTAAAACATAAGAAATATGAAACACGACGTTTCGTTTCTGATTGGGACCTCTTCAAGTGTTACATTATTCTATCTAAACAAATAAATTCAGAAACAGAAGTCTTACATGATTCATTATAATTTAAAAATTCAATTATGTATAAATGTAATTTTTAAACTTACTTACAATTTGTTATAAAAATAATTTAAGTTCACAAAATTTCCAACGTGCGGTTTGCGACCTACGTGACTTATATTGCCACAGATCTTACGACTATTATTATTCAAATAGGTGAAAAACAATGGAAATACAAATTTCATATAATACAACAGATCTCAAAAATAAAGAAATAATAAATTTCATGTGTCATTTTTAACATTACTGACCGAAATATTAGATCTAATATATATATAATAAATATTATCTCAGATTGATGAGTGAAATATTACAAATATTTCACTCATCAATCTGACATAATATTTACATTCCACAATATGTGGATTTTTTATACCAATTGGTTATTTTAAACTATGACTAAAACATCCAAAAATTTAAGTTCATTATTTTTTGAATTCATAATTAATTTTTACTGACCATTAGGTTGCTATGTTTATTATTTTACTTCTGTAATATAGATTTTATAGAATCGTTAAGAATTTCCAGATATTCATCCAGAAATGAAGGTACAATTTCCTGATGTTTCTTATTTGTGGCGTTTTATTTGTATAACAACCACGATTTTAATTCCATAGTGAAGGCCTTACAGCATGTATATATTAATTAATTACACCCGGCAACACAAAAGAAATCACTAGTTGATAATAAAGACTTGGGGCAAGATCTGCTAAAAAAATATCCGTGAGCGCGGATCGTCCGTGAGCGATGACGTCACAGTTCCGGGGCCTACTGTCCGCCGCCGTTGCCTGTATGTATGGTTAGCTATTGGACATACAAGGTCCTTAAATGTGAAAAGACTCGGGCAGCGAGCCAGAGGGATGCCATTTTTTTCCCGCGTCTTTCAATCACGGCGGATAGTAGGTAACGCATGACGGCAAAGAGAACCAGGTTTAGATGGCAGTGGACCAACGTTTACAACATGAAAAAAAGGCTTCGGTTAAAAGAATAAATGTTGCACCCTCACAACCGATGGCTTTCTACTTCAGTGTTCAGTCACAGATGTGGCTGTCTAAGAGGGTATATTATGCGTTTAATATTATCTATTATTTACATGTCATATCAAACTCATATTGCCTGCTTAAGAGTTTGTTTTTAATACCTCAGGTACCAGCAGCATTTGATAAAGAAAAAACTGAGTCAAATTCTAAAAATGATAAAGTTTTGTCTGAAAAACGAGCACCCAATCCAGTTGTAGAAAAACCACAAGTTGATTCATCCAATGATATGGAGGTAATTTTAATTTTTTTGATTTAGATAGCCTTATTTTAAATTTCCATTAATATCTATTGGCTGTAATATTAAACAATTTATTTTAAATAGCTTATTAATTTTATTTGAATAACACTAATATTATGTTTGTGAAATAACAGCTAATAAATTTAGCTTTTGCCAAAATTAACTTTAATGTTGGTGTAAAGATAATACCAGCATTCTACAGTTCAAGTTGAAAAATATTTTGCAATATATTTTAAGAAAGGAAGAAATTAACAGAGTAGGAAAAAAGGGCTACGTTTAACTTGACAGTTCCTGAATGATTGTACTTACTTAAAAGGGAAAGTGTTATTAAGTTACAATTTCACTAAATTCATATTTGTAAACTTTTAAGTAAAGGTAATTATCGTCAGATTTAAAATTTCGAATGTCGTTCAGAATTTAAAGTTAATATTTTATGGTTTTTTCGTTTGCATTGAAAATAATACATTGATGAAGTATGTCCATAATAGCTTCATAAAAATTTAAGTGTTAACAAATAGTTCTTTTATTAAAGACCCGGTAAACGACCCTGAGAAAGACTAAATTTTATTGTAAAATATTAGTTGATTTCATAATAATTGCTGTAAATTCATTTGATAATTTTGTAAAATTTAAATTGTTGGTGCGTTAATAAATTAATTTGTTTCTCTATTTTAAAATATTGTTTATTATTAAAATATCCTTTCATTTTAATATTTAAATTGACGCATTAACGTGGTAATATAACTTTCATTAATTGGTGATAACTTCAAATTAGCGTCATCAACCGGTGGCACATTTTAGCTTTGTTTTATTTAAATTTCTTTCATTTGTGTTTACCACAAATTGGCGCCCAACGTGGAGCACGTTTCTTATAATAAAGAATACGACACTTTGTTAAAAACGAAATCTGACGATAACGTTGACGAAGTATTGATGCAAGTAGTAGTAATAAGATGTACATTCATTATTTTACTATTTTTCTTTTATATGTGCGTGTGAAATTTAGAGGTTTATTTAAAAGAAAGAAAAATGATTAAATGTACATTTGATTTAAAAATTTAAGTGTTAGCTAGATTTAATTTAAAAAATAATGGATTATAAAATAAAGATGGAAGGGGATAGTGGATCTAGGATGCAATTGGAGTATTTGAAAGAAATGAGGGAAGAAAATAATAATAATATAGCGGATTTTAGAGCAGATACTAATAGAATATAGCAGATTTTAGCAGGAAAATTGATCGGAAGTTGGAAAAACTGGATAAAATTATAGCAGATTTGAGTGACAAAAAATATGGCAGAATTAAAGACAGATTTAAGAGAATGGAGAAAAGAAAATAATGAGGGTAATGATAAAATATGTGAGATTATTGCAGAGATAAAATCTGATTCCATAGAAGAATTAAATAGGATAGTTGTAAACACTGAAATAGAAACATGTGAAGTATTAAAGAAAGTGGGGTTATTGGAGAATAAATGTGATGAAAATATTAATGAAATGGAAGTGATAGTTATGGAAAATGTTGATAAGAATGTAGATTTAATGGGGCATAAAGCTGATGATAATATTAGAGAGATGAAAGAGTTAGGCATTGCAGATGTTGACAAACAGAAAAATGAAATATTGGGAGAGATAGAGGAAACAGTTGATGAAATAGAAAATAATTATGAGGGAACAGTAGAAATAACACAGGGAGAAAGTAAAACCAAGATAATACATTGATGTTTGATTATAAAGAGACTGAAATGTAACAGCCGATGGAATTATTACAAGTAAAACATTAATAAATCTTGATATTAAATTTATAATGATTAAACAGTTGGGAGTTAGAAATTTAAAGCAATGTATTGGAAGTTTAGAATGTTATTTTAATATAAGACTAATTAATAAGACTTTAAGATTAAATATTGAAGGAATAGGAAAGATTATAAATGGAAAACATATTATTGAGGATGCACATGGGATGATAGAAAGAAAATTTTGGAAGAATGTGCATCAATCCATGTATGAATTTAGAGATACTGGATAAATTCAAAATTAATTATTACTCTTGATTAAAATATCAATAAATTTAATTTTAATTAATTAGTAATAAAATAAAAATAATAATAATTTGTTATTAATAAGTAATTTATTATAATTTAAATTTAGTAGAATAAAAAAATGTAAGTTTAGTAGTTATATTGAACTATTGAGTCAAAAGGGGGCCTGGCAGACTCAAGTTTTAGAAACAGTTGGATTTGATTTAATCTTCATTTAATATGTACAAGTTTATTAGAATAATATTAACATTTGTAAATTTGAGAAGTTTGAGTTGTGAGTTGTGGCTATTTAATTTGATTTACTTTGTTTTGATTTATTTGACTGCCACAATTATTTAGATAACTGAATATGAGGGCAATAAATGCTTTCAAAGTTTATAAAATTTATTTGAATCAAAAATGCACATATAATTATGACCGTAAAGAAAATTTAAAATTTAATGATAGTTTTATTTTAGACAGAATAATATATTACACTAATATGGCACAATGAATTGTAAATATTTACATAAGAGTCAAATTTTATTAAAAAAATTAATAAGAAATCGGACGATATAGGAGTAAAATTTTTGTATTGGTAAAATTGAGATTTCATTATGTATTAACATTCTTCAAACTAAATTTGGGGCATAAATGTGGTAATTAAAAGAAATTAGAAATTAATAAACAAAATTTGGACTCGAAACACACAATTTGCACACAAGAATGGGCAATAATGCCACAGGTTTGGGATATTGTAGACTGTTGGTTCGCGGGACGCAAGGTGTGCGCCAGTCTTCGTAGAAATATAGCAGAGAGCAGTTGTCATAGAAAGATTAATGTGGACGGATGTAGAGTAAAATATTCAGAAAGACTTCAGATACCGGTAGTAGAACAGCGAGACCAGTTAGAACAGTTTTGTTATAAGTTGCAGTCTGCGAAATAAATATCCAAATATTCATCGATAAACATTCTGAGTGCAGAAGTCTATTTTATTCTATTCTCAAATTAGACCATTGTTTCGATTTTGGCAGACCAAGTAATTGCATCCATCGTCTAATAATCGTCGGAACGAGTGAATAACATTTCCTTAACGAACAGAGAACCATCATTTGGTAAACTAAAAAGTATTAATTAGAGTTAGTGTGAAAACTGGCCTGTTATAAAGTGTAATGTGTGTGTAAGTGAATGAACGAGCCAAATTTACCTGATTATCAGAAACTATATTACAATTTCACTGAATTCATATTTGTAAACCATTTAGTAAAGGTAATTATCGTCAGATTTCGAGTGTCGTTTAGAATTTAAAGTTAACATTTTATGTGTTTTGTTTGCATCGTAAATAATACATTGATAATCATCAGATATCAATATCGGCTCGTCTTATTTTACATTCTCCCAAATATTTACTTGCGCTCAGGTTAGATCGCACCAGCTATTCAAGAATCACGCCTGGGATAGCTTGTGTGCCGAGTTCCACAAACCATCTGACAATCGGAATCCACGATCCGCTCACCGACTGTTGCTTTTTTGATTGTAAACATGCGCTTCTTAACTATTTTAAAAAAAAACTAATTCACTTCATTGCAGGTTGCCCAATTTGCATTTTGCTCGAATTGGCAACGGGGGTTCGACGTGACAATTCTGCAAGATTAAATTTAAAATGAAGTGATTAATTAATCTGTATTTAAAATATTTAGTTCAATGTTGAAACGTTGCAGCGTCCACATAACAATGACACTTTCATCAGTTCCATCATTCAGTTTTATCAGTCAGCTGGTTGACACACATAATTACCTTCTTGTTTATAAGCGGCATAGCACACAGTTCAGACCGCTCGTAGTTTAAGTACACATTAGAGAGCTTAAAATTTTCCACACAGCCTTCTGCCAAATATAGGATGAAGGAAGCCTGCGAGAGAATTCTCTCGCAGGTGAACCTTCCCAGAGAGTTCTGGCGGAGGCTACCTTTGGGATGCCTTCACATCACTCTGGTTTTTTGAACTAAGGTTCCCACATGCCGAGGCACCTCGGCCTGTTTTGAAAGGTGTATGTTCCGGGGTCGCAGACCTCGGGCATACGGTAAGAGTTGTCCGCTATTCCTATTGGACAAGTACCAAATGCCCGACCTAACTGATGCAGGTTTTTGTAGGAATTGCCGGGTAGGATCCCTAAACCATAGTCCGGGGGCCATAGTTAACACTTGGCTACCTTCCTCTACTCTTCCACACCACCCCCCTTCCAGATCCCTTCCTATGCTATTAAAAGGGGAGTTGCCACCATGTAGATTATCCTCATGTAGTCTTTTTAGTGTAAAAAAAGAATTCCAAATATGCCTATTATGTCCATGACTGTCAGAGGCTTTTCAACACAGGTAAAAAAATGATACAACGAATTAAACTAGAACTAAGAAGAAAACAAAATGCTGTCTTGGAAAATACTGAACAAGACTTATCAAGTTGAAGGCTTTAATGGGACCGTTCCCAAGCAGTAATAGTTCTTTTCAGTGGCTTTAATCACATTATACGGACCGTCATAAACGAGTAATAATTTAGCACAGATTGTATTAATCAGGCACTATTACTTCCTAAACCAAAACTAAATCCCCTTCCTTAAATCTAGTGCACACATCTTTCTGTCTAGATTTAAGAGCTGCAGCCAAACTCGTAAGTTTTGCAATAGCCTTAGCTGTCTCCCAAGTACTAACATCTGGTGGAAATTCTATTATGATTTCAAAATTCAAGGCCACCTTCTTAACAGATTGAAGTTCAGCAGTAATAATAGCCGTTGCAGAACTAAAATTCTCATTAATAAAACACTGAACCTGGTCCAAATAGTTTGCCCAAATTCTCAAAATTACTCCGATTGTACGCATGTAGCGCTCCGACATATTGCTTTGGGGAAACCGGATTGAAATGTAAAAAACCTTCACCCCCTTTCGTTCAAAAGTTTCGCGTCACTTTACATTAAAGAATTGCGTCCAATGGTCCGATACTATGCCTTTCGGCTTTCCATAGCGTGGGACGTCCTTTAAAAAAGCGCATTGAGGCAGGGCAGTATTCTTGCATTCTTTAAACGGTTTAGCCGTACGTGATTTGAAAATGCATCAAGTACAACCAGGCTGCAGCTCTTCACTAAGGCTCCGAGTCAATATATAAAATGTCACCCTTTTCTCGTGGAATCACAGCATAGCAGGGACCTCAAACATCTTATTTCGGTGTTTACATAGCTGGCATTCATGGCAAGTCATCGCGTCCATTTCCATCATACAAATTGGCGAAGCATCTTCACCAACTTATACATATACGGTGTGTCCTTGCTGGCCATGGAAAACATCAAACACTTTTGTTTTGCAATTGTATGGTATTAAAAGGATACGATTTAGTATCTGCCTGAAATCTTAAACCATTTACTATTTTCAAACCCTTCTTTAAAATTCCATTCTCGTTTTGTTCAATGATTTTACACAAAGTTTCATCTTTCTTCGTTTCTTCTGTGAGTTCTGTTCTGAAATTTTGATTGATCTGACTTCCGGAAAATGCTGCGAGGATTAGCTTTTTTATGGGTGGTGTTGTGTGTGTTTTTTTTAAATATATATATATATATAGGGCAACAGGCTGCTTGAGGGTAATCCACTTTGGGCAACTCTCCTTTAATAGCATAGGAAGGGATTTTAAAGGGGGGATGCGGAAGGGTAGAGGAAGGTAGCCAAGGGTTTACTTGGGCCCCCGGGCTATATTTTTAAGTATGTCACCGCTATTTTCAGGGACGTTCATGCTCAAATAGTCTGCGGGTTCATTATCTTATCCTTTCATGTGTTTAATATATAGGTTATGCTAGCGCCCATCTTTTCAATTCGTATGCTGCCATTCACGAAGAAATGTCAAAGCCTGGCGATCTGAATATAAAGTTATCGGGATGCCCAGAATGTACTGACGATATTTCTCCATAGCAAAGGTGATGCCTAGGAGTTGGAATTCCGTAGTGGTATAGCTTTCTTCATATCTCTTTAGTTCTCTGCTCGCCAAGCTTCTTTATCATTGATTTGCCCTAGGATTGCAGCTATTCCTTTTCCCCTCGCGTCGTATCTTACAATAAATCCTTTGCCGTAATCATAATCAGGTTGGTTTAATTTTAGATGATTCTTGAATGCAATTTTGATTTCTTGTAACGACGCTTCATCCGTTTCATCCCATTTAAATTTCGTTCATTTTTTATCAGTTGTAGTAATTTTGAAAATCCCTCCGTGAATATCTTATAGAAGTTGCAATACCCGATTAGTCCGCGTAGTTCTCTTGTATTTTTCGGGCCTTTTATGTTCTGTATGGAGCTAATTTTTCCGGTGATGGGTAAATACCTTGAACCAAGATGATATGTCCTAAAAACGGCACTTCTTTCCGACAGAATAACGTTTTATTTAGATCGATGGTTAAGTCACACTCTCTTAACCTTGTAAATAATAAATTCAGATGCTTCAGGTGTTCATAAAAGGTTTCACTTGCTATAATAAGGACGTCCACATACGTTTTCACAAACGATCAAATTTAATTTGTTAGTTCCAAGTCTGGCTGTTGTACAAAAACTTGACAGCTGATCTTTCAACCAAACGGCATCCTTACGAACTGATACTGCCGAGAACCTTCTAAAAACTCATCATCCAATAAAATTTGATAGAAGCCTTTCGTTAAATCAGTGCTAGTAAGCCGTTTTTTAATTTTCAAATTTCCGAAGCGTTTCTTCGATTGCGATGGGTTTTTCACAAATGTTTACAATTATTTTGTTTATCTGCCTGGCGTCTAAACAGATTTTTAGCTGTGCGTCCTTTGTCCTTACGACACAGATGCTATTGTTATATGGGCTTTCTGCTCAAATTGTCCATCCACTTTGTCTTCTAATTTACTATTTTTATCTTCGATTTCCTTTGTCAAGCTGGTTTTTGTAATTGTAAATCTTTTTGGACCTTTCTTCCGCTATTCTCCAGCCTTTCTTCAATATTAGATACTAACCCTTTCATTTATACCTTGAAATTCTTCATCTCTTCCCGAAAAGTTTCAATAATTTTATTGCTGCTCTTCAACTCAGCCTCTATCTTCACAATGTTCACAGCATTTCCTTCTTTCAAATTTTCAAATTCTGTTCTGAATTCTTTAGCATTATTCTGAATACTTGTTTCCATTATCTTTAATTCTGTCCTTAATTTCTTATTATTTGTTTTTAATTCTGTTCCAAATTCTACAACATGACTCTAAATATATCTGGTGTCATGCGTCCTACTACGTCTTGTTTTCCTTGCTCTCGCATGGACGTTATTTCTTCTTGTGGATAATTGTCTAGCGCCTGTACAGAGATTGATTCTTCATCAGTTTCAACTACATTTCTGCCAGCCATTCTTGAAAACTTTCCAGATTTCAGTAACCTAAATTTTTCAAAACTATCAGACCAATTACTGTACTCGGAAAATGAAACACAATTGTCAAACGCAAAGATCACAAAGTAAATTGTAGTAAATGCCCAAACACAAAAAGCTTCCTAAAAGGAATATTGACATCAGAACACAAATGCAATAAAATCAAAACAACTTTCAAAACTCAAAAGTATGCAAGTAAATAAACATAATAGAAGTAAAATTGTAGCCAAAGTTATTAATTCTATTTTTACAATTGAATTCCTAATTAATATTTTAAACTGATGTAAGAGAAGTATTTCAAATTTAATAGGCCTAGTTAACCAGGCAACAATGCGATTAAACTGGCATATGCCTGCGAGAATATTTTTGAGTTGCCTGATGTTACACTATTTAGAAAAAGTAAGCAGTTTGTAAATAATCAACTGTAAATTCATCATGAAAGAACTATTTACTTTAAAATTATGCATATTGGCTCAACTTATTTTACATTCTTATAATTAATGTTATAAACAAATTAATGATACTGAAAAAACATGTTGCAATGCAATTAATGTAATAAACAAAGTATATATTATAATAAAGAAAACTCATATTGCAGTGTCAAATGAATGTGATAAATAATTTAAAGAAATGATTACATAAACTGTAATGGTAGATTAACAATGCCACCACGATGTGGATAATTAATAGGATTTATAAATGAGTTTTAACAATTAACTTTTGAAGTTAAAACATTTAATATAAATTTATATTTAGTTTAGAATCTGTACATAAACTTTTAAATAATTGCCACAGCTTTTACATAAATTCATAATTCTTCAGGGCCATTTATTAGGCCTCTAATAGTTACAGTAATTTTCAATTATCAACTAATTCGCTAGGCTGAATGTGACTACCTTCGACCAGTTTTCATTACGAATTATGCACACACACACTCAACATACATTGATATTCGTTCCTTACTGTATCATATCCCCCTACAGAATGGTGTTGTACAAACAATTTCCAACACCACAAAACTGTGTTTTAAAGATCCTTTATACACACCTTCAACAACAATATAATCTGGAAAAAGTCCAAGTTCTGCATTCTTACACTATGCTGACTGTTATTTACAATAGCCTGGCTACAATGATACACTACTAATACAATAATTCAATAGATGCATGGGCAATTATTATTACTATATATATATAAATAAAATTCCAATATTTGTATGGAAAGGAAAGAGAGATAGGTTGTGGCTTAGCTGAAAGTGAAGTGTGGTGTTGCCATAAGGAACTGAAGGTTGTTCTTTTAATTTTTGGAGACTTTCAGTCTCCTTCCTGAAGAAGGATTTGAAGATCAACCTTCAGTTCCTTATGGCGACACCGCACTTCACTTTCAGCTAAGCCACAACCTATCTCTCTTTCCTTTCCATACCAATACTGCAATTATTTTTGACAATGTCATATCCTTATATAACACATTTGGATAGGAAAGAAAGGCATCGATGCTGACTTACCCGAAATCAATAGTTGATCCAGTCAGGCATAGATAGAAGTTCAAATTTTCAAGGGCCTGAGTTGGTCAGATGCACAGTTTAGATTTTCCTTCCCGCTCAGGCCCGCAAAAATTTTAACTTTGAGCTATGCCAGTCTGGACCAACTCTTGATTTCAGGAAGTTGCAATCACTGTCTCTCTTTTCTATCCAAACAGTATATTTTATTTGACTTCATCACATTATATACATATACATATACATATATATATATATATATATATATATATATATATATATATATATATATATACATATACATATATATATATATATAGTTTTATAATTATATTAAGTACAGTAAATGTGTTGTAAAACAAACTCTTCATTTTATTAATTCAGTTTCATTTAATGTGTATAATCTAAAACCATTCTTCCAAACAAAGGAAAAGAGTCTTTCCCCTTAGAAAATGAAGTAAGTCTCCTTATTCAATATATTTACTTTTTAGTATTACTTTCTATCTCATAGTGTGCAATTGGCTTAACTTATCACAATATAACAAATTTACTGTTTCACACATTATTTTCTGACACAATTTCAAGAAATAGAAAACACCAAATTACTCTGATACTTGATTAAATGTTTAATCAATGCAGTATTTTCAATAAAAACTAACTATTTTTACAATTTTATTTTTTGCATTAATAATTAAATTGTATACTCTAGAGTTAAGACTTTTCAAATAACTGCAACTTTTAAAATTATATTACAACTCACAAAAATAATGGACCAAAATATTTCATGCTTGTTTTAAGGTAAACCATTTTGTTCATATAATATTCAAAATGCTTACAGACTCTTAAAGAAACATTTTGAAAATGGCTATAATATCAGACATTTATGTGATATAAATGACAGGATAATAAACTGGTACTAGCATTGTACTGAAAGATTTGTCAATATATATTTTAACTATTCTGAGAAATATCATGCTGAAAGAAAACTTTATCAGATGGTTCAAATTGTAATTCATGAAATGTCCGACGATTATGTTTAATAATTATTGATCCAGGTTAAGAAAATTAAATAACAATGCACCCTATACAGTTTTAAGAGGAGTATTTCACTTCTGTTGTCATTCCAAACTCTTTTTTTGTTTACACAAATGAAATTGGCTTTCATCATTATCAACTCAACATTGACTCTTTCCAAAATACTGTTAGTGTAAATTCTATGTCAAATGCACAAATCAGATACTATAAAATTCTATAATATAAAAATATATTATTTTAAAATTTCTTCCATTTCATCCACCTGAATTTAATATTTTAATGTTGTGTTCACTGTCAAATTTTTTAGTTGTGGGGCCGCTTCTGAAATGATGAATTAAATATCAACATTATTTTTGAATGAAGTATTAGTATGGGTTATTTGCTACCAGATTTCTGTGATATGAACATGTGGTAAAAGTTGATAACACCATTAGAATCACCAGGTTCCATGTGATATGTTAGGTAACATTGTTATCAAATTTTAAACACATGTTTCAGATTATTTCCTCATACTTAATTTTTATTCAAATTATTAGTAAGGAAACTAGTTTTAATTACTTTATAATACGATATACTATTTATACTTTTACATAAAATATATACTTAATATATTATTAATATTTTATTTCAGATATCATCATGCCAACATCAACTAATGACAATTGTGTCTCCTCCATCTATAAATCCACTATATTGTCAAGCTCGTATGCAGCTTTCTGGAAGTCAGCAACCCAGGGAAAAAATATACAACCACTTTGAATTGTACCCTGGATTGCCAAATGATCAAGTTCCAACTTCTTTGGAATTAATAATGAATATCCGTCCACAGATGCCACAACAGAAACCTTCCTTTGCTGTGACATTACCAAGTTATTGTTATGTTGGATGCATCTGTACTCCAATGTGAGTATTTTAAATAGATTTCTTTGTTTAGAAGACAAAGTCTAATAATTTTTTTTTCAAACTATTACTCATATCTGTAAATTAATCTTGTGAGCCTATGTTTTTCTCTGAATTAAATATACTATTGTGTCTCAAAATTAAAAATCTCAAAAAATTTTCAAAATTAGTTTACATAATTTTACCTTTTTCTGAAGGTAATTGGAAAGATTGCAAAATCTTCAATTCATTAAATGAGAAACTTTGTTATATGTTTTATAGGATTGTCTTAAAGCATTCATTCAATTTTTATGTTGAGTTATTATTAAAATAAACATTATTCAACT
Source organism: Zhengitettix transpicula (assembly GCA_037074705.1). Classification (NCBI taxonomy): domain Eukaryota; kingdom Metazoa; phylum Arthropoda; class Insecta; order Orthoptera; family Tetrigidae; genus Zhengitettix; species Zhengitettix transpicula. Next base: position 24,295,914 of record CM073590.1, on the reverse strand, counting down.
CTTTGACTAAATTTATTTATTACATATTGCCAGCTATCATCTGAAGCATACTGTAATGTGTCATAATTATTCAATAAAAGTATTGTTTATCTTTTCCTATATTTAATGAATTTCAGGTTTTCTTCACGCAGTCAAGATAAAAACTATTCATCTTCACCAGAGGATATGTGGCCTTCCTCAAATGGTTTAGAACCATCTCCAAACTTTTGTCAGAATGATCAAATATCTTATCCTTTAATATATAATTACGTTGCTTCAACTGAGGAACAAGTTTGTAAAACATTTATAAAAATTAAGTTATGCTATTTAACTAATACAGTTTAATTGTTTCATTCTATATTGTGCTCATGTAAGTAATAGTAAAGTTTCAGCTAAAAATAAATTTATCACTTAGATTAGTCTACAAGTTGGATACTCCTGTAACTAAGTGATAATAATATCAGAAGAATTGAAAAATTATTTCTGTACACGTTGGAACATTATTTATTTATTTTATTTTATTAATAACTATTTACGATCTGCTGAAAATAAAAGCAATAAGTAAATATTGTGTATGAGTGTGGGTTGTGTAGAAGACTCATACATTAATACGTCTTCCGTTGCAGTTTGGGTGTTGTTACTATTTAGGTTATTTCCAGTTATTGTTCTCAGCTAGAAGCGGAAGGGCAGGTCTAGAGTGTAGTTTCTTTTAAGCCTGCGGTTGTGTCTACTACTGTCTAGTAGGTTATTTGCAAGTTGGTTGGGTTGTAACTCAAGTTTCACTGTTCTTTACAATTTCACTTTTCACTGAATTCACTTTTAGGTCACTATGTACGAGGGTGAATCAAATATAAACGAGACTTTTGGACCTGTGCGCGCAATAGTGATGGAAGAACGTTCCGCTGTTATTGGCTGTTAGGTTGGTTTGTCAGGAGTGGGGGAAGCACGTGACTCATCATCATAGACTCGCTCAGTGTCCATCGTTATGATGTCCGAGCAGGAGGTACCTCCCTCTATTGCGCAACGTATTGTTATCAAGTTTTTAGCTGCAGAAGGTGTAAAACTGGCCGAAATCTTGAAGATTGACTGCACAGTTCGGGGAAGAGACGCTGTCGCGAGCTAGAGTATTTGCTTGGCATAAACAGTTCGTGGAGGGCCGTGAACGTGTTGAAAATGAGAGCCATGACTGCAGACCCCGCACCAGCATTACAGCGGGCAACATCGACAGTGTTCGTCAACTTGTTGAAGGTGATAGGTGTCTAACAACCTCGGATATTGCAATTGAGGTTGGAATAAGTTATGGGAGCACTTACTCTATACTCTCAGAGGAGCTAGGGTATCGCAAGGTGTGTGCCAGGTGGGTTCCTCGCCTTCTCACAGTTGACCAGAAACTGAATCGTTTTCAAGTGTGTGAGCTTCTTCTTGCATGATTTCGGGAAGAAGGAGACCCATTTATTTCTCACATTGTCACCTCTGATGAAACGTGGGTGCATCACTACACCCCTGAGTCGAAACAAGCGAGTATGGAGTGGAGGAAGAAAGGAGAAACCGGACCATTGAAAGCCAACGATTATCGGCTTGCAAGGTTTTGGCTACCGTTTTTTTTGACCAGCTTGGCCTGCTGCACCTTGATTTTTTGCATGAGTGCAGAACAATTAATGCAGCATACTACTGCCAAATTTTGACTGAGGTCAGACTTGCATATCGCCGCAAAAGACGATACCTTCTGATGAGAAAAGTGATTCTACTCCATGACAATGCTCGCCCCCATACAGCAGCAACTGGGTTGGGAGACACTGGAACACCCTCCATACAATCCAGACCTGTCTCCCTGCGACTTCCATATCTTTGGTCCTCTCAAGGAAGCTTTGGGAGGGCAAAAATTCCACAGCGATAATGAGGTTGAAGCATATGTGCGCAATTGGCTACAAACACGACCTGACTCTTTTTACGTGGAAGGAATTAAAAAATTAACTATACGCTGGGAAAAATGTGTTTATAAATCAGGAGATTATGTAGAAAAATAAACTATGATTGTTTGTGCGTTTAAAATCAAAATAAATATTTAAAAAAATAAGTCTTGTTTATATTTGATTCACCCTCGTATGTCAGCATTCGTTATGTAATATGGTGCGTTCGTGATTGTTCAAAGCATTTCCGACTGAAATCTGTCGATTATTGCTATGTTGGTGGATGATGCCGTTCCCCAAAGCTGAATGCCATACATCCAGATGGGCTTGAAGATGGTGTTGTATATTAGGAGTTTGTTATCGAGGGAAAGTTTTGATATTCTACCCAGTAGCCAGAGATGTGTGCTGAGTTTTATCTTTAATTGTAGTCTTTTCTTCCATATGTAGTCTTCCATGTGAGGCCCTTGTCGAGATGGATTCCCAGGTATTTTGCCGAGTCAGAGTGTGGTACTGGCTGTCCATTGAGCATTATTGGTGGGCATATACCCCGTTGTTTGGTAAAAGTGACGTGTACTGATTTTGTTTCATTTATTTTTGTGTGCCATCTTTTTAGCCAATCGTGGATGTTATTGAGGTTATTTTGTAGCTGCATGGATGCACTGACTGGATCATCCTCTGAGACTAATATCACAGTATCATCTGCATATGTAAGCTATTGTAGATCTTTCACAGGTTGGTAGGTCAGATGTGTATAGTAGATATAAGATCGGCCCGAGGACGCTCCCTTGGGGCACTCCAGAATTTATACTGTTGAGGTCAGTTAGTGCATCTTCGTACTTTACTTGGAATAGTCTGGGATACAAATAGAATTTTCATATGAGGTAGAGGTTTCCAGTAGCCACTTCTTTAGCTTATATAGTAGCCCTTTGTGCCAAACTTGTTCAAATGCTTTACTGTTGTCGATAAATACTGCACTACAGTACTTTTTTGCCTCAAAGGATGCGTTAATAATGTCTACCACATGGTGAGCTTGTTCTATAGTAGAATGTGCAGCCCTGAAGCCAAATTGGTGATCAGGAATGAGATGTTTGTATTCTATGATACGGATTAGCCTTTTGAGTATCAGTCTTTTAAATAGTTTAGAGGTAACAGGTAGTAAGTTTATAGGTCTATATGACTCAGTGAGGTTTGGTGGTTTGCTGGGCTTGTGTATTAGGATGATTTTCGCGACTTTCCACTGTGTCAGAAAGTGTCCAGTTCTTAGTATAGTGTTAAATATAAATGTTAGTAACTTGAGGTCATTGTTCAGTAGTTCTTTTAGTATGCGGCCTGTAATGAGGTCATATCCAGGGGATTTCTTTGCTGGTAGTTTGTGTATCGCTGTTTTTATATCCCTCATTTTGAAGTTTTTCATAGGGAGCGAGAGTTGTAACAGGGCATCAAGGTAGTGTTCTATTTCTTCTTTGTCTGGACCAGGAGCTCCCGGCAGTGGTTCAAAGACTTCTTTTAAATGGTTGGCAAATACTTCAGCTTTGTCAACATCATTTTTCGCCCATGATCCATCCACTTTGCGAAGTGGTGGTTGTTGGAACATAATTAAATATATATTGCTTAGTCATTAAATATTTTCATTGAATCTAAAACTTTCATTCAAATTTTAATAAGAAAGATATCAAAATACAGACAAAAGAAGTGATTATATAAATACTGCACAATGTTTCTGAAAGCCTTGTTACTTTCTTAATGTGCAGAAAAAGCTCAATAGCCTAGATCGATACAACTGCACTAGTCAGTTGTGTCTTCTGGAAACATCATATTATCAAATCTTCTGTCTATATATATCTATCTTTCTTATTATTAATTTTAAATCGGATGTAAATTTTTCATTTTCATTTAATTCCATCATAAGATCATATTTATATTATTTCACAAGTCCTTATATTCTACAAATATCACCCATTTTGTGGACAACTATCTCCAGCATAATTCAATTCTTCCTTAGTTTGTCTCATTTCATAAATATATAATTGCAATATTGGTATGGAAAGGAAAGAGAGAGAGGTTGTGGCTTACCTGAAAGTGAAGTGCAGTGTCCCCAAGAGGAAATGAAGATTCTTCTTCAAATTTTCGGAGGTTTTCAGCCCCCTTCTTCAGGAAGGAGGCTGAGATCCTCCGAAAATTTGAAGAACAACCTTCATTTCCTTATGGTGAAACTGCACTTCACTTTCAGGTAAGCCACAACCTATCTCTCTTTCCGTTCCATACCAATATTACAATTATTTTTGACAATGTCATATCCTTACCAATATCATATATATATATTGTGATACCTAAAATAAAACTACCAATTTAAACAAACAATTATTATTTATTAAGAAACAATTTACAATTACACAAATAATCTAATGAAATTTTATAAAACCAAAACAATTTTATTTATCTTGAATACATTTCATAAATTAGACTCAGTACCCCAGGGTCTTTACTGGGTTGATAAGGAAACGGAACACAAAATTTACAATTAATCCAATACAGTTACAATAATTGAAAAACGAAATGAAATAATTCAAACAAAATCTGACTTGTTACCCTTATTTAACAATTTACAATTATGAATACAGAAAAATAAACTTACAAGCTCTCTGGTCCATACAATTTGGATCTCTCGCATACCGGCACACACTCACTTCATGCAGGCTTAAAAGGCACCAGGTTGCACTCACACTCTGCTTTCACAGCCACCTCTTCTTGATGACGTTACCCTCGTAACAAATTCAGCCAACTCTGCTGGCAGACAGATTTCCACGACAAACTCCTACCGACTTTTGATGACTGATGTCAAACTGATTACTCTCGGCCACCTAGCTTGGCCTGCCATCCGATGATCTCTCCTGAATGCAAACTCCCAACTGTTCATAACATTGTTTCGGCCACTTTCTTGGCCCTGCGGACCTGCACCAACACTCTCTCCCAGCGGTCTCCTGCTCCTGACTAACTCCTCATAATTTTCCTCCCTGACTAACTCATTCTTTTATCTGCTCTCTTATTTATATCCCGGCTACAGAATATTCCCTTGTTTTCACAGTTGTTTTGAAATTCCATGTTCGCCAAACAACACCAGCTGTTGGCTTTCTCCCGCTCTGAGAGCCACTCAATCAATTAAAATAAACATCTCCTTTTAATATAATTGCATCATCCATCACACTTCTGTCATACCCATTAGCCCTAAGAGCTGCAAAATGTCCAATTATAGTCCTCCCCTTCTCTAAGAGTCACTTATCCATCATTTTATTATTATATTTTTATATGTACAAACCACTCAAGAATCCCCAGTCTGAGTTGGTAAACAAATCTGATAAAAATAAGAACAAAATTCATGTCCTTAGCTGAGTATTACAATATATATATATATATATATATGTGTATATATATATATATATATATATATATGTATGTATATATATATTGTAATAACAAATTTACTTAATTTTAGATTAATGCAATTTGCCCTAGTTTATGTAATAACTAAAATAATAACCACAAATTTTAAACAAACAATTATCAGTTATTACATAATTAATGAAATTTTATAAATTAAAACAATTTTATTTATCTCGAAAACATTTTAAATAATCTGACTCGGTGCCCTTAAGGTCTTTACTGGGTTGATAAGGAAAACAACATAAATTTACAATTAAACAGATACAGTTACACTTAATGAAAAAAACGAAATGATTGATTGAAACAAATGAAACGAAATTGATGAAATCTATTAAACGAAATGTAACGAAATCTGACACTTATTACCCTTTATTAGCAATTTACAATTATTAATTCAGAAAATATAAACATACATGCTCTCAGGTCCATACAATCAATTTATACCGGCTTAACAGTCCCCAGGCTGCACTCACACTCTACACGACGTCGCCCTCTCGATGAAATCAAACATCTCTGTTCAATAGCTGCTGGGTAGCAGCATCCAAGTCGGGACCAAACTGGGCAAAGGCTGCCACCTCACGGTACTGGGCCAACTCCAGCTTCATAGAACCAGCCACCTGTTTCATGGCCCTGGTCTGGGCAGCTGAGCCCACATGGCTATCTCCCTCCAACTTGACTTCCTCTATCTCTCCTCTGTAACTAACCGACTGTTTCAGCCACTTTAACTTGTGCCTACGTCCGTCTCTGCAGACCTGCACCATCGCTCTACCCGCTGACACGTCCGTCTCTGCGGACCTGCACCATCGCTCTACCCGCTGACACGTCCGTCTCCTCTCCCACCGAAAATAATAATAAAGCTTCATTTGACTTCCTCCATATCTCCTCTATAATTAACTGACCGTCCTTTCTGCCTTTATCTGCTCTCTTATTTATATTGCGGCTCCCGGATATTCCCTTGTTTTCAGTTGTTTTGAAATTACTTGTTCGCCATAACAAACACCATCTGTAAGCTTTCTCTCGCCCCGAGAGTCACTTAACCAATTACCATAAGCATCTCCTTTTAGTATAATTGCCTCGTCCATCTGTTATGAGGCCTTTCAGGGTTCTGTCGGTCACACAATTTAGCTCCAAGAGCCTCAAAATTGCTCTAATTATCTGTCCTTCCCTCCTTTCTAAAAGGTCCACTTACCCCAAATTTTATCATTATTTTTAATGTGTACCAACCACTCAAGGATCCCCAGTCTCAGTTTGTAAACAACTCTAATATATATGAACCGAAAACATGTCCTTTTTTACTGGTTATTACAATATACACACACACAATATTACGAGAATCCATTAAGGAATTGGATATATAATAAAGTATATACTGAATTTATATCTCATTATTCCAATGTAAACATAATTAAACACCTTTTTTCATCTTAAATAAAAATCTTCACATCTAAACGTGACACAGATCTTGATATAATTTTAATTGAAAATGACTGTGCTTTATTTCTGTAACCTAGATTTAAAGAATACACTTTACAAATACTTTATGCTTGGCCAGCTGCTGCAACAGAAGTTTCCACAAAGAATGTTGGCACAAGAGCAAGCAAATGGGATTCACCCAGAACCACTTAATCACCTAACTGAAGAAATTACTGAACTAGATGGAATAAAAATCCAAGAATCAACTAAATCACAAACTGATAAATCCATTTCAATTGTGAAAAAAAAAGACATAAAGAAAGAGAATCCACAGAGAACTGAGGTATGACTTTTAAATTGTATTTAATTATAAGATCAAAATATATTAAATAAATTATTGTAGTACCTAAATTAATTATTAGTAAATCATTAACAAAACAATTTTATTATTATTTTTGTTGCATGATTTAAATTTGTGTATGCACATGATATTGAGAATATAATTTATCAGTATGAAACTGTTCAATCTTTTCTCTAGCCAGCACCTGGGAATATCTGCATGTTAAATTCTTCCTTTAATTATATTTTCAGTAATATTTTAAAATTCTGTTTTATAAGAGCACATGGCATGCTCACTATCTGTTTTAGACCAATATTTTTGATTCTTTCATTAATTTATAATAAATGGAATATTTCTAATTCTTTTATTAATTCAAAATTAGATCTTGTTAGGAATGCATTCTTTTGAAGCACTGGATTTATTAGAATCAATTTCAGGCAGGATAGTTAATATCCATTGAAGAATGTTGCCATGTAAATAAACTGATCAATCGTAAAACTTCACTATTTTAATAACTTATCACCAAAATATTTATTACTTATTGGGGTGATTTGTTTTCTATTGCTATAAAGTAATATAATTTGTTGTAAACCCAATTTCTAATTACAGTTTGGTTAATAGCTGATCATATGGCAGCAATAAGAGTATTTGGTCTATCACATTGCTGGGGCTTAATCATGATGAATTTGTTGATGCAATGTCTTTAAAATAAAGACTCTCATATAAATTTACCACACACACATATAAAAATTTTGCTTTGATTAAATAGTTAAATTTATATCTTTTATTGATTAATATTGCCCCGATAATGATTATTATAATTTTGCTGTTATTGTTAAACATTGTTGTGTATATTATTTTCTCTTTCATATAAAAGTTATTTAATTTATGTATAAATACAACATAGGATTTTTTTTTTAAATTAATTTTTCATTTTTATAAATCATTTTAAAGTAATACTAAGAGGTATAAATTTTTATATTTAACTATTCAACCTTTATTTAATTGTAATTAATAACGAATAGAAATTTAACAGTCTAAAGTTCTGTAAGTAATTATAGAATTAATTAAAATCAGTATCATATTTAGACATGCACTGTCAAAGAGTTAATAATATAGTGAACAAGAATTTGTAGTAAATATATGCTTATTATATTTAGAATATTACTTAGTGTTCTTCAGTATTTATAATAGTTATGGCATATATTTAAAGTATTTATGTAGTAGCCTGTTGATTCCAACTGAAACAATTCTCATGATTCATTTTGAAGGTGACGAAAGAAGCAGTCGAAAATAAAAGTGGTGATGGTGAAACAAAAGATGAAGGACTTCCAGAAGAAGCACTTAGAGTAAACTGCCCACAAGATGACTGTAAATGGGCTGGTCGCTTACGTATGCTTGCAGCACATTTGCGACATGTATGTTTAAAAAGTCATTTCCTTACTAATTTACATTTTTGATATAATAATTATCCAAACTTATTCCAATTCTTAATTTTGAAAGATCAATTCTTATGTTAAAAAACAGTTAAAACAATGTGAGTTTTTGTGATTTGTTTGAATGACATTGTTTTTCCTAATTTAGACACTGTAAGTTGTTGGAAGAAGTCAAAACATTTTCTGTTAAATATCTTACATAAATTCACTTTATATTTTGTTAATTATGTAAGTAATCATGTTATACTAAATTTATTAATTTATTTTGGAGTAAACCTATTCTTCTTTTGGTTATATTTATTTATTAATTTTTAGACAAAATTGGAGAGGTCCCTGAACAAAGGGTGGAAACCAGTGGCAGCTTGTGAGTTTTTTAAGTTACATGCAACATCACCCCAAACAACAGATTTTATGATTATAGCAATGTTAAATATTAATAATAATATAACAGCAATTGTGTTAGAAGTCTGCAGGAAATGGCCCGATTCATAATATGCTACATTTCTGAATTCATCTACATAGTGTCCAGTAGTGTGTAATTTTTAAAAGTGGAATAATTGAACACCAAGTTGTAACAGAAAAGTGTTATTACTTCATATATATGTATATATATTTATTAAATAAAGTTAATTTTTGGGTGGTAGTATTGTAGGGCCATGCAATAGATTTTCACATTGCGACAGAAGTCTTCAAAATGCCCCTTAAATGATTTTTTCTTTAAAATAGCCTTTGAGTGTGTTTCTCCAAAAAACATAACACAATATGTATGCATTTTTTCATGTGTTGAATATATAAACTAACTTGAGGAAATGTAGAGATTGCTATTTTTGGTTAGAATTTAAAGAAATAAAATCCCCATGCACAGTCGTCATATTATGGACAAATTTAAGTTTATGAATTTGTCAGTCGCAACAGATAGGCAGATGTATAGCACAGCATGAACATTATCTGTGCTCAGCTGAAATGAGCACAGTGATGTGGAAATTTGTGGAGTTTTATAGGTGGTGCAGGGGGGTACTACGCATGTTCATTTCGCTTTCCAGAGAGATATCCTGAGTTGAGCACAGAGATAATAGGCTGACTGCATTCGTGCATGGAAAGCAGTTTACATTTTTAGAAATTGAAGCATAAATTCAATCAGTTAAACACTAAAGTATTTTAGAGTTTCTTAAAATTAAAAATAATCATTCATCCAAATTTTAATTATGTGCTGTACTACTTGAGCACATACCCACAAGCTGCCACTGGTGGAACCATTTTGTAGTAAATGCACAGTTTAATTTTGATAAAATCTGGCTTTTGGCCAGTATACATTAATTATATTTATATTTAATATGTCAGATTAAGTTTCTATTTCATTTGTAAATATGTAAATTTACTGTAAATTATTGGTGTTGGATATTTGAATAGTTTTGTTGTGAGAAATGAGATAATATATAATCATTTAAATACAAAGAAATAATTCCAGCTACTTATTATATATACTTTTACAAAACTCAATTTTATTTGTAATTGTAAGTCACTGAAGTGTGCTAAACTTGATTAATAGATCTATACAAAACTCGAATAAGTACGTACTTTTCAAGGATAAGTATAAAATATTGTAATGATTCAAAGAACAGAAGGTGAAAATTTAAATCATTTGTTAGTTGTTTGGTGGTGGTCCCTCTTATAGCATAGGAAAGGGATGTGAAATGGGGGATGCGGAAGGGTAGAGGAAGGTAGCCACGAGTTAACTAGGGCCCCCGGGCTATATTTTAATGGTCCTACCCGGCATTCGCCTAAAGAAATGCAGGACAAGCCCTAGAAAAACCTGCATCAGGTAGGTCGGGTATTGGGTACTTGTCCCACGCCCTTTCGATAGCGGGAGAGGAGTTTGCTGTGGGGACGCAGCATTCCCTTCTCCGTACCTCGACCAGTTTAGGTGGCAGCTGGCCGACTATTCCAATAGGAATAGCGGACAACTCTTGCCATATGCCCAAGGTCTGCGACCCCGGGACATACACCTCTCTCGCTCTCTCTCTCTCTCTCTCTCGCGCGCTCTCTCTCGCTCTCTCTCTCGCTCTCTCTCTCTCTCTCGCGCTCTCTCTCTCTCGCTCGCTCTCTCTCGCTCTCTCTCGCTCTCTCGCTCTCTCGCTCTCTCTCGCTCTCTCGCTCTCTCTCTCTCGCTCTCTCGCTCTCTCTCTCTCGCTCTCTCTCGCGCTCTCGCTCTCTCTCTCGCGCTCTCGCTCTCTCTCTCTCGCTCTCTCTCTCTCGCTCTCTCTCTCGCGCTCTCTCTCTCTCGCTCTCTCTCTCTCTCTCTCGCGCGCTCTCTCTCTCGCGCTCTCTCTCGCTCTCTCTCTCTCTCGCGCGCTCTCTCTCTCGCTCTCGCTCGCTCTCTCTCTCTCTCGCGCGCGCTCTCTCTCTCGCTCTCGCTCGCTCTCTCTCTCTCTCGCGCGCGCTCTCTCTCTCGCTCGCGCGCTCTCTCTCTCTCTCTCTCTCTCTCTCGCACTCTCTCTCTCTCTCTCTCTCTCTCTCTCTCTCTATATATATATATATATATATATTGTAATGATTAAAATGGAAAGGTAATTAAATGATGAATTAATTAACAAAATTTATTAAGATTAAAAAAACTTTTAATTTGTCAAAGATAATTTCAACAGGTGTTCATTTAGTTTTACAAATGATTTGCCCTAGGTTGGCACGCCGAATTCAATAATTTCAAAATTTACAAAACAATATTTGTATTTTATAATTTGTGGCGTTCAAGGTCAAATACAATCTTTTATATTTCACAAACAATCAAATTTAATAACTCTTCTTCTCAGGGTCTTTACTGGGTTTCATAAGTAAGAACAATCAAAAATTATAAATTAAATAATTAACAATTCAACCAAATTGAAATGAACAGAATACAAAATCTAACAAAATGAAAAGAACTTGGGGGACACAATTCACTAAAAAGGCTTTTAATCACTGATTCTACACATGATCAAAGCACACGGTTGTAGTTCTTGTATTATTCCTCCAGTCAACAGTCTGACGTATTATTTCGATGCCTTTCTGCAGAAAATGTTATTTCAGTACCCATATATATCTGAACATGGCGCTAAGCTTTTTGTTTCAGCTTTGCAGAATTTTTATAACTGGTCTCTCTGTCCAGACCTTTTTATTTCGATTTTTAAAACTTATAAGTCTCTCAGTTGAATTTTTATGCTTGGACCACGCTGTTCGTACTCTTAAATTCTGCTCCATGTCTCGACCATAAGATTCGCCAGACTGCAACCAACTGCAATATTCGCCAGACTGCAACCAACTGCAATATTTGCCAGACAGCAACCAACTGACCTTCCGTACAATGCATGCAGTTCACAACAAAGCTAGTCTATGTTTTCCATTGTCGTCTTTGGGATTGGTGCCGCTAAACAATTCATCATAATTAAAGTCATTAATGGCCTCCTTAATTAGTATTACAATATATATATATATATATATATATATATATATATATATAGTTAAATTAATTATAATATTTTGTAGGTGTTCTTTATAAATAATTAATAATTTCTAAATTGTATATTAAACCAGAAGACCACAAAATGTTTTTTATTTAAATTTTTGTTAATAAACATAATTTTCTGACTCAATGTCAGATATTTTTATCATTATAGTGAAATGAATAAATCCAAGAATGAAGAATTTTATATTTAACATGAGATAAATGATTTCGCAGAGCAAGTGTCTAAACTTAAAGGAGCTGTCAATTTTGAGAATAATGAGCAGAATTGAGAAGTTATTAACAACCTATCTTGAAGACTGGAAAAGTTATGTCTACATCACCCCAAACAACATTTTTTACAATGATGACAATGTAAAATATTACTGATAATAATATAACAGTGATATTGTTATCAGTACTATGTAGTAAATTACCCAACATGTAATATGGTAGATTTCTAAATTTGTCTACATACTTTCCAATAGTGTCTAATTTTTAAAAGCCGAATAATTGAGCTATAAAGTTGACTTGCATTTGTAACATGAAAGAATTTTCCTTCATATATACTTAAATAAAGTTAATTTTTGGATGGTAGAATTGTAAGACCATGCAATAGATGCTTTCATTATGACGTAAATCTTCAAACTGACATTGCCAAATGTTTTTCCTTTAAAATAAACTTTGATCGTGAATATTCCCAAAATATTCCACAAAATGTTAAAATACTATATGTTTTGAAAAAAATGAAATTTTTAATTACTGAATGGTTCAAATTTAATGTAATTTCTCTTCTTATGTCATCATCGCCTTATTATAGCACCTCTCTGTATAGCATGGCAGAGCCTGATATGTGTTCAGCTGAAATGTGCATGGTGAAGAGGCAGTTTCTTGAAATTAACAGATTGTTCTTGGGGGTAGTACTCATTTATCATTCCAAAGAGAAAGTTCAGGTGCCGAGGAAAGTTGAGCACAGAAATAGCCAGCTGGATACATTAGCATGAGGGAACACACACAAGGAAGGCAGGTTAAAGTCTTTTAAATCAAAGCAGAAATTCAATCAGTTTAACATACAAGTATTATAGAGGTTCTTCAAATTAAGAAAAAATAATTCTTCCTAAACTTAATTATGTGCTGTAGCACACATGGATGAGCCACCACTGGTTACTGCTATGAAATCTAATATATACACGAGTGAAAAATACAAGGCAAAAACAGTCAGATGGGGCTGATAAAATTGATATTAATAATTATGACTTACATGATGCTAAAAGTAAAATATATTGTTTTGAAAGAAATTTACCAAATAGAAAGAAGTTAAAATTATATGGAAAGTATTTATATAATACTCCTACAGATAAAGAAAACAGTCAGTTAAAGGGGACACAGGACCATCTCTTCAGTTGCAGATAAAAAAATGCTAAAGAAAGTTAATGTTAGAAAAGTACTATACAGTGATACAGCAATGGATTGATATAAAATATTATTTAACACAATTATTATAATTTTACCAATAAAGCCGAAACCAGTAGATATGAAAGGAAAATTTCAATTCAGGAAATTGAATGTTGGTATCAGTATCGAGATGCTTATGAATTGGTACCAGAAAAGAAATACAACTCAGAGATACCATCACATATCAAATATCATTTGCATAAAATTGAATTTGTGGAAGAGATTAAACATTTTAATTTAATTGATTTGATGTGCTGTATGGGTTTTAAAAGTGATGACATGGCAGTTGTAATAGTGTTTAAAATTTGCGCTACATACAGTGTTGTATAGTGAACAAGAAATGTATCTTAACTAACAATTTTGCTTTTTATATTGAAATTTGAAACTATATATTTTACCATTAAACCTTTCTATCCATTAATTGTCAAAATATTAATTGGGACTTCTGTAATGATTCAATATATAGGAGGTGAAAATTTATATCCATGGTCCTCTCTTTGACATCAGCGAGATTATAGGCGTTTGGTGGCAATGTGATTATCACAATGGATTATGTTTTCAAATAAGCTGCAAGAGAATATTATTGAGCATTCTTAGCTAAATTAACTGATTGATTGCAGTTAATACCTACAACATCTACTTTCTGTCACCACACAAAGGTTCTAGTGGAGAACAACAACTAGAGAGCAGGGATGATTCTTCCATTTAATTAGTTTCTTTAATGTCATACGGGACAGTAAAGATATTGTTTTAATTGGGAAACCCTGTAATTACTCTGAGCAAATATTTTAATTAAATTGATTTTATGGTTAAAGTGTACATGTGAAAAGAAATATTTTGCATTTGTTCATACATATCAAATAACTGATAACAATATATCCATAGTACTCATACTGCATTATTAATATAGTCACATCTCTTAGGTAACGGGTGTGTCTGTGTGCTATCCATCTTGCTGCCCTAGGGTTAGCTGTCTTCACCCCATAACATCTCAAAAGGTTCTTTTTTAATAGAATAAAAATTAAGTATTCATATTTTGCAATTTACCATTTCGTCTGTTTTCTGAATAACTACACCTTGGCCTGTTTTGAGAGGTGTATGTTCCAGGGTTGCATACCTTGTGAATATTATGTAGGTTGTTATCTGTTCCCATTAGAACAGTCGGCCAGCTGCCTCCAAAACTGGTTTGAGGCACAGAGAAGTTAATGCTGCATCCCCACAGCAAACCTCTCTCCCACCATCGAAAGGGCGTAGGACGAGTACCAACTGCCCGACCTACCTGATGAAGGTTTTCTAAAGTTTTTCCTGCATCACTTTTAGGCAAATGCTGGGAAGGATCCTCAAACTATCGCCCGGGGGCCCTAGTTAAGCCTTGTCTACCTTCCTCTACCCTTCCCCATCCCCCGTTTCAAATCCATTCCTATGGTTTTAAAGGGGAGTTTCCACCACATGGATTACCCTCAAGTAGCCTGTTACTCTAAAATTAAAATATTTCAATAGTCAAAAATCATTGTCTAACATACAAATAACTCGGGTTATTTTAATTAAATAAAATTATCTTTTTCTATTGTCAGGAGCATGGTGAAACAATTGTTTCAGCCACTGAAACAAGCCACACAATAACTATACAAGAATTAATGGTTCAGAAACATCTCTACTTCCTTCAAGAAGCTGGTAGACGGCTTTTCATTGTAGCTGTCCATTGTGAAGGAAATTTAATGTATGTAACTATACAAGTAAGTTTCTCACTTACTAACCTTATTTTAACCTTTCTTAGCTCATATTCCTCATTGTATTTTTATCAAATATATTACATTAATGTAAGATTATTTTTAATTTAAACATGTATTAGTTTTGAGCCATTTTTATATGATATGTAAGGTGAAGTTTTCATTTCTAATTTTGCTTCATTAATTTTGGAATATGACAACTTTTATTAAATAGCTTTAATACTAATTCATATTGAAGACTAAACAATTATTTCTGTGCAAAATAAGAATAACTATATATATTATAAACAACTGAAAATTAATGTTTAAATAATATGAATTATATTCAAACAAATCAGTTTTAATGTTCTTTATTTAAAAAACAAATGTTAGTATATACAAATTTAACGGGTGCTTTAGACTTTTAACTCATTCATCTGCTGAACTATTTTGATGTATCCCATAATCTTCCACACTGCATTACTCATATTAGGGCAAATGAATATTACATCTCTTCTGTAGAGTTTATAATGAACAAATTATGGGAGACCATTTGAAAGCAATGGAGTTTTGTGCTAATGCTGTCTAACTCAATAGTAATTTTGAATGGAAAAATACTTCTCTGGGTGATGTATACAGTGTTACAAATTATCAAATTCTAAAAGTGGTGACATTTTCAGTTACTCCAACTTTTTCATAAAACAGATCTTAAGGCCAATCTTGGTTCCCTTACTTAACTTATTAATGAAAGTATTAAAAACAGTACCTTTCCAGAGCGTTTCAAAACTTCAAGTGTAACACCCATATATAAGAGCAGTGATAAACAGTCACTTATTGTCCCATTAGCCTTGTTCATATTTTTTCTAAAATCATTGAAGCAGTGATATTTAAACAGTTTAAGGAGAACTTAAGTTGTATTATCTACCGTAAGGAATATGGTTACCGTCTGGGAAAGTCAACCAAAGAAGCCATTGAATATATTGTAAGAAACAATCATATTATCTTTTGAGAATAAGAGCTTTACCTCATTAACATTATGTTATTTACCTAAAGCATTTGATCAAATATCACATGATCTACTCATGTCAAAATTAGAATATTATAGGATTCAAAATTCTCCTTTAGAGTTAATACAGTCATACTTAAGTAACAGAAAATAAAATGTGTCAATTAAAAATAAAAATTCTTTTATGTGTTCTGCAAAATATATTGTGTCTCAGGGTTCAGTGCTTGGCCATTTCTTGTTTATTATAGCTATTAATGATTTTGCATATTATAATCCTGTAGAAACTGTATTATATGCAGATGGCACTACATTAATGTCTATAAGTACCAACATTTATTCACTTATGAAAATTTAAACTCAAAGTTTACTTCTGTCAAATAAATTTTTTGATTCTAAATTAAACAAAAACCCAAAGACACACTTTTGGATTAAACAATTTAGTACATAATAAACTTGCCCACATACATTTTTTGGGTATATGTCTTGATTCTAAGCTGTCATGGAAGATACACATTGACAGCATTCTCATAAAATTATCTAGAGTAACACATATAATAAGGAAATTAAAAAGCTGTCTATAATTGGCAGAACTACAAAATGTATATTTTACCTTATTTAAATCCATATAACTTATGGCATTCACTTATGGGGTCACTCAGCTCATATGCAAAATATAATAGCACAAAAGAAGGTCATAAGAATAATGTTTGGAAAAGAAAGGCCAAGACTCCTATAGACCTTTATTTCCTGAATTAAAAATTATGACGGTTGTGAATCTTTATATCTGTTCTGTTCTCCAGTATATAAATAAAAATCATGATTATTCAAGAAGGAACCATTTACATGATCACAATACAAGGAACATAATGTGCTCAGATGTACCCAGGTGCAGACTAGGAAAGACTTTGAATAGCTTTAACATTGTGGTGTTAGGGCCTGAAACAAACTACCAGAAGATGTAAAAAACCTCCCACTGGAGACATTTAAAAATAAAATACAAAGACAGCTGGCTTCTCGGGAGGCATTATTACTATTTTAGTAAATTTTTGGAGTATGAATTAGAATCACCGTAATTTTTTCCCCTGTAATTTAAGTACATTCATAAGCATAAAATTGTACATCTGATATAACACACTTATTGATGATGCCCTATCCTGTTGTTTCATACCTTGGACAAATAAAGTATTATTATTATTTGGCTCATCCTTAAAGACCTTGATATATTGATGATCTGGACCTTGTTACAAATAATATTCAAATACAGGTCCTCTGTTTTAATGTTTAAATTTAGAATCTGTGAGTTTAAAAGAAGTGCAAAAACCCGTCATAGTGCATCATAGATCAAAGGTATCCCAGAATGCTGGGGAGCCCAGAGTACAATTTACAATCAACCAAGTATGTAAACCGGATTTAAAGATAGACGTCTGATTTTAATAAAAATAAAAAGGTTGTTAATTAGAATCCATCTGTTTAGTTTAATTTCGCTGACAAGTAAATTTCGTCATTTTTAATTGATGAGTAAATCTTTTCTCTTTTAAATTGGAATTTGTGTTTAAGTTGAGAAATAAAAAATGATTCGCCATTATCAAACCCAGTAATGACCCTGAGATAAATTTTTAAATTGTGTAATTGTTTTTAAACATTGATAATAAATTTGTTTGTTTGTAAAGTTGAATAATTTTCATTTAATTAATGCCGATTCTTTTTTGTATATTACAATATAATACATTGTAATATACATTTTTATAAGATTTTATTTATTTATTCGTGCCACACGTTGTTGTGCCATTTTGTAATATTTAATAAAGAGTGGCTTACAATAAAAGATTATATTCTACTTTTACAAACAAACAATTTTATTTAACAAAAGGTTAACAATTTATACAATTTAATTAGAAAAATCTCAATCTCTCAAAGAGTTTGATAATGGCAGTACATTTAAACATAATCAAAGAACACAAAATTTAGATTTAATTTAAAAGGAAATATTTATTCGTCTAGACCTAGACTAAATTAATTACCGATGAACTTATACTACAAGATGGATTTTAATTTAAACAGTTTATTTTATCAACAATAAAGAATGGTCTCTGACATTATCTTTTAAGTCGGTTTACAAAAATTTACTGTTCTCTTGCTACTTACGGCAGCCCAGGATACTTTCAACTTTCGAAGCACAGTGGTGGGTTTTTCACAGCTTCTATTAAATTCACAGATTCTAATAAGTACTGTTGGTTTGAAAAGAAAGTTGGTTATATCTCGACGACTATACTCAGCTATATTTCTGTGAAGACTCACTCTGCTGTATTTCTGCGAAGACTCACTCTGCTATATCTCGACGACTTTACTCTGCTGTATTTCTCCGAAGACTCACTCTGCTATATCTCGACGACTTTACTCTGCTGTATTTCTGTGAAGACTTTTACTCTGCAAACTCTACCTGACAACTTTACACAGCAATATTTCGATTACGACTTTTCTGTCCTTTCTCACCGCCGACTTTAATGCCACCATCGTCTCAGCCAACATACCATGAACTTGCCTTAAACAAAGCTCCCAGCCAACTGAGCCGAACAAAACCATCTCGTCTGTCTCGTTATTTTGAAACGCACATATTCCTCCAATCAAGCCAACAATATTCCCTTTCCTTGTTGTTGTTATTGGCTCGGTCCCACCATAAATAATGCCACTCCAACAATCCAGACTATCCATCACAAACAATGCCTCAATTAACAAGCATTACTATATATATATATATATATATATATATATATATATATATGTAATAAACAAAAAAATATTACATTTAAAAAAATTAATTAATATCTGAAAAGGGAATTTTAAATTAAATGGTTTTGTCGAACCAAACATATAATGACAAATTGATAATTATGGATTTGCTTCACGTTGTTGCCAAAATGTTATAAACAACTATAAGACTAATTTAATTTGCCCACATTGGAGCACAAAATACAATGAACTGGAAAGAAGTTTAAATCAATCAAATTTTTAAATTTAAAACAAAACAAATTTATTCCATCAAAATACAATACAATCTTCCTACTTTATTATGCCACATTTAAATCAAATTTTATAATTATGTGGCATTCAAGAAAATTTACACCTTTATTTTTCAATAAATCAAACTCTATATCTCAGGGTCTTCACTGGGTTGATAAGAAAAACACAAATCACGAAATACAATAAATTTTGCAATTTAAATAAATACACGGAATATGAAGTTAAAATAAACTAAATCGGACTAATTACGTTTATTTAACGTTTACAAAGTTTATCATTAATTCGTTACTTACAATTTTATATTTGGAGTTCGGGAACATGCTTCACTTTAAAATGGCCATTTTGTGCATAAAATTACACAGACTTTCACAAACACATACACCTTATCCTTGCGGTATCCAGACTCTTCGTACGGACTAAAAATGTTTCGCCCACGGCCACAAGTCAATTTGGCCAGTATTATTGCCAACTCCAAATCCATATTCAAATGTTCCAGATCTCAATAATGTTTCTTTCCAGGCTTTCTCTCTCTAACGATCACCAATTAACTACTTCCACAAATTCCGCAGACCAACAGATAATAGACCTTTAGCATTTCTTGCTTAGGCCTACGTCACCCATCTTCACTAGGCACGATGACCAATCTCTTTCTCCATCCATAACTCTCCCTCAAAATCTGACTTTCAACTCTATCCTCTCAATCACTAGTCAAACACAAACTCCTCTCCGCCCAACCGTCTCCCTCAAGCTGTGACTTCTTACTCCCATCCGCCTTCCTCAAGCTCTGACTTCTTACTCCCATCCGCCTTCCTCAAGCTCTGACTTCTTACTCCCATCCGCCTTCCTCAAGCTCTGACTTCTTACTCCCATCCGCCTTCCTCAAGCTCTGACTTCTTACTCCCATCCGCCTTTTCAAGCTCTGCTTCTTACTCCCATCCGCCTTCCTCAAGCTCTGACTTCTTACTCCCATCCGCCTTCCTCAAGCTCTGACTTCTTACTCCCATCCGCCTTTTCAAGCTCTGCTTCTTACTCCCATCCGCCTTCCTCAAGCTCTGACTTCTTACTCCCATCCGCCTTCCTCAAGCTCTGACTTCTTACTCCCATCCGCCTTCCTCAAGCTCTGACTTCTTACTCCCATCCGCCTTCCTCAAGCTCTGACTTCTTACTCCCATCCGCCTTCCTCAAGCTCTGACTTCTTAGTTCTCTGAGCACCGATTTCCAACTAACCCATCTGCCTCCCTCAGGCTCCGACTTCCAACTAACCCATCTGCCTCCCTCAGGCTCTGACTTCCAACTGAATAATCGCTTCTCATTTCTTACCCAGAATACACTCCTTTCCCACGCTTTTTCATTCACACACAAAATCACACCCGGACTTCCCACACTAGGAGATTGACTTGCTGTCACTCAAAATATTGTTAAATAAACAGTTCATGGTTTCTCTAGTCCCACATCAATAAGTCCACAGCCGCTGTGGTTCCTTTGGAGATCTATACTGATGTCAATCAGATATTATATAAAAAGCCGCCAAAGATCTCCAATTATTGTTCTCCCTTTGTGACCATTGTCTGCCATCAATCAGATTTTTTTTTATAAGAGCCGCCAAAATCTCCAGTCTGAGTCATTAAACAGATTTTAATAATAGCTGGCATCCACCTCTAGTCTGTGCCGTGAATCAAATAAAATAAAAATTTAAATGAATAATGGCCTTCTTAATTAGTATTACAATATATATATTGTAATGAACAAAATGGGATTAATTGATTAAACACTTTATTGCAAAAGATTAATTAATGATTTGAATTCCATAGTTGGTTTATGAATCAATTACATTCATTTTTTATTTAAAGTGAAGGATTGCAAAATAATACGAAATTCTTTCAGTGTGATTTATTTGGTTACTGCCTGTAAATTTTACGTTGAAATTTACTGTGCAAAACTTCTTACTCAAATTTAACTTTTAATCTTTCTGAATAAATTTGTGCCTGCCACCCTGCTCGCTGTCTGACTTCCAACACCCGACTTTTGTTTCAGAAAGCGCTTGTGGCAAAACAAAGCTCACCTATACATTGTCGCCTTTGAAATTGGTGCCGCTAACAATCCACCACAAATACCCAATTATCAAAATCATTGATGGCCTCTAATTAGTATATACATACACACAATGTTAGGGACTTTAATTTGGTGAGAAAGGCTCACAGGATCATTGATATTGAGGAAATATAGAAATAAATAGGAGAATGGTTGGTATATGCTTTATGAGAAAGCATATGCTCGGGTGTGTGTTTATGTGTGTGAAAAATAAGGACCATGTCAACGCATTTGAATTGGAAGAATGCTGACTTAGCTTGAATCGAAAGTTGGCATAGCATACTGCAAAGCTAATTTTCGAAAACCTAAGTCCCCTTACTCAGGACAGTGTAAAAAAAGCAAGTAAAAGGATGGGACAATGTCAAAATAATTTGTACATTGAGAAATGAAATTAATAGTCATCAGAATTTTTGGCTGGACAAAGTTTTTAAAATTTTTAGTAGTGTTAGCCTCCTTCCACAGTGTACTCATTATACATATTATGTTTATAGATACATATAGATATATATGTGTATATATATATATATATATATATATATATATATATATATATATATAATTTGACTTAATACCAACGGAAAAGAATTTGCTCACTTAAACAATGCTATACACCGAGAAGCGGAAGGGACCGTATTTTTTGTCTTGACAACTGGGCAGTGAATGGTCACCCCAGATGTTGAGAACTGACAGTCGCTCATGGCACAGGAAGAACGGTGTAGGTAAAAACGAACAGGACAGACGGGGATGCGAGTTGGCGTCTCATAAATACACTTGAGGATGACAGCAACGAAGTGGGACGCAACAAATGGTTGGTGACTGAGGCTTTTTGGATAACTGCAGAAAAAGAAGAAGTGATGCTGCCTGCTATTATCTGGAAGTCACCAGCATGTTTGTGTGAGAAAATCCTGGGATCAGCTTTCATTACATTTCTTTATAAAGATTACAATTGCCACTTTAATTTATTATAGTTCGTTCGATTTTCACCCCGAGATTTTAAAATTAAATGTGCACACTTTGTATATATCTGGTCGAAATGCACAATATTTAATATAATGGATAATAATGTGAATTAAATGTACCAAAATAAATTGATAACAAATTAAAATTCATTTAAATTGAAATAAGGAATCTTGATAACCAACCTTACCACAATGACTAAAATAATCTAATCTAGTTTATAATTGATTAAAAATTGTCTTTTTAAAATATTTTTCAGTCTATTCCTTCAGGCCGCTCTGGTTTATCACATGGTACTCTTGAGATAGTAGCTACTGATGGGCGCCCTTATTCTTGGAGGGGTCATATCCGCAGTTGCCATGAACCTCTTCAAGGGCTCTGGGCACGGAATAACTGCCTGTTAGTTGATCCTGCTGCCTTAGGAAATCCTACAGAATCTTCAATCACATTACACTGTTCAATATCAATTCATGTTCCATCAACTGTGAATAGAATTCAAAGGCAAAAGCGTTCACGGTAAAACGAAACTTGAAATGAGAAAAGTAACTCGACACAAATGTACAATATGCAATTCTATTTACTCATTTAAATTTTCATTATTAATGAATCCAATTTTACATGATAATTGACTAAATCATATTTGAGATTCAATTTTGTTCTCAAGAAATTAATTTATTTCACAATTGAAGTATGTAATATCTGATTACAATATAGATTAAATTTTTTCTTGTTAATAATGATAAAGCACTTTAAAACAATATGTTTATCATTTTTGACTGAAAGCATTGATATTTAAAAATTTAGTTTCATTTTATTCTAATACCTTTTATTCATTAAT
This sequence comes from Zhengitettix transpicula, assembly GCA_037074705.1. Taxonomy (NCBI): domain Eukaryota; kingdom Metazoa; phylum Arthropoda; class Insecta; order Orthoptera; family Tetrigidae; genus Zhengitettix; species Zhengitettix transpicula. The sequence continues at coordinate 24,272,840 of CM073590.1, read as the reverse complement.
GTTTACATAACATTTGCATTCCATATTTTTGAAATAATTATGAGTTCTCTGAGTCTACAGAAACATGTTTCTAAATAATTGTTATTGTTCAAAGTATTTTACAATTAATTTGTTATTCAAACACTATATTTTAATATTAATGTTATTAATCAATTTTTGAATTCATCACTTGTTAAACATTTGCTAAAATAAGAAGTAATAAATAAGTTATGACTTTTGTGTTACTTGTACTCAAAAAAATTATTTGAGTATTTAGTAACTTCTACCTTCAATTTTAGGTGAAAAAAGGATTTACATATTTATTCATTACATGTCCTCAAATTAATTGGCTGTTAATTTAGAATATTTTTTATTATACTGTATACAATATTGAAAAGAAATAAAAATAATTAAATTAAGATAAGTTTTATTGGGAAAACTTGAAGTTTAATGTAAACATGAACCAAGAAGTGCATATATAAAACAGTTATTTGCAAAACTCACATTCAAACTTGTCATCTTCTTCACAACCAGCACATTCCTCATGCGCCCACTGCTTGCACTTACATTGTATCCATTCTTCATGTTTGAGAATTCTTAATTGCAGTAGAAGCATTCTGCTTCATCATCATCTTCTTTTTCTGTCTGTTTTTTGCTTGGATAATCCTTGAGTATTCATAGTATATTTTTATTATGAGTTTCTTTTATTCGCTTAGTGGTAGTTTTGGATTATTTTTCAAAAAAGTTCCTTTTTTAATAAAAATTTCTTAATCTTTCTTCATTTTCTCTTTGACCAATTCAACTTTATATGGGCTTGAAGTGATAACAGTACTTCCTTTTTATACGGTTTACGTTTCTTTGTTTTTGCTCTCTTTGCTTAGGTAAAAGATAGATATCCTTTGGGATAATGTGGAATCCTTTGGGCTAATGTGGAATCCTTTGAACGTGTTTAAGTGTAATTCTCGTTCATTTTCTATTTGTAAATAGCGTGTTAAAATGTCTAGGTTTCCTGTAGGTTTATACGAAACCGCGCTTGAAAAGAGCACGTTAGTCGAACGCTGAAAGGTACCTTTCTTCAGGTTCTGAAGAAGCGTTTGCAGTTGGACGCCGAGAGGGACCCGCACTTGTAGAGGGCATAGTCAATGTGACTACTTTTCCTGACCAACTGAGTGGCAACTTTACTCAATTGGACGCCATATCAGAAATTATAGTTTGGAGTATAAACAACAAAACTAAAGTTAGCAACGAACACGGAGATCTGTAGGTAAAAACAAGTTGTTTTAAGTTGTGACATTGCAAATAACTATTACTGTACATAAAAGCAAGATAACTGACTTACCTTACATCAGAGGGTTGAAAAACACAAAAACTTCTCCTAAATGAAAAACGCCACCAAACTCGCAGGCGTATATAAACTAGTTTGCCTACTTCCCACAGGTTCCCACATGCCTCGGCCTGTTTTGAGGTGTATGTTACGGGGTCGCAGACCTTGGGCATACGGTAAGACTTGTCCGATATTCCTATTGGAATAGTCGGCCAGCTGCCTCCTAAACCGGTCAAGGCGAGAGGAAAGCTGCGACCCCACAGCAAACCCCTCTCCCGCCACCGGAAGGGCGTGGGACAAATACCAAATACCAAATGCCCGACCTACCTGATGCAGTTTTTTTTAGTGTTTTCCCTGCATCACTTTAAGAACCATAGCCCGAGGGGCCTAGTTAACCCTTTGCTACCTTCCTCTACCCTTCCGCATCGCCCATTTTAAATCCCTTTCCTACGAGGGGAGTTGCTACTATGTGGATTACCCTATACATAGCCTGTCTACACCTCAAAAAAACAAACAAGGGTCAACACTTTTTTATGCTTGAAATCGACAACTCCCCAGTTATTTCTATTGGAATAGTCGACAAGCTGCCTCCTAAACTGGTCAAGGCACGGAGAGGGGAATGCTGCGACCCCACAGCAAACCCCTCTGCCGCCATCGGAAGGGCGTGGGACAAGTACCAAGCGTCCGAACTAACTGACGCAGGTTATCTAGGGTTTGTTCTGCATCACTTTAAAGCGAATGCCAGGTTGGATCCTAAAACTATAGCCCATTCCTCTACCATTCCGCATCCCCACTTTCAAATCCCTTCCTATGCTATTAAAGGAGGAGGAGAGTCACCATATACATTTACGAACCTTGAATGATTTCCGTTTGGCTGTAAACGTTCTTATACGAATAATTATATAATATTTATTTTAAATTTTTCCTATAAAAAAATACGTGATTTTTTCAGCTCACTGTGATTTCTAAATATTTAATATGCACGTTTCCATTGGCATTTTAACACACTGCGGCGTATTGTAAGATCAGCCAATTCTGAGAAAATAGGCTAATCACCGAGTTCTACGAGTTTAGAACCTTGCTAGACACATGTCTCTGCTTAAATAAATTCGCAACATTTTATTTCCATGCAAACCAATGCTATTTTTTTGTTTTAATATTTAAGTCATTAATATAGATGGCCGATATAGTCATCTATTCTTGTGTGATGCGTGAGTTAAGGATCACATATGTGTCTCACCCTGAAAAGTATTGCATGAATTCTGAAGGGACAGTGGCAAATAAGAGCGGAAAGGAAAGATTAGGTGGAGAGTGATTAGCCGTTTGTGACAGTAACGCTTCATGGGCGTTGCGTGAGGAGAGGGAGCCATCAGTTCAGACCATGAAAAGGTCTACTAGTCTGTCAAGTTTCAAACTGTAACGATCCGGTGGAATTTTATTAAAATGCTTCAACCCAAATAACAAATCGAGAGTTTACGGATTGAAAATTACGAATGAATTTTCGGTAGTTGCTTCTTTTCTAGAAGAGAGGTATCCACAATTATACCTGATATGTGGTAACAATATGCTAATTGGTTGGCAATGCATAGCAGCTGCTTGATATTCACCGCACTGCGCTGTCACACCGAGCCGTACCAGCGCGACCTCATCATCAATTCCTCCTTAGTACGTATTTTCCAGTATGCACGAGGGATTGGGCTACGTTTCTTCTGCTGTTCAAACTAATACAAGCGCAAATCACCCAACATTTATATTTTTATGAAATAAAATTAAACACCACGCACGAGTAGCGAACATTCATACCGTTAACGACTTGTGTTTAAATTCCTAGTATCATGAACGTTGACGTACCTGGATTGTTTATTTCTTTAGCTGTATGTTAAAAATGAAATTGATCAATACCTTCATATATTACTCTGCAAAAACTGTTTTTTATTATTATATGAAACTTCGAAGAGACAGGAATTGTTAGTTAGAAATTTTTATCCAGTCATCACATGAAAACAGTCTCAATTTTACTTTCCAAAATAGTATAACATTAAAAAAGATCTTTCATCCTCTTTAATGTTATACTGATAATTTTTGAATGAAAATTGCTACTATTTTTATGTGTTGACCCGGTAATACAAGGTTTTTAGCTAACTATTATAATATTTTAAATTCTTCTTAATGTGTTTTGGGAACAACTTTTCCTCTAAACCTCGATTTGTTTCAATGAACAGATATGAATGGAAGTCCGGTATTATCTGTCAACTCCAACCTTTACTTGATGTTTAGAATGAGCTTATTGAATATAATATAGTAATATAGTAAGTGTTAAAAAATACCAATTCTAAAAACCTTGCTATATACCAACTTAAATTAGAGAAGAAAAAACTAAAAAATGAAAAAAATTACGACTGATTGAAAATAATGAATAAGAAAGATAGCCAATTCTGACAAAACAGTGATAATATAATTACCACACAACGTTTCTGGGATCCTTGTCCGTTTCCTCAGGTGCGAAGAAGAGCCTAGAGCGACACAACTGCACTTGTCAGTTGACTAAAATTAAAAAAAAGGCTTTAGAGTTTTTTAATTTAAATTTAAAAATGTCGGACGTTTCGTCGTGAATTGGCGAAAAACTTACGACTGGAAACTGTTCGCCATTAGAAAAAAGACTCTAATCCGTGTGTGAAAGTCCGGCACTTTTACATTTGCATTTATAGTTTTTGTCAGGAAGAAGGTCGTTTTTAATGTTATTATGAACTTATTGAAGTTAAAACAATAGCTTATGCTATCAGTACTTCAAAGAAGATCTGTTTTAAAAAAATTGACGTAGCAAATTGAAGTTAAATTAAATAAAAATAAGTTTGGGAGTGCGTTTGAAATTATAAAATATGAAACGTCTGTGTAAACGTATACATATTGGATAAATAAGAAACCTTTTTTAAAATAAATTAAATTCAAAACTAATATAATTAGGACCTATATGTTCTAAATTTATTTGATTGGCAACATGCTAAAATTTTAGAAGTTTTCACCAGGTACAATTCCAGAATTACATTCATTTAAATCTAACTCCACTGCAAATAATGTACAAACATACTATGGAACTCTACAATCCTTATTGTTACGCAACCCCTCTTTACTTTTCCATTGTCCTTGCGTTAACTTTGCTTTTGTGTTCGTCTTCTGGTTTGGACTGTGTGTTCTTCGGCCTTCCGTTTTTGAATCACCTCTCGAAAGAAACAAGGAGTTCAGAAACGTTATGTAGTATTTAATTCAGTACCTATTATTTCACGTTATTTCGCTACTTATATAGTTTACATGTTGTATTTTACGAACCGTGATATGATGGGGAGAACATGTGATGAAATAACAAAATAAAATTCAGTTTCAATGATTTTCCGGAGGGCACATGTCGTAGTTGATACATCGTGTTGTTTCATTTAAACCAAAGGAGTAGTTGTATATAACGGTACACCATTCGTGCTGCACAAAAATGATAAATGGAAGTCTTTCACACACGTAACTAATCTGTATAAAAATGTTAGTGCTATTTAATTGTTTCGATACAAGTATACTACAATACTACTCCACTAAACAACAGAATAATAGCATTATATATATATATTGTAATAAACAATAGGCGACAATTTAATTTGACGGGCTTTTTAAATGAAAAATTATAGACTTTAAAACAAACAACATTTATTTACCAATTCTTGAAATTTTACATTATAATAAAAACATTATCTCCTTCTCTCATGGGTCTTTACTGGGTTTGATAACGGACAGAACTTAAATAATCAAAGAACCCAACATTTATCTTTAAATTAAACAGAAGTATTTAATCGTCTAGACATCGACGAAACTTATTAACGAACTTAGAATTACCAGATTGATTCTAAATTTAAAATAGTTTATTTTATTAACACAAGAAGAGAACGATATCTGACGGTATCTTTTAATTCCGTTTACACATGTTAATACCATAAATTTCAACTCACGATTTCTCAGGAACATTTGGCTCGTTCATTAAACACACACTTTATAGACTGGACGTTTACACACACTGACTCTAACACATATTATTGGTTCGACGATAGCTGATTCTCCATACTCGGTGAAGGACATCCCAGTTGCTCGTGGTGAAACTACTCGACGCTGGATGCTGTGTCCTGGTCTCCTACCATCGAAGACAGTGGTCAAATTTTGATATTATTACAGATTGAACTTCTGCATATGAAAATGTTTATAGTTGAATAATTTTCTATTTCTCTCGCAGGCTGCTTTCTTTCTCCATACCCTCCGTTCTGACACTCATCTCCAACTAACTCAACTCACGATGCTCACAGCACCCCTCTCCCATGCTGACTAACGCTGACCAACGCTGACTTGCTCTGACTGACTCTGACTGCTTCACAATAGCTTATTTCTCCCTTATATACTACTAGCCTCTTCGTTTTCCCTTTGTTTCAAGACTACGTCGCAATTCGCGGTGACAGAATCTCCATTACTGAGATTTACATTCTGCAACTGCAGTTCCTTAGCAACTAGCTAGCCCCTCCGTCATGTCACATCGAGACAGGACCCGTAATTACTTTGCACTTGTATCCTCCCCTCAATTACTCTCACCCTCGCAAGACTTGCGCTGACCCCTCCTTACAAATCCTAAGTAAATACGCCACTGGTCAGGCCATTAATCCGAGACAATAGCCTGCCTTAACATAATTACTTTGGGACAGGCTACTCGCCCACGTCCTGCGCTTCGGATTCTCCATCCCAAGTCAACAAGCCGACGGTCAAGCCCATTAACCAGACACAATGCCTTTCTTAAACCGATACCTCTTGCGACCGGCCATCCGCGCGTGTCCCTTGACCTGTTTTACAAGTCCTAAGTATACATAGCCACTTCCTGTGTCGGCCAAGACCATTCATATATCTTGCCGCTCTGTCTTGTCACATCGAGACAGGACCCGTAATTGCTTTGCACTTGCATCCTCCTCCCAACATGTGCGCTGTTCCGAAACAATGCATTCCCTCAATGCATTACAATATATATATATATATATATATATATATATATATATACATATATACTAGAAATCAACAATTTGTAATGTACGTTTTATTTAAATTTTAATATAATATTATTGTCGGCGTAAGAATGTAAAGACTGAAAATGCTACTACGCGAATATTGTCGGAAAAGCGTATGTAACACACACAGAGATTTGGCGGAAATATTCAGAGTGTGTTGTAGGAGTCTGACGTGTGGCCAAGACAATGTGTGGTTTTGAAGTCTGACCAGGGTGGTCATGGCAAAGAGTGTGTTGGTCATAGAGTACAAGTCTGGTTAGAGTGCAAACTATTATGTTTTGAAGCTTTTACTGAGGGCTTTGACCAATCTAAAAAAAATAGGACGACGTAAACTTTGTGAACAGTTGTTAAAGAGGCGCCGGAATTTTGTGGTGAAACGGTACAGTAATCAGTCTTATGGCCTGTAATTTAATATTTTCTTTAAAATAAAATAACTGTGGAGTGCACATTACGGTACGAGAGCAGCGCTAAATAAAATGGTAGTCGAAACTTTTTTTCTTAAACTTTTATGTAAATATAAATTACCTTCAGATTTCTCTATTTTTTGTTATATTCTTTTGTATAATTTTGTTATCGTAAAATTTAATTTGTATTTCTTTTATAACACTATTGATGGAAATTGCAAAACATTATCATTATTAGAGACCCATTAAGCGGCCCTGAGGTTATGAGTATCATTAATATAATATATTGGAAGCGCACACATGCCGTGAAAATTACATTACATTACAACTTTTCTTTGCTATACGCTACGATAGAATTCTGTATATTCCTACATTTTATAATATGATATCTATCACAGATTTTCAAACACAACTCACACACACATTCGTCATGTGGTTCATGAAATACTTTGTTGCAACAAACTTTATGGTGAAAGTCATGGATCGCCAGTCTCGTCTTCATGTGGCGTAGTTCATGGTTAGCTTCCATCCATGTCCTGTCTTGCATAGCTGATGTTGCATAGAAGTCCTCCGGTATGTTCCTTTTCCTCTCATACAGATCCTGTAAAAGCTGTCTGAAGCTGGAGCCAGCTGGTAGTATGAGCTAGCATCTTAGATCCTCTATTAGGAAGGTCTCCCTGGTAAGCTCGTACACTACCCTCGATCTTGAATTCTGCGGAATTCCTAAAATTCTTTTCAGGTATCTAGCCTTTACTCGCTCCAGTTCTTTCAGTTGTCTGTACGTGAGGTATTCTCCTACAGAACAGGTAGTCTATGTAGCCTATACAGGTCCATCACTGTGCTGATGATAGTTGTGTAATGTTTCTGATTTCATTCATAGCTCTAGTGGCCGCCACTGCTCCAGATCTTATATGCAATCTGAAACTCCTTCCCGTTGTTTGGATTGTGATGCCTAGATATTTAAAGTTGTTAGCCCTCTTGAGTAGTTTACCATTGCATTTGACGTTCTCTGCTTCAGTGAGTCTTGCTCCTTTCCTGAACACTACCAACTCCGTCTTCTCTTCATTTATCTGTATGTCATTTCTCTCCGTCCATTCACTTAGTGTGTTAGCGATACTTGCAGTTTGTCGATATCTGTCGCTGAGATGGCCATGTCATCAGCGTATATGTACGTGCTTGTTCCTGCCATTCCTTTGGTTCATTGTTCGTGAGAACGTTAAACAGGATAGAGCTGAGTGGGTCGCCTTCGAGGACACCGTTCGTCTGTGACAGTCAGTCTGATACGCCTATTCCATCATTTATCGTATATGGTTTTCTGCCAGTATATTTGATATCAGGATCGTTGTGCTCGTTTTTCAAATTAGTTCCTCCAGTTTTTCTATGAATACTGTTCTGTTAACCAGATCGAATGCTTTTGAGTAGTCAACAAAAACCACATATAGTTTTCCTTTTGGTCTTTCTATCATGTGTTTTATTTGTCCAAACAGGTTTTCTACTTCCAGGGTCGTGGACTTTCCCTTTCTAAAACCAAATTGTTCCTCACTAAAGCTGTGGAATTTTAAAAAATATATGTACAAAAATTAAAGTAAATCGAAATAGTAAAAAATAATACTTTTTTGTTATCGTTACAATTTTTTTGTTTAAATTCAAGAGAAAAAGATCCCATAAATTATTTTTTCCTTTAATTAATTTGGATACCACATATTTTGACTTAAATGTGGTGTTTTTTTTCTTATTACTATTTTTTGAATATTACATAATTTGGCTGCAATGTGGTGGCACTTTTATTATTATATGATTTTGATAATTACAATATATATATATATATATATATATATATATATATATATATATATATATATATACTGATTATTTAAGACAAATCTAATAAATAAAATTGTCTGGATGTACGTCTGTGTATAATTTCAACTCCTTTCAGCATGGGAGAGGAGCACACTTAGGGATGTGGGTGGAGGGTGTTTCAAGAAAATTACGCGAAAACAGCGGATATCATATCCGGGTTGTGGGTGTCGCTGAGTTCAATTATGACATTCAAATTGCCGTTTATTCCAAGGGGCTGGGGTGCAAAATTTCAACATGTTAAATCGATAAATTCGTCGAAAGAAACTTTTTTCGGTCTTAATGAGATAGATTGCGTTTGTTCACATATTTTTCTATATAATTTAAACCCCTTTCGGCATGGGAGGGGATGCACCTTTAGGGATGTGGTGGAGGCAGTGGCGACCCATAAGTATGTGCTCAAGTGCTACAACACGAATTAATTTTGGGAAGAAATAATTTTTCTTAATTTTAAGAACCTTCATAATAATTGTGTTTTAACACTGTGAATCTATGCTTCGATATCGAAGACTTTAAACTCCCCGCCTTGCGACGTATTGCTCGTAAAGCAGCCAGCTGACCAGCCAGTGCTATCCCAGTTACAGCACTGGATTCGGCGATTTGGTCACAACTGCGCATGCGCTCTTTACCTTTATCCTGCGCTCAAAAACCTGCTAGCCTTTTGTGTTACGATGCTGAGGGCACAAGACCCCAGTGGTATGACAGAGAGCGGCCGCATCAAACAACATAAGCAACGAAATCGAAATAAATTCGAACTATTCATTAATTGTCAATCTTATTTTATAATAGTTAATATTTTCAAAACAAATATAATAAACGTTAATTTTGGTAATATATATATATATATATATATATATATATATATATATATTAATGGTCTTGGCCGGCACAGGAAGTAGCAATGTGTACTTAGGATTTGTAAAGCAGGGCAAGGGACACGCGCGGGTGGCCTGTTGCAAGATAAATCGGTTTAGGAAAGGCATTGTGTCTTGGCCGTCACAGGAAGCGGCGTATTGACTTAGGATCAAGGCGGTCCGAAGGATCTTGGAACACCGCACATGTGGGGGTGAGAATACAAGTGCAAAGTAATTACGGGTCCTGTCTCGATGTGACAAGACAGAGCGGCTAGATATTTTACTAGCTGGGGAGCAGCAGCTGCAGAGTGTAAATCTCGGAGTAATGGAGAAACTGTCAATGAATTGCGACGTAGTCTTGGAACAAAGCAGAAGATAGAAGGGATGGTCATATATAAAGGGAGGATAAGAATTTGTTAGTTAGTCGAGGAGTGGAGTTAGTTGAGCGTGGAGCTTGGAGTTGAGTGTCAGAGCGGAGGGGGAGCTGTGAGCATCCAGTATGGAGAAAGAATGCAGCCTGCGAGAGAAATAGCAAAATTATTCAACGATAAACATTTTTGTATGCAGAAGTTCAATCTGTAGTAATATCAAAATTTGACCACTGTCTTCGATGGTAGGGACACAGCATCCAGCGTCGAGTAGTTTCAGCACGAGCAACTGGGATGTCCTTCACCGAGTATGGAGAATCAGCTATCGTCGAACTAATAATATGTGTTAGAGTCAGTGTGTGTAAACGTCCAGTCTATAAAGTGTGTGTTTAATGAACGAGCCAAATGTTCCTGAGTAATCGCGAGTTGAAATTTATGGTATTAATATGTGTAAACGGAATTAAAAGATACAGTCAGATATAGTTCTCTTCTTTTTGTTAATAAAATAAACTCTTTTAAATTTAGAATCAATCTGGTAATTCTAAGTTCGTTAATAAGTTTCGTCGATGTCTAGACGATTAAATATTTCTGTTTAATTTAAAGATAAATGTTGGGTTCTTTGATTATTTAAGTGTTCTGTCCGTTATCAATCCCAGTAAAGACCCATGAGAGAGATATATGTTTTTTTATTAAATTGTGTAAAGTTTTGATAAATAAAATTTGTTTGTTAAAATAAAATCTAATCTTTTTATTTTGACGTCCGGTTATTTATTACAATACTAGCTGGGTGCCCGGCGTTGCCCGAGATGCCATTTATTCATAATCGCAGATATGTCACCTTTTCGGTTGCTTTTGCGCTATTTTTATGTAATGCTCCTCGATCACTATCTTTAAATGTGCTCAACTCCCATGCTAAAGGCAGATGAAGGCATTGACCAAATATATCGACCGTTTTTACATGTTAGAAGCTGACCACACCCACAAATGTGCGATAATAGAAAAGTATTTATTCCACGCAGAAATCGACCGATTACATTGTCTGGAAATTTCTACCCCCGCCCAATATCTCCCAAACCCGTCGCGTTACATAGGTTGTCACAATTAGACTCAGTGACATTCATAGTCTCTGAATTGATTCGAATCTCGGTTGTTTTAGCGTTATTTTTATTTAACGTACCGCCACCCCAACCGCTAACCTTGCTCCCCTCACAGTGGTTGAAATTGTACACAAACAACATCGGTAAAAATACTATCAAACTCATTAACCCCAGGAAATAATTATTTAACGCAAATTTCGACCGTTTAAAATGTTTGAAAATTTCCTCCCGCGCCCAACTCTGCGAGGCCCCTCACACCCCAACCAAATCTCGTGCATTGCCCACTTTGCCAAGTGACTCGAATCTCGTTTTTTGAGGTTACATTTATATACACAACTCTGGTTTAACTCTAATCTCGTTTTTTTATTATATATTTATGGAACACACCTCCATCTCTACGCGTACTTCCCTACCATGCCATAAGATGTTGAAATTATACACAAACAAAATCGGTAGAAATACTATCAATGACATTGACAGCGTAAAATATTTATTTCACGCAAATATCGATCATTTTACATGTCTGAAATTTTATACCCCCGCCCAGCCCCTCGTACCCCCGGCCACCCCCTACCGTTACCCAGGTTGTCATAAATAACCTCAGTGACATCCATAACTTGAATTTGACTCCAATCTGGGATTTATTCATCCTTGGGGGAGTTAAACGATTAGTTGAATGTAATAATTAAACTCATTGACATCCATGACCGTGAGTTCGACACCAATGTCGATTGTTTTTGCATCATTATATTGTAATTCCACTCCATCCCCACCCTTAAGTGGAGCTCCATTCCCAATCACAAAAGGGGTTGAAATTATACGCGGAGAAAATGTAGAGAAATTTTAATAATCTAATTGATCCCGAAATATATTTAATAACGACCGGTCAACATGTTTTTAAAAATCTAACACCTGCCTCAATCCTTCCACCTCAGCCCACCCCCCGCGCGCTGTCCAGATGTCATAAATAAATTCAGCGACATCCTTTACCTTCGATTTGACTCGAATCTCGTTTTTTTCTTGTCAGTGCCCTCTACCCCCACCCCTTACCGTGGACCTCCTCATACCGAAAGAGGGGTTTAATTTTTACACACACAAATTGGGTAGAATTACTTTAGATCTAATTAACCCTGAAAAATATTATTCAACTCTAATATCGGTCGTGATTTCTTGATTCAATATTTCCACTCCCAACAACCACAATTCCTTGGGAGTTACATGACAAATTAAATGTCATAATTAAACTCAGCGACATTCATAACCCTGTATTTGACTCTAATCTCGTTATTTATTTTTAACACCCGTTGACCCCCACCCCTAATGTGAGCTCCCTCTCAATCCCGAAAGGGATTCAAATTAAACTCTGAGAACGTGTAGTGAGATTTTAATAATCTCATTGTTCCAGAAATATATGTAATCGTTGCAAAATTCAGCCGCTTAAGTTCCTTTAAAATTTGTATTCTCCACTCACCTCCACCCAAACCCTCCCACCCTCGTCCAGCCCAACCCTGCGCGTTGCTCAAATTGTCATAAATTAACTCAGCGACATTAATTACGTTCGACTCATTCGAATGTTGGTTGTTTTCGAGTTATTTTCTTGTAACACACGTCCCCCTCCTCTAAGCGTTCTTCACCCTCATGTCATAAAATGGGTATAAAAATTACCAACCCCACCCTCTCCCGCCCCTGGGGGTTAAGTGAGCAATTGAATATCATAATTACATTTTGCGACACCCAGAAACCTGGGTTTGACTGTAATATTGGTTTTACTCGCGTTATTTATTTATAATGCCCGTCCACCCTCACCCCTAAGAGTGCTCCTTTTCCATGATGTAATGTGTTGAAACTATACTCAGATAACATCGATTAAATTACTATCTATCTCTTAGATCCCAAAAATGTTTATCTGCCTAAATATCTGCTGTTTTAGCATGTTTGAATGTTTCCAGCTCCTCTCCTAAGTGTTCTTCCCTCTAATGCCGAAAAAGGTTAAATTTTACAAACAACATCGGTAGATATATTGTCAATGTCATTGACCTCGACAATAAATTATTAATGTCATAATTAAATTCATTGATATCCATAATCCTTATACTCAGCGACATCCATTACCTTTGATTTGAGTCGAATCTCAGTATTTTTAGAGTTATTTACTTGTAACTCCCCTCCAACGCCACCCCTTAATGTGCTCAACCCTCGTGTCACAAGGGGTTAAAATTAATAAAAATCAAATGGATAGAAATACTATAAATCGAATTAACACTGAAAAATATTTATGCAACGCAAATATCGGACATTTTAGCATGTTTGAAGGTTTCCACCACCGTCCACCCATGCTCCTGGGGGTGGTAGGCGTGTTATACCCGCTCAGTGTTTGTTTCCCTGTCCCAAAGAACACGTGTACGAACTTGTAAAAATATAATTTTTCCATCTGAAAATAAACTATTTGGTGGTTTTAGCAATCTGCAGTTGGTAGCATTGTATAAAATTAATGCAAAACGTTACGAAATACGCTGTCTTCAATAGAAAAATATCAATTTTGAACATTTAAGTATTGGTTTTATCATAATTCTATGTATCTTCCAGTGCGTATTGCAAGATATAATTTGGCAACATATTGGTCCCTGATCCCGTGAAATATTCCACGTCAAAAGTCAAGTTATTTAAAAGAAAATTAATGCAATGGATTGTATAACCTTTCATAATAAATTATATTTATCACTGGTAGTGGTAGATTTAATTATACTTATTATTCAATCAAAATATTTTTGCTCAGCTTCATTTCTCAGAAATTGAACATCTATAACGTCGTTCCCAAAAATGGAAAACAAATATTGCTATCCTAACCTAAAATTTTTGTTTCACGACACAAATTGCACGCAATAATTTGTTTACATTTATACAAATTTATAGAAATACGTTGCGTAAAGTACAATTAATTGTACTTTTAATTCAATATAAATGTTCCTATTTCTGTACATACCTTTGACTGATAGTGCATTAATTGAATAACGACCATAAAAACTTTCCGAGTTCCGTACGTCATTTTGAATACTTTTATAGTTACAAACATATAATTCAGCAGTCGTACCTTAGACAAATCTTATTATCTTCTGATATATTATACAGGATACAATAATACGTTATATTTAAAATGTTATAAATCTCGACCGACCCACATTTGAATGTATTATAAGGCGCCATATTGGCGTTATTAAAGATTGAGAATATTTCCAAATTAACTTTTCGCAAGGATGGTATTGTTTTTTATTACTATTTGATGGAGTATTATTGAAAAAAATTTTACTTTTTATTCAATCAAAATATTTCTGCTTTATTTCATTACGAAATACAGAACTATATTTTTATGATGCGTCAATGTCTTGAAAATTTATGACGTCATCGTCTCGCGAAGTAATTTAACACTAATTCTTAGCTTATTTCAATTATAATTATTTCCACGTTTATTTTAGGGGTTTCTCACCCCCACAGTAACGGTTCTCGATTTTGGCAGAATATATATACCAATTTTTGTTGAATCCTGTCCACGCGATAAAATTTGTGTAAGGAACATACAAATATATATACAAATATATTTATATATATACAAACAAACACTCTGCTTTATTTATTAGATATATATATGTATATATATAATCTAAGGTTACTTTAAAGAAAACAAAATATACCGCACGACCCTGAATATAAAACTGCTCAGTGGCTTGTTCCGAAAATTGACTTTATTTAAAATATTTACTGAAAAAAATACTTTCCGCTTAGAAATAGTAAATTATTCCGCGTTTAAAAGTTGGACACTACTGGAAATTATGTAGACAGAATTAGAAATATAGAATATTACGTGCCGGGTCAGTAACACTGTCATTGATGTAGTTTTATTATTTTACACTGTTATCATAAAAATATTTGCTTGGGGTTCTGTAGCACATAACATCAAAATATCACGAGCCGCCACTGTGTGTATGGGCGTTACATAAAAATAGCGCAATAACAACCAAAATTGGGGTAAAATCCGGGGTCGTAGATGTCGCCACTCAGCTAGTTATTATTAAACAATAGCTATTTGAAGTCAGAAAAATATATTTATTGAATTTGCGACCTCTTCAGGTATGACGATTCCAAAATTTTGTAAATCTCCATACCTTGAGAGGTCGCAAATCAGCGACGAAACGTATTGTAATTTTCAATAAATAACTTTTTCTGACTTCAAATAGTATTAAATAAAGTAATTAATGAACCAATGAATTATTTTGACTGATTTCATATCAATGCTGCAGTAGAATACATTTCGCAAACTATTACCATCCACATTATGAAGAAATAAAATTTAAAACTAATTTAATTAGATATTCTAAAGTTTTTTTTAATTTAAAAAACAATGTTTCGTCGCACTATCGAGAACATGGCCGCTGAGTGTTGCAGTCTGTAAAAGAAACAACGAGTAAAATAGTTCGAATAATTTCAGAGAACAAAGTTGTGTGACGACTTTGCCCTGGTCAGGGACTAAAAATAATTATATGCTTCAGGACTGTTGTAGTTGCCGCGACATACGTCATAAGTTAACCAATTTGTCTAGCTAGAGCAGATAAACTCTGTCAGGGATACAGCATACAGAGATCGTCGGCAAATAGTCAGTCGTGTTAAATTTACTCACTTTATTGCAACATCAAATAGGCTCCAATAAACAGTGCCGAAATTCAATGACAGAGTGAAGCACTTCACAGGCATAATGTTCGTGCTTGTTGGGCGGTACTTGACTTTGATAAAAAGAAAGGATAACATTCTAATCCTTTCGGTTTAATTGGTAGACAAGGACAATAAAATATTACAAAAAGACAAAGCCAAGATGAAAATAAGGTAAACATTACCAACTAAAATTTAATTACAATAATGTAATAATGTATTGTACATTTTTGAGAGCGTGGCGTGCTTAATAGAGTTAAAATATAAAGTCAGTCGTCAGGAACAATCCTTGCATATATCGTGTGAAAATAGAAAAAGTTAGAGGCATGAAGGAGCAGCGAAAGAGTTAAGACGAACTCTGTGTAAATAGACATTATGAAATTAGAAAGGTTGTTTGATTTTAATTATAAGAAAGATAGCCGAATACAGACAAAATAATTTTGAGTTTTTTCAATTGACGAGTGCAGTTGAGTTGTTCTGGGCTCTTCTTGGCACCTGAAGAAAGGGACAAGGATACTTTGAAACATTGTGCGGTATTTATATTATCACTTATTTTGTCTGTATTTGTCTTTATTATAATTAATATTCAATCACACGTTAATTTTTTCATTTGTTTTATTTTAATTGAAATTTTGTTGCATAACAAGGTTTCTGTCTCAGATTGACGGTGAGTTTTATCACATTGGAAGCCTTTCTTTAAAAAGTTTAATAAATATTGGTGGACTGAGTTAAGTTGAAAATCGTGAATATTTTGTAACAACTGTTAGTCAGAACAGGAAACAATTCTGTGGGCGCAAAAACGACGAAAATGTGAAAAAAATATAATAAAGCGGAGTGCACTGATAATATAATCAAATTTAATGTAAGTGTTGTAGCTACTAGAAGTCATATTATTCGGGTTTAATCAACGGAAACTTCTTCTCCTCCCTCAGAGGATAATATAAACTTTTTCAAATAAATGGTATAAACACCAAACTATTAGTCAGAAAAAAATTATTATTTAATTTAAATCGTAATGTTTAAGAAACCCAACGTTTCATCCCTAATTGATAACTCTTCAGGTATGCAATTACAATTAAATTCAGTTATAATCTATTATAAGAAAATTTATTAGATTAACAAATTTATAAGGTGCAGGATGAAACGTTAGGCTTGTTAAATATTATGTTTTAAATTTGATAATAAATACATGTTCTCTAATGGGCTTGCATTTTTAAATTTTTAATTAACATTAATAATTTCGGCGGAAACGTGTGTGCAAACAGCACGTTAGAAATTTGTTAATATAATTTTTCTTATAATATAATTTCAGGGCTGAAAATTTGTGTTTGTTAAATAATTCGTTTTAAATTCGATAATGATTTTTTGTGACTTATAGGCTGGCGTTCTTAACACTTAACTTCTGAAGTTAAAAGAAGTATGATTATTATTGGATGAAGAAACAGCCAATTAAAAATTAATTTGTAATTAAATTACACATGTTTCGGCAAACATGAGACAGTAAGAGTAAACACATGTACATTATAAATATATTATTGAAGGATAAAGAAAATTTTTTAATTATAAATGAGCGATACAAATTAAATAGAACGTAGGCAAACATTGCAAAATTATGATCTAAGATTTTCCCGGTGTAATTGTTGTATAAAAAGTTCTCACTCGGGTGCCAACAGCAATTAAACCGTGACGTCTCGACGACCGCAAGACCTGTTGTCATCTTCTAGGCGAAATTACTTAAAAACAAATAATAAATATATTAATAAAATATGGAGATGTAAGTAGCACTTAATGAATCAATATCTATTTTAACATTAATGGTTTTATGATCATTTTATGTGTAAAATTTTGAAAAGTAGTCCACATTTATAATTGTTTTCTGAATCCAAAATACGAAAATTATACCAATTTACCTGGTAGTTATTGTCTATAATATGTTTTGATAAACCGCAAGCTTGTCTTCCATAGTATTTATGTTCATTAATAAAAGTTTCCAACGTTCTTCTCGTTTGTCCTACATATGTGGACTGACAGTTTTTACATTGTAATTTATTAACAAGATTACACAGACGTTAAACTTGCTATATTTATAATTTACAGCCACATTATTATAATTGATAAACTTTTTCGGACACAAATTTCAGATATATACCAATTATATGGAAATAATGTGACGTGTATAACGAGACATGCTGGTGTAACGCTACAATTCTTAAAAACATTCAAACGAACGGAATATACTTCTCTCTTCGGAATCAAGTCCCGTTAAACCCTATGAAATATAATGTTTCAGTTTTCTTGTAGTCTATGATGACAAATTTACCATAATTTTTTTCTGAGCGTTTATTTGTTTGAGAATAAACATCCCTTTAAAATATTAGGTTTAATACCAAACAGTCTAACGAATCCATTCTTAGTCATTTCATTTATTGGTATGGTGAACTATAAACATATTTGAATAATTGGGAGATTGCCTTTTAAGGAACTGATAAAAATGATTAACAAACACCAAACAACGTAACTCTGGCTATTCCATCACAAAGGTAGAATTGTCGCGATTGGACAGACGGTGGATAGGCTGATGTGGACCAATCGCGTGGTTGCGACGATCACCGGATTTGACTACATTGGACTTTTTCGTGAGGGGTCGTATGAAGTGCTTGATTTACGAGAGATTTCTGTCGAAAAGGAGGAAGATCTACTGGCACGAATTGTCGCTGAGCAACCTATTAAAGGGACCTCAAGTGTGATGGAGAGACACATTGTGTGTAACGACGTTTTAGTGAATCCGAATTAATAGTTCTAACTGTAAATAAAAGTTAATGTGAAAAATTAATAATTTTCTTTTTAGTTCCTTTGGTATTATTACCTACACCGTTCGAAAGTGATGAGTTGAGTCTCGCTTAACTAACTTACTTAACATAGTCAAATTAAAAACTTCTTTTGAAATGGTTATGCAACGTAAACGGTACTTTTTTCTGTTCCAGCGTCGCTATGAAACTCATGAAGCAATTAAAAACTAATTTATTATACATATGAATAAAAAAGACTAGGACTGAGTTTGGTTAGACGTTGACATGAAAATATAATGCAAAAAATACCGATGTTAGTGTCGAATTAATAATTTTTAGCGATTGTTGAGATTGACGACCAGATGTAATAAAATATCGTAAATGATCAGAGTTTGTGTCGAATTCGCAGTTTTCGGTGTCGCTAAGTAAATTCATGACATTAATAACGCCATATAAGTCAAATTTCCTATTGGCATGGGGACGGTGATGAGAATGTGATAATGATAAAGTGGACAAAATGAACGAGATTGAAGTTATACATCTTGGGGTCCACTAAGCTCATCACTGACTTTCACGACGACATTAGGGTCGAATTTAAGTCTCCGTAGGCTCTGACGAGCAAGGCGACATGAAATTAAGGCCATTTAGGCTGAGACTTATCGAATCGTTAAACGTATGGGTTACAGCCCAGTTAACATCGAAGCCCAAATTTGGTCGAATATAACTCATTAGATGCTTGTAGAAGAATGTGTGTAAGTAAAGTAGAGGGAATTGTATTTGAAGCAACTACGTTTAAAGGAAAAGAAATATAGTAAAACAGTTGCTATCTCGCGAATACCACTCATTTCGAAAGATATCCCTTTTAACTTTAAGAGATTGCTCATTAGATGCTTGTAGAAGAATGTGTGTAAGTAAAATAGAGGGAATTGTATTTGAAGCAACTACGTTTAAAGGAAAAGAAATATAGTAAAACAGTTGCTATCTCGCGAATACCACTCATTTCGAAAGATATCCCTTTTAACTTTAAGAGATTGCACTTTCTAGTGAGACCCGTGTTATCGAACACATTCTACAAGCCACCGGGGAAATCTTTCGGGTAGTGTTTAGTGGATTTGAGTTCGCCCTGTTTCTTCCTTGGACAACTTTCTGTTCGTTGGTCAAGGTTCAGGTTTTGAAAATAAAATTATTGTTTATAATCGAGTTTGGAGCGATTTCATTTAATTAATTTCCCTGTCTAATATAGACGCCGGCAACGAAAGACAATCTCATAGTTTTCTTTTAAATTAGATTAGACTAGACCTAGGTAACATAATTAAACTAAGTTTGTTTTCAGCGTATTAGTTATAAGTCCCAGTTAAGAGTTGTGTATTGGAGAAAAGAT
Source organism: Zhengitettix transpicula (assembly GCA_037074705.1). Taxonomy (NCBI): domain Eukaryota; kingdom Metazoa; phylum Arthropoda; class Insecta; order Orthoptera; family Tetrigidae; genus Zhengitettix; species Zhengitettix transpicula. The sequence continues at coordinate 24,252,999 of CM073590.1, read as the reverse complement.
TCATAATCGTACAAAAGTAATTGAAAAATATGTTCTTTTATTCGTAAATGTGACAACATAAATATTTTTGTCAGAAGATAATATTTTAATCATTACATAAGTTTTTTAATTGGGTCTGTTCCAAGTGTAACTAATTGACTAATGGAATTTATAATAAATTTAAAATTCTGTAAATAAATTAATTCGTTCATTAAGAGAATAGAGACGTTTTGAATCAACTTAGCTGTTTTATGAAATTTAATTTGTGTAAACCTTTATAATGATGTAGTTCACGCACAGAACAAGATTAGTTTCTGTTTGCAAGTTTGTATTGTACATAAAAATAAATACATTCCTCTATACTATTTAATTTATAAGTATTTTTGTTACGAATCAGTTGCTTGGGAAATCATTCTCCACTTATAAATACAGTTCGCTGAGAACCAATGGTGACCGAGGCGGCTGCCTGATTTTCAGTTTACATGTATCAGTTTAGATATGCTTCGTCACGTTACCGAGTTGCCAATAGTCCTCAGTGCTATCCACTGGTTTTTTCAGTAGCTTTTGGAAAATAAGGAAGAAGTTGTCCTCTTCCAACAGGACGGTGCCACATGTCACATAGAATGGAAGGCTATATTGTATTGTTGCACTAAAAGTGTACTGGAAGGGATAATTGACGAAATTATGGTGTTAAATAGCTGTCAACGTTGTGCGATATCATTCATGTGCATTTATTCACGTAGGCGTACGTGGAAACACTGATTTTTGAGAATAAGTAACGAAAGACCCGTAACTGTCAACACAGCATCACACGAAATATCGATAATTTACCATGCGCCAACAATAAAAGTGACCAGACATAGGATTCCAAGAAACCGTACACAACAAAAAAGCAGATGAGAAAATTTCAAATATTGCTTTTTATATCTTATATAGAGAAATATTGATTATTACGTGATGTTATCATTGTGTCACACACTCTTATTTGTAGACCCTTTACATACACTGCTCAAGAAATAATAATGGGCTATTTCGTTAATGGTCTATGATTCTAATCGTTGTGTTCAGCGAGTGACTTGGCATCCACTGTTTGAAATACGTGACATTATTGGATACAAATTTCTGGAAGTTGATTCCTCTTAAATGACGACTTGTAACGGTAGCAAACGCTTCATCAGAAACGCGAGTGTAAAATTGATATGATACCACTTAAAAAATCAAATTTTTAAATATTTAATTTACTTATGTATCAAGCATATACAACTTCATGTACAGGATGAGGATTAATGACATGGATTATCTGAATAATGAATTTTTGACATTACTCTTTCTATAAAACTTTGAAAGAAACAATTTCTAGCTTCCATGGAAGCTCATCAACATCGTCCAATTAAATAAAATTTAGATCTCGTCTCAATGAACCATCGAGAATTTGGTTTCGGGAAACTATAGTTACTGCAATAATGCGCTTCCGAGTAGTTGGTTGTGTGTTCTGGTTCTGCGGCAGAGGACTTGTCAATATGAGATGAATCGCGCTAATTGCAAGAAGCTCGCTCGTTAATCAACTGCTGTCCAACGGAAAACGCGGAATCCACAAGGGCACGGTGAACCTCGTTAATCGCATAACTATGAATTAATGAGGCGTTGAGTCTCCCAGTTTACTTCAGCACGAGCTATGAAAATCATATCAGCATAATTTAAATACTTTCCAGTGATCTAATAAGGTAAAAAATAAGCTAAATCACAAGGTTGCATCCGGGCTGAGCTGGGAGCTGAATAAAATATGGAGCTGCCATGCTCTGCATTTGATATAGGTCCTTACAGAAGAAGTCTTGCAAATCTAAGACTTAATATTTACTGAACTGTCAGGAGTTTTAATTATGACAAATCTAACTTGTCAATGTAATTGTAATTGCTGTACCATGTGCAACCAGTTCAAGGAACATAAATCTTTAAGTTTCCTTAATCCTCTGATAAAATTTTATTATACTCTTTCTTGCTCTAAATTGATTTATTCGTTTAAATTTAATTCCATGGTAGGCTAGACTATCCCTAATAGACAAATATGATCAATTTTGTACTTTCCACAGTCATTGTCACTTAAAAAATAAATATAACATCTAAAATATAAAATGTAAGGTTTAAAAGTGTGACACAAAATTTGGGAGAGATACAACGAACAAAATAAGCTGCATAGAATAATGAGAGAGCTCCCCAATTAGGATTTTTCATTCCTTGTTCTCCTTGTTTCTGCTATCTGTAATTAATTATTTTTCAACTTGTAATATAATAGATCTCAATAAATCTACCATTTATTTTATTGTTTGTAGTATTGTAACGGTAGACTACATTATTCTTTTGACTTCGTGGTCCGCGAGCATAACTATGGCATTTGCAATTTGAAGATGAATTATAACACATTATTTCTTCAGATACTAATTACTCTCATATTAATATCTATAACAGGCCGAGGTGCCTCGGCATGTGGAAACCTTAGTTCAGAAACGGAGATAGGAAAAGGCATCCCCAAAGGTAGCCCCTTCCTGTCTGTCCTACAAGGTTCTGCCTGCAAGAGAACATTCCTAGATCTCATTTCCTTTCTAAGTCCCAAATCATCATTCAACTCCAAGAAATAATGGCCAGGTTTCACGACGCGAATCTGCTGATACGGAACCCTTCATTTATTGCAACGACTCCCCGTCAATCTATATCGACGAGCGAACACGTTACAGTATACTAAAATTGTCTCTGAAAAGTTCTCCACCTCACTCGTTTATATTAGCACTATTCGCATGATTTATTCTCTCACGTTGGCAGAACTGACAGACGCTGTGTGCGGAACTGCAAGCAATTACATCCGGAAATTATGTGTATCCCTTCGTTTAAATCATTTACGGTATGTGTGTTATTAGCTTGATAAAATATAGAGTATTGCGGAGTGATAAAATTCTTCGTAAAAGGTGGTTTAAAGCTGAAATTATATCAGGATTGTAAATGTGTATGTATATGTATATTATTGTCCACGCTACTACAGTAACCGTTTTTGTCATTCATTATTGACGATGTCACAACGTTCGTCTAAATCTCAGCTGTCATTCGCTGACAGCCAAAACGGTTCCAATTTGAAACAGACAATAGTGACAATGAAAGCATCCAAGATGCTCCACGTAAAATACTTCCGATCAACGAAGGATGATACTTTCCCAACAGATCTTGGCGCGTTACGTGAAAAGTATAGTCATTTTCTGCGTCGCTATGAGACAATGGATGAAACATGGATTAAATATTAAACACTACACTCTCAGAAACACTGCATGCTGAGGTTCTTAAGCTGCGAAGAAGTCGAACACTGTGTCATCGGCGGGAAGGATCATGCTGTCGGTTTCTTGGTATGGGAATTGAATTATTTTGATAGATTCTCTTGAAATCTACTAACGAAACCGGACGTAAAAATTCCGCATGGCACTATTTCAGCAAAAATAAAACAATTTCTTGTCAAGAAAATGCACTTGCCCACTTAAGTATCTTCGCTTGGGAAAATTGAGAGCTTTGCTCTATGAAGTACAAAAAGATGTCTGAAATAACGTAAGCTTTCCCGGTGTATTGATTTAATAAAACATTCTCGGATTATCAACCGAGTCAATTCCTTGTTATAACAATTAACGTTTCACTGAAATTAATCTCCGTCATCGTCAGGTGACTGGTGTGCCGAGACAATTTTGATTAATTACATCGTAGACTTATGTCAAGGCCGTCCAATCAGGTAGTCGAAGTGAAGCTAATTTCGAACTTTTTGTGGGATTGGTCAAATTTTAGTCGATACTATTTGTATATTTATGTCCGGAGGATCCGATGTGATGGAAGATGATGATCGGATACCATGCCGTGATAACAATAAAAAAGAATTGATCCAATTAATAAGCCGATATTTTTATTAAAAACATGTATGTATTTATTTATTCTAATGCGCAGTTTTCCCAGTGGAAAATACATGAAATTGCAATTAAATATAATTTTCTAAGTAAAGTTAATGTGTAAACTATATTTAAATTATAAAAATTTATATAAAAAATAATATAGGCCGACCTCCTGTGGGGTCCCGGCGAGGACATGGATGTTTGTGTGCGTGAGAGAAACTCTTTCTAAATCAGTCCCGCGACGAAAGTAAAAAAGTTCCCATAACGCGTCGCTAATAACCTGAGCTGTTGATGTGATTCTAAATAATTCAATAATAATAGAAAAATAACAATGTGATTGTATCTGATAATAGAGATTAACTAAGTACCACTTCACTCAAGTTTATTGATGCATTATCACTTCAATTCGCTACACTACACTAACTATATAAATTCCAGAGTTCAGATTGAGTTTAAATTTTGTAGTGTAGGAACATTTTAGTTCAACTGATTCATTAAATTTCTCTTGACTTGTGTCACTACGTCCTATAGGAAAGAATCAATGTCTTCCTCATTGCTTATTTTCCTGTAGACTACACAGCCGCATAAATAAGGAATATCTTATCATGCATACCAGTTACTAAATCATTACTGAATAATAGTAACAATAACGAGGTAGTGACTCCCGAATTCCGAAATTTCTTTCTCAACTTAAGCATTTTGCAAACGATTTTTTAAAAAATCATGTACTACCTTTGCAAATACAATAACAATTCTCTAGCAGGTGAACCTTCCCAGAGAGCTCTGGCGGAGGCTACCTTTGGGGATGCCTTCACATCTCTCTATTTTTTTAAAGTAAGGTTCCCACATGCCCAGGCACCTCGGCGTGTTATTAGAGGTGTATGTTCCGGGGTCGCAGACCTTGGACATACGGTAAGAGTTGTCCACTATTCCTATTGGAATAGTCGGACAGCTGCCTCCTAAACTGAACAAGGCACGGAGAGGAGAATGCTGAGACCCCACAGAAAACTCCTCTCCCGCCATCGGAAGGGCGTGGGACAAGTACCAAATGCCCGACCTACCTGGTGCAGGTAGGGTTTTCCCTGCATCACTTTTAGATGAATTGCCGGGTAGGATCCTTAAACTATAACCCCGGGGTCTTAGCTAACGTTGCTCTGCCTTTCCAAATCCCTTCTTTCAATCCCTTTTCCTCTACTATAAGAGGGGAGTGGCCACCATGTGGATTACCGTATATACAGCCTATCTACAACTTCTTCTCTATTATGAATTATGGAAACCTATGAATGGTAAGTAATAATTTTACCTATTTAATTTTTAATTTTTAAAGAGGTCTTATACCTTATCTGGAATGAGCCAGGATGTGGACAAAGAACAATGCCCAGCTACAGTTATTTTTAGAAACTGTCTTAAAAGTTATTTATCATAGCCAACAGCCGGAGCCTATTTAAAAGACAAAAATAAAACCAGAAAACAATTTTTATATTAGAATATTTTCTCCAGAGAATTCGACATAATCGATCTTCACACAGTTTCTTTTGCCAAGTTATGGCATATAGGCTGAAATACACGTTCATGGAGGTGGAGAGCCCACGATAAAATATATTTTCACAACATTATTCCACGATCCTTACATCATCTGTCTATGCAGAAACGTTTTCCTCCGAAGACAACTGAAAGCAGAGCCTCATCACCACTTATCATGGGTAGACAGAACTCAGTGAACGATATAGAGCATCTCCAATTTTCTTTTTATTCACTTTCCGAGAGAATAGCCATTGAAAAGCTGCTGAGTTAAGTTTTTTATGTTCTCCAGAGCTGTGGTCGAGGCGTAGGTAGATCAAACTTCGAAAAATAATTTTTATTTGAGACATTAATAATCTGATACATTTAAAATTACAATGAATCATTTTATTGGGCTTAATAAAAATCAAATTATAATAAATGCCAAATTTTATGCATCGTAACGAGCCATATATATCTTCTAGCTTCATAATGATTATTGGTGCCTCATCTTGATCCGAACTTTCTCTGCGCTTATTTCTCAAATTCAGCCTTATTCAGGCTATATACATTCTTCATATGAATAGTTATTTTCTCTAGTGTTCGTAACAAATATATTTCCATTTCTTTCTCTTATTCCAAAAATCAAATGTTTCGATGTGATCTGAAGTTACTAAAATGATATTAAAACTTAACTTTCATTTTTACTTCATATGAGATTCTTCTGACTACTACTGAAACTGTTACTTTATTTTATAAGAATGACAGTTAGAGTTACAGGCTTCTGTTCTGCTTCTATGAGTCAGAAACACGTTGCATGATAATCGAAGAGTTTGTCAGATAGAGAATTGGATTTGTAAAAGTTTAATTTTTAAAGTACTTTTGAAGAAACAAAAAATTGGAAACACAGCCCATCGGTTCGTGGAAACTCTCCAAGAAAAATTACGATCTTAAGACACGCAGCGGAAATTATCACTCCATCTCTGTCTTGTGATGTTGCAACCGTTTAATAACCTTTCTCGCCAATCAATTAACGTTTGTGCTTGGAATAGAAGTCAGTGTCTTGATAAATTTATAAAACAGGGAAAGGCTTACAGAAAACTATAATAATACTTTCACTATAGTGATATTATGGCAGTATGCTATTACTTTTCCCACGTGTTAGGCCCTTAAAATTGTCTGTTCTTTACGACTAATAATTACTTTTCATTAGTTAGTAGTAGCTTCTACAGACATGATGGTCAATCACATAGACACCACACAATTTTTTCTGTATTAATTCGGAGTTTTATAAGAATTACCCGGTCATTACAAAGATAACTTAATCATAATAAAATTGTCGCAATAAAAAAATGTTATTAATCGAATTCTATTAATTACGTCAGGTATTTATTTAATTTCTGTTCATCAATAATTTATGTTTGTATATAATTTATTTTTGTGATAACTACAGCGCTCACATGCAAAATTGTTGATTTTGTTAATTACTCAATTACATGAAGCTCTGTGTTGCCACAAAATTAAGACAATATTCGTATTGAAACTTAATAATGCATTGCATTGAGGTAAAGCATTTAATTGTAATTCCTAATTAATCCTAAAGAATAAGTTTTATTCGTTTCATTTTTTTTAGATTTATAAATAATACTATAAAATCACTTCTGATTTAAGTTTGTATCAATGTAGACCGCATATAGCTTCCCCCTGTAGTAGACTAGCCCGTTATTGTATAATATTGCGACTGAAGATATAGTCGAATCACTACCAACAGAAAACACGCGTCTCTATGTGTATGCAGATGGCATGGTTATCACAGCAACCTCCAGACAAGATCTACAAGAGGCATTAAACTATCTAACGAACTGGGCTGAAGAAAATGAACTAGAAATGAACCTTCAAAAGACAGCAGCAATGATATTCAGGAAAGACACTTTATACCTCGGCAACAGACCATTAAGTGTTACAAACAGCTTCAAGTACCTTGAGATAACCTTACAACCGACAGGAAGCACATTCACACTACACGTGAAAGAAAAAGTAATCGCAGCTATCAGAGCAATGCAAGATATTCGGATGATACGACAACTCTCCATAGACACGGCCATCTCCCTCTACAAAAGTCACCCCAATAATCACATATGGTTTGGAATGAATATGGGAGAAACTAAATAGAAAGAACCTGAAAGATATTGAAAAGATAAAAGCAACTTTTCTGAAAAAGATACTCTGTGTGTCTCGAAATATACGCCATCATGACTTGCACATGAACTCACAAGGGAACCTTTCTACTTCGAAGAGCTACGCTATACATCAGGGTTAACTTTACCTTATACACCTACATATCAACACGTAATCCAAGAGCTAAAGGAAAAGAAGAACCAGATATGGGAGGATTTCTACAGTACCACCGCCATGATGACAAACGAATGGAGGAGAGCATCAAACGAACTACGACACACAGTAACCCGTTTCGCCGTGCACGGTTTTCACCACAAGATTTGTAAATCAAAACCCTTTCATCAACCAGATGTGAATTGTGTTTGTGAATTATGTGAAATTGTGTGTGGCAGATATCACGCATATTGGTGTTCCAGAAGATCTATCTCAATGACAGAATTTTGTAAAGAGTGACCCAAATTACTTTACACATTGTGTGAAATTCCTTATATTAATTTAAGTTTGTAGGTAGTAACAAAAGAAGTAAAAATTTGGATGCAACTATTCAAATATGACACTGTGCCCTCTCAATTTCGGAGTGTTTGATATTGATTAGAGATGGGTTGCTCCGGAGCGAGTCGTTCTAAATGAACTCCAAAGTGTCATACAGTGTAAAATACCTCTCTGCAGTGTTCCGCTCGTTGTGTGACATCTCCTCCATCTCTTTGCGCTAGCTCACTGCTCACAACCTGTTCACGAGCGTAGCGCTCCGCCACCGCTCGTCAAACGGATCTCGGGAGTCAAGGAGCTGTTCCGACCCATCTCAAAAACTGACTAATACATACAAACTGAAGCGATTTATTTTTATTATATGAGACCATTTTTACTCTTTTATCTTGTTTACCAGTGTTTGTGTGAGTAGAAGGCGGCGAGTAATACTTTATTTATCAGTAATACTTTATTTATCAGTTTACGTAGTAAATTATTAACTTTTATAAAAAATCTAAATTTCGAATACATATTCATTTATTGTTTTCATTCATACACTATATTTATTTACGCAGAGTATAGAAACAGTTAGATATAGTTTTACTTATGCATCAATCACTCAAAAAGCATTAAAAAAACTGTAATACGTCATTTATGCGGCACAATCTCTGTGGAATATGCTCACAAAGGTACATAGCATATTTCCTGGTTTGAGGCAAGATCCTAAATAATATTAGAAGTTGACATTGAGACCACCATCTGTTGTTAAACGTTGTCAAAAATGTTTGAATTCTCATCAAGTGGGCCGCGACTTAATAGAAAATATGTAAGACCATTGTGTCATTATCAGTCTAGATGATTTTGAAGTAGAGGGATGGAGAATTAAATTCAAATGTTTCCAACAGATGGACAATTAACGTGTATAAAGATTTTAAGTGAGATAATCATTTTTTTCTATAGACATTAAGTGTGCGTTATTTGAAAAAAGACGGAAGAAACTAAACCGATAAGTTAGACTGGACGTCGTCATTCGCCATCCATATACTTGTTTTCTACATAGTGTCCAGTGGACAAAGACAGATATTCTCTATATTTCAAGTAATTACGTTACACAAAACTACCTCCATGTTTCTCCCAAGACTTGCTTCGTACTCCAACGTGTTAGGCAGTGGCGATGTGAGTTCTATTCCCGCCACTGAAGTGAAATATTAAAATTACTTTAGTATTATAAACGACAGTTCTAGAGCATTTTAATTTTTTATGAATTTTTTATTTTGTAAAACACTCCTTTGAGTTATGAATAGTAGGGAGATCGGTGCTGTACTATGTATGTCAATGAAAACATTCGTTGTTAAACATGATGTATTACGGCATCCTAGTCACTTTCAACAAAATTTTTGTAAATTAAGTAGGTATAATAACTATTTCGTAAAGTATATCTACGTTTATTGATCCACCTCAATCACCTTTGAAAGAGAAAAGAAACTCACTATGACAAGCTAAACGTCGTCAATATTTCATGAATAACAGTAAACCTGAAAATTTGCCATATTTTTGGATTCTTTCCGAACACAAGTAGTGTTGAGGCAATGATTACTTATACTGTAGCCCCTGTTAATAAATGGTCCATTTATTTTCTTGTTACTAATAACGAAATGTTTCATAGAAACACAATAAAATTGGATTTTGGACGTCAAATTATTTTATTACGTGGAGATTTTTGCAAAAATTGTTATTGAGTAGTAAATGTAGAAAGCATGCTGTTGCATTTTAACTTCAAAAATTTAATTCCATAGCGCATTATTGAGGATAAGCGTCTCTTACTTGATTTATGCTGATATTTGAGTCAGTTTTGTTTAATCGCGTGAGAAACCATGTTTTTGCTGATCCTTCCACCATCAGCTGAAAAAACCGTTTGGTGCCAGTCCAGCTGGGTTTTATTACTGTACCTCCATTGCTTAAAAGCCCAGAGTTTTTCCGCGCCAAAAACAGCCTGGTGAAGAGGGGCTTCTAGCTGATGAAATTTACGTCAGATTGTCTAGGGCCTGTGATTGGTCCAAAACCAATGAGAAAAAAACAATAGGAAAGCAGTTGGACACACAGGTTTAGAGGTGAAAGCCTAGAGATCATTCTGGATGAAGATGTGATTCTGAGCAGTGGCTCTTGTTTTATTTGGATTCGGCCTAACCTAGCGAGACCACATCGGAGGCCACCAAGTCTATGACCAACTCCGAGGAACGTCACTGTGTGGCTGAAACCCCAGTCTGGTAACCAACTAAATCAATTATCATGGTTTAGTAGACACTGTATCTAAAAACTGTTTCCTCGGATCTAGTTTGCCACAACATACCTGAGATTCATGACTGGCTAGTCGGGGAATTATATTTTATAATTGTGAGTTTTTTTATTTGTTTCAATAAATTAATTTTGTATAGAATGGGTTGTTGTTTTACGTACGGGACTTCCTCCTACCGCAGATAAGCGTTTCTAAGAATTGGACCGCTGGAGACCTGCTATGGTGCGATTGCAGGGTTCGTGCCACAACTTATATAATAAAGAATTCTCGAAATGTGCTGTAAACTCACCAGATTATTCCTTATGTAAACATTTGACTAGCCTTTGCATAAAAAATGATGGTGGATCCTAGTAAAAAAAATCCTTGCCGGTATTAGGACCATACTGTCAATTAGAATAATAATTACAAATGTATGTCCTATTTTGGCAAGCGAACTAATAGTCAAAGAATTAAATAAACATGGGATAAACTTATCATCAAAAATAACCTGCCTCAAAAAAAATGCCTCTGCCAAACATTCTCTCATGTCATTTCTTCCTGGATCCAAAGTTCGTTCACTCCCTATCTGAGTCATCCTTCTGAACTACGAAAATACCTTCCTTACTGAGAATGATAATTGTTATCTCTGCAACAGCAAAGGGCACTATGCAAAAGATTGCACTCAAAACATCAACCCGACATCTCATGCTACAGAAACATCCTCAATGCTAGTAGAAGAGGACCAATCTAGAAATAATCCAAATAAAGAGCAAGTAACACCACCAATTCAAGTTTCTTTCAAAACCATCGTCAATAAAAAGAGACCTTCCGAAACTCTCTTAGTCACATCACCGACATATCGGACAGCACTGATTTTCCAAAACTCGAACAACCTGCTATAACTGACCCGATGAAGAAAAATAAACAGATGTCATCTACGCAGAAATCCCTGAACATGGAGGAAGCTCTAGAAGTGGCAAGGGACTCATATAAATCGGAAGAAAAGGATCTCAATTGAACTTTCGATCATGCTAAAAGTGCAATTTGTAGTGTGGCTGGAATCAAAAACCCATGCAGCACTCAAAAGGATTATAATACTCCACCGGAAACATTTCTCAAGATTATATCAATTATGTACATAGCGGTGAAAGACAAGAACAAAGACGAGATTAACAAGACTTAAAAAGAGACTTGCATTTCAGTCATTCCAAAGTCCCGAGACCAACCAAGACTATTGCTCATAACAATGTTTTAATGTAAACATGTACAGTCGCCACGAACAATTTTTTGTTCAAGCGACTCTAAACCTTCCGATAAAAATAATAATAATAAACTTTACAAAGACAGTTGGTTTGAGTTACCCATATTATTTTTGTATATATAGCTACCACCGGGCAAATGCCCAATAGTAGATAAATAATAATAATACGTAAGTTACAGACACATTTCGCTTTTATAATACGGCTGACTAATGTTCAGTGCAAAACGTGTGTCGTTGACAGTTACAGTTGCTTTTAATCCTTAAGATAACGTGCAAGTCTATAGGCCCGTTGTCCAACAAAACTGGTGATATATTTTGTAGCTGGTGTGGCTGTGTGCGGAATTACTGACTCTGATTTACACATCCGCTTTTAAGCTGATTAAAAAGTGGTGGCATGAATTTGGAGTGTGACACGACTGCGGTTAACAGCACAGGAGCTCAGAAATTTATTCTAACCAAGCACTCTTAACTACTTCATGGCTTCATGTTAATTATACAATTATTAGATTTGATCTGTTTTTCTTTCACTACAGTTACTGGCAACTTCATGAAACAAGAGCTGTAAGGTGATTTTAATAGTACTAAAATAATTTCAATTATGTACCTCGTCTGTCAATTAATAAAATATGATAACACAATGTGTGCTAATATATTTTGTATCTAAACTAATAGAACAATACTTATTTTTCAATGATACGACTCAATACCTGGTGGCGCACACACACACACACACAAACACACTCACTCACATATATATTCATTAATTATAATAATATATAAATAATTAATTATATAATTATTATAATATTCATTAATTATAATAAAGCTCCACGTTAGAGTGCAAATTTATGTAATAAACAATTTAATAAATAAAACTCACATTGGAGTGCAATTAATCTATAAACAAATTTAAAGAAAATGATAAAGAAAACTGTAATGGTAGACGGACAACGTCACCACGATGTGGATAATTAAAGGGAATTATAAATGAATTTTAACAACTTTTAAAGTTAAAATATTTAATACATATTTCTATTAATTTGGGTCCTGTACATAAACTTTTAAATAATTTACACACCTTTTAATGAAATTCTTAATTCTTCAGGACCGCTTATTGGGCCTCTAATAGTTACAGTAATTTGCAATTATCAACAAATCAAATGAAAACCAAAATAGTACAAAATATAATAATTAAATTTACAAGAAAATGTTAAAATAAAAAAATCTAAATAAATCTGAAATCCAGAGAAATCTAATGCAATTCAAATAAATTTATAGAAATCTGACGGTACGCAGATTTCATGTAAAGTTTACAATGGAAGATTTTTTTACAAACCAGATTACCAGAGCTGCTCTCATACCACACTGCTTATACATTTCACTAGTTATTTAAAAGAAATTTTATTTAACAGGTCATTCACTGTTCACAACTTAAATCAGCACACATCTTTAGTTTCACTTTCCTAAATTTCCGGCCAACTGATCACCGGACACGTCTCCAACATTCGTTCTAGAACTTCTTCGTCCTACATATATCTGCCGACTTTACTGGATACTTAATATCCTCGGCTGAATGCGACCACCCTCGGTCGGTTTTCGTTACGAACTGCTTCCACAACAGACTCGCTATGACCATCATCGGTCATTACTCAGCGTCGACTGACTATTTCTTCAAACCTCTCTGTATGACACACGCCGCCGACAACAATAGAGACTGGAAACATTCCAATCTCCGCATTCTTGCGCCACGCTGACCGTTACTTACAATGATATGGCCTCAGTATTACGCTGGAAATACTAAATTAAAAAAATTATATAAAAAAAACCTTTCATTACACATTGGTGGTCTCTAATATATATACAATAAATAAACTTTAACGTGGAGACTTTTATCTTCCTCGTGATACATCCGTTTACTTCTATTAATTACATTCTTAAACTTGCTAGTGGAAATTGAATCGGTTACTATTTATCACAATTGATTTATTGATAATTAAACTAGCGACTGAACATAACAATTTATGTTTGCATCTTAAAGCGAAATATGCATTTGGAATTTTGCTTTACGTAAAAAAATGCTACATTTTAAAGGAGATTCCATTTCTAAACAGCAAATATTAAAATACCTCGGTATTATTGAGTAGGCCTATGTGTTCCCAATGCTCAATTTTGGTTGTACAATTTATAGTACAAATTAATTTGTAGTTATGTGGTCACAATCCGATGACAAGTTACAAGAGATGCACAGGCTAATAGAACTCAAGTGGTGGAATCACAGTACAGGATTGACATGCAGATTGCAAGCCTCTACTGGCACCCGAGAATTTGTGGTCACTCCATACCACATCGAAAGCCAAAACATCATTCCGCATGAAGACCTATATATATTTCTAGTATATATAACCTTTTTTGCGAATGACTTGCATGTAAAAACTCTCCTCAGTTTTATTAAAAAGACTATATTATAAAAAATGTATATTTTTTTAAAAAAAGCTTTGATATTCTGAAGAACTCTTCAAATTTGGAATGGGATGTGACTTTATAAGGTACTAAGGTCGTTTGAATATAATATAAAAAAATTGCGAATACAGTGTCCCTTGCCCCATGGAAAAACGTGTTGAATTTAATTTATTGCGGTAATATTATCAATTTATTTGCGTTCCATTTCGTCTCTTTGTAATTACGTTTCAACCTGTTTAGAGTAATGTTATATGCACCACTGTACGTGTATAAATTATGCAACCACCTAACGTTTTTATTTCTGATGATTATGAATTTATTGCTAAAGAAATTATGAAACATTACGTTTCTTTTACAATAGCCATTATCTGGAAAACGCCTAAATTATTTCTTCATGAAGTTTCATTAAAAAATTCTGCTAATATTTAACATAGAAAATTCTTCTATGTGATAGGCGGCAAGATCCTCTTATTCTGGCACCAGCTACTCTGTCTTTCCAAACCTTACAATTTACATAATTACGTAACTATTACGCCATTAAACTTTGTAATGAATAGTTTTACATACAGTATTACAGTAATTAAGAGAAAAGTTACACAATTTCGGTGAGGAGACATATGTCGACCTACCAGTCGGCTAGGATTAATAGGCTTTCTACAGATTCTTCGTATACAATAAAATATTAAGAACTTACATTTAATAAACACATTATTTTAATACCGTGTTAATAACATTATAGAGAAGAAATGTGCAAGGCTTGAATGTACAGAGGTACTGAAATAAACAGAAAATAGTTTCTAAAATTAACTATTTTCATATAAAATATTACTGAACGAATATTTTACTCAAATAACACACATTTATTCTTTTAAGTAGCCATTGGTATATAATAATAATTAAGGTCTATTATGGTCACTTTCTCCGTAGTGCTCCAAGATTTTGTCAGGGTCAGTTTCTGTTAAGCTCTAATGTCACTGTAAAATATATTGATAATGTTAAGTAAATTAATTACTATTTATAACCTCAAATATAGCTACGTTAAACTTATTATACGTTTACATATATAAATCAATAAATGTTTGCGACGTAATTTAGAAGCAATTGTGTGTGTTGCCTGGTGTAGAGCTGCATAAACATCTCTAAATATAATCACCTCCTATTCCAAAGGGGATTGAACTCATTTTCCATTAAATTGTTTCATTCGACGAATATACCGCCGTTTGAACATGTTAGAAAATTTCCACTCCCGCTATCGAGAGTTAAACAAAAACTATTTATTGCACGCAAAAATCGGCTGGTTACGGTGTTTACAAATTTCTAGCACCGTCCAGGTCTACTCACACCGTCATGCATTACTCAGCGACATCCATAACCCCAGTACGGACTCGAATATCGGTCTATTCACGTTATTTTCATGTAACACTGTACTAAATTCCTCAGCTAAGAATTCTCACCTCCCATGCTAATAGGGGATGAAATTATACACAGAGAATGTCTACAGAAATATTATGAATTTAAAAATATGTATTGGACAAAAATATGGGCCGATAAACCTGTTTTAAACTTTGAACCCCCGTTAAGCCCCAATCGTGGGGATTACACTGTAATTTTAATGTCATAATTAATCTCAGCGACATCCATAACCTTGATTTAGAATCCAATCTCGGTTTTGCGCTATTTTTATGAAATTCAGCTCCACTCAACCCACCATTATTCTCTCATCCGAAGCCAATAGGGGTTGTAATTGTACACAGAATATATTAAAAAGTATTATGAGGGTCATTGACCCCGAAAAATATTTATTCAACGGAAATAACGAAAGGTTAGTATTTTTTAATTTTTATACCCCTCCCACCTCCAACCAAACCTTTCGCGGTACCTAGTTTGTAAAAATAAATTTAGTGAAATCCATAACCTCGATTTGACTCGAATCTCGATGGTTTTATCTTTTTTTATATGTAACGCACCTTCACCCCAACCCTAAGCGAGCTCCCCTCCCATCCCTAAAGGGATTAAAATTTTCATAAAAAATCAGCATAGACAATATCAATCTAATTCATCATGAAAAATATTTATTCAACGCAAATATCGGCGTTGTTTACATGTTTCAAAATATTCACTACGTCCACCCCCGAACCAGGTGGCTAAATGGTAAGTTGAATGTATTAATTATACTCAGCGAAATCTATAACCCTGGATTTGAATCCAATCTCGGTTGTTCCGCATTATTTTCTTGTAACGCCCCTCCAACCCATCCCCTAAGGGTGCTCCTTTCCCGTGCTGTAAGGGTTTGAAATTATACACAAACATCATCGGTAGAAATAATGACAATGTCATTGACCTTGGACAAATATTGATTCCACACAAACATCAACCGTTTAACATGTTTGAAAATTTACACCCCCGCCAACCTCTCCTTGGGGCAGTTAAACGGTAAGTCTAATGTCATAATTAAATTAAATGACAACCATAACTCTGGTTACGACTCCACTCTCAAATGTTTTTGGGTAATTTCTATGTTCTTTCACTCAACCCCTACCGCTTAGGGGACCTCCCCTCCAAATGCTGTAAGGAGTTGAAATCACACGCGAATAACATGTAGAGAAATTTTATGATTCTCATAGTATATTTATTCATAATATATTTATTCGACTCAAAATTCGGCCAATAGTTTTTATTTGACTCGAATCTCGGTTGTTTACGCGTTATTTTATTTTCTTGTAACCCCCCACCACCCATAAGCGTGCTTTCCCCTTATACCGCAAGGGGTAAACATTTTACACACAGAACATCGGTAGAAATACTATACCTAATTAACACTGAAAAATATTTATTCCATGCAAATATTGACCGTTTAACATGTTTAAAAAATTTCAACCCCGTCGAAAACGTTTGGGTTTTAATAGCCTATAGAAAGTCATTATTAAACTCAGCGACATCCTTAACTATGGATTTGACTCTAATCTCGGTTTTATTTGCGTTATTTATTTGTAACAACCGTCCACCCCCAATCCCTACGGTGAGCTCCCTCCCAATCCAGAAAGGGGTTCAAATTGAACACGGAGAACGTATAGTGAAATTTTATTAATCTCATTGTTCCCGAAATATATTTATTCGAGGAAAAATTCGGAGCTTTACGTATTTCAAAATATTTACCCCAACCCACCTCCGCCTAACTTCTCCCACACCCGCGGGTTTCTCAGATTGTCATAAATAAACTCAGGGACAACCATTACATTTGATTTAATCGAATGTAGATTGTATTAGCGTTATTTTCCAATAACTCGCCTCTACAACCACCCCAAAGCGTACTCCCACTCATGTCGCTAAAGGTTGAAATTTTACAAACATAAAATAGGTAGAAATACTAAAGATCTAATTAACCCTAAAAAATATTCATTCCACGCAAATATAAACACTAACATTTTTGGAAATTTCCATCCCCAGCCCACCCCTTCCCTTGGGGGTTAGATTGCCAATTAAATATCAATTAAAGTCTGCGACATCCAGAACCTTGGATTTGACTCCAATCTCGGTTGTTTTCGCATTATTTTATTGTAGATTTTTATACCCCCGCCCTTAAGTGTGCTCTACTGCTAAGCTCGAAAGGGTATTGAAATTATACTCAGAGAATACGTAGAGAAATTTTATGAATCTCATTGATCCAGAAAAATATTTAGTCGTCGCAAAATTCGGTAGATTAACATGTTTAACAATTTCCAACCCCGACCACCCCCGTCCCTGGGAGGTTAATTGCTAGTTGAATGTCATAATTTAACTCAGCGCTATCCATAACTTTTGGTTTAACTCCAGGCTCAGTTGTATTCAAGTTATTTACTTGAAACGCCCCTCCACCCCCACACCAAGGGTGGACTTTCCCCTGTTATAAAAGGTTGAAATTTTACTCACATACATTGGTACAAACATTATTAATCACTTTTACCCTGAAAATAATTATCCGACTCTAATATTAGCCCTGTTAGCATGCATGAAAATTTCTTCCCCTAAAAAACCACCGCTTGGGTGACTTAAACGTAAATTAATTTAAATATCATAATTAAACTCACTGACAACCATAACTCTGGATTCTAGTCCAATCTCGATTGTGTTTCCGTTATGTTAATATAAATACAACCACACCACCTCCCTTAAGGGTGATCCACTCCAAATACCGAAAGAGGTTAATATTAAATATATGAAACATATAGAGAAATTTTAAGAATCTCAGTGTACAAGAAAAGTATTTATACGACGCAAATATCAGCTGTTTAAAACATGTTTGAAAATTACAACCCCGGTCCACCCCTGTTTGGGGGAGTTAAACTGTAAGTAGAATGTCATAATTAAACACATTGACAAATATAACTTTGCATTTGACTTGCAAACTCGAATGTATTTGCGTTATTTTTATGTAATGCCATTCAACCCCAAAACTTAAGGGTGCTCCCCTCCCATGCCAAAAGGGGTTGAAATTATACGCAAACAACATCAGTAGAAATACAATCAATATAATTAATCCTGAAAAATATTTATTCAACGCAAATATCTGCCGTGTTTCCATGTTCCAATAATTTCACCCCGCCCACCCCTACCCTCTGGGAGTTAAATGCCAAGTTTAATGTCATAATTAAACTCAGTGACATCGATAACCTTGGATTTGACTCCAATCTCGGTTGTATTCGCGTTATTTTCCTCTAACGGACGTGCACCCCCACCGCTAAGGGTCCTCCTTTACCATTCTGTAAGGGGTTGAAATTATACTCTGATAAGATCGGTAGAAACACCATCAATCTCTTTGACACCGAAAAATAATTATCTGGCTCGAATATCAGCCGTTTTAACATGTATGAAATTTTCCACCCCGTCCACACCCGCTCCTGGGGGTTGTAGACGTGTCTCACCCCGACAGTGTTCGCCTGCTTATCACAAAGAACACGTGTACGAAATTTTTTGAAATTTGTTCCACGGGTGTAGATTTGTATAAGGAACATACACACACACACACACACATACATACATACATACAGCCCGGAAGGCAAAAGACGGAATAGAAGGAATGAAAGGATACTGCGCCCTTATAGCAATAGACATAAAAAACGCTTTTATCAGCGCTCATTGGAGACACATATTAGAAGCATTAAGGGAAAAGGGAACGGCAGAAGACCTGATTGCGTTAATCATTGACTACCTCAATTGTAGAACAATCAGATTTAAAACAAAAAGCGACACACTGGAGTACAACATGACCTGCGGATCCAGAATAGGGCCCATGCTGTGGAACGTCATGTACGACGGCCTGTTAAACATACGTCTCCCAGAATCAGTTACAACGGTAGGGTTCGCGGACGACGCAATTGTAGTGGCTTCAGCGGAATCAACTGAAATTTTGGAAATACGGGTGAACGACGCTCTGCAGAGGATTAAAAGATGGCTATCTGCAAAAGGGCTAGATATAGCGGTGAACAAGACAGAAGCCCTACTAGTAACAGAGAAAAGGTCCTACAGGAAACCCGTCTTCAAATATGGAGACGAAGAGATACCCTGCAGGAACCTCGGGGTACAAATAGACAAAAATATTAACTTTAAGTCACACATGGCACAAACAGCTGAAAGTACAGAAAAAACAGTAGCAGCACTAGAGCGCATCATGCCAAATATTAAGGGACCAGGGGAAATGAAGAGAAAATTACTAGTGAGCGTCACCCATTGAAAGATTCTATATGCATCTCCTGTTTGGGCCGACGCAATGAAAATGAACAGATCAGGTAAACAAAAGCTCGAATCTGTCCAAAGAAAAGCTGCACTCAGAATAACATCGGCATATAAAACAATCTCAAAAGGTGCAGTTCTAGTCATAGCCAACGTACCACCGATCGAGTTATTAGTTAGGGAACGGAAAGAAGTACACCGCGAAATAAAGGATACCAAATCAGATTCCAAGATGGCTCGGGAGAAAATAAAGGTCGAGGCCAGAGCGAAACTCATAGAGAGCTGGCAACGCTTGTGGGACTCCGAAGAGACAGGCAGATGGACGCACAGATTAATACCTAATGTTGCACCATGGGTGAATAGGAAACACGGGGAAGTATCATTCTTCCTCACCCAGGTGCTAACCGAACACGGCTGTTTCAAATCATATTTATATAGATTTAAAAAGACCGAAGACGAAAAATGCAGTTACTGCGAGAATCCGAAGTATGACGTGGAACATACAGTATTCCACTGCGACGCATGGAGTATACAACGAGACAAATTAAATTCCTATCTCAAGGAAAAAATAAGACCAGAAAACCTGGGTAAACTCCTAAAATCGGAGGACTGTTGGAAACATAGAAAATTACGCAAAGGAAATAATGGACGCTAAGGCAAAACTTAGGAGAGACTAATATTATATAAAAATAATAATAATCGGAGAACATAGTGCAAAAATACACCACCCTGAAGGAATACGCAAGTAGTTCCAGGGTGGATAAATGTCAGGAGCAAAGGGTTTGTGGTTTTAGCCGGTAAAAATCCGGCACCGTTGAGGAATGCGCTCCCTCCTCCTCGTCTTCCGAAGATTTCCACAGTATCCCTAAAAAAATACATACATACATACATACTTACACACATACACTCATTTTTATTTATAAGATATATAGATCTGTATCAGAGTTTACTACTTTTGTGGAATATCAAAAGCAATGAGAAATTTATTAGAATTTAAAAAATAACAATACGACCGTTTGATTTGTAAATACAGAGAGAAGTATCCAGATGCTGAGAAGTTGCAGTTAGTTGGTAAGACCGTTTGCCTTAGTTAACGAAGCAGCGTAAATGACATTATTTCGACGGTAAGACGCTCGATAAATTCATGCACATCATAAAACCCCAAATTAGAAATATCGCCACCTAAATTGTAGAACGCTTCGTTCGAAACGACGCCATGTAACTCATTTGTCCCAGAAAACTATCAGTGATATATAGCGTATCTTAAGGTTTGTAATAATGGAACGCAACAAAAATTAAAACACACCATTTATTTCTACTAAGAATAACAAAAGAAATGGTTTAATTTGGGTGATCAATTAATATGATTTCAAGACTAGACTATGTAAAATATAATAACTAGGAGCCGAATTTCAATAAAACTCGTTACTTGAGCGTTAATATGAATTATCAGCTCCTTATATTAATATTTTAAATGTAAATACCAGATTTTTGTAAACCGTCATTTCTGAACACTACGACAAACGAACTGGGAAAATTGCCTGCTTGAAAGGCTATATAGGACAAGTAGGCTATATAGGACAACAATTTCATGTCTGATTCCAACCTACATTGCAAAGCGTCATTCGGATTTAAGCTCTTTTTTAATTTCAATAAATCATCTAGTTTGGTGTTGAAAACTCGTTCCTCAGAAAAAAAAGACAATTTGTAGCCTCTCATCAGCAAGACAGCGTGCGTGGTTGCGAGGTCAACATCAACACGTTACGTGTCAGTAGGAGCACAACACTGTGTCACTTTTAACATTCTCAATAAAATTTACCTTTATTTTATTTCGCTTTCATTTAACTTTTGAAGTGATAATAAGACAGCGTTGTAATATATTCGGCGTAAATAATCATCACGTTTTCTAAATAGTCAACGAGTTAGCCACGTTCAGTTACATCCCGTTGTAGATTAAAAATTTAAGCAGTCCCTAAAACACAAATTGTTCACAAATATTTTACTGATCCAGATAATAAACACTCATCCCGCTGAAGG
Source organism: Zhengitettix transpicula (assembly GCA_037074705.1). Classification (NCBI taxonomy): domain Eukaryota; kingdom Metazoa; phylum Arthropoda; class Insecta; order Orthoptera; family Tetrigidae; genus Zhengitettix; species Zhengitettix transpicula. The sequence continues at coordinate 24,231,215 of CM073590.1, read as the reverse complement.
AGGTTAGGGCATTCCTATAATTTATTCAGTGATTTAAATTTGTTAGCCAAGTTCGAAGAAACGGTCGATAAAGCAACTTCCAGTTTATAATGCTCTGGTGAATTTGTGTGACTACTTGAATAAATTCAGTTCAATATTCATCCATCGTTTTAATTATCCACTAAACCTGTGAATTATATATATCAATTATAAAATAAAATTCATATCTGTTATCTAATAAAGAGGATACGGAAGACTGAGGAACGTGAGTTAAGCGTATCATTCAGTGCGTAACGGAATTTGATCTGGGAATTAAGATAAACTTGAAACATATAATGGACTGTATGGAATGCCAAATCAATCTTCTGGTAAAATGTTAGTGTTAGAAGCTCTGACCTTCCTCGGGGCTGAACTGCTGCTTGATGTAGTTGAAGAGACGCGAGGTGATGGACTGCCGATGCTTGGCAGGGCGCCGACGAGTGCCGCCCTCGGCATCGGCGCCGCTACACTCCGACGCCTCGGCTGTACTGTCCTGAGACGCCTGGGGCTGCTGCGGTCTCTGCTGGCGTCGCTCTCCTCGGCTGTAGCCCTGGTGCGCCGCCACCGTGTACATGGCAGTATTCACCGGCCATCGACTCTCGCCTAAACCAATAACACAAATAAATACTTCATCGTAATTATGTAATGACCATTAAATGCACAAAATATCATTTTAATAAAGAATAACATGAATGTTTATATTTAGCGTATTGGCCGTCGTGTTAACATTAACATATGAAAGTTATGAATGGGAACAACTTTGACTAGGAGGTTAGGTGAAATTTGTAGGGAACTTTCGAATACATGGTTTAGAAAGAAGTCTTCATCGCCAGAAAAGGAGTTAGCAGACCTTTGGCTACTTCTGAGAGAAGAAACGAACCCGAGGACGCCCCCAAGATCCCGTATGCAGGAGCCACAGCTGCGGAATACATCTTAGATAGGTCTCAAGTCATCGTGACCGATGTAGTTGAAGGAGCAAAAACTGATGAGTATCTCTCATCTCTTTATAAAATTATATGTCTCTCAAAGATTCGTTATTTCTCTAAAATAGCGAATATCAGAGTCTGTGCTTTTCTAAGTAATATACAAAGAAGTGGAGCAACTAATAAGTACACATAAGGATATTGTGATAAAGAACCTATAGTGTCAATATAAGACCACTGTTAATAAAAATGGCTAGAATAATATTTACATATGTATGTCCTATTTTGGCAAGCGAACTAATAGTCAAAGTATTAAACAAACATGGGACAAACTTGTCTTAAAAAATTACCTGCCTCAAAACTAACGCCTCTGACTAAAGATTCTCTCATATCATGTCCTTCCGCAGACATTTCTTACTGGATCCAAAGTTAACTCACGCCCTACCTGAGTCATCCTTCTGCACTATGAAAATACCTTCTTCAGAATATTCCTTCCTCCCGACAATGATAATTGTAATCTCAGAAACAGATAGCGGCACTATGCAAAAGATTGCACTCAGAACATCAACCCGACATCTCATGCTACAGAAACATCCTCAATGATAGTAGAAGTAGACCAATCTGGAAATAATCAACTTGCAGAGCAAGTAACACCACCAATTCAAGCTTCTTCCATAAAAATCAACATCAAAAAGAGACCTGCAGCACTCTCTCTAATGACATTACTGACGTCGCATGTCACCGATTCATCTAAAATGATATAAGTAGAGGAACAACCTGGAATTAATCCAAATAAAGAGCAATTAGCATTACCAATTCAAGTTTCTTCCAAAACCATCGTCAATTTAAAGAGACCTTCCGATTTTCCTGATTTTCCAAAACTCGAACAACCTGCTATAATTAACCCGACGAAGAAAAGTTAACAGATGTCATCTACGCAGAGATCCATGAACATGGGGGAAGCTTTAGAAGTGGCAAGGGACTCATAAATCGGAAGAAAAGGATCTCAACTAAACTTTGGATCAAGCTAGAAGAGCAAATTTGTAGTGTGGCTGGGTTCAAAAACCCGTGCAGCACCCTAAGGGATTATAAAACTCCACCGGAAACATTTCTCTGGATTATATCAATTATGTACATAGCGGTGAAAGACAGAAGAACAAAGACGAGATTAACAAGGCTAAAAAAGAGACTTGCATTACAGCCATTACAGACCAAGACTATTCCTTGTAACAACAATAGCGACCAATCTAATGCACCTGATACAGTGGAATTGTAATGGTTTTTTCGAAAGAAAAAGCAATTTATCTAGACTAATAGAAATGTACAAACCAGATGTGCCCTGCAAGAAACAAACTTTAAAGAAGATACAAACCCCACATAGAAGACCTACCAAGGCTTCCACGTTACAAGACAAGGTGGGGTACGTGCGAGTGGTGGTGTTTCTATATTCATCAGTAAAGATATTACAGCAGAACAAATCGCAATAACTATAAAACATCTACTATTTGAATGCACTCTTTACGTTAGGCCAAGAAAAAATTTCTCTCATCCCATAACAGAAGAGAATTCTGCACATCATCTGCCGCAATTCACTCACTGCTCGATTTCCTCTCAGTCACAAGACTCGATAAAGAAATCTAACCCTCCACAGTTCTTAACTATCTATTCTAAGATCATTAAAATGTTGAAATATATGTTTTTATTTAATCTTGTACAGTCCACAAGAACAATTTTGTTCACGCGACTCTAAACCTGCCCATAAAAAAAGAGTGCGAGTTCAAGCGGTCATGCCATCCGAATATTTTAAGGTCACCGTCTGTGTGAGGGTGTGGCGAATTTATCTTGGAATCTGCGAAATTTCAATTATTATCAGAAGATTAATCCGAAATATCTATTATTATCAGAAGTTTAAATTGATATCTGAAAAACTAACGCTATTTGTTCAGTATGAGGTAGAGAGACTTAAACCACAAAAGAGACGTCAGTAACGGGCAGTGTGTGTAGAATCTATAGACAACAGTAATTCTGAGGGACCAAAAGAGACTGTTATCTGCAAACTACCTGGCACATGAGACCCCCAGATACTTTATTCCATCTGATTTCACGAAAAACCTGTAAATCTGAGACTTAATTGAGCATCATATTGTGGTCAGAACAGAAATTCACATATTCATGGAATGTACCAGCACCCTCTGATTCTATAAATTGTATACACCTTAACCAGATTTTAATTAATTTGCTTTAAAATCCTTCATTACTTTCTTTTGTATATACAGTCCTAATACTAACAATTTAATAAACCTTTTTATTTATTAATAAACCATGCCAGTAATGAAATTGTAAATATGTATATATATATATATATATTGTAATAATCAAATTAAAAACTACAAATTACAAATGGTTGTGGCTAAATAAAAAAAACTATTAAGTGAACAATTAATCAAATTTATTAAGGTTTAGAATTACAAAATAATATTTGGAATCTCAGGGTCTTTATCTGGGTTTGATAAATGGGTGAATTGAATTTACAATAATTTACATTTAGCTTTTTAGGTAAATTAATTCGTCTGAACATCGACGAAATTAATTGCAGACGAAAATAAGACTAAAGATTGAATTTAAATTAAAGAACTGAACAATTAAATAAGTAAATAATTAACGAAGTGAATAATTAAAGAAACGAAATAATTAAAGAACGATCTGACTTATCTTTTAAAAAGTGGTTTACAATCAATTTTAGAGTTTTCTACTTACGGCCGCCCAGGTCTCAATTTTGGTTTTTCTGTGCACACGATTTGGGGATATCACTGATTCTACTCATTAGAATTTGAACACACGGTAGTTGCTCTGGATCTCTGCTACTCTGGAACTTGGATTATCTCACCCTCAGCCAGTTTCCGGACGTAGATCTCCTTGAAGTCTCTCGATACGAAAAATTAGTTCAGTTTGTGAAGCAAAACTTCTGCTTCCAAACTGCGATTTTATAAGTCTCTCTGTCAAACTGTTTACTTGCGTTTGATTTAAACTATTATATCTCGCCGTTGGACTTCCTAGATAGCCCTACTCATAATTTGGGATCCGCAGACTTTTTATACTATGAATTTGCTGAATTGATGTCTGCCTGCATCTGTGTCTGCCGTCCGACTTTTTACACTGCAATTTTTTTCTGAATGGATATCTGCCCGCAACTGTGTCCGCCGTCCAACTAAACTAACTTCGCCTCGTCGATTTTGAGCGCGTACAATCTCAACAATGTTTCTTTGTCTGGCGTGCCGCCTTGTTGCGGTGTCCGCTTTATATCCAATAATAAGTCCTCTACAATCCAACTTTATAATTAAAATAATGAATTAATTACTAATTACTACAATATATATATATAGCAGTCAAAAATCTAATCACATTACAATATAAGTGATGAAACAAAAGTCAAGACTGGCTACAAGGAAGCCTGCAAGAGGATTCTCTCGCAGGTGAACCTTCCCAGAGAGCTCTGGAGGAGACTACCTTTGGGGATGCCTCCAACTTCTCTCTGGTTTTTGAACTAAGGATCACACATGCCAAGGCACCTCGGCCTGTTTTGAGAGGTGTATGTTCCGGGGTCACAGACCTTGGGCATATGGTAAGAATTGTTCGCTGATCCCATTGGAACAGTCGGCCAGCTGCCTCCTAAACTGCTCGAGGTACGGAGAACGCAATGCTGCGACCCCACGGCAAACCCCTCTCCCGCCATCGGAAGGGCGCGGGACAAGTACCAAATGTCCGACCTACCTGATGCAGGTTTTTCTAGGGTTTCCCTGCATCACTTTTAGATGAATGCCGGGTAGGATCCTTAAAATATATCCCGGGGCTGTAGTTAACCCTTGGCCAACTTCCTCTACTCTTTCGCATCCCCCCTTTCAAAAGCCTTCCTATGCTATTAAGGGGGAGTCGCCACCACGTGGATTACCCTCATGTAGCCTGTCACTATATAAAAAAATGTAAATAAATGGTTGCCAACAGTCTTCCATGTTTACTTCGCAACATATTTAAATGTATGCACAAATTATTATATTTCATAAACAAGTCAGTAATTGTTCTACAAAATCTTGTGATTCAATTTAGCGATTTCTCTCAAATGTGCACGCGGATACTTTTAAGCAGCCGAGGAGAAACATAGGGATATTTTTTATTACACTCAAAGTTATGACTGATATAAAAACTTAATTTCTAATAATGCTGACTTTCCCGGTCTATTACTGAATAAAATATTCTGTTTATTAACCAGGTCAATTGTATATTAAAACACGTTTCACCGAAATTCATACCCGCCGGCATTAAAAATTTCGTTGATATTTTGAGTTTTAATAAATAATTAACCCAGTTAATAAACAGAGAATCTTTTTTCCAAACTTAATATATTTGGCTTGGACCATCTGTCACTGCAACAGCCTCATGCTACAGTTTCACAAGTAATCTACCAAATAAATAAAGCCGAGCGTTTGGTTGTAATTTTGTACACCGGTGGAGCAAATTTTACTAAAATTCGTAGACGTGTTATTTGCGAACAGGAAACAAACACTGTCAGGGTGAGACACGTCTATCAACCCCAGCAGCAGTGGTGGAAATATTCAAACATGCTATCGAGGTCAATATTTGAGTTAGATAGATATTTTTAGTGATAAAAGAGATTGATAGTTTTTCTACCGATGTTATTTGTGTATAATTTCAACCCTTTACATAACGGGAAAGGATCACCTGTAGGGGTAGTGGTGGACAGGCGTTACGCGAATACAACCCATATTGGAATCAAATCCTGGGTTATGGTTGTCGCTGAGATTAATAATGATATTCAAGTGGCCATTTAACCCCCAGTGGTGGGAGTGGACAGGGGCGGAATTTTTCAAACATGCAATCGAGGTCGATATTTGCTTTTAATTAATATTTGCAGGATCAATTAGAAAGGGAGTATTTCTACGACTTTTATTGTGTATAATGTCAACCCGTTTCGGTATGGGGTGGGCGTGCAGGTTAGTTACAAGAAAATAACGCGAAAACAACCGAGATCCGAGAAAGTCGCTGAATTTTTTTATGACAACCTGGTTTCCGTGCGGGCTTGGGTAGGGGTTATGAGGGGTTGGGTGGACGAGAGCGGGGGTAGAATTGATAGAAAATGTTAACATGTGGATATTTCCGGTGAGTAAATATTTTGCCGGGTCAGTGAGACTCATAATATTTTTTAATATATTCAGTTTGTAATTACACGGCCTGGGAGGAGAGAACCATGGTGGAGTTGTATTATATAAAAATAACGCAGAAAACCAAGATTGGAGTCGAATCGGGGTTATGGATGCCGCTGAGATTAATTACTACCTTCACCTTGCCTCACGGGTGGGACTGAACTGGGGTGAAACTTTTTAAAGATATTCATCGGCCGATATTTTCGTCCAATAAATACTTTTCAGTATCATTTAAATTCATAATATTTCGGTAGATATTCTTTGTGTATAATTTCAACCCCTATTGGCATGGAAAGGGAGCACGTTCAGGTTTGGTGTTTGGTGGAGCGTTACATGAAAATAATGCGAATAAACTGAGATTCGCCTGAGGTTATGGATGTCGCTGAGTTTCATTGTGACGAACTTGGTAATGCGCGGGGTTGGAGGGAGAGATCTGGGCGGGGGAAGAAATTTTCAAATAATGTAATCGGCCGATTTTTGCGTGGAATAAATAATTTTTGTTTAACCCACAGTAGCTGGGGTGGAAATTTTCGAACATGTTAAAACCGCGATATTTTCCCGAATGAAACTATTTCAGGATCAATGAGTTCAACCCCTTTCGGAATGGGAGGTGAACACATTTAGGGATAGGGGTCGAGTTGCGTTATATAAAAATAACGCAGAAGCTACCTAGATAGGAGTCAAATCGGGGTTTATGGACAAATGACATCCCGGGCAACGCCGGACACCGAGCTAGTGATAAAATAAACAGAAACAACGAAGACAAAGAGTCTTACATAAAGTCAATCGCACCGTAATAGTTTCTGATTATTGTGTATTATTATTACTACATGCGTTTATGACTAAGTCTAAGGTATTGTTTCTTGTGTTGAAGTTTCTGCATCGTTTATTTCAGCATAGCAACGTGAAACTCGATGTGCTTCGCTACGGTATTATATGAATGTAAACTGATATATAAATATTAGTATGGTTGAGTAGAGAAGGCGAAATAGTAAAATATTATTTTGCCGTCCATGTACGGAAGTCCCGGTCTGTTAGTGTGACATGACGTCAATTAACGTCACTGAGTTGCGTTCGCACTACGATAAAGTCTCGTCTTCTCCAGAGACACGGCTCTCTCTACAGTATTATATTACTGTATTTCTTGCGGAAATAGTTCTCGGGTTTGCACGAGGAACCAACAGCGATTAATCCGCGCCGTTTCCACGATCGCAAGGTCTGCCGACATCTTGTACTTCGCCTGGAAGATTAAGATAGAGCTTGCGGCCGACCAAACAACGTGGATTAATCGCTGTTGTACCCTTGCGGAAACTCAATACCTCTTTTTTCAGCAAATTCACCGGGAAAGCCTGTGATCTTTACCATATTTCTGGTCCTAGCATCTCTAGTGCCAGCATACGTGATGGTTCAGTTGAGATGAAAACAGACCATGTCTAATATAAATTGCAAAGGAAATTCTCGGCTGCAAGCATTTAAAACGCATGTTAGTGCATGGATCATATCGAATTATTGTTTTAATCAATTGAAGTCCTACCCAGGCGAGGCCGGGATAGTACTGCAGTACAAATTATTTATTGACGGAGGTCCGAACTGCTGTGGTGTAGTGATAAACGTCATTACCTTGCATCGCAGAGTACCCGATACGAATCCTGGCACAGGTATGGGTATTTGTAATTGTCCTTAATCCCATTGCGGAACTCCTGCTGTAACGTCGCGCGGTCGAGCGCCATAACTCAACAAACCAGGGCGGCGGAAGGCTACGGAAAACCACAGCTGTAATAATTCCCCAGGAAAATGGACGCACTAGAATGAGTTCAGACAAAAGAATCTTTTTTATATATACTTTAAAGACTGTAAAACCTTACAAAACATGTATAAGATCTAAAACGATATGTAAATTAGACGGTTATAATAAAGATTAAGTAGATATTTCAGGAATTGTTCAATTTTTTAAAAAAATAGCTCCGAATATAACGATGAAGTTACAGCTTCCGCCAATATCCATTATATAACGTGTTGATCATTTGATTTAATTCTGATATAAACATTTGTTTCTCGGACAGACTTATAGTTAACTAGCTTATTGTTTACATATAAAATAGTGGTGTTTACTCAATCATATAAAAATAATTATTCCAGATGTGGTTGCTAAAATGTTATGACATTGTTTTAGTCTGAATTATTGTAAATGTCTTGATACTTGATATAATATCGGCACTGTGTAAATTTTATGACGATTATGCTTCTATTAGTCGGAGGCTGCTAATTTCATTGTGAATTGCGAGTATTGTATCTTTGTTATAAAATTCAGACGGTATTATCAATATATAATTATTAAATATTGTTTAATATATAAACAACACTCTTATTATACAAGTATTATATCAGAAAATATTTTATTTCATTCAAATAAAAAATTATTACATAAATTAATACTAATCAGAAACCATTTTATTCTATATTGTTATGCTCTTGGTTATTTAATATAAAGAGTTTCTATTATTATTAATACTCAAAGAAATATATGTATTGATTAAAAGTTCGTTAAATTGCTAGGAAATTGCTGCATAAGTGGTAAAAGCGTAGGCCTGTGTTATTCGATAGAATTTTTGTATAACTCACGAACACTAGAATCATGGTGAGCCTTAATTAAATGCTTCAAAGAACTTCAGGTAAACAAAAGGGATGCTAACGTGTTAGTCACCTCAGACTTGGAGCCTACAACCCCGTATATGCTGCACATTAGCTGTTGAGATGACCACCAATACGGCAGATATGCTGCTATTTATGCCGTTCTAAGTGAAATTGTGCATTAGAAACTTCCAATATAGAATAAGATTACACTGCTGCGTTTTTTAGGGATAAACGCTTTCCCGAATATGCTTATTCACAATAAAAGAGTCACATCCGAACTCTGTATAAGGATAAAGAGCATTTTTCACATTTATTTTTTACAAACCAGTCAGGAACAACATTTGCGATTATAGTTCATTTTCTTTGAAAAACGTTGTATATAATTATCAGAAATATTAAAATAATCACGCTTCTGAGAAAAACCAAATTGTACTGCGTAGATTATAGTATCCAAATGTTGTCCACAAAGTAAGGAAAATAAAGTCTTAAAATTTAATATTCGTCCAGTCAGCCGAGGCAGCTCGTCCTGTTTTGAGAGGTGTATGTTCCGGGGTCACAGACCATGGGCATACGGTAAGAGTTGTTCGCTGTTCCCATTGGAACAGCTACCTCCTAGACTGGTCGAGGTTCGGAGAAGGGAATGCTGCGTCCCCACATCAAACTCTTCTCCCGCTATCGGAAGGGCGTGGAACAAGTACCAATGCCCGACCTACCTGATGCAGGTTTTTCTAGGGTTTTCCCTGCATTACTTTTAAGCGAATGCCGGGTAGGGTCCTTAAACTATAGCCCGGGAGGCCTAGTTAACCCTTGGCTACCTTTCAATACCCTTCCGCATCCCCCCTTTCAGATCCCTTCCTATGCTATTAAAGGGGAGTTGCCACCATATGGATTAACCTCATGTAGCCTGTTACCCTAAAAAAACGTTTTTGGACTGAAAAATATTGTCTGCGAGGGCTATTCAATCGCAGGTAGAACCTTGTAGGAGAGACACGAAGGGGCTACCTTTGGGGATGCCTTTTCCTCTCCGTTTTTGAACTAAGGTTCCCACAAACCGAGGCACCTCGGCCTGTTTTGAGAGGTGTATTTTCCGGGGTCACAGACCTTGGGCATAAGGTAATAGTTGTTATCTGTTCCCATTGGAACAGTCGTCCAGCTGCCTCCTAAACTGTCGAGGTACGGAGAAGGGAATGCTGCGTCCTCACAGAAAACTCTTCTCCCGCTATCGGAAGGGCGTGGGACAAGTACCCAATGCCCGACCTACCTGATGCAGGTTTTTCTATGGATTTCCCTGCATTACTTTTAGGCGAATGCCGGGTAGGATTCTTAAACTATAGCTCAGAGGCCATAGTTAACCCTTGGCTACCTTCCTCTACCCTGCCACATTTCCGTGCCGATCCATTCCTATCCTACTAAAGGGAGCTGCCACTACATGGATTACCCTCATGTATCCGGTTACCCTAAAAAATTATACGCTTGCAGAATCTTTTAGGAAAGACGGATACCTTTTCCTCTCTCCGTTTTTGAACTAAGGTAACCACAAGTCGAGGAATCTCGACGTATTTTGAAAGGAGTATGTTCCGGGGTCACAGACCTTGGGCATACGGTAAGAGTTGTTCGCTGTACCCATTGCTGCCTCCTAAACTGGTCGAGGCTTGAAGAAGGGAATGCTGCGTCCTTATTGCAAACGCCTCTCCAGCCATCGGAAGGGCGTGGGACAAGTACCCAATGCTCGACCTGCCTGATGTAGGTTTTCTAGGGTTTGTCCTGCATTACTTTTAGGCGAATGACGTGTAGGATCTTTAAACGACAACGCAGGGGCCTTAGTTAACCCTTGGTTACCTTCCTCTACCCTTCCTGTTCCTCCCTTCGTATCCTATCCACCATGTGAATTACCCTCATGTAGTCTGTTACCCCCAATAAAAGTACAGAATTACGGTTCTGAACTTCCTTCAACTTTGTTTGCAAACATCTGGCATTCTGTTCAAAAATCTTTACACATTTTTACAGTGAGTTGGGATGATAATTATTGAAAGTATAAAGACTATAAGGTTGATTTGAGAGGTATTATCTACGTATCTGATGTAGCAAAGTGGTTGGACGGGAAGTATTGGAAGACAAGACTGTTCTAAATCTCTAATAATTATCTCAGGAAAAAAAGCACCGACATTTTTGTCTAAATTGGCTATCTTTCTTATTCTTTGATATATTATTTTCCAGAAAAACTTTATTTTTTTTACTTAATTCGCTAAACAAATTTTATAATACATAGAATTGACCTGTAACGGAATGAATCGAAAGGCCTGAATACGAAATGTTAATAAATAATTTGATCAATTTACACAATAGTCAGTTATATATCTCTTGAATGGTTCCAAACATTTTGCTGGTAATAATGAACTTGTTTGGAACCAATCAATACTTCAGTATAGCTCTTTAAATAACAATAATTGATAACGTGATACAACGTTTTGTGTGTGCAAAAAGTGAGAACTCCATTTAATTGAAAAAGCACTTTAACACTTTTGCAGGTTTTCAATAATGAAACTGACTGACGGCTAGTGTTATCAATGTGGCAGTTTAATTATTCATTAAATACCTGCGACGCAATGAATTTCTGCTGTCACGTCAGATAGACATGACTTGTACGTGTACGTCCATTTATATGTCCTGGTACACTCATATTCAGCATACAGTTCATTTTATCAGTCACCAACTTCTGAAACGTTGTGAATTATATTGAAAACAAGTTTCAGGATTTATGAATGCAACCATTAGTTTACTAAAATACCACGTCCTTTCCAAATTGTTTTTCTCTGATAATTTTTTATTTCCTAACTCACATCCGTTACAATTATGATTTTTATTTCAATTTATTTAAAGTAACTGAATATGAACGCTCAGTATTTTTGCGAACAACAACTAAACTTTTAAATTGAAAGAGAGATGTGAACGAAAAGAAGCGATTGCAGCAATAAATAGAAGTCGCAAATTTTAAATACGATTTTATGAAAACTGTTTGGAGATTATTAATCATTCTTTCCATATGAATAAAGGTGACAAAGTTCGATCTACTGTGACATGTGGCTTTTGTAGCACCACGAAGTTCCCGTCCTTTAACATTAACTATCCGTTATTTATTCGACTGTTCAATGTTTAATTTAATTTGTTGTCCTAGCAAGGGGTCGGGTTGCCAGATTAAGCACGAAACGTACTGATATATTGTTTTAATTGTATTAATTACATTATCAGTTAATAAACCTTTTGCTACTATCTGACCATAACATTTATTTATTTATTGTGTTATTATAGTCATATAAATATCAAGATTAAATTTACATGCATTCTACACGTGCACGCATTCCACAGGGAATTAAACTCCTGTTTGGAAAAATAGGAACCAAATAAAAAACCACAGGTTACAACCGCAAATCGGTTCTTTTTTTCGCTTTAGCGCCTGTTTCTTCGGTTGCTTTTTTGATCTGTTGTTATTTAAAATTCAAATAAGTGAAAAAACAGCAAATTGGCAGAGAAGAAGAAGTTACAAAAATAAAAGATGGAATAGGAAAAAAAATTAACGAAATCGGTCAGTATTCAGCGGGTCGTGCTTATATTATTGAATAGTTAAATTGATAACCGAGTGTGACTGTTACGCAGTAAAGGCCAAAAGCAAGAGCACTTGAGCTAATTCCAGAATTATACGAATTTTGCATGTATCGATTATTATTCGCATATGAAGATTTGTCGGCCTGCCGTGGTGTAGTGGCTAGCGTCATTGCCTCGCATCACAGACGTCCTGGGTTCGAATCCCGGAATGGACATGGATGTTTGTGATAGTCCTGGTGACGAAAACTGGGGTTAATTGATACTCTGACCAGGTGAAACTTCTAAATTCCGAATGTGTCATGCAAAACGAGGCAGTCTGGTAGTCTCGGTAGGCCAAGGTCCTTAATGGGCTGTCGAATCATATGAATATTATCTTTAGTCATTCTGTGTGATCTGACAATCTGGCTTCCCTCAGTAAATGATGTTATTTCGTATATTATCCCATGAAATTGTTGAAATGACATTCGAGAACCAATTTCAACAGAAATATTGGATCAAATGAAATTTTATTGTTGAATTTCGTATGTTATAAATTTGTGTAAATACATAAAAAATTTATAACCAATTATGTAAATGTATCCTGTAAAAATAACAAATTGGTTTACATACGAGTTTTTTAAATTACCTAAAAGTTTCGAAGAAACGGTAAATCTGATGGGTTATAACCATCAGGTTAAACCAGAGGTGAATAAACTAACATTTTCAAAACCAGTTATTTTTGCAGAAATCGGCATCCCAAAATAAGATGCAGTACACAACGAGAAGCAGTTCCAGATTGACTCCATTCAGTTAGGCCTAATCATCAGATCTCAGCTAAGGATTAACTAGGCGGGAAAATACCTCATACCTAAATCACCCTCTGTCAAATATTTGGGTTTATATCTCGATAGCAAACTCAATTGGAAAATCCACATAACCAAGAAAGGAAAACAAATAGATATTAAACAAAAAGAAATGTACTGGTTACTAGGACGCAAATCACACCTCTCCATAGAAAATAAACTACTACTATATAAAACCATAATTATAGCAATATGGACCTACGGGATAGAATTATGGGGATGTGCCAGTAAGTTAAATACTGCAATAATCCAAAGATCCCAGTCTAAAATATTAATAGCTATCGTTAACGCCCCCTGGTACATAACAAATGAACAAATACACAATGACTTAAAAATAATAACTGTTATGGAAATTGCCCATCAAATGAGTGTTAGTCACCACGAAAAGCTTAAATCACATTCAAATTCATTATTACAACCAACACTAGAAAATGATGTAACAAGAAGACTGAAAAGAAAATGGCCAGCACATCTCTAGAGAAGATTTAGAAGTTCTCTTCGCTGGAGCGGATCTCATCATGCCATAATGTATAATATGTAAATAACATGTCAAAGCTACCACATTAGCTTATAAATTAAAATGTAATCTGATTGCTGATAAATATAATATTTAAAAAATTCTTATTAGATTAAAAGTTAATATATAAAAATTGTAGGTTTAAATAAATTTCTAAAATAAGAAAAGTTTCGCAACAACCTAACGTTTACTAATATAGGCCCTACTGATACTCAGACACACCCAGGAGAAAAAGAGAAAGGCCACATCTCAATTAAAAATATTATCAAATGAAGGAACATCAGTTTCCTTTTTCTTACTCCGCGTTTGGAGTGATTTCTTCATTGATTACAATTTTTTTGTGACGTGCAGTGCTTCTTTTGTGAATTATGGTTGGTATAACCTTTATTTAGAATTGTCTCAGAACCTGTTTTACTCGTTTTCAACCTTATCTCATTTAATTTAACATTCATAAATCACGTGATTTATTTACAATATCCATTCATTACTATATCTGTCTCGAACTAACACATAATGAAGTTAATCCTCCATTATCCGTTTCTCGTTATACATTATTATAGGATAATCGTTTCCGTCAAGTTGTTCGTGTACAATTTTATATTGAATTAGTGTTGTTTCATATTCGAAAACATTGATTAGAAAGTGTAAGCGTGTTGTGTTCGATTGCTCTGCGCCTAGAGAATTCAGAAGCACTGTATATGATTGTATATGATGAGCGGCCCAAATCGTGGATTTTGCACATCTAAAATTAGAATGTAAATTGTAAATACAATACATATGAACCGTTCTCGCAGTTTTGAATCGGTACAATGTTTCGAAACACCCTTAACTATTTAAATTTTAATATAAATTATAAGACCGAGGAAGCTATATGGTATGTATTTTGATAAAAATTATTTTATAATTTAACAGTTGATTTTCTTTTAAAAGCTCTGATGTAACTATTATAAAATTTTAATATAGGGCCTTATCAGAGAACGGACAGAATACCATTAGGCATATTAGGAAAATAATTGGCACAGAAAGTGCAGCGAATTTTCATCTAATGCCTCTTTTCGAATGTTCCTTGATGGAGTCGAGTTTTATGGTGCAATAAAAGCGCTACTGCTATTCCGAAGGAGATTCACCAGATCACCGACTTATCCCTATCGTAAATGGCTCTATACGGAAATCGGAAACGTATTGCGTCATTCTTGCTCACCTAACGTGCTGTAGAAATAATATTCTATTTTTAAAAATATTTTTAAAATTCGCTGTCAATAATAGAGAAAGATCATATGATTAACTAAAATAAATAATTATATGTTTCCTCAATGTGTTGACACCTAAAAGTAGTCAAATAACATCATAATATGGGCGCATGAAATTTCTCAATCACCAGTATTTGACACGATACAGATTTACGAACTTTTATTTCAATACAATAACTATATTATTTTATTGTTTGTTAAATGTTTTACCATCTAATTACATTAAAAGGATTCCATTTTCAGTAATAAAGATATTTATCAATCATTTCCAGTAAAATATTCCGTAATTATTTTTCAATTTTTATAAGTAGATAAATAACGGTCTCTGAGGTTTATGAGAGTGATATGTTTGCAAATGGTAAATATTTATCAAGAATCAAATTTATTATAGTGTATATACATACTGGATAAAAAGGAGCATTGTGAAGTTGAAAAGACAAATATATATCAAAAGAAGTGTATAAAATTAATATTGAACCTATTTTTACTACCAACAACTTTACTCTCAGTTTCCACTCGAATCTTCAATATAATTTATAATATACCGATTTCGGTTAAAGAAATATCCACTTTATTTCATGAAACGGGTTTATTTCACATTGTTGATATTATTTATTAACGGTCACACAATAAAAAACAATTTAACAATAAACAAAACTTATTCAATTTTAACAAAATTAATTGCTTACATCAATGCTTATACAAAATATCGGTAAATGTATTTAATTTAGCAATTTGATTCATTATTTCCAATAAATTATTGATTTTTTTGCATAACATTAATTATACAATGCTATTTGCAGCCTACCACTATGTTATGTTAAGCATATTGGCCCTTTGTACTTCCCTTAGTAATGCGCCCGCGGGATGTTTGATAATTAATTTACTATTCCCTGAGTCGAGATCCTTTGTTGTGTCCCATGCGCACCTGTGTACTGTATACTATTTCTTCTATATTTGATTATTATTCTTAGACTAGTAGGGGAATGAAAACACATATAACGGTAATAACTAATGGTAAAGACTTTATTGTTTTAATCATTAAGTTGTGGATATCGTAGATTATTTGCCCTCCGTCGATATGAGTTTAGGAAGCTAGGAAGCGACGTTTGTCGGTAGAAGCGGTGGATGGTTTAATTGGAATCGGTGGGTCGGGAAGTTTTTCTCCTTGAACGTAAGCACCGAGAATGCGTTGGACGAAGGAATAGCGCACGTTTGCCGTTGAGGCTTACTTTTCAAACGGTCACAATGAGCATTCTGCGCGCACTTCAATATTGTAGCTCGAGCTTGTTACGTGGTTATGAACATTCAGGGAAAATATAAGTGTGGAAAAGAAGAGCAGGGGCGTGAGATCAACCGAAAACACCGAGACGGTAAGGCAGTCTTTTTTTGCGATGCTTCGGCGCTTGGATTTTCTGATCGTTCTGTGAGGCGAATTCTTCATGATGATCTCCACTTTCATCCTTAAAATTTGATTGTAATGCAGGATCTTACTCCATGCAATTTTCTGCTCAGAAAAATGAATGTGAAGCGTTCCAAGGAACTTTGCCTGATGACGCGACTATGCTTTTTGCTAACGAGGCTCTTCTTTTTCAGTCTCGATGAGCTAGAAAGCGAAACATGCGCTATTAGAGCGATAATCCCAGGAACTTAGAAGAGGCTACTGCATTTTAAACGTGTAACTGTTTGGTGTGATCCTTAAATTTGTAAGAGAATGAGGTTGCAGTTAGCCCTCGATGTCTTTTAACGGCTGGCGCGATCACCCGTTTGGCCCCTTGCCACATTTTCTATGGTGATATATCAAATCCATCATGTATACGTATCGTCTGAGGACCCTTGCTCAAATAAAGTACAATATCCACCAAGCAAAAACCAATATACCCATCGCTATGCTGGAAAGAGTTGACAGACGTATACGAATTAATGAAATTTAGTCGGAGATATTTATATTTACAAGAAGGAAGCTTAAATTTACGTTGTTGTAGAATAAAAAATCTTTATATATATAATATTAGTAGGGATATGACACATTCAAAAATTATTGGGATATATTGTGACTTAGCTGAAAGGCAAAAAAAAAAGTTAATTAACAAGATTTTGGGACTTGCTTTTTTGGCGGCGTAAACATAAGATTTGTGTACAAGAATATGGGGCTATAATGCTTGTTCTCTGTGTGTATTGTCGTGAAACAATTCTGGACGCGCGGTGTATTTGGGAGGCACAGCGGGAGGTAGTCAGAAAAACTCAGAAATTCAGACCGGGAGTGTGTTAGGAGTCGCCGGTTTCCAGTCTTTGGGCAAACAACTACGACGATACTATGCCGACTGTTTATTTCCCTGATGCAGAATAATTTCGGAGTCTAGCAAACGTTCACGAATCATACGATTCGTCAGTTCTTGGGCGCCAGGTTATTTCATCAATTGATTAATCAAACTTTGATGATTTTAATAATTTATTGATCGAGAGAACAGCGAAACAATTGGTGTCGTTAATTGCAGCGGCCAGGAAGTGTTGTATGTGTAAATAATAACCACAAGTAAATTCTGTGAAACATGGCCTGTATATGAAAGTGTTAAATAATAATCGAGTGTGTAACGAGCCCCCTTCTTTTTCGCACGGCAAAACAATAAGGTAAATTAAATAATTTATTATATGTAAACCGAACAGTAAATTATATTTATCGTCAGATTTCAGATTTAAATATTTCACTGATTGTTCAAATTAATAATTTTCGCATTTTGTAAGATTTTAATCTTTTTGAATTCTTTATTGGACGCCCGATTTTGTAATTGTAAAATGATTATTACAATATATATATTGTAGATACCACCTATGTGTAATGAAAGTTTTTTTAAAAATAATTTCTTTAATATTTGCATTGTCGGCGTAGCATTGAAGCCATAACATTGGAACTGTCAGCATGGTGGATGTTTCCAGTCTCTGTTGTTGTTGGTGGCGTGTAAGGAGAGCTTTGGCGGAGCAGCAGTCTGATTGGGAGGTCGACCGATGATGGCTTGCGCACCACGCGGATTCGAGCTACGAAAGTCCAGGTATAAGACTGTTCAGTGTTCATTCAGAGTGGTGGCTAGCAAAACACTTTAACCTTCTCTTTGTTGTAATAATTATGGGATTTTAAATTTTATTTCTGCACTGGAAGATGTACTCTTGAAAAAAAATGCTGATCAGTTTCTAATTGTTTATTAGTGATAGGGCAGGGTGAAATTAAATAATACAGCTGTTACAAATTTAGATATTATATATAAAGACACTTTTTCTCAGGGGAATTCAGCGAACTCAAAATACTGTGGTCAATTGTATATATTTGTAACTGTTGATCATTGTGGCTCCAACTTGACAGGGAATATTGTCTGAATACTTGCCACTTTTTACTGAGAATAATCTTTGCGGTACGATCGAATACCTCCATCGTAATTTTACCGACAAAATTTTCTATAATTGGCCTTAAAAGCAGATACAAAGTGCGCGCCATAGTAAATACTTCAGACATTTCATAAGAATGATTTTCTATAGTAACCAAACCCGTGCCGACGCTGGGAAACCCAGTTGGGCAAAACAATTGTCTGGACGTCGGGGTTAAAGGAAGCTACGGTTGCACGGAGGAGCAAGGTCGCGTGAAAAGGGCCTGTGGGGATTTTACTTGATCTGAGAGATGCTTTTGCACCTAAGGAAATTCATCGTAAAACCGAGAGAAACGGGTGCAAAACTTTGTGTCTAATTCTTCCCAGGAACTAGTGGCATCAAGAAGGAAAGCTGATTTCGGGACTGAAAGACGATTGAAACAGAGAACGCCGCTTGCTTAATTTCCTGAAGGCCCCGGAAAACATTCCCCAAAGATGCAGAGGTTCCATAATTAATTCTTTCGTTACATTTCTTATGAATAGGAATTAAATTAATTATTTTATTTATTTGTTCAAAAACCTGGATTTTTCTTAAAAAAAACAGATTTTTATTATTTTGCATTAAAACGGAGGTTCGCCCTTTGTATATGAAATTATTATAATTCATCTGCCTCCTTCTTACCAAGTACTCTTTCGAACTACTGATCTTCTGCCT
The DNA here is from genome assembly GCA_037074705.1 of Zhengitettix transpicula. Lineage (NCBI taxonomy): Eukaryota > Metazoa > Arthropoda > Insecta > Orthoptera > Tetrigidae > Zhengitettix > Zhengitettix transpicula. The sequence continues at coordinate 24,212,135 of CM073590.1, read as the reverse complement.
CTTTGCAGACCATTTCGAATAATCGCAAATTTTACAGGACTATTTTTTAATCAATTATTTATGTAAGACTTAACACATATTTTCATATTATTACCACTACAACTCTAGTTATTTAATTTCGCCTACGTACACTATTGCTAAAATCTCTAATAAAGTTAAATAAAATGAAATATATTTTAAGGAACGTCTAAAATATCGCGCGACTAGTCTTTTTCACTGATAGCGTGAAAATATGTACACTTCTTACCGAGAGACAAATAGTTTCTTACAAATGCTTTTCCAGTCAAGTCTTGTCTCGGTTCTCCTTATTCTTCTGCTTCGACTTCGAACTCTCTCAAATTTTTATTCGTATCCTTAGTTTTCATTAGTTTAATTTTATACTTCGTTGGTATAATGTTTTGAACTACGAGCCTTTCCACACATCATATCGTTTAACACTGTCAATAGAGCAACAAAAGAATTACTTGAAAAAGAAACATTTTGCGAAACTCTAGTAAGAACGACAGAATGATGCGAATAGCGTAAGAGTATAATGGAAAGCGAATAATTTTATTTGAAATATTCTCTGTTCATTTATTTTGAGATTAAAATATGCTAGGCCAACATTGATCTAATATAAGTTTGTGTTTCGTCATGAAATTTACTTTCTTATTTAAAACTATGAAACTATTCATATCATACTTCTAAATATGCTACTGATATTTATTTGTCTACTAGCTACTCAGCGACATCCATAACCTTGGATTTGACTGTCACTTGTATTCGCGTTATTTTCTTGTAACGCGCGTCCATCCCCAAGTATGCTCTTTTACCATAGTGTAGAGCATGAAAATTGTACTCAGATAACATTGGTAGAAACACTATCAATATCTTTGACCCCTTAAAATATTTTTCCGACTCAAATATCGTCTGTTTTAGCATTATGAAATTTTTCCACCCCGTTCCTCGGGGTGGTAGATGCGTTTCACTCCGACAGCGTTTTTTTTCCTGATCGTAAAGAACACGTGTACGAAATTTGGTGAATTTTGCTCCATCGGTGTAGATTTGTATAAGGAACATACAAATATACATACATACAAGCAAACAAACATATATACTGTAATGACACTAAATAATGGGCTTTTAAATGAAAAGATCAATGAAATTTACAAACATAAATTTTTATTTGTGGCTATAGCTCAAACAACTACAAATTTATAGTATTGAATTTCTCAGGGTCTTCACTGGGTTTGATAATGGACAAATCAATAATATTTATAATCTTATCAACAACAAAACACAATTATAAGAGAAGAAATTTATTCGTCAATTAAACTGTAACGAAATTAAAAGCAAAAAGATTGACTCTGATTAACAATTTTAATCAAAAAGGAACGAAATCTGACGGCTATCTTTCAATTACGTTTACATAATTAATTGTTTTTTTAATCGTTACTCACGTCTACCCAGTATTCCACCATACCTTACATTTCGAAAACACTATTGCGGGTTTTACACTGCTTCTAAACCCACAGATTCTACACCAAATTTTAAGTCAAAATTTTATATGTCGTCAGGAACTCGGATAAACCTCCTTTCGTCATCTATCGGTTGACCGCTCGCCTTAAGGTGAATTCTGCGATTTGTCGATGGGGTAGTCTTTATTGTTCCGGACTTAAACCGAAACGTTTGCTATTTCCGGCCGGCTATGGACGCAAAAACTACTTTTTCTTAGCAGGTTTCGACGTTATACTTTTATAAATGTTTTACTTTGTCCTGCTAATTGCCGATCCTGTTGAATTCTCCTTCCAAAAACTGTTATACCTCGACGAGGTCTTTCCGTGAACTGTATCTCACCAAATCTCCCTGCGAGCTGTATTTCACCATACCTTTCTGCAAACTGTATTCTCGTCTCGCAATTTGAGCGCGCATACACTATTTTGACGGACCTTCCGACAAAGAAACAGAGCCGGGTTTTCTATTGTTGTTCCAAAGGCTCCTGCCACTACAAAGGATTTCTCAAACAATTTATATTATTATGTTGAAACAATTAATATCCTAATTAATTGGCATTACAAAACATACAAACAAACACTCTGCTTTATTTATTAGATTCAATTGACAATATTTACCGTATATATATACGGTAAATATTGTCAATTGAATCTGATAAATAAATTTTATATTGTTAAATGTAGGAATAGACGAAAATCTATCGTAGCTTACAGCAAGGAAAGGTTGTAATGTAATGCACGGCATGTGTGCTCTTCCAATATATTATATATATATATATATATATATATATATATATTGTAATAATCAAAATATGAACATCACTTATTTTTAAAATATTATAAAAACAATTGACCATTAAAGAAAAAGAAAGTTACTTGTCAATTAAATTAGAACAAAATTACATTGTGAACGAAGTTAAACTAAAAAGATTGACTCTTATTATCAATTTTAATCAATAAGAAGAGAACGAAATCTTTTAATCGGGTTTACATAATTAGTTGTTTTTATAATGTTACTCACGGCTGCCCAGCATTCCAGGATACCTTTAATTTTTGAAAACGCTATTACGGGTTTTGTACTGCTTCTAAAACTCACAGATTCTAAATTAATATTTTTATATGTCGACAGAACCCGGATGATCCTCCTTTCGTCTCTCGGTAGTCCGCTCGCCTTGGGCAAATTCTTCGATTCGTCGTTTTGGATTCTTTATTGTTCTGCTAACGCTGGCCGGCTATGAGCACAAGACTGCTTTTTTAATTAGCAGGTTTTGTCGTTAATGCTCTTGTGAATGTTTACTTTGTCCTGATAAAAATGTTCAGGGACCAATCAACTCTGTTGAATGCTAATTCTCAATATTTCCCTGCAATCTGTATTTCACCATGCCTTCCTGCGAGCTGCTCTATCGTCTCTAATTAACAGTTATTACTCCGACGACGTCTTGACGCAGACTCTATCTCATCAAACCTTGCGACCTGCGCCTCACCAAATCATAATACAAACTGATTCCTCAATATCTTAAGGCGACCTGTATCTGACCAAACCTTCCTGCCAACTGACTCCCGTCTTTAGCGCGCATATCATTTTGCGAGCCTTCCGACAAAGGAAACAGTGGTTGGCTTGTCTATTGTTGTTCTGTTCTGGACCGCCGCCACAAAGGATTTCTCTAACAATTTAGATTTTCAAATTCACAATTAGTCTTAATTAATTGGCATTACAATATAGATGTATAATTAGAATTCTTATATGACAGTAACATATATATTTTTTCCGCAATAAAATACAAATCAGTTTAATATAAAATAAACAAAAGCATTATTTAAAATTTTCAGTCTTGCTTGTTTTTCCACAAATGAAAGGTATTATTTTTAATTTGCTAAGTCTAATATGGGTATAGTAAAGATTAGCTGTGGATCCTGGGGACTTGGCCCAGCAATTTGCATGCCGACAATCCCAAGTCTCAGGCGCAGTAAGTTTCCCCAGCTTATGGTGCTATCTTCCGCAAGTTCTCTGCAGTCGAGATTTAAAAAAGTTGCACTCTGTATATATGAGGCACACAACAGGGCTGCTATAAAAATCTTCTCTAGCAAAAAATGGTTAAATTAACTTTAGAAGACTTGAAAAAAAATCCTGAAACAATCCTAATAAAAAATAGTTGGGCCATTAGTCACAATTTTTTTTATAAAAAAAAGTAAGTAATTGCATTATGATTGCTATTGAGTTTCTCTTTTAACATGTCGTGGAAAATTTATTGTTAGTCAGAATAAAATCAGGGTTGGTTCAAATCCACTAACAAACCTGAGTTAGCTTTTCTCTGTTCCTCAGAAATGCTAGAACTAACTCAAATAATAAGAAAATGATTCTTCATGAAACCGTTAAAATGGCCAAGTAAACGGTGGGCGATACTAAAATGAAATCCGCACACTAGTCAAGAGTCTTCAAAGTGAATCCATATTGTGTGTAGTTCAGTCGATTTGTATATAAATGGTGTATAGTATCTTATAATAAATATTCTCATATGTAATGAATAAAATAAAATATACCCTTATGTCCTTGTAATTGCATAAATTTTTAAATTCTGTTAGAATACTGCAACTATTTACTGCAGTATATATATAAATATATGTATACAAATATACATATATATATATATATATATATATATATATATATATATATATATTGTAATCGCTTACCCGCTCCCTCGGATCCTTATAATGGACGAATGCCGGCCCGGGCGCCACTGCATGTGCAGAAAAGATTTATTTTAAATTATACAAACGACAATCGTCTCATTCATTAACATTCACACCAGGGAGCCCGATAAACGATTTTCCAGGACTCGTGAGTACTTGAGTCGAGCATGAGACTCTCAATAACTGTATCTCAGAGGTCCTGGATTTGATCAATTTTGTAAGGAAGGATTCACTTAATAAAAACAAAATATAAACATAAAATTCAGTTTAATGCACAAATTAGGGTTAATACAAATACTCGGCACGACTGCTCAATCGCTAAATGTTGCCTTTTCACAAACTCTTATTCATAAACTTAAATCTAACAAGTCTCCGTAAATTTACTATTTTGGCCAAATTCATCAAACTTAATATGTCCTTTAAGAACACAGATGGTTATTGGACCCTCAAATCTTAATTCGCACTACTTTTACACGATGCATGGAAACGGAGGGAAGTTTCTTACTGTGCTGCGACGCGTTGTTTTCCGATGACGTCCAGGTTCAGGTTCAGGTGCCTGGCCGGTCGGCTGACCAAATCCTCGCACGCAGAGAAACGGCTAAAACACATAGGCGCGACGGTCTACACTTGCTCCGCAATGTACGGATCTCTCCTCCAAGAACCTCCTCACCAAAATCTCCTACGCGTCCGTCCCTTACAGTTCACCTAGAACCGACGACGTCCGCTCTCCTGCCTTCCAGGACGCGACTCGCCTCCACCACACCACTACGGTCAAAGACGCCGGCTCTGCTTGCCTACGAGCCGAATGTTGGGTAACAACTGTCCCGTCTCCTGGCCCACAGCTTCTCCTCGCCGTCCAGGACCCGACTCCTTCTATATCCACCACAGCTGTGTGCATCCACGGTCACCTTTGTTCGAGCACATTCACCTCTACGGTCAGAAAATGACCAGCCAAGGCGTCCCTAACAAACCCACTTCCTGTCGCCGTAAACTTGGTCCCAATCACCGGCCGTGTGAAAAAATTTATCTCCAACATTCCCACACCAAGACAACTAGTATTAATGTTTAAAATCACTTATTACAATATATATACGTATATATAATATTCTGATTTATTTTGACTTAGATAATAACTTATTTGTTTCTTGATTGCAAATAACATTTGATAATAAAAATTTTAAGTAATCAATTAGTTAATATTAGCAGATAATTAGTCATTGCGTCAGAAACTGGATTAAATTTCATCATCCCCCGTAAGGACTGAACCATTGCTGATAGTGATGTTTCTGTTTAATTTCTCGTTTTCAACCTTACATCTTCGTGTTTCTCCACCGTTTCCCAACCAATAGCAACCATAGTTTTTCGAAAGCCGAAACTCTGAAAGTTCTTAGTTCCAGTACTTAATTTTACTTACACATCTCTTGAGGCTGTTTTTAGATCTAATTTCAACTAAACTAACAACAGTTCGCAACACTTGCGAGAGGAATATTCTCTCGCAGGTCGAACCTTTTAGGAGCGATACGAAGGGGCTACCTTTGGGGATGCCTTTTCCTCTCCGTTTTTGAACTCAGCCTCACACAAGCCGAGGCACCTCGGCCTGTTCTGAGAGGTGTATGTTCCGGGGTCACAGACCTTTGGCATACGGTAAGAGTTGTCCGCTATTCCCATTGGAATAGTCGGCCAGGTGCCTCCTAAACTGGTCGAGGCACGGAGAAGGGAATGATGCGTCTCCACAGCAAACTCCTCTTCCGCTATCGGAAGGGCGTGGGACAAGTACCCAATGCCCGACCTACCTGATGCAGGTTTTTTTTAAGGTTTTCCCTGCATTACTTTTAGGCGAATGCCGGGTAGGATCCTTAAAGTATAGCCCGGGGGCCCTAGTTAACCCTTCGCTACCTTTGCATCCCTCCTTTCAAATCCCTTTTTGTGCTATTAAAGGGGAGTTGCCCAACGTGCATTACCCTCCTGTAACCTGTTGCCCTAAAAATAATCTTTCAGCTCTAAGCAGTCAATGACCGTCTTGCGATTTTTATAATTTCTTTCCTCGATTTCGTAGATTTTTTTATTTTAGGTGCATATTGCTTAAGATCTACCCAACAAATTTATATTGCCTATTATTTAAGTATAAACTCTATTTGGAGAGATAAAACATCTTGTAAAAGGATTTAATTACTTTACGAAGTGGAATTTTGACGTAGATTTAGCAGCTTGCTTATCCGATCCCACCGATAATATTTGTCTATAGCTGCGGATTCTACACCAGGGAAGTGCAGTTTGACTTCATACGCAGGATCATCAGTTAAAATTATTGACTTAATAAATTTTCAATCCCTATAGTAGATTATTTTTCATTTATGGCGGGAAACTTAGTTTATAATTCAGTGCGGAATATCATCCGACAAAACGACTAATTGTCAGAAATATATAATGGTTGGCCATATAATTTGTGCACGCAATGAGTAAGCATACTCATATAGGCTCCATTTTACTTCCAATCTGCAGCGATTCTTCTTGAATCCACAAGATGTCTAAAGGTGATGCGCGAAATCAAACACCATTCCTGATGAATAACACTGTCCAGTTGTATTGTTTGATGAATCCTTACACTTCTAGCCACTAATGCTCATTTGATTGCAATATGGTAATTGTGGGAGGCCACCCAAGAAAGATAATGCTTGCCTCAAGTCCCTGAAACATCTTGTGGACAATATGTCGTATCTTGAAGGAAGTAGCCATTTTCATTGGGATATGCCTTAACATGATAGGATGAACTTGAACGACAAAGATACTTAGGTATGTTCTAATATATAAACAATGGGTTTTACGCATGCACGTGAGATATCTCATTCTGTTGTCTGTATGATGCAACTCAAAACATGATTCATCGAACCATATAATTTGGACAATCCGTGTTTTATGCAAAATTCCCTTGTTAACTGCAGGCAACAAAGTTGTTCGAACCATAATCAGACTTCCATATCCCGTGCGATGCAATGTAGTGGGCACTGTGCCTTCAGAGGTATTTCGAGAGAATTTCTGATAAGATTTGCGGTAATTTGATTAACAGTTGCCCTTCTGTTGTCTTTCACCAGTCCTGCTACCATTCTTTGTTCTTCGCGAGCATTGACTTGTCGCTGACACCCACAATTCCCTTTTCTAGAGCAAGTTTTGAGGTTGACAGTACCGTTTTTAATATCTTAAACAAAGCTTCACTTGAACATTTTAAAAATGCAGCTGTATCGCTGATAATGCTCAATAGCTCTGAGCGTCAACAATCACATCGCATTCAAAGACTGTTATATCGCGTCGTTCATCCACATTCTCAGAAATAAAACGTTTCTACTGCCGTGGAAAGCCACCTGTTTCTATTTTTATATTGGTCTACTCCTTTAGCGATTTCACAGATAATTTGCCTAAAAACATCAGGTGGCAGTGGCGGCCGATGCATATGTGTTCATGTTCTACAGTACATAGGCCTAAATGAAGTTAGGAAGAATTAATTTTTATTAATTTTAAGATACTTATAATAATTGTGTTTTAACGTCGTGAATTTCTGCTTCGATTTCGAGACGCACACGCGCACGCCAATGCAGCCACCTGACCATCTCTGTGCTAGACACGGCTCAGCCCAGGACCACTTTCTGTAATAGGAATAAAAAATACTCATACGCAATATTGTTTTTCACCTCTCTGCACTACCTGCATAGCTTAAGAAACTGCCTCTTTTCGGTGCGGTGGGCGAATCAGCACATACAACATACATCATTCGTTGCTTATTCCTAAAATTAACATTTTTTAAAAAAAATGTGTAAAGGAAAAATATTTTTGTATTAGAACTGATTATTCCGACACTATTGGAAATAATGTAGACAGAACGTAGCATATTACACGTCGTGTAATTTTACGCCGAGCATTGGTAAAACTATCGCCGTGCACTATTTTGCATAGTTATGGATAACGTAATCCTCTTTTGTGTGTGGCAGACAATAGTCAAAATGTCATTTTATGTGTAATATTTTGTGTTTGAATCAGTCACGAGACTACGGACATCTAAAGTTATGAGGTTGGCCGGGTTGTAACACGAAAACAGATTCAACGAAATGTCCTTCAATCTCTAAGAGAAAAAAGATGTTGCATTTTCATTTATTCTATTTGTAGTTGACTATAATGAAGTTTTTACTGTACGTTAGATATGTATAGCTGTCAGTGTTTGAAACTAACTTTTATGGACTTTGAAGAAACTCCCGCAGTCTATCACGACACAACTAAACAGAGAAGGACTTTTCTCTTTAATTTGTGTTCATTAACACGAAATGCATAATAAGGAATTTTTCTAGACACCAGAGGTTGAATATTATAGCAGTGGTTCCTGATGCTGGCCCTTTCACGAACACCTGTATTGGCATCTCACCCCTGCGTTTCTGGAAGTCTGCCAGTGAGCAGAACGTCGGAAAATGGTACGAAATTGGCTGCACAAGGAGATAAAGCAGGCACTATGCCAACTTAAGTTTTTTAAAACCTTCCCATGCAATTACTTTTTAACGTAAATTAATTCACTACAGTGAATAATAATCATGAAATTGTTCAACAATTAAATAAATAATAATCCATAAAATAGAAAATACTCTGTGTAATTATATTAGTACTACAAACTGATCGTTCCAAAGTAATCCTCTATAGTACAATATTTTTCAGCAGCATAGTGGGAGCAATTTTTTTTGTAGATGTATCAACATCGCCTATGCAGCCTTCACAGCTGTTTCTGAAGCAAGAAAACTCTGGTTACGAAGATGAACACTTTAGAAGAAAACATAAAGCTCTTTGGAATTAAATATGAATTATAAGAAGGTTGTAGGAACACACTTCACATTGATTTTTGCGAGATATTTTGCAACAACATTCGTCACGTGCCACCTTGCAGTATCGTGGAGCGGCATCCAAAATTAAACTTTGTCTTTTGCGATTGATATGGCCTAGAAGAATTTTCAGTACTTCAATATATTATGGTCAAGTAACAACTGTCTGTAAAGTAGTGAAGGGGAAAGTGGGTTGGGTGTGTCACTGACATTGGGGCCAGCCTCTCAACAGTTCCTGGTTCTCAGCAAATAATTTCAACATATTCGGAAACCTGTGCAGAATTGTTTGATTAGTGTTAAAGCAGAGATTTGAGGCTTTTAGCTCTACACCAGGTCCAAGCCTGCGCACAGAACTGTAGATTTGTTCTTAGAGGAGTATCATGAAAATGACAAAAGATTTCACGAACAATATTTTGACTACTGTGTTTATAGATAACAGCGAAGTTTTCTACGATGGTGAGTCATTGAACAAATATAATTCTCTCCGTACAATAAATCTTTGCCATAATAGCAGCACCCATGTGAAAATAAATTCTGCGGCAAAGTAATTATATTGAAAATTCCGTAAAGATCGATGAATTGCCCCATACGTTATATACCAGTCGCAGGAAATGGTTACTTCTCAAATCATTTAATTTGTCGTTGACGTTTTCGTCAATACCATAAACTTCAAGTTCCAGAACAAGTTTTCTAATATTCCTATAATGAAGACATACAATTTAACAACATATATAATCTAAAATAATTAATTTTCTCATCACCAGTCACTAATCTAACCTCTATTTAATTAGTTCAAATAAATTTTTTACTCAAATATCAAATTTAATTCTAATGAGGCAAAATTAAGTAATAAAGATAGAGTAAAGAATACTGATAAGCTAACTAAAAATGTATTTAAAATATTATTACTTCTATTGATAAAGTAACAATATTTTTGTAAAACGAATGAAATACAAAAAGTGAAATTCAACATGATAACCAATATTAAATTAGAATGCATGTCCAATTGATTAGAACACGAGACTGATCGTTTAGATTTCAAAAAAGTTTTAAAGCTCATACTTCTTCAAATTTAAGGACCTGGATATGCATTCACAATCATAATTATATAATAAATATTATATATATAATATATATATATATATATATATATATATATATATAATATATTGTAATACTAATTAGAGGCCAGTATTGATTTTAATAATTGTATTGTTAGCGGTACCAACTCTTCAAAAGACGACAATGTGTAGGCTAGCTTTGTTGTGAGCCGCGGGACTGTCTGAAGCAGATGGTCTGGTGTTGTGGTCGCGTGAGGGAATCAAAAGTTGGAAGCGGAGAACGAACGGCGTGGCCAAAGTATAATTTTTTTTATTTAGGGCAACAGGCTACATGAGGGTAATCCACTTTGGGCAACTCCCATTTAATAGCATAGGAAGGGATTTGAAAGAGGGGATGCGGAAGGGTAGAGGAAGGTAGCCAAGGGTTAACTGGGGCCCCCGGGCTATTTTTTAAAAATCCTACCTGGCATTCGCCTAAAGAAATGCAGGGAAAACCCTAGAAAAACCTGCATCAGGTAGGTCGGGCATTGGGTATTTGTGTCACGCCCTTCCGATAGTGGGAGAGGAGTTTGCTGTGGGGACGCAGCATTCCCTTCTCCGTGTCTCGACGAGTCTAGGAGGTAGCTGGCCGACTATTCCAATGGGAATAGCGAACAACTCTTACCGTATGCCCAAGGTCTGCAACCCCGGAACATACACCTATCTAAACAGGCCGAGGTGCCTCGGCTTGTGGGAACCTTAGTTAAAAAACGGAGAGGAAAAGGCATACCCAAAGGTAGCCCTTTCGTATCTCTCCTAAAAGGTTCTGCCTGCGAGAGAAAATCCCTCGCAAGTATAAATCCAACCGAGAAAGTTACAAGTTTTTTTAGAATTCAAGTATAAAAAGTTTGGACAGCGAGAGACTTAGTAAAACTGCAAAGAGTAATCAAATATTTAGCGCCAAATTAAGATTCCTACGCGTACTGAGACCATCATCAGTTTCCACGTAAAGACAATGTGTAACAATATGTCTGACTAATGATCCGGAGGTGCAGCAGTTTCAGTTCCCGGAGGAAAATTCGATAACTACGACCGTGTTTTGTACAATCAAGTGTAGTCAGTGATTCATGGCCTTTTTAGTGTAAATTGTGTGCCTGAGCCCAGGAGATCTTAGTCTCGTACCAGCCAAATAATTTGTAAGTAGAAACCAATTTAAATTAAGTTTTTGTAAACGGTAATTAAAGGTATTCGTCAGATTTCGCTTTCTCGTTGGTTTTGATTGTTAATTTATTAATTTATAAATTCTATTATTGTGGAACGTAAATACAAAGGTTGTTCTTTACTTCAACTCCAGGTAAACGAAACTGAAAGAAGAATTATCAAATCACTAAACATTGAAAACTTTAAATGTACTTAATCTCAGATAAAATGTTATATATTCATATTGAATAAAGAAAATTGTCTTATAAAGGTTTTGTTTTATTTAGAAGGCCCAACAAATTATAAATAAAATAGTGTTCGTTAATTTAAATTGATTATTACATTTTGGCGTGCCAACGTTGGACAAATTAATTGTATAAATAATTAAATAAATTTTGTTTGTTAATTCAGCCTTTAATTCATTACATTTTGGCTTCCACAACGTGGGGCAATTCATTTAATTAATCCATCTATTCATTACAAATTGGTAATATATATATATATATATATATATATATATATATTGTAATAATGAAATAAAAAGGCGTTTTTCAAAATAAAACAGATTGTTAAGGGAAAACTATTAAACAAAATTTATTATAAAAATTAAAACACATATAATATTTCACAACAATATTTGGGATCTCAGGGTCTTTATCTGGGTTTGATAAATGGGTGAATTTTATACAATCAAATTACATTTAGCTTTTATGGAAGTTAATGCGTCTGAAACATAGACGAACTTTGTTGTGGATAAAATAACACTACAGATTGAATTTAAATGTAATAATTACATAATTAAAAATTAAAGAACTAAATAATTAAAGAACGATCTGACATATCTTTTAAGAGTGGTTTATAATATGATTTTAAAGTTTTTCTACTTACGGCCGCCCAGGTCTCGTTTTAGGTTTTTCGTGCACAAGATTTCGGGATATCACTGATTCTAGTATTCACAGACTCTAAATGTCAACAATTCTAATTGGCGTAGTTTCTCGATGATTTGCTGCAACCTGGATTTGCAGATCTCGTGTAGTTTTAGTTGGATTTGGTCAATGGCCAGCAAGTTGAATTTCCGCTCTGCCACCGATTACGACGTTAATTTCAATCTCTCCTTCCCTACTGAACAAAGTTGTACAAAAGCTTTGCTGGTCCTTCCGCCTCGCCGTTCCTTGCCTGACTCAAGATTGCTTTCGAACAGTTTGCTGTCCGCTGCCCAACTGAACTTCCTCGTCTCGTAGATTTTGAGCGCGTAGAACCTCAACAATGTTTTTTTTTGCTTCGCCAAATTGTTGCGGCGTCCGCTCTATATCCTCTAATAATGAGTCCTCTACAATCCAACTTTCCAATTAAAACAATGAATTAATTACTAATTACTACAATATATATATATATATATATATATATATATATATATATATTGTAATACACAAATGATTAATTGATTAATTAAATGGTTGGCCACACGTTGATGCGCAATTTTATGTAATAACCAAACAATTAAATTTATTTGACTCCCGTTGAAGACCAAATTGTAATCTTCAAGTAAATTTAAATTATTATTATTAATTAACGGATGAATTTATGTATTAAATTTAAATGAAAGGATGATAAAAATGATAACAGAATAAAAACATCAGAAAACAATTGATTTATTTAAAGTAATAGTAACAAATTTTATTGTTGTGATTATTTTACATTAATGTTTTTTTTTACTATTTTACAAACTTATGTACTCTTGTCTCAGGGTCGTTGATTGGGCCTTTTAAACAATGAATAAAAACCTTTTCCTACTTTCAAAATTAACAAACAAAATTTACAACATTCAACTTGACTAGAATTAAAACAATAAAATGAACTTGTATCCGAAATCTGTCGATTTATCCTTATTTAACGTTTACAATAAATTTTATAAAGTTTCTCTCTACTTACAGTTTTGTACTGGTACCAGGCATTTGTTTGGGTTCTTTGATACACTATACACTATTCACATGTAACAGGCCATCGTTTCACAGAATTTTATTTGTTTTAAATTACTTTCCAAAACTTTTGTATCTTCCTCCTGACACAATTGTTCCCTACAACACTGCGGACCTCTGCTTTAAGTCCCTCTCTCTCTCTCTCTCTCCAGCCAATATTGTAGCTCTCGTTCTGATTAAGGGTAAATCAGAATGTTATCCACTCCTTCTCCAAAGTTCTACCGATACCTGCTGATCAATTGATTATCAGCCTCCAGAATCACACTCTCATCGTTCTCCTCAGAGTAACTATCTCTGTTTAAATGTTAGTGACCAGCTCTTCTCGACGAAAATTTGTAACTGTCTTTACTTGATGAAGTTCTACCTGCGACTTTACTTATTGAAAATTATGCGTGCGACCTTTACTTGATGAAAATATTCCACTAACTTTACTTGATGAATTTCTGCCCGCAACTGCCGTTAATGAAATTCTGCCTGCCACTTTTACTCGATGAAATTCCGTGTGCAACTGCCCGTAAACCCCGTAGCTTAAACGCTCGCCGCCGACATTGCCCGCCTGTACATGTTCTTACCCATTGTTGTGTTTGTATTCTCGCCGATAACAATTTACTTCAATTGCCCAATTATTAATTCTCTAATTGTCTTTAATTATTATTACAATATATATTTATAACCTTAGTATAGTTAAAGAATTATTATTTTTGTTATATTCATATTATTTTTACTTATGTTGGACAGGGAAATTTGTGTTCCCGAATTTTTGTATTCTTATGTTAACTTCTAATTGTTTATAATTGTAGCAATCAATTCTTATATCGTAATTTTATGTTTTGACGTCTCCTATTTCGTCATACGAGGACTAATGGAATGAAATAAATCAAATGAAATCGAATAAAAGTGATTTGCTGATAAATAATTCATGCAATATCGAAACGATACACGACCGCAACTTTCTCATCAGATAATGGTGGTGTTGCCAGAGATTTCTGCACAGCGACTTTTCCCGCAACGATCAAAATCAGGAAACCATGTTGTTATCACAATGGTAGTTTTCGAATTTTTAATGCATCGTTTACAGTACATGGAGCTAAACGTTTAGACTTTCATGGCTACAAACTGATAATATACTGGAGTCAGGTCAGTTAATCCTTTAAGCGCGCAGTTAATCTGAGATATAGCTCTCTGCAGACGCAAAAAATTCAAATCGTTTTGAGTAGTTTTGTCAACGGCTCATTCTAGAAATCTGTGACATTGGCTGTGATTAAATATAGTTATTGGCGTAGCGATTAGATCCACGATAACACTCAAATTACTCAAACACATTGTTTTCATGTCAAATAACGAAATCACCACTTATTCCGGCTCTTGTATAATCAAAGTTCCATGCGAATGGTACAATACTTCGTCCGCTCTGCCCAGCGTAAATTGAATCGAGGCTCCCTCCCATGTCTCACCTTACCTGGACGACTCAGCATGAACTTCTCCCTTCTCATAACTATTTTCAAACTTAAGAAAGAAAAAACTTCTCCTTCATCGCAAAGTTCATTAGAGCAAACCTTGCATCTCGTGAGGAAAATGGATCATCCAGGGGCAAGTCAGCACGACAAACCAGCACGACTTTCTTTCGACGTTTGTATCAGGATTGATCAAGGTAGTCCGCTCACGCCACGGCTGCTCAAAATACGGCGCCCTTTCAACAACTAGTTCACCAGAAAAACCTGCGGATGTTATGTCTTGTCTGCGTACATGTGTAATTAAATTTCGGAAGCGTTAATTTTATTTTTTAGGAAATATCAGCCCATCCATAATTAGAGTTGCGAGGATTTATAAGGTGTAGTGTAAATTTGGAGTAAGAAATTTAATTTACGATGGAATTACAAATTAACATAAGCTTTTGCGCTGAATCTATTTAACAAATGATTCTTGGTTGATCAACCAGGCAAAACTTATGTCAGAACGCACCTTTCCCTCAAATTTCATCATCTCCGTCCTTTGCATGGTAAATTTAATGTTTAGGACATTAATTATAAACAGGTAAGTGTAAACTAACTTGTCTTCACTTAAATAAACTATGTAATCAATCAGTAATTAATATTGTAAGCAGTAATTCCGTACTAAATTCCTTTACACTGTTGTAGCACTCATAACAAAAAGAAAATGTGTCATGTTTAGCTGTTATATGCAGCCGTATTCACCATGTTTATGAGTGTTAGACCAATCAATGCCACTAATTGTTCGTTTAAAAATCGGAATCCTCGGCGTAATATATGCAACAACATTTCCTACAGAATTTTGGGATTATGATAATTAAAACGGTGTACTGGGCAGGAAATTAAAGCCCGTTTTGCATTAATATTTTACCTGGTCAGCTAGTGTTGAAGCAGCACTAACAGAATACACAAAATCACCATTATTAATTATTATAATAGTTTTCCAGTAAGTACTTACTATCTGAAAATTTGCGCTTTATATATTTGAATTCTTTGGTTTTACAGTTAATTTATGGTAATGTTTAAATATTGATGACGAATGTACAAGAGATATATTATATGAAGTCATTAAGAATTTTGAAAAGGTTACCGACAAATGTACTTGAGAAGTTTGTTGTAAATGCTTATATTTTTAAAACTAGGCGGTGAACAACAATGTGCAGAAGTTAAATAGAAATTTGCGGACGTTCTTTAATTTAATTTCACCTTTATAATAGTATTATAATAAGTGGTACAATTTATTTTTCCGTTTTTCGTATTCTTGAATGAAATTATCTATATTGCTTAGTATTACATTTGACGTAGTTTTTTGTATAATTATATTTAAAAATCTATTGAAGACATATACATAAAACGCTTGATTACGATAGATGGACATCACATTTCAATAATTATACCGTCACCTGTGACAGGATTAAAAAATTCAAGACATTCCTACTAGTTGAGTAGATTGTGTGTGTGACTAATATCTGTTCCACGTCTTTATGAAGCGCTGAAACTAATCCACATAACTCTCTCATTTCTCTAAATCTTATCTTGGCGAACCTAAGAAGAGAACGTCGTTCAGAGGAAAGTATACGAATACTTGTATTATTTTGACATTTCTAGCGGAAGGTTTAAATGTCAATTTTATGATAATATATATTATAGTCACAGTGATTTATCGAGCAAATCTCTGAAACATAACAAAATCAGTACTTCGATATCTTTGATTGGTTAGGAAATAATGGCTGATCTGCAGTGCAGCGACGGCAAAGGAAAGAGACAAAATATGTTAATCTCCGCAGAAATTGTCATCAATTCCAATGACTGAGCCTATGGACTGTAGAGCCATGTTGAAGGTAGACAAGACTAGTAAATACAGTTTCTTAATGAACGATAAATATCTTCGATCAGACCGCATAATACTGTCATACAAATATTGTAACGCGTGTATTTTGGTTTAGTTTTGCTTTGTCTCGGAAGTGTTCTTTGCTCTGGTTTGAAGAATTCGAAATCGTGCATTGGCGGACGGATGCCGGGAGTTGTTTTCTATGAAATGTTGGTCGAGGTGTGCGTGGCGGTGGAAGAGATAAATATTTCCATCAAAGTAATTTTCGTGTCCTGTCTCGATTATTGGCCTCAACATGACATAATTGTTGGCCATTGTTGACTACGGAACTGCAGCTGTGTGTTATAATTCTTGTAACATTGGAAGAATCAGTGAAACTGACATTTCGACCAAGTTTTCTAATAATGAAAAAAGTAAAAGAGTGGGAGGCTATAATGGAGGGAACGGAGATAAACTTCTGAAACTGGAGCAGTTGTTCTGCGCTCACCGCAGCTGGTGGATGTGGTTATGAGAGGTTCCGTATTGCGTTATGTGTATACGTTTTAAGTGTCACCGATCTACAAATATCATGAGTTCTGCTGTAAACTTTTCCAAGTTGTTGTCTCTGATATAGTCCGAGGCAGAATCGTCGTGAGAAAGGGGCCACAATTTGTTAGTGAAGAGTTCATCGAAGCCACACAATTTAGTACGACGGCTTGCCAGCAATCAATCCCGGAGGCTGACGCCTTAGCCAGTGGTCAAGCCCTGAGTCGACGCCTTGCAATGGTCCTGACTAAAGTCATCACTGCACTTAACCCGTTGCCGGCTGTGAGATACGGAGACGTCGGTACGAGAGCTACAGCAAGCAACACAACACAGAATAGCAGTACGTATTTGGTACGGGCAGCAGATCTCTTCAATGTAAAAACTACAGGTGTCTGAGATAAGAGTTTTCATGCTTAACTGTAATAAACTTATAACAAATTCTTTAATGGTCAAAAATTTTTTCTTGATTTAACGTAAAAACCCGGCCCACAAAAAAATATTATTTACAATATCATATATTTATTCATCCTAATTATAATCTTTTTCAACGTGATGCTAACGTCAGCACTACTAATAAATTGCCCATTTAAAATAAACACTAAAATCACTGTAAAAAGAATGAGTGAGATAATGATGAACAAGGTTTCAGTGAATAGACAACAACCTCAACGCTGTCATCCTGTTTGTATAATGACAGCCTGGGGATAGAATTTTAACTACGGGGGCGGAAAAATTATTGAAATAAACTTCCATAAGTGTAAACTTTCTTGGCATTGACCTTTCGAAACATTTTCGCGGGTAAATAACCGAGTAAGAGTTAGTAATTTAATAAAAAAAATTGGTGCTGAAATTCTCTGTCGCCATCTTTCGGTGAAATCAAATTCCTAAGAGAACGGAAGCTGTGAATTATTTTCATCATATATAATAATTTTTACAATTGTAATAATTATAGAATTGAAACTACATCTGATGCTTATTTTGAGGAACTTCACTTAAATATACTGGATGCAGCTTCATAGTTATATAAGTCGATTAAAGTCTGATACTTGTAATTTTTATGGGTCCGCTACTACACTAGGGGAAGGTAATTGGAGTTCAGTAAAAAATAAAGTCGTGATGGAAATTTAATATACTCGTAGCAAAACTCTACAGTATATTAAATTTAAAAATGAGGTGTCTATTGATTTTCACATTCAAATTTCATCACGATCACGCAACAAAATGATAAATACTTTCAGCTATTGCTGATATAAAAACAACATTTTTATAACAGTTTAAAAGATACATTTGGATTTTAAGTTAAGAAAGTGAGGATCGTTTACATAAATGGTTCACTGTGTGCTGATTATTGTATCGATATACGAATAAGTACTTCTTTTTTTGATTGAGAGTTCCACTCAATTATCTGTTCTTCTTTTCTTTGAGATTGCCTATTAGCGTTATCCACGTTGTGAACATTCCCTTCTAAAAAAAAAAGGAAATTTGAAAGAAGCGGGGAATGCAGAAGGAATAAGAGTCAAGTGTCAACTATGCCTCCTGGACTCTAGTAAAGTGATCCTACCCGCCATTCACCAAAATGTAATGCTCAACGTTGTTATTAAAACTAACGAAAAATAACACATGTACTATTAATAAGTAAAGCCTGTGGGAGCTGTTCTCTCGAAGTCAGAACCTTTCTCGAAATACGGAGAGGGTTACCTTTGGGGATGCCTTTTCCTCTCTCCGTTTTCGAACTAAGGTCTCGGCCTGTTTTGAGAGGTTAAAATGTTCCGGGGTGGCAGACCTTGATCATACGTTAAGAGTTGTTCTCTGTTCCCATTGGAACAGGACAAACCCTAGAAAACCTGCATCAGGCAGGTCGGGCATTGGGTACTTGTCCCACGCCCTTCCGATGGGGGGAGAATGATTCATTTAGGCTGTTCGTCTAAAAAAAATACTAAAGTAACAAACTGCGAGTGGTTGCAAACCATAATGTGAATGTTTTATTGATAATCAGTAATATTAAATTCAATAGCGTCAACATTGTTAAAAATTTTTTTCAATATTTAATCAGTAAAACAGTCAATTATTTCCTGTTCTTCTTCGTTGATTGTCTAGCCTCTAAAATCTGGTAACCTCTCTGCATTCGACTCAATTAGTTTTTAGAGTATATTTCTGTGTTTAGAGGAAATAAAAGCGTTTACTGTAAATATTTTCTAATTTTATATTTTACAATTATTAATATATCTAATAACAGTTTCATACTAATAAATTTTTCTTACAATCAGTGAGACGGATGAGCTTTATAATTATTGGTAATATTTGGTTGAAAATCTCCTAGGAAGCCGCATTCAATATACTTATTTATTTGGTTAATATGAAATTAATATTTCTCAAATCAATTGTTTCAAGTTTAATATTCCATCAAATATGAAATTTCACAAAGTTGAGTGTATTAATATATATATATATATATATATATATATATATATATATATGTGTGTGTGTGTGTGTGTGTGTGTGTGTGTGTGTGTGTGTACAAAAATAACTCAAAGTAAATTATGTTTAATAAAGAACATTTAATTCACATTTATTGAAAAATAATTCCAAACCCGACGTATTTGAAAGAAACGACTAAAACTCTTCATAAATTAAGCAAACATTGTTGACGCAACTCATAAACAAATTTACTTTTTGACTCATGTCTACTGATATATTTTAGGAAAGAACGCGCTGAGAGATTCGTGAATTTTCCAAATAAACTTGATTGCCGGGGCATGAGAATAACGAAACTTTGTGCAATTTTTTGTTTCTAAAATGCTTTGTCCAACTGTAGGAGTATGATTTGGCGTACACACGCTTAGAGAACACAGCGGATTCAGCTTACATTCACTAATTAATTCAGAGGACTCCTGATAGGTAACATAAGGCCAAAAACGACAACAGAGCTAATACTATCCTATAGAGTAGAAATTTCTTTATGAATTTAGTTGGCGATGGTTTCAACGCGGAGCTGATTTCAAAGTAGGGAGCAGCTGCTTTCCCTTCATGGCTTGTTCCAAACTTCTTTACGCTACCTGAAAAATCGTAACATGTATGAACCAATTTTTTCATTCCAACCCTATAAGTCTTTAAATATTTCCTTATTTCTTATAATGACATATTTCATTCTAACGGCATTTGTACATAACTTTGAAATTCTATTAAAATTGATAGTAGTTGATAAATGTTATCCTAGGAAAATATATTGACGTAGTTTATCTGATGTGACGTAACTCGCTGCTTTAGCTGTTTGCTCCAATTACATGTTGAACATCAACTTAGTTTATTCTAAGTAGATAATTATTGCGTATTGAGAGGTTTGGCAACGATTAACACAAGTTTGTAGTGGTAGGTTTTTAAATGATGAATTAAAGGATATTTTACAGAATTTATTAATTAATTACCTGAACATGGACAAAAAATAAAAAAATACAGTGTTCAGTTAGCCTGACAAAACAATCTGATCCCTTAATCTCAGTTAAACACGATCTACTGTAATTCCCCCAGGCGCGTCAAGGATTGAGATACTTGGCAGCTACCTTTGTTGATGTCTGGCCGTTATCGTGTGGCACCCTCGATCTCTCCGGGACCTCTCGAAATTGCAAGTTGGGGCTGCACGTCAGTCGCTAGCGACGGTTTGTCCTTCTGTGTCTCTACTTTTCTTTTTCAGGCCCTTCGCTGGAAGTCAAAAATCGATCGTCTCGATCATCTTTGGATCGATCTTTCCTGAACCAAGAAATGTCATTGGTTCAGGCAGTCACGTGTTAATTCAAATTTCTGCGATTTTCAGCGAACGTTTCCCACGGTGTGACAGTCCAGGTAACTTCCGAGGGTCAAAATCATACGTGTCCAATTCCAGACTGGAGGGATTATCTCCCCGTCTCGGCGGCGCCTGCTCAAATTCCAACTCACCAAGCTCTCAACCCTTGCTAATATCTAATTATATTAAAATGAAACATATATATATCAATAATGAAACTATCGCACTACAAGTTGTATTAGTTGTATGACGTTTATTTCACTCTCATACAGGGTACAGAATCACTGAGCTGTACCCGAATTACTACTTGGAGGCGATTTACCATCTATATATACCGGGATAAATAAATATAAATATTCCTGATGAATGAGACTCAAACACGAGTCTGCAAGTGCGCAGGCGTTAGGACGGAGGCATTCGTGTGAGATATTCACGTATTAGTCTTACAAAGTATTTCGCACATCCAGAAAAAAGATCAATACGATATCTACTGGGAATTTACAGCTTGTATAATTTTCGAAACTATTCTTCAAGTGTTAATAAATTTTTTGCGGTTGAGCATCAGGTTCAGATTTTTTGAAATCGACGTTTCTGCGGTTATTCTCTACCGCTACTTTCGGACTATATAGTATGTTAATAATTTTTTTTGATCGCAGAAACGTCAATTTTGAGATATCTGAACTGGTGCTCAACCCCAAAAAAATTATTAATAATTTACATCGGGAGAGCTTACATTCATTAGTGTGTTCTTCAAGTGGTTTCCTGAATATTTTTTTGGTGACGAGTCTCGTTTGATGTCGAATCTTGTGCTCTTTAAATTTTAATACTTCTGCTGCTTCATTGCCTGATGTGTATTTTATAATGTCTTTATGTACTGCTCTTTTAATTTAATTATAAATGCTTCTATGACGTATAAATACAAATGAACGAGGTGTTCTATATATTATCTTACATATTTTCCCTTTAATGTAATTAATTTGGAAAATTATCATCCAATGAAATTGCAGGCTGTCTTAAATTATATATTATTTACATTCGCATATTACTTTCAAAATTATATTTAAATTTTTTCAGACCCGTTATCTCAAAATACATTTCTATATAAACATTTTAATAATTTTAATGTTATTTACCTGATGTATATACTCCCATCTAGCTGATATTTGTAGTAATAGGAAGAATAGCGTACAATGTGCGTTTTTCTTTGATCGTTTTGCAAAAGTCTCGAAATGAAATTTCTCCGCATTAAATATTATATGATCCACATAATTTACACTTGTACTTTTCTTCCGACTCGTGGAACTTCTGTATCTGGCTTTCATACAGTCTCTGTAGATAATCGGAGAAGAATTCTGTCCATATCTCTTGTTCCTTCTTGTTTAGTCAAAGCTGCTATTTTTAATAATAACACCATAAACAATCATTTTCCATTTCAAATTTTATTAATAATATAAGCATATACCTCCCCCATAATTGTTTCTTCGCTTCTCTTAATCAAAAGGTCACTTATCAAAGTTAACGTACATATGCATTACCTCGCTCAACCCTCTTTTGAAATTTCGAGTTCCGCCGTGTAAAGTTTCAGAATTCTTCCAATTCGCTTTCTGATTATTATCTTTCAAATGTGTCGGTAGGGTAGTATTTGTTTTAGTTGATTTATATGATACCATATCCTTCGAACTACATTCATACCCTACATAAAGCTTGTTAAATCCTTAATTTTGATTCTATAAATCACATTTTTTACATTCATCTAATTCTCCGTCGTATTTCATGTTGTCCAAATATCCAAACAAAAAATTATTATTTCCTTACGAGAACTTTTTGAGTGTTATAATTATTTCTTTGCGAAGAAAGTAGGCATTAATTACATTTATAAGTTGGAACATCTATTATATAATTCCTTTAAAGATAATTATACAATGTAGGTTAGATCTTCACGTTATCCGTAAAACGTTGAATTATCCTAATATTTATCTCTATATGGAAATATTTCAAGCCCAGGAACCAATGCTTTTAAAAAGAAGAAAGAAATTCTTGAATATTTCTCGTCGTATTTCATTCTTATTATTCGTGTAGCTGTGAAGTTCTTCCAGCGCGGCACCGGAAAGAAAGATAAACCTTCACGAAGAAAAGTCATACCCAGCAATGAAAAAAAAACACCAAGCATTAAGGTGGTTCTCACTAGCACTCCGAAATATTCTATTCACCTTTTCACGGTACAAATTAGGTTTCCTTTTTGTGATCTCGTAACAAAGAGAAGAGAATGATTTGGTTACACGTAATACAATTCCTAGACATAACACGATAATTTATTTTTCATGTAAATTCTAAATTTATATGATAGAAAAGTAAATGATTGAAAATAATTAGTTTAAGTATCTTGAAACTATTTAACTTTTTCCTGTATTGGGATTTATATTTTTGACAGGTTGAATAAATTCTTGAAGATAATATGGTTGTAATCTTAAATTAAATAGAATAAAATCTGGCATTAAAGAATGTTAAAGCTTAATTGTTAAGTAATTACGAATTTTTTCATAACAACTACCGTTTGATAATACCAGTTAAACTCATCTTTTTCAAAAGCATTTTTTCTCGTCGACGTGTTACCAATTATATAATTAATTGAAATCCAATTTATTTTATACCATGAAGGAAACCTGCGGGAGTATTCTCTCGCAGGTGAACCTTCCCAGAGAGCTCTGGCGGAGGCTACCTTTGGGGATGCCTTCACATCTCTCTGATTTTTTTAACTAAGGTTCCCACATGCACCTCGGCCTGTTTTGAGAGGTGCATGTTCCGGGGTCGCAGACCTTGGTCATACGGTAAGAGTTGTCCGATATTCCTATTGGAATAGTCGGCCAGCTGCCTCCTAAACCGGTCAAGGTTGCCACCATGTTGATTACCCTCATGTAGCCTGTTACCTTGAAAAAATCATACCATACGGGCTGAAGTTAAATTTACATCATAAACTCTGTCAATCTTTAAGTCTCATGTTCAAATTTTGGTAAAAGTTAGATCTATAATTTACTTATTAAATTATATATCAATGACATAAATAGTAATTCTTAAACTCTAATAATGAAATTAATGGAATTATTTATAATGTTAACGTACATGAATTACTGTTTTCGAGATGTCTTTATAGTTTCGTTTCCGAGCAGAGTAAAAATATGCTTTTAAATCTTGACATGCGGTCCTTTGTATTCGTGGTCATAAATTATATACATTGTTGTCCGATATAAATTACTTTAATTATTGGAAATATTCGTGTTGAAGGGAATCACTATTGTTGTTTCCGTTGCGTTTCGTACTAATACGGTCATATATATACGTCACCCTCCTTTTATTCCTCCTGCTCTGATAAATTGGTCATTGATTACATTTTTTCTTTCATCCTTCGGTTAAACAAGAGCGTCCCATGGTCGTATGACAATGTATACATTATATTGGCGGTGGCCAAGTGTGTTTCAGCAATAAATACAAGTTTTTAACAGTTCAGTTATTTGCCCTAGATCATAAACTTTTTTTGAACGAAGAATAGAAACTGTATGCTGATGATCAAAGATTTAAGCCTTTCCCGGTGTAGTTGTTCAATATATTGTTCTCGGAGTTCAACCGGGTTTTGCATAATTATATTAGAACGCTTTCTAATATATAATATAATATAAACGCGTTCTAAATTAATTATGCAACACCCGGTTGAACTCCGAGAACAATATATTGTATGCTGATGATTTAGAACTCAAGTTTTTAACCGAGTAAAGCAATACTAATTTTATCACAATCTCTTTAAACACCTGTAATGTGCATGTTTCAGTCCTCAATATATCAATGGTTGGTCCTTCATATCGGTTTATGTTTTTCTAATTAATAATTGCCAGAGAACTGCGGTAAAATTTCTTATTCACTCACTATAATAACAGTTGTTGAGACTTAAACATTTATATATTATTAGTAAGCAATATTAATATATAATAAGAATAATAGCGAAGAGACGCTGTCTTTGAAAAAATAAATTTATTATTAATTGCGAATAAGCCCATAAAAACTACAGAAATTACGTTAAAGTGAGGGTTGCCTTCCTGTCAGCCAATATTTCTCTCATTCTTTCACTGTGGGATTCCTTTATCTCTTCAAACAACGTTCTTCTATCCATTTGTCTTAACTCTTTTGTTTTACCCATGTTCTGAGATTCACGATAGTTACAATTTCGGGAATCAATTTTTTTAGAATATATTTTTAGATAACAGGCTACATGAGGGTAATCCACATGGTGACAACTCCCCTATAGCAGCATAGGAAGGGATTTGAAAGGGGGATGCGGAAGGGTAGAGGAAGGTAGCCAAGGTTAACTAGGGCCCCCGGGCAATGGTTTAGGGGTCCTACCCGGCAATTCGCCTAAAATTGATGCGGGGAAAACCCTAGAAAATCCTGCATCAGGTAGGTCGGGCATTTGGTACTTGTCCCACGCCTTTCCGATGGCGGGAGAGGCGTTAGCTGTGGTGTCGCAGCATTCCCTTCTCCGTGCCTCGACTAGTTAAGGAGGCAGCTGGCCGACTATTCCATTATGATTAGCGGACAATTCTTATCATATGCCCAAGGTCTGCGACCCGGGAACATAAACCTCTCAAAACAGGCCGAGGTGCCTCGGTTCCTTATTTCAAAAAACCAGAGAGAGGAGAAGGCATCCCCAAAGGTAGCTTCCTCCAGAGCCCTCTGGGAAGGTGAACCTGAAAGTTCTGAGCTTATTATGTAAGCTTTCTCCGGAACCACGATGCATATAAATCCCACAAAGTATGCATAATGGTATAAAACCTTTAATGAGAGAATTGTAAAATTATAATTTCGGAAATGTAGTAAACACTTTTTCTAAATGAGAAATTTGTAAAATTATAATTTCCCAAATGTAATAAACACGATGAAATTCAGGAAAATATAATTTCCAATATAATTTAAATTTTTTAAAAATAATTTTGAACCTGAGTATTAACAATTTTCTGTGGATATGATTCACAGTTTTTCAATCCAAAAATCGTTTTAATTGTAAATAAAATTATTATTTTTAAAATTTAGTGCCAATTAACTAAATCAGCTACAGCAATTTTTGTTGCTTTAGAACTTAAAGGAAGCCATTTGTGTTGAAGCATTAGTCAGTGTCCTTCCATAAAGTGGCTGAGCAACACGCTCTCTAAGCATCCGGAGGAAGACGACTTCCCTTGGGATACGAAACAAAAATATGACCAACATTACTGCGATAAGGTCCTCACGGGAGCTACGATGTTCTTGCATGCTGCTCCTTGTTTTCTGTTTCTATAAACAAAATATATTTTTAAAACCAATAGGAAATGCGTCGGTTAGAGGTATTAAAGTGCCACAGAAATTAAGTTTATTTTTTAAAATAAAATATAAAAGATCTCATGTTTGATTTATAATTATTGATCAGTCGGCCAGACGGCATTCCTTATTTAGATAATATTATTTAAATTTTCTTGATACTTAAATATAATCAGATTCTTTAAATAAGGCAAGAAATAACATCAAAGATAAATAACGGAAAAATGCTACGTGCAGGATCACGGAAGTCACCTTGCTTGTTGAATCCGATAATTATAGATCTGAGTTTTCACCCCTGGGTCATAGTTGTTGTGAAAAACTCAACGTTAGTCAACTACACTATGTGATTATTTTTTGTTTACTTAGGGGCAAGGATTAACAGAAACTGTTGACAAAAAAACCAAGTGTCGCATTTAATCAGCTGAAATTTTAAAATGTTTGTGGTAGACTAAGAAATACAATTTAATGAAATATAATGTAATATATTTTTATTTTTGTGAAATAATAATCATTTACTGAAACTAAATTATGACATCCTCGGTAAATTGATTGCAATGAAAAACAGCAATATAAATCTGATAATATAACATCACATTAAAGTTCAATAAATTATTAAATATATGCAATATATAAGTTCTTGAGGGTTCTTAAGATTATATATTCTAATGTCCATTTAAAATTGCAATAATATTTACTCAATAGTTCTTTAAATTTCCACGTAACAAAAAACATTAAAACAGAAGTATTAACCAGAGTATTTATGACTCGTATACTTCATTACCTAAATTTAAATTAAAATTAGAATATTATACGTCTGTTTTGAAATAAATGGTAATAAGTTAAAATAGCCAAATCCAGAGAAAATAAAACAGAAAAAACAGGAGAGCCAAGAGCCACTCACCGTAGACTAAAGTTAACAGTTATGGTTTTTTGGCACCTGGTTTCCTGAAACGTTGTATGATATTTATATCATAACTTCTTTCAATGAACGTAAGCTTTCCCGGAGTAAATTGTTAATAAAATTTTCGCAGTTGAGCACTTGGTTCAGATTTCTCAATATTGACGTTTCTGCGATCATTCTCTACCGCTGTCTTCAGAAATTATCTTTCGTCTTTTTTTTGTTATTTTATGTTATTATCAATTAAAATTAGTTGGTTTTAAATTAGGAACTTTTCTCCCCTTTTTCTTAAAGTTTACCTCGATCTCTATAAAGGAAAAGTTTTTAATTGAATGAAATTATAGGTAATTTCAGGAAACAACATGCGAAGTAAGTAATTATTTGTATCTGACAATTAAAAAAATTTACGTCTGATTGAAAATAATGAATAAGAAAGTTAGCCAATTCAAACAAGTGATTATATAAATACCACACAACGTTTCTGAGATCCTTGTCTCTTTCCTCAGGTGTGTAGAAGAGCATAGAGCGACACAACTGCACTTGTCAGTTGACAAAACTCAAAAGCGACGAAAACGTAACAACATTGGGAGAGCCGAAGGGTTAGCGTAACAATAAGTGAGCAACGACCATGGGAAAACAGAAGGTTTAGCGTAATCGTAAAGGATCATAGCAATTATTGAGTTTGATAGTTTCTGTTTGTACATTGATAGCTGTGATGTTAGATTTAATGTGAAGCATCTCTGGAATTGTACCTGGTGTCAATGTCTAAAATCTTATCATTTTGCCAATCAAATGTATGTTTATAATTGATTATATTTTGGATACTACAAATCAATGGAAAGGTTGATATTAGATAAAACGTTCCCTTAATGTGTATCTGACTTCAATATAATTTTAATTGTATAAGCACAGCCAAATCAGTCGGAAATAATTTATTAAAAATTTAACGTTTAAGTTAACACAACGTTTCGCCTTCAATCTAGGACTTAATAAAGTGTACAGTGGAGTCATAAATTTTCTTACATTGACAAAATTATTCCTTAAATATTATCCAAAAATTCATACATTATAAATGAATTTTGAGTAGAATTTCCAACACTTCTGTCGTTTTTTTGATAATTTTTTATTTATATATTTGTAGGTACTACACAGACATATGTTTAATTATGTAGTTACCATATACTTTATTTTGTATTTTAAATTTGTATATACTGTAACTATGTGGAACAAACAAATAATCTTAGGATAAAAGTTTTGTCAAATAATTTTTTTTAAAAACCATACATTTTTTACATATTAATATACAATAAAATTAGTAATTTCTACATAGTATGATTATTCAAAACCATATATATACAACTAAAATAATTTTTGTCAGAACCTTACTTTTTTCGGTATTCTAATTTTATGAATAAATATCCTTTCTTATTTCTCATTGAATGGTTTATACGGAATTTAAATGGAATATAAATGGAATAAATTATTTCTGACTGATTTGGCTGTGTTCTTACATTTATAATGAGTAGTAAGTGTTGGATTCTTTCTTGTGAGGAAAACGATGTGTTGGAAATTATGTAGATAATAGTGAATTATTAGTATTGTGTCAAACGGTCAACGGTCATGCGTAGTGAACAATACTGCTTTGTCAGTTTGAAGGGAAACGCGGGAAATGCAGGCGAGATATGGCACAAAGGGCGCCTCGACGCCCTGCAAACAATGCGAACAGCAGCAAGACCTCCTATCTCACACTCCCTCTCTCCCTCACTCATAGGCCCGTGCTTTCAAACTACGAACGAATTTCACTGAATTGGTAGCGTGGTTATTCAAAATGAACAAGTGAATTGACAATTCCCAGCCAAATCGAGAGCACAAAACTGTGAGGATTAATAAGAATAATACAAAAATGAATTGAGAAGGATTGCCCAAACGTGTCTGATGAAGAAAGAGCAAAATGGTACATTGAAATATACCGCACACTTAGTCACAGCTCACCTTTGAGAATGAATAATGATGTCGATTAAAACACCCAACACATCATATCAGAAACTACTGATGAACAAATTTAATACGCAATTTTTCTTATGAATTGTTTGCAAGTATTAACTTCATTACGCAGTGATATTTAATAGATTCTTGGAAAACATATTGATTGTAAAATGTTGTTACTAGGGAGATAAAATCGGTAAACAGAAAGTGATAAATTGATCACCACCGAAATGGCGAGGAAAAAAAGTTAGAAGCTTAATAATTCCTTTATCAGGACGCATGTAAGCTGCTAATACTTACAAAACAAATATGCTTAATATCTTTAATCTTAAACTCATTCACTAAATGAATTAAAAATATATAATATATTTATTATTTTATAATATTTACTCGTTTTACTATGGTTAGAGAGTATTCCAGTGAGGATATTAATTTAATTTATGTAGATATTCATATGATCGAATGTGCGTTAATATCGCTTAAAATATCAAGTTCCATATGATGTATGAAAGCCATTCCTTTTTTTTTTTTGGAAGGAAAAAATAACAGGCGTCACGAAGTGGAAGTGGCGGTAGCAACGCTTGTTTATGTTATAATAACGTCTGTGATTCAGGAGCATCGATTAGAAGCAAATATATCAATAACCGGGCATTAATAATTTTTAATCAGTACTCTGTACAAGCACATTGTCATCAAATAATAAAATAAAACTTTTTCATAAATCATCAAATTTCTTTCTGGAATTCATCAAACTTATTTATTAGGTATGAAATATGAAAACCAAAAATGATAACAATAGAATCAGAAAACCACTTTTAAAATATTACTTTTTTAATTTTTTTAAATTTTTTTAGGGTAACAGACTACATGAGGGTAATCCACATAGTGGCAACTCCCCTTTAATAGCATAGGATGGGATTTGAAAGGAGGTATGTGGAAGGGTATAGGAAGATAGCCAAGGGTTAACTAGGGCCCCCGGGCTATATTTTAAGGATCCTACCCGGCATTCGCCTAAAAGTAATGCAGGGAAAACCCTATAAAAACCTGCATCAGGTAGGTCGGGCATTGGGTACTTGTCTCACGCCCTTACGATAGCGGGAGATGAGTTTGCTGTGGGAACGCAGCATTCCCTTCTCCGTACCTCGACCAGTTTAGGAGGCAGCTGGCCTACTGTTCCGATGGGAACAGCGAACAACTCTTACCGTATGCCCAAGGTCTGTGACCCCGGAACATACACCTCTCAAAACAGACCGAGTGAACTAAATTGAATATAGATGTGGTTCGAACGTTATTCAACTGAAAACCTTAAAATGCTGTACACTTTAAGTAGTTGAACGATTTTTTCTTTGTGATTAAAACGATGGCCATCAAGTGGTTGACGTTCTTAACCTTAAAGAAATTCTATTATATCTCTGGATGTTCGAGCATTTGATTTTCTAGTCAAAAAATAAATACACTCAATTTTTTTAATTTTCGTAGTATTAATAGAAAACTTGGCATCATTTTTCAACCTAGTCACCTTTTCATTTCAATAGAATTGGTCGATGGTTTCAGAAGCTTTTCGAAAACACGCGGAGAAAAGGTTTCCGGGTGAGCAACAAGCTATCTATGCACGGCTTCCTTCATATGTTGATAAATGGATAAAATACGAGAGCTGAAAACATCTTTAAGTTCAACAAAGTAGATGGTAAATCGGGGGTGCGAGAACGGAAAAGCATACAGAATGCTGTACATTTGCAAGTAATTGCTGCAGTTTAATTATTCTACAAGTTTTGGCCACGAATCTTGGTTTCCTACGTCACCTCAGAAATATATTTGTTTACAATGAGTTTACTACAATGCCAAAGTATCACCTTAATGCATTTAAACCAGAGCCTCAATACTTAAAGCTATAGTCTGTCCTAAATTGGAAGACCGATTGCGGTTAGTAGTCGACTAATCGTAACGCTTGAAATAAGGAGAGTTTCCGAACAATAGAGATGTTATTATCATACAAAAAAAGCACCTTCCAACTATCGAACTCAGCATTTATTTATAATTGCAGGCTTCAGGTTGTTAAAAAAATATCATATACAGAAAAGAGTAATACAAGATTAACGGTCCAACCTGTGTAGAACTACACTGTACGATCCTTGCCCAACCTTCACCACACAGTGTCCTACATGGACTGAAACGTCAGTATCACTTCTGGAGTTGGACTAGGTCGTTCCTTGAAATAATATGTATTACCTCGTAGCGTTGCGTCATAAAAAAAGTGGATATTATCAGATGTCTCTTATTAGCATGTTCATCGGAAAAAGAAAATAATAATACATGGCTCAAGCAGTTATATCTAAACAGAATGAATTACTGTGACGGAAATTTTTTAACTTATCTAGGTTGAATAATATTAAAGAAAACTAATTAAGAATGGAATCAGTTCTTTGTTGTACTTATTCAAAAAAATTGGTACCTCAGTTACAAAAAGTGAAACGTTATTCTATATCAGTGGACCTACGTTTTATCGCTACTTTTCGTTATTTGGCTACCGGAAGGTCATGTCGTGTACTGAAGAAACATGAATTTTACTCGCATACATTTTCTTCACTCCTCTCAAAAAAATCTTTCGTAAAAACCACATGCCGAGGCACCTCGGCCTGTTTTGAGAGGTGTATGTTCCGGGGTCGCAGACTTTGGGCATACGGTAAGAGTTGTCCGCTATTCCTATTGGAATAGTCGGCCAGCTGCCTCCTAAAGGCACGGAGAGGGGAAAGCTGCAACCCCACAACTAACCCCTCTCCCGCCATCGGAAGGGCGTGGGACAAGTACCTGCCTGATCCAGGTTTTTCTAGGGTTTTCCCTGCATCACTTTTAGGCTAATTGCCGTGTAGGATCCTTAAACCATACCCCGGCAGTACTAGTTAACCCTTGGCTATATTCCTTTACCCTTCCGCATCCCCCCTTTCAAATCCCTTCCTATGCCATTAAAGGGGACTTGCCACTATGTGTATTACCCTCATGTAGCCTGTTAACCTAAAAAATGAAAAATAAAAAACAATTTTTTTGAGGGAACAGACTTTTCCCGAAGGCAGAATCTTTCCTGAGAGATGAAGAGGGTTATCTTCTGGAATTACTTTTTCATTCTTTTCTCTGAACTAAGGGTCCCACAAGCCGAGGCACCTTGGGCAGTATTGAGAGATGTATGTTTCGGCGTCACAGACGTTGGGCATATGGCAAGAGTTGTTTATTTGTTCCCATTGGGACGGTTGGCCAGCTGCCTCCTAAGCTGGTCGACGTACGGATAAGGGAATGCTGCGTCCCCACAGTAATCCCACCTCCCGCCATCTGAAGGACGTGGAACAAGGACCAAGTACCCGACCTACCTAATGCAGTTTTTCTGGCCCCTTGGCTACCTTCCTCTTCCCCTCCGCATCCGCCCTTTCAAAACCTTTCCTGTGCTATCAAATGGGATTTGCCACCACGTGGATTGCCCTCATGTAGCCTGTTAATCAAATAAAGAATTTTTTTTTATTCACGCTTGCTATATATGCTGTAGGTTCAAATATCTACAGAATCTTGAGAAATTCGTCATGGACTGCATTTAGGGAATTTTTATTGCAATTGGTAGACTCCCTTGTGTTCCACAAACAAGTGTTTTCTGTATACAATTCTATAAACTCCAATAGACCGGTGTTGTCCATTTAGAACACTCCTATACTGTAAAACATAAATAAAGTACTGATTTAAATTAAATATTAAATTAAAAATTTATACATGAGATTTTGCTGACGCATACGTGCTACCGTACAACATACAGTCCTTCAAGAAGGACAGTAGAGTAGATGTTGGATGTGTAGAGTACTCCGGGCTTCCAACAACCTCCCTGTAGGACTACGTCTAGTCCAGCACGCCACTCACAGACCAGCTGCAGTCCTCCGTTGGACCATGGGACGAAATGTAGGAGTGCATGTTGGAACATGAATGGCTTACATAACGTTCAGTGTTTGTTGTGGATCCATTTTCAAGTATTGTTCCAGAATTGAATATATTGAATCACAAAAAAGCATTGGAGCATCATTTTTCCTCTGTACTCTTGATATTTTTCTCTCTTGTTCAAAGCAATAGGCCCATGTTTCTTCTTCAGAGAATTGCTTTCGATAGCATGACCATCCAGCAGGTATCGACATTTGTTCTTCCTCTCTTTTATTTAAGTATCCATCTAACACAGATGATATCAAAGTTAAGCCTGTTTTTATATATTTTTATACGGTTATCCATTGACACTCGTCGGAAACATTACATGAACTTTCTTATTGTTGTCATCAATAGTGGGTCATTCACCCTTGCCTGTTCGAGTCGTATTATAACTAAGTTTAACTCTTACTCTATTTAACATCAATCTTAATAAAGGAATGTTTCGTTAATTTTAGTTGCGTATCTTATTCTTTTATTAGTATTATTATTATTATTTTGCATTTAATATGTATTTGAAGATAACTCCTTATATTCGAAAAATTGCCCTCCTTTCGATTAATCATAGATAGCTTTTGTCTCCTTACATATTATTCATTATTAAATTTAAAAAAGCAACTTCCTACTATTTTAAGTATCATTATCCCAATAAATAGATTAGCTAAATCTTCGTCCGTAAGATTTGCCCCCATAGATTCACGTCACTAAGGCATTCGTTATTTTCTATTAAACTTCGTAGTAAACAAAATATTTTTCACATTTGCACATTTTATTTATATCAAAAGTTAACACCTTTTCGTAAATAATGTAATTGCTCACAGGCAACTTAATTGCAGCTATTATACTGACTGATTAATCTGAATTCAAATTACAAATTACACCTTCCTTGTTTTGTTTCATTGTTTTAAAAGAATAGTCGCACCCATTAAGACCCTTTGCCAAAGTTCTTCCTTTATTAAATGAACTTTTATTGACTTAATCGTTTACACATTATTTATTTATGTGCACTCGAATTATGGAGGATTACATTGAAGTAAAAATACTTGCTTGCAATTAACGGAAAGAAATAGAAATTTATATAAGATACAATTAAGTATTCATGAGTTACACTCGTTCTGAGAACTTCTCCTTTGCGAAGTTTTAAGTAAAATTTTCAATAACATATTTTTTATTTGAAACTGACTCAGCATCTCGTTTCCTTATCAAACATGAACTAACACGGATGAAATTGGAGTTTGGAGCGACAAGAAATCGTTTCCTGTCTATAAAGTACGTTAAAAAGAGCACTTTACTTTTATGTAAAGAAAATCCATAAGAATAATTTTTACCAGTAGCTAACTTTCAAATAAAATTGTACTTCTTCGAGTTTTAGTGC
Organism: Zhengitettix transpicula; assembly: GCA_037074705.1. Classification (NCBI taxonomy): domain Eukaryota; kingdom Metazoa; phylum Arthropoda; class Insecta; order Orthoptera; family Tetrigidae; genus Zhengitettix; species Zhengitettix transpicula. Next base: position 24,177,696 of record CM073590.1, on the reverse strand, counting down.
GATAAAATTACTAGCGCTTTATTCGGAACATTAAAGAAAGTAAATTACTCGTCTCGGATTAGAGTGGAGATAAAAATTCGAAACTTATAATGGTCGAAGTGCTTTTATAATTCTATTTTATGCGTTCGCATTACAAAGTAGGATTCTTGTTTACTTTCCTGAAGAAGATGTACTTCAGATTCACTTTATAATGGATGCATGTCTTTATTTGTTATATAAAATTCAAATTCCAGAGGCCTATATACGTTCAGTAAAATGGTTTTATTGGAGAATTTAAATGTATACAATAGGTACCAACGTGTTCTGGAAACACGATAAACTTCTTTCGTAATGACTAGATCTTCTAAATTTTATTGGTTTATTTGAGGGCAAAGGCGAAGTATTTGCCTGTCCAGCCAGCGAATTACTGTGAATAAGCTGACCTAAGACAGCAAGATGGAGATCCGTGTCGAACTATAACAAAAGGTTATGAGCTCCAATGATGTGTCACAGAATATTTGCACATTATTTTCTTGCAGAATTAGAATGTGTTTTTGTTTAATTCTCAATTTTTTGATGAAAATATTGGCTTTTTTAAATAAAAAATTTATGTCTGTTTTGAAAATTAATAATAAGAAAGATAACCAAATACGGGCAAAAGAAGTGATGATGTAAATACCACTCAACGTGTCTGGAAGCCTTATTCCTTTCTTCAAAAGCTATTGAGTTTTTTCATATGACTTTTGGATTTGTGTAGATCTAGGCTCTTTTGTTTTTTAGTTTTCTTAGCACAAGCTAAGGAACAAGCCTTCCAGAAACGTTATATGGTATTTATATTGTAGATATTACCAACGTATAATGAAAGTGTTTTTAAATAAATTTCTTTAATATTATTGTTGGCGTAATTTTGAGGCCAGAGCATTGTAAATAAAATTCAGTGTGGCGCAAAAATGCGGAGATTGGAATGGTTTCCAGTCTATTATTGTCGGCAGGGTGTGTAATACTCAGAGAACTTGGCGAAACAGTTAGTGCGGTTTGGGAGTTCGAACAATAATGTTCATAGTGGAATCTGACCAATGATGATCATGACGAGTCTGTGCTTGAAAGAGGCCTATAATGGTCATAGAAAAGTTTGTTTTGGGAGCCTGACCGATGATGGTCAGAGCAGTCTGGTTCTGGAGGCCGGGCTAAGATAAATATAGAAAAATCTGTTATCGTGAGTAAACAAGTAGCAACGGACTGCCCCGATACTAGGGTTGTCCCAGAAACGAAATTTCTAAACCTCACAGACTTTCTTATGCGAGATAAATACTGTGGTCGGATTGGATCGTTAGTAAAAGTAGGAGGTGCGTATTCAACTCGGTGGTTGGTACTTATGGAAGTGAATCAAAGTTGTGAACATTGTAATGACCTGTTGAAATAAATTGTTCTCTGAAAGTAAAATAGTGAAGTGTATAGGTAATATGGTACAAGAGCAGCTCTAACAAACTGGTATGTGGAAACAATCTTATATTGTAAACATTATATAAAAATGAGTACCGTCAAATTTCTTTAAATTCCTGTAAAGTTCACTGGATTTCAGTTTTATTTAGATTTATTTCTATATTAATTGTTATTGTAAATTTAATTATTATTCTTGTGTAACTCTTTTGATTTGGATATAATTTGTGGTAAATGCAAATTACTATAATTGTTAGAGGCCCAATAAGCGGCCCTGAAGATTTGAGCACCATTAAAAGCTGGGGCGTATATTTAATATATGTACAGAAACTAAATTAATATAGACATTTGTATTAAATTTTTTTGTTATCTTTAAAATAGTTGTTTTAATTCAGGATTAAATGTTGTTAATTATATTTTCCTTTTAAATAGTATATTACATTATTTTATCGCAACGTGTTGGTATTAATTTTATTAAATTGTATATTACAATACAATCACTTCTTTTGTGTGTATTTGTCTATGTTTCTTTTTATTAATTGCTTCTTTATTGAACCATAGTTAAATTGGTGCGAGAAGAGAAATAGATGATAAAATTATTTGCTTCTTATTTGCTGAAATATGTTTCGAGAAGACATGGTTATTTACGTATCGCGTGTATGTGCGACCTGATTAATTATTGAAGGTATGTAGCCTGCCAATGGCTTCCGAACTGAATACTAGTGTGAGTCACTGTGCAACGACCATGTCATATGCGATAATTGAAATATAGTATATACAGTATTAATTCCAATACGTTGCGTGTAAAACGTCAAAGAGTCTCGTTTAAGGGATGACAATTTTTTTTATATAAAATGATATAGCAAAATAATTATATGTGAAGCTGCATCTCGTGTTCCAGATAAATTTCTGTCCCGTCATAAAATGGCATTGACGCATTAAGAACGATGCGTGGGATTATTATTTTACATTAGTGCAGCTGCGAGTGCCACCTGAAACGTGCGACCCCTGCTGCAGACCCGTAATTACGAAACACCGTTTTTGCGTCCCGTAATGGCGCGAAATAAACCCACACTCAACAGAGAGAGAGCTCGGCCATGCGAGAGCATTAATCATCCGCTCCTCTTTTGTGGATCCGGCGTCTTTCTCGCCTACACCTCAGCGAATATTATCTCCGCACAATCGGATTTTGCGGCGCTGAGCGTCTTCAAGCATACACAGATAACGCCTATCATGTAACATTCAAGTTCTTGCAGGAAATTACCAAGGATTCTGAATTTTTTTACTTGCCAAATTTAAGCATAATCCTTTGGTGAGCCTTAATACGGAATATGTCCTACTAGACTCAGAACAAATTATTTGAGCAAAGTAGGAGAAATATACCAATTAGATAAAATAGCGAAATAACAGACCAAATGAAGTGAAAATATAAATCCGACACAACGTTTCTGGAAATCATGTTCCTTTCGTCAAACTGAAAATGCAAGAAATGTGAGTAAGACACAACCGCTCAATACGGTTGACGAACTCAAAAGTAGAAGAAATATGTTCTGAATTTGAACAGAGCTTAGACGCATTCGCTAACATTCGTAATATTGTTGAGATTGTTCCTTTAACTTCATTCATCTGCTATGTTATAAAATAGTCGACAGATTAAAGTCAGTGCAGTGACACAAATTTGTGGAATTTATTTTAAATAAATATAAAAAATAATCGTATACATATAAGTCATAAACTATTAGTAAAAAATTACAAAATCTACACACAAATATTTTACACATTTACGAGGTTTCGCCCTTTCAGTTAGTAATTAATAAGGAGAAAATTTTAAAAAAACTTACTTTAACTTATGTGGAACTACTGCTTCAACATTCTTTCTGTAATAAAACTCAATAAATCAAATTTAAGTTCGAAAAGTTTATTTAAAAACGCTCACATTACAAACGTATTTAACGTACCCAAAGAAATAACTAATTTGAAAACAGTTAAATTTAAATAGACTATGTTTGAACTTCAAAGGGAAATAATATTATCGAATTTACATATGTAATCTATTAGTATACATACAATGAAATGTATGTAATACAAGTAAGATATGAAATACATAATTTTGTTACATTAATATAGACTCATAAATGATGTTTAAATTTTAAGCGTCATATTTAACGTTAATTGCATTAGTATTATTTCTTTCATCAATGCCGAAAAGTACTTGTTCTCATATACCGAAATTTTGTCATTATGATTATTTTATGATTACTAAGATAAACGTACTTAATCAAAACTGATTACTTTTGTATAGGGAACTTCAAGTTAGAAAGCTGTTTTTCTATCCGAGTATATAAAACTCGTTTTGTCTGTCCAAGGTAGCATGCAGTAAAGTCCAAGAAATCTATCATACATAAATTTTAAAAAATTTCTAGCATATTTATAGTGGAATTACATTATTAATACTTTTCTGAGATATGAATAATTTATATATTATATAATTTTATTTGAATGAATATATTATTATAGTGGAATATTTAAATATATTTTATACAAATTTTACACGTATGTAACAAACTTGTGATAATATTAGAAGAAATAATGTCTAAATGAAAATTAATTCCTGTTGTTAAATTAACAGAAATAGGTTCTAGTATATTAAATGGAAAGGCTGACTTAATCCAATTAACTATTATTAGTTAAAATTTTATATTTAGGTAAAATAATATAAACTTACTTTGGCACGCTGGATAAGTCAGTCCTGAAGAAAGTAATATTGCTAAAGGCCTAAGCCTGAATCGCAGGAAGCACTTTCGCTCATTGGTTAACATATTTATTATCACCTACTATTTCAGCTAACCAAACCTTTTCAACTCAGCATTTATGCATACTGGGCTCATGCCACTTAAAAACACAGAAACTATTAAATATCAGTCAGATGCAATTAAATCTTACGGATTTCAAACGGAAGGTCAGAGGTACAATTTACTTTATAAAACCATTTCATAAGAATTTAATGTAATTTGATATACATAATTATTTTTTGTAAAGCTAGTATAATAGCAACTTCGACGTATATTTCACGTATTAATTGCCTTGTCTAGATAGTTCAAGCCACTTTCTTCTGCACTCTAATCTCCGAAATTTGTTATTGATTAATATTTTGCAAGATGTGTTATCATATGTTTCTAAGAACTCACGTTGAAATAGTTATTTTCAGCATAAAAATTATAGAATTTGTTCTATTCAGATGATAAATTTTAGTGTATATATAACGGATAGATTGAAAAACAATAGTGTTTTTTGCATGCAGTAAAGGTACGAGTATTGTAAAGTATAAAATAATGATTTGAAATATAAAATATCTGTTTCTTAGTAACAACTTCTTAGGTTTTATTCATACTTTCAAGGTTTATTCATTCAATGACTGCAGAATAGTTGGCAGGAATGGTTTAATGGATAATTAAGTATTTTATTTCCCAAATGTATGTGCCTTAATTTACTATTCATTTGAGAAGAACAGAACAAATAGAGATTTTAACATAAGGAACATTATTTTAGGAAAGACTCTTCTTTTGTGTTATGATTTCGATGAAGGGGAAGTGTTGGACTGTAATATTTGTAAAACAAACATTCAAAAACACCTCAGAAGATTTTTTAAATTTTATTTTATTCTTTGTAAACTGGTGTGAGTATTGCTTAGTTTTTATTTCATTGTTTCGTATTACTTTTCATCCTTCAAATATTTATTTGATTTGCCACTGAATTGATAATGAATTGCGACAATAAACGTATCACAACAAGAGCTTCACCGTGCTTGATAAGAGAAGGGTGACAGGGGCAGATACAAACTGTCGGGGAATGGAGGAGCCGGGGGATGAGAGAGAGCGGAAGACACATGTCTGACTAGGGAATTATAAGACAAGGACCTACGTAGTGCCTAAAATACAGACCTACTCTGAAGAGGTAACGTAGACTGCCGTAGATGCGTTGTTCTGTCGGATCAAGCACACATGAAAGCCGTTTTTTCTCGTCTCCCTACTAACAGTAATTTTGTGCTTCTTAAAATGCTAATTGAGTATACGAGCATATGAGCAATAGTTAATTATAAACGAAAAACATTATCAACCTCTGAAAATAAATTATATTATATACTTGTATAGGAATTCCTATTCCAAACATGACTTTTACAAATCCACGTAACTTTATTAGGTTGTCACACCGAAGAGATGAAACACGAGATTTTGGAATTAAAGCGATAAAAATAAGAGTTTCACTATTTTTCCGGAAATTAGTAGACGATAATGACCGAATCATTGGTAGGAAAACGCAACATTTCGTTTATCGGTAACGTAACGTAAACAAATGATACTATTGATTTAAATAGAATTTATGATTCCATATTGTTCTAATCCATTTATGGTATTTTAAATAATTTTATTTCCATTGTTTTTTTAAACTTAACAATACATTCAACAGCTGTAAACATAACAGCAATGTGTGGGAAAATCGCATCTAACAAATTTATGTCCACTACATTTCATGTAATTAATTGTAAGTAATGTTCAATAAATATTTAATTAATTGTATTATAAATTATCATTTTTGTAAGATCTTGCTTTGTTGGAATTTTTACAAACACGGATTTTGAAATTAGATCATTTGATTGACTTTATTCCACCTGAAGAGGTCCTAATAAATTAGGGATGAAACTTTGAGAATGTTTCTCTATTATAATGTTTAAAAAATTAAATTAATAATAAATATATAATTTAACAGGTTGATGTTTTCATTTATTTAAGGACATCAGATAAATATAACTGTTAAAAGATTCGTATCTTAATTGATCATTTGTAAGTATATTTATTAAGCGAATCACTACCTATTGGAACCGTTTCCATATTATAGATAGAGGTAGAAATTGTAAATCCAGATAAATTTCAGAAATGTTACACATTAAACTTGTATTACATTCACTTACTGTTAAAACCAAGACTAATAAAGTTGCTCTTCGAAAAACTTTATACTTGCTCGATTGAGTAAGGGAATGTTGTCCGCTCAGGGCACGGCCGCTCAAAATACGGCGCTAGTCGTCCAGCTGCCGCGTAAAGTGGTCGAAGCACGGACAAAGGAATGCTGCGTCCTCACAGAAAACTCCGCTCCAGTAATCGGAAGGGTGTGGGACAAGTACCAAGAGCCCGAACTACCTGTTGCATGTTCGTCCTGTATTTCTTTTGGGCGAATGACGGTTAGCCTCGGGCCCTAGTTAACCCTTGAATACCTTGATCTCAGTACCGCACCCCTCTTTTCAAATACTTGTTTAACGGGAGTTTCCCAACGTGGATTACCATCATGCAGCCTGAAACTCCAAAAAAAGAACCAAATCTCTACATGTATTTGGCATACGCGTAGGAAAAATAGTCAAATTTCCTATCAGTAGTAATCTATATTAGGATATTGCTCATATTTAGGCAGGCAGTTAAGACTTTATTGTGTAGTACTAAGATTCTTCCTCTCTCATTTGTCATGTAAAACCAGTAGAATAATAACCGTATTCGAATGGGAACAGTCATGGAGTCCAACGTAGGGTTGTAAAAGTTTCAGTTAATGTCTCCCCAGAGATTACCGACTATTCAACCAGAGATTGACGACTACGAGAAAGAGAAGGAACTGGAACTCCCAATCGGAATACACATTCACGAATGAAACCAATTAATTAATTGTAAAGACAACAGTATAATTGAAATACGAAAACAAATCCAGCAAGGTGATTAAATTAATAAATTAAGTTCTTTACATAAAAATCCATCTCTGGGTCGAGGTGATAACGTGACGTCCTGAGCCATGCTACTACATTGACATATGATATCGGAAAATATTAAATCAGTAACGTTAACAGTTGCTCCTAGTTTTAGAGTAGCGAATCATCATGTTCGTTCTCGACTCGATTTCTCATAAGGAAAGCTTTATGAAATAAAATGCAGATTTTTTCCACTTCCGGCGATAGGTTTGAATGTCAAAATAGCAAATTGACTCTAGAACTAAGATATTAGGGATTAAGGAGTCGTGCATGACACAGGACGTTTTAATGAGTGGAAACGCTCTGGTTTCGGTCGCCTGCCCGGGGGCTGGGCATTGTTGTGAACAGCCAGACGAGGCAAGGGCAGTCAAGTAGAAGCCAAATAAAGCAGTCGTCGCCTCGCAGGATTCAATTAAAACCGAATTCCACAGCCGACTTCCGCTGCCCGCAATGCGGCGTAAGGAGCGGACCCGCACGGCAGGGAATCCCAATAAAATCCTCACAAACGACGGTCACTATACTGTTCACACGGGAATGGTCACCTTCGCCTGGACAATGAGAAACGCTGCCAACAATTACCTGCTACTAAGAATATGCAAAATGTTACCGTTTCTTCATTCTCATAAAGAAAAACGTACGCAACTCGTAAATGTTTTACTGCCACTAACTTATTGTACGAATGAAAAAATGGTTGATATTTCGACTAGTAATGAAAGTAGATTCGTTATACTCATACAAGTATAAACGGTCATATTGCTTGGATACATAATTTATCGTTTAATCTAACTTGCTCTTTGGTAGTGCTAGATCGTTAACGTATTTGTCTTCTTATTTTAATTTTTTTTCATGAAATAGCGAACGGGAGAGAAATATATAGCATGTAGAAAAAATTAATTAATTGTGGCACAGGTTGGTAGAAGATCAACTTTGGATCGATTAATTGATCTCTCGGAAAAAAATATATAGCATGTAGAAAAAATTAATTAATTGTGGCACAGGTTGGTAGAAGATCAACTTTGGATCGATTAATTGATCTCTCGGAAAAAAATATATAGCATGTAGAAAAAATTAATTAATTGTGGCACTGGTTGCTAGAAGATCAACTTTGGATCGATTAATTGATCTCTCGGAAAAAAATTTATTGATTAATGTACAAATTTTAATTAAAAATATTGGAGGTGGCACATAATTCGCCGAAGATCTGCCAAATTCAACCTATTCGGCTTGTAATAAATTAAAAAAAACATCATAAAATACTTAACGAATGAGCATAAATATAGTGTCTTATTTTTGTTTGAAAATTCTTTTACTTACATTTTAATTAGTTTTTAATAGTATTCAAAAAAATCATTATTAATTTGAAAAAATCGTTCTTCAAAGTCGCAGAAAGATTCAGAAATTGTACATAAATCATGATATAGTTTTGGTGGACTACACCTTCAGAATAATGAAAATAGTATCGCAAAAAATACCTTTGATTAATAAAAAACTTAACGGTAAAAATATTTTAGATTCAATTCAGTACAACTTCAACTCGTGGTACAAAAATAATTCATTCCTTAATTTATATTATACAATATACTAAAATTAAATTTTTCACACTAATAAATTATATTTCAATAGTTAACGCATTTGATTTATATTCATAATTAATTATAGTAGCTGTCTTTGTAATTTGTTTTATAATATTACAGTAAGTTTCAGTTATATTTTGTTTCCAATTGAATTCAACAGATAAATGTTAGGAATAAGACTATTGTAGTTGCATCACGTTTCAATTTATTTATATTATCTATAAAGTGTCTCATGAATTACCGGGAAATGTTGAAATTATTAACACATTTTTATTTAATTACTTGTATAATTTACTGATTACTTTTTCATTAAAATTATATTATGTGAATTAAAACAAGCAATATTCTTGATTGTAAATACTAATAAGTAAAAGAATCAATTTTTATTAAAAGAGGAATTAAAAGAAAGCGATTTGCGAGTCTGGAACATTTAAGTGGGCATAACAATTTAACAACGAACTCACAAATATAGCTTCACGATTTACGGTAACCCTGTCGATAAACACATGCTCTGTTTTTCAATTCTTCCCGTAAAATATTGTTTCAAATTTAAGTATATTTAAATTAAATAACTCTTTCTTTTAAAATGTGTGTTGTAATTAATGGAAATATTTGGGATACTGTTTGTTAATGTAGAATAGTTCTATTATAACTAAAACAGATAGGTAATTTATGGAACTGTAAACATACATTTGAATAATTAAGTGTAAATCCATCAAAAATTTACTACATATGTCGATAAGTTAATGTCTCATTAATAAAATTGTTTGAAACTAATAAAAGGTTTCCGGTGACGAATTTTATAAAACACAAGAAAACTATTGGACCTATATTATGTTTCTGCCCTTATATTTGGTTTTGGAATAACACGTAAAATTTTATAATACATCAAAAAACCAAAATTTTGCCAAATTCAGTATCCATTCAACATCTATATAATAAAAAAGGACGTATGTTCGTATATTTGTGTGTATGTACGCTAATCTCTATACAGATTTGAACGCGTGAACAGATTGCAACAAAACTTGGTACACTTGAAAACACTTGAAATATTACTGTGAGGGTGAGAAACCCATAGAATAAAGGTTGACAGAATTATAATTTAAAAATATGATGATTTTGTGTTAAATTAACGAACAGAACGTGACGTCAAAGCACACGATCACGCTCACGAGAGACTTTACAGCAAAAAAAAATTTTCGGTTGATAATAGAACAAATAATTAATATTTTGATTGAACAATAATCATAATCATATCTGGGTTATATCTAATAATAACAATAAAAGACAATACAAATGGTTATACGATCCGTGGAACTAATTTTCGTTTTCTTGAGATACTCTTTTAAATGACTGACATTACATATTTAACGAACCCACTGACCAAGAATCGAGAGTCGCCCAATTAATATTATAAATAACAATCTCTGAAGACTCAAGCTTAATTAAATTTTTTGTTACGATAGTTTTTGTAGCAGTATAATATTCAAGTAAACAAAATTTCCCATATTACTTTCCTTTTCTGCATGTTAAACGTTGCTAATAAACTCGTAAAACTCATAATTGTTATATATTTAAAATAAATTATTAACATCAATATCTATCTATACATCTATATATCTATATATATATATGACATTGCCAAATTAATTCAAATAATTGGTATGGAAAGGAAAGAGACAAAGTAAGTTAGTAGGTTTAACAGAGTTATCCCGTGTGCCGTGAACTCAGTGTGTATGTACATATGATTTTAATATTGTATTAACCAATAAATCCCAAAAATAACGAGGTTTAACATTAAATTTTCATTTATTTTATTGCTTAAGATTTTAAAACTATATATATATATATATATATATAGTTTTAAATATTTAATACCAATTATTTTAATTAATTTGGCAATGCTGCATCCTTACTCGCTTATATATATGTATATATATATATATATATATATATATATATATATATATATATGTATATATATATATATAAGACAATTGTTGTGAATACTGATACAGTAAACAAAAATATGTTTCTCTGTAAAGAAAGAACAGAATAAATTTTTTATTGACTATGTACAACAATTAATTACATTATTTACAATTACATTATTTACAAGCCTACCTGTTAAGAAACGACAATTAAAGTTTACTATTTCAGTTCTTTACAAATTTTGTTTAAAATCTATCTAGTTTATCAATCTCCTTCGTAAGTTCTTTTAATAGCCGTAAGATAGAGTGACGATTCCGGAACAACTGAAGAATAAACAGCGCGCCGAGCACGAGGAGAGCTGCATCTTTAAAACTGAAGAATGTATACTTTCTAAGTACTATGACGTTAATGTAGTAAGTACCCAATATTCTGATACAAGTTCTGCATTATATACATAATTAAAAGGAAAAAATCTTTTCGTTGCCTATAGTGTGCATCAAAAATTTAAGAATACTGATTGATACATTGTTGACGCTTCTGAAGTGGTGCTTATACGTGAACAGTGGTCTTTGGATACACCAACCACTTGTTTGTTTAACAAGCGACCTATGCGAGATGTGCTTCAGTCAACTTCCTCGTTATAGTCACACTGCAGTATCAGTGACAATATATTTGAAAAGATTCAGTACGTGTTCACTATAGATAAATAGTAAATTGTAGGCTCCAGTTTGGATTCAGGTTCTCAGATTATTTCATTCGTCCCTAATACCACTTTTGTTACTAATGACTTTTTTATCGCTAGGAATTTTTTAGGGGAAAAAATTACATCATTTTGGAGATTCTATACCAAAAACTTTATTAAAACGATTTAAGTACAAAATATACCGTGAATAAACTATCAATGAGCCTCAAGTAAATTTTCTACTAAAATATCATATCTTATAAATAAAAAAGAGTGTATGTATGTTTGTATGTTTGTTTGTATGTTTGTTTGTATGTTTGTTTGTTTGTTTGTATGTTTGTATATTTGTATGTTCGTTATACAAATCTACACCGTTAGAGCAAATTTCACCAAATTTCGTACACGTGTTCTTTACGACCAGGAAACAAACACCGTCGGGGTGAGACGCGTCTACCAACCCCAGAAGCGGGGGTGGACGGGGGTTGAAATACTTAAACATGCTAAAACAGCAGGTATTAGATTTGGATAAATATTTTCGGGGTCAAAGATATTGATTGTGTTTCTACCGATGTTATCTGAATATAATATTCATCTCCTACGCCCTGGGAAAAGGACACCCTTAGGGTTTGGGGTGGAGTTGCTTTACAGAAAAATAACGCGAATACAACCGAGTTTGGAGTCAAATCGAAGGTTATGGATGTCAGTGAGTTTACTTCGGATAAATATTTTTAATTGCCCATTTAACCCGAAAGGGTGGGGGTTGGAAGGGAAGATAAATAGTCAGTTCTTGCGCGTTCTTGGAGGAGAATTACGTGAATACTATTTCAACGGGTGTTGTGTTGAAAATATAAATCCCTTTAGACATTAGTGGTGAGCTTGCTTAGGGCTGGGGGTGAGAATTGTCTATTATTCTAAAACTGCCAAAATATTATGTGTTTATGGGTAAACTAGATTGATAGTGTTTCTACCGATGTGATATGAGTAAAAATTCAACCCTTTCCACCACGGGAAAGTAGCAGATTTAGGGGTGGGTTGAAAATATAAATCCCTTTAGACATTAGTGGTGAGCTTGCTTAGGGCTGGGGGTGAGAATTGTCTATTATTCTAAAACTGCCAAAATATTATGTGTTTATGGGTAAACTAGATTGATAGTGTTTCTACCGATGTGATATGAGTAAAAATTCAACCCTTTCCACCACGGGAAAGTAGCAGATTTAGGGGTGGTGTTGTTCATACTATTTTAATCGATGTTGTTTCCATTAATAACGACGTTTAGTCAAAAATAAAAGTGTTTCAGAACCATTGCTTTTTATACTCTTTTAAAAAGCTTTTATATCTTCTGTTTTTTTTTTTTATATTTGTATGTTAGTTATACAAATCTACACCGGTAGAGCAAATTTCACCACATTTCGTACACGGGTTCTTTGCGACCAGGAAAACAACACTGTCGGGGTGAGACGCGTCTACCAACCCTAGAAGCGGGGGTGGACGGGGGTTGAAATACTTAAACATGCTGAAACTGCAGGTATTAGATTTGGATAAATATTTTCGGGGTCAAAGATATTGATTGTGTTTCTACCGATGTTATCTGAATATAATATTCATCTCCTACGCCCTGGGAAAAGGGCACCCTTAGGGTTTGGGGTGGAGTTGCTTTACAGAAAAATAACGCGAATACAACCGAGTTTGGAGTCAAATCGAAAGGTTATGGATGTCAGTGAGTTTACTTCGGATAAATTTTTTTAATTGCCCATTTAACCCGAAAGGGTGGGGGTTGGAAGGGAAGACTAGATTGATAGTGTTTCTACCGATGTGATATGAGTAAAAATTCAACCCTTTCCACCACGGGAAAGTAGCAGATTTAGGGGTGGTGTTGTTCATACTATTTTAACCGATGTTGTTTCCATTAATAACTACGTTTAATCTTATAAATAAAAAAGAGTGTATGTATGTTTGTTTGTATGTTTGTATGTTTGTATGTTTGTATATTTGTATATTTGTATGTTCGTTATACAAATCTACACCGGTAGAGCAAATTTCACCAAATTTCGTACACGTGTTCTTTACGACCAGGAAACAAACACTGTCGGGGTGAGACGCGCCTACCACCCCCTGAAGCGGGGGTGAACGGGGGTGGAAATATTAGAACATGCTAAAACAGTCGATATTTCAGTCGGATAAATATTTTTAGGGGTCAAAGATATTTATAGTCTTTCCACTGATGATATCTGAATATAATTTTCAACCTCTACACCCTGGGGAAAGAGCACCCCTAGCGTTTGGGGTGGAGAGTACAAATCTACACCGCTGGAGAAAATTTCATTAAATTTCGTACACGGGTTCTTTGCGACCAGGAAAACAACACTGTCGGGGTGAGACGCGCCTACCATCCCCAGAAGCGGGGGTGGAAATATTTGAACATGCTAAAACAGTCGATATTTCAGTCGGATAAATATTTTTAGGGGTCAAAGATATTTATAGTCTTTCCACTGATGATATCTGAATATAATTTTCAACCTCTACAGCCTGGGGAAAGAGCACCCCTAGCGTTTGGGGTGGAGAATACAAATCTACACTGCTGGAGCAAATTTCACCAAATTTCGTACACGGGTTCTTTGCGACCAGGAAAACAACACTGTCGGGGTGAGACGCGTCTACCAACCCCAGAAGTGGGGGTGGACGGGGTTTGAATTACTTAAACAGGCTGAAACAGCAGGTATTAAATTTGGATAAATATTTTCGGGGTCAAAGATATTGATTGTGTTTCTACCGATGTTATCTGAATACAATATTCATCTCCTACGCCCTGGGAAAAGGGCACCCTTAGGGTTTGGGGTGGAGTTGCTTTACAGAAAAATAACGCGAATACAACCGAGTTTGGAGTCAAATCGAAGGTTATGGATGTCCGTAAGTTTACTTCGGATAAATATTTTTAATTGCCCATTTAACCCGAAAGGGTGGGGGTTGGAAGGGGAGATAAATAGTCAGTTCTTGCGCGTTCGTGGAGGAGAATTACGTGAATACTATTTCAAGGGATGTTGTTGAAAATATAAATCCCTTTAGACATTAGTGGTGAGCTTGCTTAGGGCTGGGGGTGAGAATTGTCTATTATTCTAAAACTGCCAAAATGTTATGTGTTTATGGGTAAACTAGATTTATAGTGTTTCTACCGATGTGTTATGAGTAAAAATTCAACCCTTTCCACCACGGGAAAGTAGCAGATTGAGGGGTGGTGTTGTTCATACTATTTTAACCGATGTTGTTTCCATTAATAACGACGTTTAATTTTATAAATAAAAATGAGTGTATGTATGTATGTATGTATGTTTGTATATTTGTATGTTTGTATATTTGTATATTTGTATGTTCGTTATACAAATCTACACCGCTGGAGAAAATTTCACCAAATTTCGTACACGTGTTCTTTGCGACCAGGAAACAAACACTGTCGGGGTGAGATGCGTCTACCACCTCCAGAAGCGGGGGCGGACCGGGGTTGAAATATTTAAACAGGCTAAAACAGTCGATATTTCAGTCGGATAAATATTTTTAGGGGTTACAGATATTGATAGTGTTTCTACCGACTGTTCGGGTGAGACGCGTCTACTAACCCCCATAAGCGTGTCTGGATTATCAGTAGAGCACTTTTAGGTGTTGGGTGGAGGAACGCTGCAATAAAATAACGCGAATACAACCGAGATTCGAGTCAAATCGAAGGTAATGGATGTCCCTGAATTTATTTATGACAATCTGGACAACGCGCGGGTATCGGCTGGGTTGGGATGAGTTGACCGGCTGTTTTTTGCGTCGATTAAATATATTTCGGGATGAATTACATTAATAAAATTTTCCTACAGTTCTCTATGTATAATTTCAACCCCTTTCGGACTCATAAGGGTGGGCGTGAA
Organism: Zhengitettix transpicula; assembly: GCA_037074705.1. NCBI lineage: Eukaryota > Metazoa > Arthropoda > Insecta > Orthoptera > Tetrigidae > Zhengitettix > Zhengitettix transpicula. Next base: position 24,162,393 of record CM073590.1, on the reverse strand, counting down.
GTAGCATTACATAAAAAGAAACCAGAAACTATCGAGATTGTCACTGAGTTTAATTAATTTCCTTGAAAATAACGGGAAAACAACCGAGATTCGAGTCAAATCGAAGGTAATGGATGTACCTGAATTTATTTATGACAATCTGGACAACGCGCGGGTATCGGCTGGGTTGGGATGAGTTGACCGGCTGTTTTTTGCGTCTATTAAATATATATCGGGATGAATTACATTAATAAAATTTCCCTACATGTTCTCTGTGTATAAATTCAACCCCTTTCGGACTCATAAGAGTGCACCCTTAAGGGTGGGCGTGAAGTAGCATTACATAAAAAGAAACCAGAAGCTATCGGGAATGTCACTGAGTTTAATTAATTTCCTTGAAAATAACGGGAAAACAACCGAGATTCGAGTCAAATCGAAGGTAATGTATGTTGCTGAATTTATTTATGACAATCTGGACAACGCGCGGGTATCGGCTGGGTTGGGATGAGTTGACCGGCTTTTTTTTCGTCAATTAAACATATTTCGGGATTAATTAGATTAATAAAATTTCCCTACATGTTCTCTGTGTGTAATTTCAACCCCTTTCGGACTCGGAAGCGTGCACCCTTAAGGGTTGGCGTGGAAGTACCATTGGATAAAAAGAAACCAGAAACTATCAGGATTGTCACTGCGTTTAATTATGACATTAAACTTGACCGTTTAAGTCCCCGAAGCGGGAGTCGTCGGGGGTGAAAAATTTCAAACATGTTAAACGGTCGATATTTGCGATAATTATTTCCTGGGGTTAATTACTTTGATAGTATTTATACCGATGTTGTTTGTGTATAATTTAACCCCTGTGAGGGGAGCAAGCTTAGGGGTGGGGTGGAGGTACGTTAAATAAAATCCCGCAAAAACAACCGAGATTCGAATCAATTCCGAGACTATGAATGTCGCTGAATCTAATTGTGACAACCTGGGTTACGCGACGGGTTTGGGAGGTGTTGGGCGGGGGAATAAATTTTCAGACAATGTAATCGGCCGATTTTTGCGTGGAATACATTATTTTTCATTATCGCATATTTGTGGGGGTGGTCATCTTCTAACATGTAAAAACGGCCGATATATTTAGTCAATGACTTCATCCCTCTTCGGCATGGGAGGTGAGCACATTTAGGGATAGGGTTCGAGGAGCTTTACATAAAAATAGCGCAAAAGTAACCAAAATTGGAGTCTTATGGATGGTTATAGATAAATGTCATCTCGGGCAACGCCGGGCACCCAGCTAGTAGTACAATAAAGTTGATAAACGTTCTCTAAAACTTTTATCAAAGATGCAGTGAGCAATTAATATTAGATTAGGCTATGGCTGATAACCAACTGTTAATTTCACAATATTTTCTCAAAAATGGATAAGTCAAAAACTGATATCTGTAGGGGTCCAATGAAACTATTTTGACCCTCAATGAACATAGAAACTGTTCTATTATTTTTAATATCTCAATATTCTAGTTTAAGAACCATGTTAAGACACAAGAAGAGAGGTCGGTGGGAGTGCATTTCGTGGATATTGCACCATACGATGGAACGGTGTCGTGCGATGTCCCCCCCCCCCCCTTCGCGGGCCATTCCGCAATCCCGACTTCTGAGCCTTCAGGTGTACAGTTCCGGAAAGGAAACTTTATTCAGTAAAAAATCAGTCTTGGTTTTAACATTAAGTGAATGTAATATAAATTTATTGTACAACATTTCTGAAACTTATCTGGATTTATAATTTCTATCTCTATCTATAATAAGGACTGTTCCAATTGGTAGTGATTCGTTTAATAAATATGCTTAGAAATGATCAATTAAGATCTTTTAACAGTTATATTTATCTGACGCACTTAAATAAATGAAAACCTGTTTAGTTATAAATTTATTATTCATTTCAATTTTTAAACATTATAATAGAACAAACATTCTCAAAGTTTCATCCCTAATTTATTAGAATCTCTTCAGGTGTTCTAAAGTCAATTAAATGATCATATTTCAAAATCCGTTTTTGTAAAAATTCCAACAAAGCAAGATTATACAAAAATGATAATTTATAATACAAATAATTAAAAATTTATTCAAAAACTTACTTACAATTAATTACATGAAATGTAGTGGACATAAATTTTTTAGATGCGATTTGCCGACACATGGAAGGCGAAAATAAGAGTTTAGTTGTCCCAAAAGCATTATACTCCAGTTTTTATCTTCTTATAAAAAAAATTGGTTTTTCGTATGTGTGTATATTACGTATACAAATTTAAACGCGTGGAACAATTTCGATAACATTTTATACAAATGTTCCTTTCGATCTTGTGACTGTGTGACGGTAAGACACGACTACCACCCCCAGGGGCCGAGGTGGAAATTTTAAAACAAACATAAACGGCCGATATTTGGATTGAATAAATATTTCTCGGAATAATTTCTGGCCATGATGATTTTCCCTTTCGGAATGGAAGGGGAACATCTTAACGTGTAGGGGTGGAGGGACGTTACATACAAGTTAGACGAAAACAAGCGATGTTGATGTCGAATCCGGGCTTATGGAAGAAGAGTTTAATTATGACATTCGTCTTACCGGTAAAGTGCAAATGCATAATAATTGCCTAATATTTTCAGATGTTACTTACAATACAAAACTATCAATGGATGGGTAAAACACCCGAATCAAATATAGGGATTGGGGAGGGAGGGTGAAAGGGGTGACATTTAAAATCGGAAATTATTAGAGTCGAATGTTAATTTTCCGTAGTCGCCGACTTTGATAGTGCCTTTCTAGAAGTTCTCAATGCCTGATTCCAACCCCTAATGACAATGAATGGGAACACCCGTAGGAGGAGAGGAAGAAATTATTTACATAAAAATGATTTAAAAATGAACGAGAATTATGTCTATTCCGGGGTTATGGAAGTCGCTGAGTCTAATACTGACTTTCATCATGACTGTTATGTTGTAGGTGTAAGGTAGGTTAGGGGAGGCAGGGGCTAAAATGAAATTCCATTATTATAATATAAACAACCTATATTGGTGTAAAAACCTGGAATATGGAAGTCACTGAGTTTAATTCTGATATTTAACATACTGGATAAGTTGTAGTTGACGGTGAAACAAAATTCGGCTTCAAATCATAATTTCTATCAAATTTTGTACACATCTTACTTACAATGAAGGAACAAACAAACTCGTATTATGTTCCTCACTCTTGAGGTGCCGCGAATATTTTTTACTCTATTAGCGTACCGAGAGTATTTTTGATCCTCTTAAGGTTCCGGTAGTATTTTTTTCTCTCTAAACGTACCGGGTGTAATATGGACTCTCTCGAGTAACCGGAAATAATTTTGACTCTCTTAGGCTACCGGTATTATATTACACTCACCTAAGGTACTATAGGAGTATTTTTGACTATTAATGAACCGGGATTGTGTTATGCTCTCTTAAGAAACAGAGATGTTTTTACTTAATTTTACCCAAGGGAATCCAGAATATTTTTCTGAACCTCTTAAGGTACCGAGAGTATTTATAGAGATTTGGGAGTATTTTTTACTGTTTTAGAGTACTGGGAGTCTTTCGGACTCTCTTAAAGTGCTCAGAGCTTTTTAGTCTATTCGGGTAGTGTACTTTTTACGTTTTTAAGGTACATGAATATTTTTTACTTCTTTAAAGTACCATGAGTATTTCTCTTAGGTATTAATGTCGAATTACATATGCGGGCAACGCCGAGGGCCCAGATAGTTGCATAAATAAATTTAAATGAGACCTTATTACTTGATTAATAATCTAACCAACTAATTCTCTTCGAAAGTTTTTAATAAAATACTTCAGTTCCTTAGCAATTATAATTTTTGTTATTGCGTTGATTGATGATCCTGATAACTTTATTAAATATATGTATTGCGACGGAACGATTAGATTCCGGCACAAATAAAATCTGAATTTTATAATTATTTAAATTGTAAAGAACCGTGAAGTGTTAAAAGTTTAGATAATTCATTTTCTGTTATTTATTATGCGTTTACTAATAATTCGAATAGAGTTCTGATTTCGTTAAAACAAAATTAATTAATTAATTAATTAAAAAAATAGATGAGGTAATATCATTGCGTTAAATTATTTGTATGTAGGTTAGTTTAGTTTTGTAAATAGTTATTAGCTAATTACAAAATCTTTTTATAAAATAAGTAATTAATGGAGTTGATTTAATGAAAGCTTTTACGTGAATCAATTGTAATACGTCATTGAACAAAATGAGTGTTAAAGAAATGGTTATTTTTTATTTTATAATTCTTAAATTAATTTTAGGAGTTTTTAAAGACATTACAATATTGTGATGGGGTAAAATCGAGTTAAATGGAGGTTTAATTGGTCTGTTACGCTTAATACTAGTATGAGCGAATTTTGCAGACGTAAAAAAATCAGAAGTAATCGAATTTTGAATTTGATTTAGCGTGTCAGTTTAATTACCAAATTTCAAATTTTTTATAGCAACCACAGATTTTTCATTAATTACATCTTTTTCGTTGTATTTCTTATGGTATAGTTGGGGGTTTGCTGGTCAAAGCAGAATACTTTATAAAATGTGTTAAAAGTGTATTACATCGACGGCAGGCAAACTCGCCACCCATGAGCTGTTAGATCGTCAGTGGTCCGCGAGCGTCCATTGTCCGAGAAACCATCGCCACCTCCTTCCGACCCTTAACACATCGCAAGCTGACTGTGCCGTATATCACGACAGTTGATATGTACAATCTGCCATATTTAACGGATTTGTACGGAGTTAATTCAAATATTTGTTTATTTTCAGAATAATAACATTTTTGAATCATAGAAACGAAAATAATGTGAAATAAATTTTTCTTAAAAAAATTTTTCTGAAAAAAATTAATATTAATTCAATCTATAAACTTTATTTTCAGTCGAATTTAAGTACAAATGGTTAATAAAATATTTCAATAGCTCAGTATAATAATTTTTATTAATGAACAATGGTTGAAATTTCAATTTAACTAATTAATTTATTTTGATTAATGAACATTTATTACCAAAAATATTTTTAAAAAATCAGGAAGGAAAAATGTCGACCGAACCAGCAATCATACACGCAACATCCCACTTACCATCTGACCTAATCCCTGTCGACTCCACACCTCGGACAACATTCGCACACCCATTAGAACTGATGCAGACTCACCTACAACTTTTACTCATAGCAATTCTTACATGGCCTAAATTTTAGGACCTCAAATGAAGTCAGTTCGTTATCTACTGACGAGGGGGAATTTCACACCGGATCTGGAGTCGATAGATATCAGATGGTAGAGTATCCGCCCAGTAAGCCGGAGGTGCCGGGTTCGATTCCTGGACTGGTCAACACTATTCCATCCTGATGCTTTTAGAATATTTTTGTGGAATCAAGTAACTTGACGCAAGTGTTGCACCGTTCAAAATTCAAGTTCTGGAAAACTAGAAATGAGTGAGTTGAAATAGCTGATCTTGTTATATGTATATTAATCTTAAAGGGTGCACTGGTAATAATTAATTTAAAGCTAATAAATGTTTTGAAAGTTACGCTAATTAATCTCTGGAAATAAAATTTTTCAAAATCCAATTACTTTGATGTAACTCACTTTTTCTTATTTTCGTTCAAGTGAATTTCGTAGTGTACGTAAGTAAGTTTTGTAATTGAATCCAACGATGAATGTGGCTTTCCTGTTGCGGTGATATGAAAAATTCACATGCGTAAATTTTTATCCAGTCACGTCTGTGAGACGATTCTCTCGCAGATAAACCTTCCCAAAGAGATCTGGCGGGGACTACATTCACAACTCTCTGGTTTTTTTAAAATAAAGGTTCCCACATGCCGAGGCACCTCGGTTTGTTTTGAGAGGTGTATGTCCGGGGCCACAGACCTTGCGCATACGGTAAGAGTTGTCCACTATTCCTATTGGAATAGTCGGCCAGCTGCCTCCTAAACTGGCCAAGGTATAGCGAGGGGTAAGCTGCGACCCCACAGCAAACCCCTCTCCCGCCATCGGAAGGGCGTGAGACAAGTACCAAATGCCCGACCTACCTGATGCAGGTTTTTATAGGGTTTGTCCTGAATTACTTTTAGGAGAATACCGGATAGGATCCTTAAACTATAGCGCGGGGGCCCTAGTCCACCCTTCCGCAACCCCCCTTTCAAATCCTTTTCCTATGCTATAAGAGGGGAGTTGTCACTATGTGGATTACCGTCAACACCTTTAAAAAAATTATATTCTGGTATTTTAACTCTTCAGTGCGTGGAGTAGCATATATGCATATATAATATCACCCCAGAGGCGTCTGTTGGCTTCTAAGAGAGCAAATTTGTGATAAAATTATGAAACAATAAGGACCTAAGGAACTGAGAAATCTGTGAGTCTGCCCCTCAAGCCAGATTTTCCTTCAGAATATTTATTTTCTGTGTTTTTTTTATTTTTTCAAGAAATAAAATTTAAGCGTCATTCTCAGTGTATTCTACTGGCTCTAAAATAAAAATTAGCCCATTAATGTGAATTATTGATAAATTAAACCCATCTTATATGTTGAATATGAGCCAAATTGACTTTGGCCAAGTTTGATATTTTTTGGTTACTTTTCCGTACTCACAAAAATGTGTCTTGAAAATTTAGTTTATAATAATAATAAAAATGATGCCCTAAAGGGTTATCGTGTAAGTCGTCGTGACTTGTTGAAGTGATCCTTCAATACCTCATTTTATTGTATTCAGTTTACATGTTGTTCTTGAAATATAGATTTGTGCAATTTCATTACGAAAGACAAAATATAGCAACCAATAAATTTGAGCAGAAATTAATTAACTGATGCTACGCTAGTGGCGTTTCTGCAGTGTAGAGCGTGAAATCTCAGGGACTTTTTATTAGTAGCAGCGAGCACTTCCCACTTTTAATTGACCTAACTTGCTAACTATGCTCAGCCGTTGGCAAGCCTGAATTATGGACTCCCACTCCGCGAGGATGCCGACAATGAAGGAGCGCAAAAGTGATTCATTCCAGTTTAAAGCTGGCGTAATTAAAGAACTCAACTACCTTCGTAGAGAGGAAAATAACTCTTATTTCTGCTCTGTGAAACTCGCGCAGGGAACAAGCTACCACAGACGACGGGCTATGAAAACATGCGAATGACGTTTATATGCGCGTTTGAATGGATACACGCGTGCATGAAGCGTTAATTAACCAAAATATTATGTTATTTAATTGGCTGTTAATGTAATGCATTTAATTAATTTCAATGATCGATAACTTTTCTGGTATAGTGCCGCAGAAAGAATTCTCGAAACAGTTCTAAACCTGAGAATGTTCTAAAACGACAATGGGAAAGCCGAAGGGTTAGCGTAACAATAAGGGAGCAAACAGAATGGGAAAGCAGTAGGTTTAGCGTAATAATAAGGGATCAAAACAATTATTGAGTTTCATACTGTCTGTGCAAGAAATTTTGTAAACAACACAATGTTTTCTGTAGGTGTCAAGTGGGTCCTTGTGGTTTTTAATCAAGTAGGAAAGGGTATCGGTGGATCTGTAAATGTTGGATATGTGATATTCATATTTGGATAAATTTGTGATGTAGAAATTTGTATTAAGGGAGTACGAGGAAAAAATTGAATTAGAAATATAGTCAATACAGACAAAAAAGGTAATATAAATACCGCACAACGTTTCGGGGATCCTTATTCCTTTCCTCAGGTGCTAAGAAGAGCCTAGAGAAACACAACTGCACTGGTCAGTTGTTTTTCTCTAGGCTCTTCTTAGCACCTGGATTAGGAACAAGGATCCCCGAAACGTAGTGTGGTATTTATATTACCTTTTTTGTCTGTATTGACTCTTTCTTATTCATTATTTTCAATCAGATGTAAATTTTTTCATTATAATATTTAAGTTGTGTTGATGGAACTTGGAGTTAGAAAGAAATATAGCTCTGTCTACAAGAGTGTACACCGTAGCTCTCTTTTGGTTTAGAGAATGATCAGAAAGATAATTGAGAACACGTCGAGAGTATGTTTCCTGAACCAATTAGTGAGAATGGAAGCATTGTGAATGGATACAGTGACATCAAGGGAATTAAGAGAACGGTTAAATTCAAGTTCATGGGTGAATTGTAAGTTGGGATGATAATTATTGTAAGTATTGACTATAAGATTGATTTGAGAGCTATTAACAATACAAAAAATGTCAACTTCATACCTGATGTAGCAAAGAGGTTGGAGAGGAAGTAGAGGATGACAATCTCTCATGACTATCGCAGCAAAAAAAGGACTAAAGGGGATTCCCATGGGAGAATCTTTGATTTGATGATAATGAACCTGATTAAACATGAAATATGTGTAATTGAATATTAGATTTATAATGCATAAAATTTCATGAAGTGGAATTTTAGTATATTGACTGTAAATGGGCCATCTGTTTTTGAAACTGTTAATGACTAAATAATTTTTAATTTAATTGAATGTTAAAATTATAATGTGCCACGCCATTCGCAAATAAATTTTTGGTTGTGGGACTTATTCTGTTTCCGGCGGAGATTCGCATAGGATCATCGTCTTTCAGTATATGCATATGACGCTGTCACGTGAACATCGAATGTTAATTTTTATACCTATTCTTTTGTTTCATGAACAAAAGAAATGCTTTGAAACAAGACTGAGATGACATTGAATTGAAGAATCAGGACGGAAAATATCAAGTAAATCGGGAATCAAATCAATTGGTACGGGGTACTCTTTTACCATCTGAACTATCCGTGTCGACTTCCTGCCATGTGAGAGCATTCACCTTACACTATATAGACTTGATGTACAGGCTCACCTATAATTTACTGAATCATAATCTTACAAATTTAGGACTTACGTGAAGAATGCAGATTATTTATTGTAGCGCGATAGTTTAATAATGGTATATATATATTATTTTAATGTAATTAGATATTAGCAATGGTTGAGAGCTTGGCAAGTTGGAATTTAACCAGGCGCCGCCGAGGCAGATAGATATTCCCTTCGGTCTGAACTTAGGCACGTAGTATGTTGACCCTCGGAAGTTACCTGGACTGTCGCACCGTGGGAAACGTCTATCCAAAAATCCCAGAAACTGAATTAACACGTGACTGCCTGAACCAATCACATTTCTTGGTTCAAGAAAGATCGATCCAAAAATGATCGAGACCATCGATATTTTTCATCCAGCGAAGGGGCTGTAAAGAAAGTGTAGAGAGACTCCTCGACGAACCGTCGCCAGGGTCGGACGTTCAGCCCCAAACTTACAGTTTTCCAGAGGACTTGGAGAGATCGAGGGTGCCACATGATCAGGGTCAGAGATCAACGCGAGGTAACTGCCAAGTGTCTCAATCCTTGACGCGCCTGGGGCATTTACCGTAAACCATGTTTTAACTTGGGATTAAGGGATCCGATTGTTTTGCCCGGCTAGCTGAACACGCATAATTTTAATTTAATTGTCCATGTTCAGTTAAATGATTAATAAATTCTGGAAAATATCCCTTTACTTTATCATTTAATTAAACACACCACTGCAGTATATACTGATCAAATGTTGAATATCGATTGTTGAAATTGAATTCATGAATCAGGATTAAGTCTTGTAAGAATGTGATGCGGTCAATTGTAGCTGAGCATCTATAGAAAGGATGGAGAAGGCTCGTTCCTGACGCGGAGTCGACTCGGATAGATGAGTTGTTAAAGAGCACCCTGCACTAAGGAGAGGTCATGGGTTCCATTTATTTAATACTAATTCTTTCTCAAATTCGTTACAATTTCTATGTCTTCAAGAAAAATTTGAGGGTACAATTATTTTAGATTTTCGATGGAGGAGAGCGGATGCAACAATTGTTTTATCCTTTATTTTTCCGCCGCTATTTAAACCCAAAGGAGTTTTAGCTGTCGCCAACCCTCTGTTCATGTGGTGTCGTTTAAACGCTCTCGAAAAGATGAATAAGACGCAGAAAGTCGTCGACGCATGTCTCCCTAGGCATTATTGAACCGAGTAGGTCATGCGTGTAAGGTTTGCGGAATCATGGCTTTATGCTCTGAATTGATATTCCTTATCCACTGGTAAGGAAGATTTTTCCTGTTCTAAACATCTGCCTGCCTGCTGTGGTTTAGTGATCAGTGCCATTTCCTCGCTTCACAGAGGACCAGGGTTCGAATTATGACATGGGCATGGATGTTTGTGCTCGTGCTGGTCACGAAAACTGAGTTTAAGGCAGACACGTGTAAGATAGCAGCCTAGCAGTCGTCTTGGTAGGCCAAGGACCGTCAAGGGCTGTCGATACAAGGAGTAGTAGTATGAAGATATATTAGTAGTAAACGTCATTCTATTTAAAAGTCTTTCTTTCTGGGCTTCTTTCTGGGCTTCTAAACGTGTAAACAATTGTATTCGTAACGTTTCGATGCTTTCGACGATGGCAGTGAACGTCATCGAAACGTCGCGAATACAATTGGGAACTGAAACCTTTAAATTTTATTATTCCTACTGATTCCATGGACGTTACTAGATATAAAAACTGCATTATAATACTGTTGTGGCCTTTAAATAAATAATAACGACCTTTCTGTGGTAGGTTTTTGAAACTGCTCCGAAACGCCTCTGACGTCAGCTCCCGTGGCGTGACGTCACTGCACGTGTCTGAGTGAGGTTCGCTTTGCCACAAGCGACATTTTGCGAGTACAGTGCATGGGAGCAAGGTTATCCTTAAAAGTCACTCAACAAGGATTCTCAAGCTAGCGTTTTGCTTACTTGGCTGGAATTATGTTCACGTGATTTATTTCCAGTCATTACACTTGGTGGACGAATAAGCTTCATTGCAAGAAGGAGTTCGATGTGTTTAAAACCACGGTCAACCTTGACATTGCATGAAACGACATTCCTGGACTAATAGTGAATCTGTATCCTTCTGAGACAAAGTTTTCTAGCCCAATGATGCAAGATACTTCACAGTGTTACATGACTTTTACTCTGTCTAATACAAAGCCTGATCAGAGGGCTTTTCAATTAACACTTCCAGACAATCAATTATTGCTTGTACGTTACTGTATCTAACCTTGAATACTATTGGAAACAGTTCCAATATTTGTTTCCTTATCTGGCCATTTGACTAGTTATTTTAAAAGTCTAGCCAGTTTGGGAACATTTTTTTTAAAAAAATTGCAGATGTTGATATTCAAAATTCAGCTCGTAAAATAGAGAAAGGTTTGCCTAATCTAATTTTTCTAAATTTTAAAAGTATATTATGATTTGGCACCATCAGCTGATTTTGAAATAAGTTAAAAATAATACCATAATCATCTGGAACTCCAATAAAACTTTGTTTTTACTGATATTACTATTTCTATTACCTCCTTCACTAAGTGGTTCATTTCAAGTATCTGTACTTCACCTGAAGAAGATGGCGGTGCAAGCCATCGAAACGTTGTGGAAATAAAACGACGCTACCCGTCTGGAACCGCAAGAAAACTTTATCCATCTGTATTTTTGTTTTAAGATCCTCATCAAGGACAACTATCTCTTTCCCTTAAGTCTAGAAAATAAATTTTCTATTCTTTCATTGGTGATACCACAGTATCATACAAAACCGGTTTTCTGAGGTGAAGTAGCAACATCACATCCTACCTACTTGCTTTTAAAGTTAGGAGTCACTTGTACTCCAACACTTGTAGTGCACACTTTCTTCTGCAGAATCTTCTGAACCATCTGGAATATCTGCAACATTGTTTTCAGGAGAAGAGAATTGTGAAAGGGCTTCGTACACAAGTTGTCGCCGTAACCTTTTATTGGCTGTTGCTCTTGGTTTAGGAGCTGCTGCCCTATTACTATCAGGCTGGCATGAAAAAATATGGATATACATTATCCTTCATAAATATTCTTCCTCCTACTAACATAAATTTCATCCAGTCTCCCATGCCCTCAAGATGTAAAAAAATTACAAATTACTAACTTTAATTTTCCGATTAAACAGTACGAAAGTTTACTTACAATAATATGAAGATGCAATGAAATGCCTATACAATGTGTAAAAAATACACAGGCTAATTAATTGACATTTATACTCCTTATCCTCCAAGAAAAGATAAAAAGAATAAATTACCATAAATTTAATATAAATCGTTATTAAAATAATCGTCGCACCGTGGAATTTGATGAAATATGATTTATGCGTCTTCTGCATGCCTGCAACCACGTTTTTCTTCTTAGATGATCTTTCGGCACGTGAACGAATAATTTGACGTGCGACGTGTTTGTGCAGAGTGGCCTAATACACCACACATAACTCTTATTTGTACTTCCCACTGGAAAACTACAAACTATTCCTTTCTCTATATATACAATTGCGTTTTCACAGAAAGAAGCAGGTATATAAACTGATTTGTGACTCCACAAACACGCCCTGATTTCTTATGCTTCTCACTTCCTACGCCACGGTCTAGAGAAAGCGTGGCACGTGGACCTCGGCTCCTGTGTCACATCAATGAGAACACGTTCTACGGTCACGTGCGTATTTCAAAATTTAGGCACAAATGCTATGTCGTTTTACGAAAAAATATGCAGAATTACTAGTTCGCACACGCTTTTCTGAAATCTAAGAATCATACAGAATTGAAAAACACTCAGGTCAAGTATAATGAGAAGTAGACGTGTGTTCCCAATTGTTTACACGGTTAGAGGCCCGAGAAGACTTTATTAATCGTTGTATTTATATGTTTCCTCTTTACCGCTCCAATTTTCCCCTGACAGTTGAACAACAGAATAACATTCCGTCGTATTTAAATTTGTTCGGTGCATTCCTGACCTATTTTCTTTGTACCGGGTCGTTTCTTATTGGGGAAGTCGGACCCTTGTAATGATCGGGAGAGTGAGAGAAAACGATGCATTCTGTCACAGAGCTCGAAGTAAGAGCACATTACTCAAGAGCGGAGGAACTCGGAGCAAAGTGAATTCCACCCTGGGAAGAATCACAATGAGTGAAGACCGATAGTTCTTGAAAGCACAAAAACAGCGGGTCATTTTCAGAAAGAACTTAATTTTAGCAGCTAATAAATATAGTGGTTGCTCTCTGGATAAGAGAGTGGCGACATGATAAATTCACAATAATAACGTGATATTTGCCGAATTATGTTCAAGCGAATTCAAGAATATTATAGTGATCTAGGACACACGCGCAGCGATATTGACTACATGGAAATAAGAAGACTGACTGCAGAATTGCATGACTGCAACGTTTGATATCGTTGAGCATCGGAAATGAAAAAAAAATTAATTATTAGTTTTAGCACTGGGTAGAGTATAAGCAACGATGGAGAAAATGGTTTTCGTGAGGGAGGAAGTCGTTATCCAACAGAGGAAGGATCAGGAAATACCTGAGAAATGACCATGAAATCATGGATTCAGGAACGTAGGTTTAACTGCTGGATAAAGTTTTCTCGGGATTCCAACCGGGTAGCGTCGTTTAATTTCCACAACGTTTCGATGGCTTGCACCACCATCTTATTTTTAATTAAAGGTTATAATGGTCGCGTTAACAACTTGGTCTTTGGCGACTTTTTTTTTTGGGTGTAGACAGGCTATGTATAGGGTAATCCACATAGTGGCAACTCCCCTCTTATAGCATAGGAAAGAGATTTGAAAGGGGGGATGCGGAAGGGTGAAGGATGGTATCCAAGGGTTAACTAGGGCCCCCGGGTTATAGTTTAAGGATCCTACCCGGCATTCGTCTAAAAGTAATGCAGGACAAACCCTATAAAAACCTGCATCAGGTAGGTCGGGCATTTGGTACTTGTCCCACGCCATTCCGATGGCGGGAGAGGCATAAATAAATTACAAATAGTGCTTGTTTACGTAATTATGCTGAGATTCACATTGATTCCAATAATATACATACAATTGAACAGTTTGAAAGAATAATTCTACATTTCAAATGTGGGTCTCTTACATTGACATTTTACAATTCGCATTTGTTACTCATTTATCATAATAATAGGATAATTAATTATAGTAACTTATTTGAAGCTGCGACTGTTGCAAATTCCACTGTACTGTAGTCATAGTCTGTTTTTATTACGACGAGGCGTCTGCTGAATATGAATCACTCTCTTGTTTCTTAACTAAATTTATGAGCCTTTTTATTCTACTTTTGCAGTTTTACCATTTAAGTGTGGGTAAAAAGACTCCAATACATTTATGAATGATGTAGAGGATATTTGGTAATCTCTAATAGTGGTCCTTGGGTTCTTTGCGTCCGTAGCATTTAGTATAAGAGTCTTTAATTGTTCCAAAGGGATAGGTGGAGCACTGGTTTCTTCTTCATATAATATTTTTAGTGGACCTAATGATTGACTAAACGCCTTATAATTAAGATCCTGAATGTTTGGTTTTGTTTTCTTGGATGGATTCATGCTTGTCTTATGTTCAGGATTACTGGCGTCTTTCTTATCAGCTTGGCTTGTAGCTTGTAGCTCGCAGGTGCAGTTAGTTGTGAATTATCCATGTCCGTTTTTTGAGGGTTAATTATTTGATTTGCGGGTGCCGGGTTCATACAATGAATTTGGTCAGATTATTCTTCAGTATTTGATCTCTATTAGGACAATGTATCGCGATATGGCCAGGACTTTTCCAATGATAGCAATTATCGTTCTCCGCTGCTAGATTAGAAAGTGTTTCCATATTGCAACCTTATCGAAACCGGAAGGGAATTTAGCTTATCCGGGTTAATGAAGAATTGTCTTCTGAAACATTTAATGTGAGAAAATCTTCGGTCACCAGTACTTATTCTAATATCCGATATTTTAGAGTCTGGAATTATATTTAGCTTTTCTAGTTCTAGCACAATAATCTCGTTTGGGATAACTGGGCATACATTTGACAAGATTACGCGACCGCCATCTTCTTCAGGTGAAAAATAACGTTTCGATGGATTGCATCGCCATCTTCTTCAGCTGAAAAATAACGTTTCGATAGATTGCATCGCCATCTTCTTCAGCTGAAAAATAACGACTCGATTGCTTGCACCGCCATCTTTTACAGGTGAATCACCTGAAGATGGCGGTGCAAGCCATCGAAACTTTGTAGAAAATAAACAACGCTTACCGGTTGGAATCCCGAGAAAACTTTATCCAAATCATGGATTGTTGGAGAGATAAGAATTTTAGATATTACCTAATATTGCGTGAGCTACGTAAATATTTTTAGTCGTTCCCGCATTTGGCTGAGGTTTCCAGAGGAAAATACTTAATAACCTTTCACCAGAATGACACCAAATCGTCACATTATGTATATCTAAAGTTTCATAAATTAGAAACGAACTCTCTCTATCAACAAAGACAGAAGGCGTAGAAAACATGGCCGAGTTTTTTTTTAGCTCTATGTATGTCAACATGTGATACTGGGGCTGTCTGTAGTTAACACATAATCACGAAAAAAATGTGAAGATTAAATTCACAGATATTTATTATATCTAAGGGACGGTTGATATACATGGGTTTTGTATTTCATTTAAGTAAAAGTAAATAAATATAAGCATGAAATAGAATTGTAAAATCTGAATTGGCAACAGAATCGTTTTGAGAAAAAAATCAATTTAATTATTTTGCATGCAAAGTATTTTTGTTTCATCAGTTAATTATTTATATAATTATTCAATTGTGTATAAACCTATTGTCATATTTACCCCAATTATAAATAATTAGCTTCTAAATTACATAAATAAGTAGAAATCAAATATCAGATATTAATTTTGAAATTTTTGACTAAAAGAGATTTGATTAAATGACAGAGCTGTGCATTCAATATAAATATCATACTGCCTGTGAGAGACCATTCATCCCGTACATCCGTGCACGACCATGGACCAACCCTATATGTTTCGGTTAAGGTTTTATTTTCCTCGGAGATTTTGCCGCTTCTAACAAAAGTGGCTCTTTCTCATCCGACTGTGACATTTTTCGTTTAGTTGCACCTCTGATAATAGTGCACACTTTTCAACACGACTTGGTTTCTAAGGTAATATAAAATATTATAGGTAGTACTGCAGTCGTTTACTTTATTATTTCTTGGCACAGCCACTTTCAATAAATGATTTTTAATGTGGTTATAAAACTCAAACCAACAATAATTTGCATGTGAATCAGTAAGATTAACAAACGCAAAATATAAATCGTTTAGTATGATCGACAATCTGTAAATATACTTTTAAATAATATTTTATTTTACCGTCTGTTATTTAGTAAGAAGATTCAATTTACTACAACAAACAGACGTATTTTAATAATTCGAAAATGTGTCACTATTAAGAAATAAAGAGAAAGTTATGAATTTGATAGGAATAACGTTGAAATTTTATGGCAACAAGGAACAAACTTTATTAAAATGTAAGTTATTATAAATATTACATATGAAACAACTGTAAAAACACCCAATTCACAAAATTGTTCATTTAAATTATATATATATATATATATATATATATATATATATATATACATATTGTGGTAATTAAAAGGAAATAATTAATTAATAAACAGAAATTTGGACTCGTATTGTTAGCGGCATAAAACACAGATTGCACACAAGAATGTGGCAAGAATGCCATATTTGCGGGTAATTGTAGGCTGTTTGGTTCGCGGGACGCAGAGAACAGAGTCAGTGGGGAGGCGATCTCCAGGAAAGTCGTCTTGGAAATTTAGCTGTGGTCAGACGAAAAGTATAATATCCAGAAAGTGTCTGGATGCATGTAAGAACAGATAAAACAGGTGGAACATTTTACAAGTTCCGTCTGTGAGATAACTACGTGGTATTCAGCGCTGAATGTTTAGAGCGTTGAATCTAAATCATTGTATTCTCGATTAAGAACATTGTCTTAAGATTTTTGGATCCCAGCAACTGCATGCCGCAGTTAACAAACTTCGGAACGAGCCAAATTTCCTTGAGTTCCAGAGACAGAAAGTTAAAATTTCACAGAATTACTATTTGCAAACTCATACGTAAAGGTATTATCGTCAGATTTAGAATTTCGTTCAGAATATTAAAGTTTCATGTGTTTTTATACTGCAATAAATCTATGGATGAAGTAAATCCATGATAGATTCATAAAATTTCATTGTTAACAAGTATTTTCTTTATTAAAAGCCCAGTAAACGACCTTGAGATATAGTCGTTTTATTGTAAAAGATCAATTAATAATGTAAATTGAAAGTTAATTTCTTAATAACTGTTGTAAAGTCATTTGATAACTTTTGTAAATTTAATTGTTTGTGCGTTAATAAATAATTTTTTTTGTCTATTTTAAAAAAACTTATTCTTATTAAAACATCCTATCATTTTAATATTGAAAGTAATAAAAATTGACGTATTAATGTGGTGATTTAATTGTCTTAATTAGTGATTACTACAAATTGGTGCTCTAACGTGGGGCACATTTTAACTTGTTTTTATTTAAATGTCTTGCTTATGAAATTATTACAATATATATGTTATAGAGATTACCTATGTATATTGAAAGTTTTATTTCATAATTATTTTCTTTATATTACTGTGGGCGTAACTTATGGCGATAGCATTGTAAAGAACAGTCAGTGTGGCGCAAGAATGCTGAGACTGTAAAGGTTGCTACGGATTATTGTCGAAAAGCTTACACATACAAAGCTTTGGCGGAAAACAGTCGCTGGTTTGGTGACCTGACGGGAGAGGTCATGGCAGAGCGTTTTGGGGGTCTGGCCAGAGTGAATATAGTTTTGGAGGCCAGGTGAGGATTCTCGTAAATACGCATTCAGCAAAGTCTAAGCTGAACGAAGGCTGAATATATCACATTTGGCATTAACGTAATTCTACAGCAAAACTAAGAGGCAATAAGTACGACAACGTAAAGTTCGTGAACAGTTGTTAGAGAGGCACCGGAATTTTTGTGAAGTGAAACGATATAGCAATCAGTGTTATGACCTGTAAATTAAATATTTTTCTTTAAAATTAAAATAACTTGAGTGCACGAACTGGTACCAAAAATGGTATGAAGAATCCTGATTTCGTAAACCTGTAAGTAAATATAATTTACCGTCATATTTATCTTGATTTCTCTATTTTTTGTTGTTGTTAGATTCTTTTATAAAAATTTTTATTGAAAATTAAATTTGTGTTTCCGTTTGTAACGTGAGTGACAATTGTAAATCATTATCATTATTAGAGGCCCTAAAGTTTTGATTCTCATTAAAGCTGAGGAATTTGTTAAAAACATAAAATGTACCAAATGCAATGTAAATTGAAATTGTAATACAATAATGCTTTTCTATGTCTTTAAATAATTGGTGGCTTTATTTTCCTTTGTTTATTTTGAAAAATGTATAATTTGACACTCCAACGTTGAGCTTCTAATTTTTATTGAATTTGTATATTACAATTTATATATATATATATATATTGTAATAAACAAATCGGGGTACTTTTTATTTCGCCCCTCGTTGTGGTAGCCAAAATGTACTTATTAAATATGATGGGCTTTTAAATGAAAAAATATAGACTTTAAAACAAACAAATTTTATTTAACAATTCTTGAAACATTTTAAAATTGTAAAAAAACATCTTTCTCTCATGGGTCTTTACTGGGTTTGATAACGGACAGAACACTTAAATAATCAAAGAACCCAACATTTATCTTTAAATTAAACAGAAATATTTAATCGACTAGACATCGACGAAACTTATTAACGAACTTATTCTACCAGATTGATTCTAAATTTGAAAGAGTTTATTTTATGAACACAAAAGAAAAGAACGATATCTGACTGTATCTTTTAATTTCGTTTACACATATTAATACCATGAAATTTCAACTTACGATTACTCAGGAACATTTGGCTCGTTCGTACACACACACTTTATATACTGGACGTTTTAAACACTGACTCTAACACACACTGTTGGTTTGTTGAAAGCTGGTTCTCCGTTCGTGAAGGACATCTCACTTGCTCGTGGTGAAAACTACTCGACACTGGATGCAGTGGCCTGGTCTCCTACCATCGAAGACAGTGGTCAAATTTTGATATTACTACAGATTAAACTTCTGCATACAAAAATATTTATCGTTGAATAATTTTGCTATTTCTCTCGCAGGCTGCAAAATTTCTCCAGACTCGGTGCTCACAGCATTCCTCTTCCACGCTAACTCCACCTCCTAGCTCCAAAACTCAAATAATTCTCTTTCTCCGCTAACTAACAGTTATATTACTTGTTTTGCTCCTCACGATGTTTTTGCGCAAACTGACGCCATTTTTGACTTTTCGACAAAGCAAAGTGAGCTCGCTTCTCTCATTGCTGCTTTGTTCAATCATATCGCTATAATGGATTTCTCAAACAATTCAAATTTTACGTCCAAACGTTAATTGTTTGAACATAAAAATTTAAATTGTTTGAGAAATCTATTATTGCGGCAGGAGCTTCCATACCGACAATGTAGCCCAGCTCTGTTCCTTTGTCGGAAAGTCGAAAATGGCGGATGCGCGCTAAAACTCAATACGATAGTTCAGTTGGCGATTAGAATTTAACAGAGTTGGTGATCAGAATTTAACAGAGTTGGTTGGTGCCTGGACATTTCGGAGGACGGAACAAGTGATACTTGAGCAGAGACTAGCCGTCGTTTATTGTATTACTATTAAACAAAGTTGTGAGTTGAGGACAAAGTAAAACATTCACGAAAGCATTACATCTAAATTTGCTAAGTAAAAGCAGTTTTAGGTCCATAGCAAGTCAGAAATAGTAAAATTGCAGTTTAAGTCCAAAGCAGTAACGACTAGCAAATCTACAAACCACAGAATTCACCTAAGGCAAGCATAATTCACCTAAGGCAAGCAGTCAACAGATAGCTGACAAAAAAAGAGAAGATCATCCGAGTTCCAGACATCCTATCAATTTTGACTAGAATCAGTGTAAAATCTGTGAATCTTAGAATCAGTGTAAAATCTCGCAATAGTGTTTTTCGATAACGAAAGGTATGCTGGAACCAACTGGACAGATGTGAGTAACAAATTACAAAATAATTATTTATGTAAACGTAATTAAAAGATAGAAGTCAGATCTCGTTCTCATCTTAAATTGTTAATCAGAGTTAATCTCTTTACTTTTTAATTTCGTTCTATTTTAATTGTCAAGTTAATTTATTTTCTTTTAGTCGACGTATTGTTTAGGTAAATGTGATTTGTTGTTAATAAGACTTTTAAATGTAATTGATGTGTCCATTATCAAACCCAGTGAAGACTCTGAGAAATTAATGTTTTAAATTTGTAATTGTTTTAAATTATATTGCCACAAAATAAATAAATATTGTTTGTAAATTTTATAAATTCCTTTACTTAAGTAACGCCTTCCAGTTAATTATTACTTTAATAGCTTCAACGAGAGGCGATTTCTTCAAATTTCATTTAATTAAGGTATAAATGTGTATATTACAATATATATATATATATATACATATATATATATATATATATATATATAAAATACATGATTCTTTGACTTTTGATGAGTAAGCAGGATTCCCAGAGAGGTCTGGAGGAGGCTACCTTTGGGGATGCCCTTTCCTCTCTCTGGTTTTTTAACTAATTTTCCCACAAGCCGAGTTACCTGTATGTTCCAGGGTCGCAGACTTTTGGTATACGGTATTCGAACAGTCCGCCAGCTTCCTCCTAAACTGGTCAAGGCAAATAGAGGAAAATGTTGCGACCCCACAGCAAACTCCTCTCCATCCGAAGGGCGTGGAACAAGTACCTACAGCCCGACCAACCTGTTGCAGGTTTTACTAGGGTTTTTCCTGCATCACTTTTAGGCGAATTACCGGGTAGGATACTTAAACCTAAGTCCGGGGGCCCTAGTTAACCGTTGGCTACCTTCCCCTACTTTCCGCATCCCCCATTTCAGTTCATTTCCTATGCTATAAGAGGGGAGTTGCCACTATGTGGATTATCCTATATATAGCTTGTCTACACCTTCTTCTTCCTACAAGCAGGATTCGCACAATATTCTTAATATAGTTCCCTCATTAGTCAGAGGTTGGATTAATTAGGAATTTGTATCGAGCATGTTGTCGACTATGATATATTTTGATCAAAGTACATATATTACATTTTCTTCCCACTGCAATTCCAAATGCCTTACAAATTCCGGGACGCTTAAAACTCGTCATTTTTCTCAAGAATCTAGCCCTCAAATGGTAACTTCTGGTCTTCTACAACTTGTGTGATTCCATATTTATTTTTTCAAAGTACATCTGGAGTGAATTGTGCGATTGACCTTCAAACCTTTCTTAAACATGCCACTACTGGGAGGGCGCGTTGACTAAATACCTACTACAATAACTTTTTTTAATAACTCCAATTTTAACAATCTGCTCAAGGGGCAGTAAGTAATATTTATGTTTACAGATATTAATAATAATAATACAATAATTTTGTGGTGGAAAGCTCCATTAAGCTCTCTCCATATAATAAACATGCTTATCAAGGACAATTTTAGTTAGAATTACATTTATATAAAACATATATCTATACAATTTTTAGTTAAAACGTGATGTTAAGCCTGATGACTTGAGTTTCTTGAGTCTTCTAGATTCTTCTTCTTCTGACATTAGATTATGAATACGGTGGTTTGTGTGGACACTTAGTCTGTCTTTGTACCTTTTGGCGTGCTTTCGAATTTCGCTTTTTGTTGTTTCCATGCACAGATCATTTATCAGGCCCCCATTAGGTACACACCAAAGTGCATTAGTAATAACACGTAGAGTCTTAGTTTGAAGCCGCTCTATAATGTCAATATTGGATTTACATGTGTCATTCCATAGGTCCATATGGATTTTAAGACAGCTATGTACACTAGAATTTTATTATTCAGGTTTAACTTCGAGTTTCTTCCTATTAGCCAGTATAGCTTATGTAGTTTAATGCCCAGTTGCTTTCTCTTGTTAAAGATATGGTTTTTCCATGTAAGTCTACGGTCTAGATGAATCCAAGGGATTTGACGGTTTCTGTGTAGAACATATTCTGCTCGAATTTCTGAATTGATTGAAAATGAGTTTCATTCTCGCTTTGAAGTGTCACTAAGGTTCTTGTTATAACTACTACATTCACTGACTGAACTTATATATTTATAATCAGATATATGTGACGACTTATTTGCATAAAAATATTATTAATTTTTTTTTTTGGAAACCATCTGAGTTTACCCCAAATTGTTTATTATTAAGCGTAGGTAACTAGTATATTGTTAGTGTTTGATTCATAGAGAGAAGAGGTCAATGTCACCTGTGGATCGTGGGCGTTGTTAGGTAAAATATAGCGTTTCTCTCCCATTCTAATTTCTAAATACTTCCTCGGGAGAGCCATTTAAATTACTTATATCAAACAAAATATACATTTTTCTTTGTATACCGTGATGTTCTATCCATTGAATTGTAATTTAATAGTCCCATGAATGGCAGGTAAGTTAATTACCGTACGCCAGACACATTCTTTAGTCTGTAACAAATGTGCATTTGTCTTTCAAATTTAAAGGAGACGTGGATTTAGTTAGAAACAATTATGCTGAGGTCTTTTGTTTCGGTGAATGTCAGCAAACTTCTCATTGTTGTCGTTGTTCTTATCTCGTAGACATTTTAATACTCATTGAAAATTTGTTTTGTTACTTACACACTATGTATTATTGTCGATTTCAATATCCAAACTTATTTCCGGATTACAGTTTTGGAATCACATATAGCATCTTCATTACACCGGTAAATTATGTCCAGCTGTTGTCCAACCGAAAATCATCAGTATATTTGAACAAACAATCATTGTTGGGTTCGATGTTTTTCGTAGGTTACATAATCAACAATATTAATAGCCAGACTTAGATTTTTATTTTTTCAAGTATCCAATACAGAAATGTTTCCAATTTCAGAGAGACAACAGTTATAGTTAAGGAACGAAGAATTAGAAATTCTGCACAAAGAAGAATGAATACTTGCAAATAATTTAATTTTAATGAAAAATAAAATATTTGAGTTGCTGTGGACCGTTCAAATATTTGATAATTATTTTAAAATACCGGACAAGTAAATATGTACAAGTAGGCTTAAAGTAACCTATTTCTTTTTGTAAATCCATTATGCAATAATGAAGTAATCCAAATAAATCAAATACACTTATCTTCTTCCATTCAGAGTGTTTTACTATTATATGTTGTAAGATGCCGGCTTATCCAACGCGCTATTTTCTTGTTTGTAAATTTGTTGCGTAAGGGAAGTTTGTGCTGAAAATTTATGATCGGTTTGAGCTTAAAAAAGTACCTTCGCGAGAATATAGGGCAGTAAATTGCGTAGGATCTCAGACATGAAGTTTAATCTGCAGACTACATTGAAGTTACTTCCCAATTTATGTACTTATCCGTTTAAAGCTAGGCTATCTATCTGTTGCATCAAATAGAATACCTACTGTTTATTAATTTAATGTACATAAATATTAATCGTATATTATTTGTCTATACGGTGCACACAATGTGCTCTCAGGTCACACTTTTTCTGAAAACCAAATAATAGAGTAAATTTGAAGCTATTGTTGCTTGTGAATATTATTTCCAAGTAGACTCATACATGTGTCACACCATCAGTTTCATTTATTCCTTACTGTCGAGATGCTTTTTATAGGTCCCGTTTGTGTACTTGAAATTTAGAATACTTGCTGCCACGCAGTTACAAAACTCGAAGACGTAAAAAATATAAAATCCATCTTTTCTTCCATTATTGTTGTAATGCTGGAAAAAGTTTAGGGATCAAATCAAGTTACTTAAATGGCTCGTAAATGTGTTGCCGGCACGTATGGTCGGGCAATATGTTGCCAGCAATACTCCGTAGTACAATAATAATTGCCGAAAATGAAGTGCTCATTAGCGCAGAACGTATTGTGATTAAAAAATTCAAGTAATTAAAGAAGAGAAGAACCTGGATTCGATCTTATTCAAACAATCGAGAAGAACTACACAATTTAAGCAACGAATTAATTCTTGACAATTACGTATTCAAAAATATCACCAGAAGGTCGAAGGACGACTTTAAATATTTGCTTAAAAAATTGGGCCCATGATTGAGAAAAAGGACACGGTGATGAGGAAAGGAATACCGAGCACCCCTCGATTCTTGGCGTAGGAGACTCTTAAAAATCTTTGACTTATTTAATCAGAGTATCCGATTTTCAATTTCGCACATCGTTAGACAAGTATGCATAGATTTAATGGAAGGATTAAATGAATTTATTAAAGTATCTAAAGGCTAAGCGTCTTTATTTCTTAAATATTAATTTTAAAAATTAGACATTACCTTTTCTTCTCATTTTTATTTTTCGCGTACGTCATAACTGATGCCAAATTTGTTGGATATTGCTTGCCAACCATCTTGCATCACTTGGCGATCTCCGTCTACAGTCCATCGACTTCACGTCCCATAATGATGGATTTCAGCGAACTTCATCGATAAATTCAAGTTTTTTCGATGGACCAATTCATAAGTGGAATACTGAATAATTTTACCCACGGAATAAAGTGTAATGTTAATTGATAACACAGCTGATTGACTAGAGTCCTCTAGGTAAGAATTTGGGAGCTATTGGGGCCCTACAATGTTTCCGTATTTTCTACACAGGACCAATATCACCGGCAACACGCCGGCCAGTACTTAAAATGCTTGGTAACATTGCCCGGCAATTCTGAAATATGTATGTATTGCCTAAAATATTGCTGGATTTAGAGAAATATTGCCCGGCCGGAATTGCGGGCCAAATATTGTCGTAAAAAGTTGCCCTTTTACAGGCCCCTTTTTAGATAAACGTGTATCAGTAACGACATATATAAACAAAATCAATAAGATTTAATAAATCGGCCTTTCAAGCTTACACAGTCCACGTTTCTTAGTTCCGTAGTTACATGATTTTACCGGGTTCAGGAGTTTCATTTTTAGCAGACAAAAATCAACGAATTGCACAATTTCAACAATTATTCTTATTCTCGCTCACCTCCACTTTTCATGAGAGTTGGACTGAACTTGACCGGCATCGTGAATGTCAAAATTCAACTCATCAAGTCCTCCGCTTCCATGCCGTCAGGGATTGAAATTAAACTTTAACTACATCGAAAGTGACATAATACATCATAGCGATCCCTAAAACTTTTATTCGGCAGTAATTTCGGCCGTTTTCGCACTATTTTTAAACATTCTCACACTCTCTACCTCTCTCACTCTCTACCTCTCTCTCTCTCTCTCCCCTGGCTCTACAAATTTTGTAGGGTCTTGACCTCCTTGACCTCATTAGACCGTACTTTTCGATCTCCTGCTATCCTTCGTCAACCTCGCTCTGCCATGTTGCGAAGGTTTTCCTCCATATCTTCCAGTTACCTCAGCCTGCATATAATTCCGTGTCCTCGTAGTTTCTCCACAAATACCGAATTGCTGTCCTCAATATACTACTTTTAATTTCCGTTAATGTTGAAAATTCATGAAATGTAAATATAAACCTTATCAAAGGTACAAGAATAGTCTACAGGAGTACATTATATGTTGTATTGTCCATCATGTGTAATAATTTCCTAGTTATTTCGTGCTTGTAATTCTGTAAAAATAACTGATATGCGGTCACGACCAGTTTCTATCTTGCCACTCCTGGAGTCACGTATTTCTTTTTGACAAGTTTAGGGCAAATATATGTAGAAAAATGTTTGAGTAACGTTGACAGAGCCAATGTGTATAAAGTATACACTTAATTAAGCCATATACGTAAAAAAGAAGGTTGCAATTACGGCCGCGTCCATTTCGATGTTTCGGAAGTCATAGTGTTGGTCATCAAAGTAATTTGTTAATTATATATATATATATATATATATATATATATATATATATTCTGACTATTGAGACAACTTATAAATGAATAATAGACAGTTTGAAGCCAGAAAAATATATTTATTTATGGAGAAGTAAACTACGTTTACCGAATTTTGATAGTCAGGCCATTCTGCCATCACTGCTGTGGCCGAAAGGTAATAATAATTCAAATAATAATTAATTTAATTAATAATAATTTAAAGTTAACTTTTAAAATTGAAAAGAAAAATCCATTAGTTTTTTAAGACATTTCGACCACAGGAGAATGACCTGATTATCAAAATTTTGTTAACGTCAATAACGAGGCCGCAAAGTTAGCGACGAAATGTATTTTAATTTTCCGTAAATAAATCTTTTTTTCTCACTTCAAGTTGGCTATTCTTTATTTAAAAGTAATTTTTAATTTTTAGCTGGCAATTTTATGTGTAGGGAGTAAACGCGCGTACCCTGAGACGTGACGTGTTTGTCGAAGTTGACAGATGGCAAAAGAAGTTTTGTGCTGCATTTTGATTATTTCTTTTGTTAACTTGTAGGTTAGTTATTGCTAATTTTTAATCTTAAAATGTTTATTATTTTCCGGTTATTCATATATATATATATATATATATATATTGATAAGCAAAAATAATAACAACTTAAATGCATTGAACTAATAATTGAAAATAATCTAATGAATGGAACATGGAAAAACAACATTTATTTAATTTAATTAAACAATTGGTTTATTATACACAACAACTTTACCATACAAAACAATTGCTCGCCAATCTTTACAACAATTTATTATAACTATCTTAAATTTTCTCCTTATCTGTGGGTCTTTACTGTGCCTTTAAATAAAGAACATTTATTCCCCTTTTAAATAATTATTTTTTTACAATTTACTATTGACAAATATTTTAATAAATTTGAATTGAAAACGAAATACAATCGAAATCTGACAATAATCTACCTTTTATTAACGTTTATAATTTAAATTTAATTCCTAAACTGGTCGAGGTACGGAGAAGGGAATGCTGCGTCCCCACAGCAAACTCTTCTCCAGCTATCGGAAGGGCGTGGGACAAGTACCCAATGCCTGACCTACCAGATGCAGGTTTTTCTAGGGTTTTCCCTGCATTACTTTTAGGCGAATGCCGGGTAGGAGACTTAAACTATAGCCCGGGGCCCTAGTTAACCTTTGGCTATCTTCCTCCACCCTTCCGCAACCCCCCTTTCAAATCCTTTTCCTATGCTATAAGAGGGGAGTTGTCACTATGTGGATTACCGTCTACACCGTTAAAAAAATTATATTCTGGTATTTTAACTCTTCAGTGCGTGGAGTAGCATATATGCATATATAATATCACCCCAGAGGCGTCTGTTGGCTTCTAAGAGAGCAAATTTGTGATAAAATTATGAAACAATAAGGACCTAAGGAACTGAGAAATTATTGGCATCCGTGGGCAGGTTAAAACATGCCTGGCCAGGATCTCTGTGAGTATGCTCCTCAAGCCAGATTTTCCTTCAGAATATTTATTTTCTGTGTTTTTTTTATTTTTTCAAGAAATAAAATTTAAGTGTCATTGTCAGTGTATTCTAATTACTCTAAAATAAAAATTAGCCAATTATTGTGAATTATTGATAAATTAAGCCTATCTTATATGTTGAATATGAGCCAAATTGACTTTGGCGAATGCCGGGTAGGAGACTTAAACTATAGGCCGGGGCCCTAGTTAACCCTTGGCTACCTTCCTCTACCCTTCCGCATGCCCCCTTCCAAATCCCTAACTTAAAAAATCAACAAATTTCTTAGCGGAATTCATCCAGTTATTTTCGTCATAAATCCTGTTTTACACAGTAAATAATATAGTAGCACTCATATTGCAGGCGATAAATTGAAGGTCAATATTGTCAGTTACGGTCTTCCTCCGTACCATGACGGACGCAGTATTCAGTGTATTGTAAATGGTGAATTTATTGTTCTAATTTCTTTGACACTCAAGAAAGAAAAGGAAAAGGCAAACAAAATTCTGGAAAAGCGTTCAAGCATGAACATGAGGAACTACTTCGAAAAGTCACAGAATTTCGAAATTTTATCATAAAATTAAAATATTAAAAAAAGAAACACGATTTTGTATATCCTGTAAGTATGATGATGTGACGACAATCCAATACCACCCTTTCATGTACAATAACGTCGAAATAACTTCAATATTATTAGCAGGGCTTCTAAAAATATAATTTTTTAAAAACATAACATTTCTCAGTAATATTAACCCTATAATGGAGCAATTAGGGAATATATATTGTAATATTCAATATCAAGTAATAAATGAAAATGAAAGCCAACACGTTGCGGCGCAAAATTATGTAATATCAATGAATGATATGAACAAGCCAACACGTTGTAGTGCCAAATTATGTGGTAATTTTCAATTAATGAAAGAAAGCGATAATTTATATGATTTTTCCTTGAATTTAAACTATATTTTTTAAATATAACAAAAAATTATTTTACGATTTCGATATACTTTTAATTTTTTTACATAATTTTTTTATTAAAAAAATGCCACCGCTTTAATGATACTCATAATCTCAGAGCCTCTAATAATGAGAGTGAGGTGGAATTTTCACCAATAGAGTTACAAAAGAAATACAAATTAAATTTTATAATAACAAAACAGTACGAAAGAATCTAACAAAAAACTAGAGAAATCGGACGGTAAATTATATTTATATAAAAGTTTACATAAATGTAAATAAAACGTACATTACAAATTGTTGATCTCTATATAATATATAATTGCTATGATAAAAATATTAATATTTACTTGGAATTATACGAATTATTAATCATGTAAATATTTTTCGGCGTTTTTAATAATATCTGTGTTTTATATTATTTACTACATACGACGCTCTTCTATATAAATACTGAACGCTCTAAATGTATTTGTAAACATGGAAAACATTGGTCATCGTTCCCTGACACAATACTTTCATAAGATATGTCTCGTTCCAACCAATATCAAAGTCGGTCTCCATTCTACTATGGGGCAATCTGCTTCTTAGTTTACATCAATAAAATATTGGGTAGAGTTTGATCGAATCCGTACAAGCTGCCAAGACAAACATCGCAGTGGTTGACCAAATGAAGTGACCACGCCACAATTGGTGACGAATATCCACATAATGGTATTTGATGAGCGTCCACTGAAAGTGCACAAGCTAGAAGACAAGTTAGACATTACAAAAAGTGCTGTAGAACGAATATTAACTTAAAATTAGGATATTAGAGAACTATATGTAAGATGGGTGCCGCGTTTGCTTACCGTGAAACAAAAAGAGAGTCGTGATAATGTTTCAATCGAGTCTTGGCGTTGTTTCACAGCAATAATTCCAAGTTTTTACGATGATTCATAACCATCGGTGAAACATTTCATACTTGAGACAAATCAACTCTCAAAACAATGGACTGAAACAAAAGACTCGGCTTAAAATACGGCGAAAACAGTTCCAAATGATGGCAAGGTCATGAAGACAATTTATTTGGGATTCGCGTAGAACAATTTTCACTGATTCTCTTCAAAAGCAATAAGTTCGGATAATAGTCGCTCTATTATCCGAACTTATTGCAGCGTTTGAGGTTCGAATTCAACGCATTTGGCGAAAAATTGAGTGTTGTTTCATTAAGACAGTTCTCACATCCATTATCGCGATGGCCGAAATCAATGAGTCGAAGTTCATATTGCTTCCTCACGCACCCTATTCGCCAGATTTAGCTTCCACGTCTATTTTCTCCTTCGAAGCTAGATAAAATTGCTCAGTGGAGAAATATTTGCCAAAAACAAATAAATGGCGTCTGCAGTTGAACATATCGAGGAAAAGTGTGCCGAGCTAAAAGGAGACTACGCTGAGAAATAAATATATATATGTTCCCAAATTTTGTGTTTTGTTTGTCAGATTGAATACTTCTGAAATTAATATCATAGTAATATTTTCCACGCGGAAGTGTAATATAGACCTATGGGGTGACTCAAATATATATATATATATATATATATATATATTATTTTAAAAATCCTACATAATAATAAACTAAAATCAATAATATTAATAACTAGCTGGGTGCCCGACGTTGTCCGAGATGCCATTTATCCATAACCCCCGATTTAACTGCAACCTCTAGGTAGTTTTTGCGTTGTTTTTATGTAACGAAACTCGACCCCTACCCCTCCTTTATAATCTATATTATAAGTCAATAATATTAATAATAACTGTCACTAAGAGAGTGTTGAATCACCCAATGTCTGGTTCTGAGAGCCATAGTTACGGAATACTATGGTTCTATCGATGAAAACTTTGAAACATGAATAGTTCAACTGTGAAAGCGTCCTGAATCAGTTGCTGCAGGTAAAGTTACTTGTTGTCTCGGTCGTGGCGTGATGTCACGGCTCCCTGAAGTTCACGTACCGCAGCTCTGAAGCTGAATGTCACGGTGTGTCACCACAGTCCCAGAGGCACAATATCACTGACAAGTCACCTCGAAGTACGACTTCTCTCAGAAAACAACATTGTATTACGTCAACTCCATTTGAAGAAACATACACGAACTATCAATGTGTACAGTAACTTACTTGTATTATTCGTAATTATTGCATAGTTACGCCTTAAAATTTATTATTACACCTCAGAGTTAACATAATTCGGAAATGTTAGTGTAAATAAATAACAGATAATACTATAAATACTATACAATAAAGAGTAAAAAAATTTTTTTGTAGTAAGGCTAAAAATGATATTATGAATTAATAGATAGTTGATATTAATTTTCTTAAACATATGGAAATTTCATCAGAAAATATAACATTTTTATAAATGAAAACTGCCAATTTGTCAGCACATTGACCTAAAGTATATTCAAATTATGATTGTCAATTAAAAGTATATTAAAAAAGTGAAGTCCTAAAAAAGAAATTTATTAATGAAAATGAAACTACGTTTCGACTCTAACTTAGCGACGTCTTCAGGTTGAAGTATAATAAAAGTTTGAGTATTTCACAGCAGTCAAGAAAGAATGATCTGACTATCAAATATCTTTTGCTTCTTTAAATTGGCTGTTGTTTATTTTTAAGTTGTCTCAGTATTCGGAATATATTATATATATATATATATATATATATATACTGTGGTAATTAAAATGAAATAATTAATTAATATACATAAATTTGGACTCGCATTGTTAGCGGTATAAAAAACACATGTTGTACCCAAGAATGTGGCAAGAATTCCATGTTTGCGGGAAATTGTAGGCTGTTTGATTCGCTAGACGTGCATAGCAGAGTCTGTAGGAAGGCGAGCTCCAGGAAAGTCGTCTTGGAAATTTAACAGTGGTCAGTGGAAAAGTATAATAATATTAAGAAAGAGCGCAGAGTTTAAATTGTTATACTTTCGATTTAGAGCGTTGTCATCGATTTTAGGAGCCCCGGCAACTGCATCCCGCAGTTCGGAACGAGCGTATTTCCTAAACGAACAGTGAATCATTTTACAAACTAAAAGTGTTTATTAGAATCAGTGTTAAAATTGCGTTTCTGTAAAGTTCTATAAGTGTGTGTGTACGAACGAGCCAAATTTCCTTGAGTACCATAGACAATAAGTTAAAATGTCACAGAATTACTATTTGTAAACTCATAAGTAAAGGTATTGTCGTCAGATATCGAATTTCGTTCAGAATTTAAAGTTAATATCTTATGTTTTTTTACATTGTAATAATCTATTGATGACGTAATTCAATGATAGCTTGTTAAAATTTAATTGTTAACAATTATTTTTTTAATAAAGGCCGTGTAAACGACCCTGTAATTAATTAATCATGTAAATTGAAAGTTAATTGCTTAATAACTGTTGTAAATTCATTTGATAACGTTTATAAGTTAAATTGTTTCTGCGTTAATAAATTAATTTGTTTTTCTATTTTAAAATCTTGATTATCATTAAAACATACTATCATTTTAATATTGTGATTGCTACAAATTGGCGTCTTCAACGTGTGGCTTTCTTTATAAATTCTAATTGTTTAATTGTCAATTAGCATTTTTAATGGACGCATAATTATTAATACAAATTTGTTGCTCTAACGTGGGGCTTATTTTCCTTTGATTTTATGTAATTACTATAAATTTGGAACCTCAATGTGGGGCTTTGTTTTTATTAAGTTGTTAATTTATTTTGATTACTACAATATATATATATATATATATATATCATAATAATATTTTGAGCATGAACTCAATTCATTTACTCTCGTGTTTTGCAATTACCAAAAGTTATTTATTATGCGAAAAATTCTAATTATTCTAAAGAGTCTCCCATGCTTCTGCAAAACACTGAATTAAGACATCGATCTATTAATAAATAGTTTGGACTTCATTCTAAGTTATATCCAGTGGCGGGTGTTCGTCACTCATAACATTGTTTTCAAAACGGGCACAATTTGATAAAGTGGATGTAGTAATTTTTTTTTACTAATCCTCGAAGAAATCGATCAATACAAAAGAATATAACAAGATTATATATAGTACTATATTTTATGCCCTAATCAATTTAATACTAACAACTTAATGTATAAAAATAACGCAACATTGTAGTAATATTCAAGGATTAGCTATTCGTCCTGATGGTTAGTGATTATTCACTAAATATTTAGTACATGAAACGATCTACACTTCGCAGCTCAACAATGATCTTTATGAAAGAAGATGGAACTATTATTGCGTTTTCAAAGATCAAGTCATTTCACACCGTTAGAGGAAAACGAGAAAAAAAGTATCAATCAAGACAGAGAAACGGTAATAATATGTTCTCAATTATTAAAATATTTTAGAAGAATGTTATTATATCACACCTTTTTGACGAAATTATTAGAAGAATAAAACGCTTCGTTATCTCAGAATATTAACTACGCTTCAAGAAATAAAATCAGTTTAATATTTCATATGATTTGGACGACTATGATACAGATTTATGTAAATCTGATGTCTGTTCAATTCTAAACGACCATGTAGTATGCAAAATGTGTATGAGTGTTAAACTTCCTCTCTCTTACGTTTCTTAAACATACTTCATTATAAAGTCAGTTACACTCGTTCTCCCGTCATCGGAAGGGCGTGGGAAAGTACCAAATGCCCGACCTACCCGATGCAGGTTTTTCTAAGGTTTTCCCTGCATTCCTTTAGGCGAATGCCGGGTAGGATCCTTAAAATATAGCCCGGGGGCCTTAGTTAACCCTTGGCTACCTTCCTCTACCCTTCCGCATCCCCCCTTTCAAATCCCTTCCTATGCTATTAAAGGGGAGTTGCCCTAAGTGGATTACCCTCATGTAGCCTATTGCCCTAAAAAAAAATAAATATAGAGTTATTCGCTGATTCCATTGGAACAGTCGGCCAGCTGCCTCCTAAATCTGGACGACGCACGGAGAAGAAAATGCTGTGTCCCTACAGGAAACCCCTCCCCCGCTATCGGAAGTGCGTGGGACAAGTAGAAAGTAGGGTGTGTCCTGCATCACTTTTAGGCGAATGCTGGGTAGGATCCTTTAAGATCCACTCACACTAGTGCGGGACTGCGGGAACTGGAGCGGGAATACCGTTGCACGTACGGAACGGGGTATAGCAGGATCCTTCACGCCATTGTGGGAACGGGAATAAATTTTCCAGTAAATATAGAAGTCTCATTTTAAATAATTACGTATTTTTAATAATTTTGAATAAAATTTTTTAATGCAAGTTAAGACAGTGTGATCCATAATGTCTTCAGATGAAGAACAAGTTATAATTTTTCTAGCTGTGTCCGAAGCCGAAAAACGTGCTAATTAAGTTATTAGAATAATAAGAAACAAGGCAATTATTTACCCCGCTGCACCCAGTTTCCTAATTATTTATATATCTTTATAAAAAGAAGAATATTGATTCACGAAATTCTAAACGTCAATTATTAAGGGAGCATCCTAAAAGTCAATGACATTCAGGTAGCCTTTCACTTAAAAGGAATCTTTTTCTGGTTCAATAAGAGCTAAATCGATTATTATTACTATACGACCACAAAATAAAATGGCTATGAGGTTTATGTGTAATACGAATAGTATATATTACCGCAAATTTCAGCGATGTTAGATATATGTTTCTCAACAGACTTAGAAATTAATATATTTGTTGTTCAGCGTATAAAGAAAGATTTGTCTACGATCTTCAAAAAGAAAAATAGATAGAAGGGATAAGAAGATAAAACAGAATCTCTTAAAGCAAGCAGTTTCTTATCTTTTAATAACGACAACAGAGGCTGTGAAAATATTAAATAAATTGTATTATTTCAAACTAGCACAATTAATCAATATTTGATAAGGCATATTTTTGAGGCAGGGAGAAATAATGAGATCGACCAGCAACAAACTATGTCCACTTGGATATTGACAAGAGTTTATTGTTGAATCGGTGCACTTCTATATTGTACAGACCACCAACGTGTAATGAAAGGATTTCTTTTATAATTTCTTTAATATTTGTATTGTCAGCGTAATAGTTATGGCCC
This sequence comes from Zhengitettix transpicula, assembly GCA_037074705.1. Classification (NCBI taxonomy): domain Eukaryota; kingdom Metazoa; phylum Arthropoda; class Insecta; order Orthoptera; family Tetrigidae; genus Zhengitettix; species Zhengitettix transpicula. The sequence continues at coordinate 24,127,887 of CM073590.1, read as the reverse complement.
AGGTATTGTAAACAACAGTCAGCGTGGCGGAATGAACAGGGAGTGCTGGAGATGTATTACTGTCGGCGTATGTTTGAGCTCGAAAACTTGGACGAGAAAACAAGCAGTTCGTAACGAAAACCGACCGATGATGGGGTCATGGAGAGTTCGTAACGAAAGCCAGCCGATGGTGGTCGCATCCAACCTATGATATAAGTGAAACAGTAGTGGAGAGGCTGCATTAATATCCAGAACAGTAAAGTGCAATAGTTAGTTTTTATTAACATCCTAGAAAGTAAAGAAAAGTCGTCTGGTAGATGTAGGATGAAGAAGTTATAGAACGAATGTTGGAGACGTGTCCGGTGGTCAGTTGGCCGGAACTTTAGCAACATGATAACTACAGTTATG